>CM066046.1:138949841-139600952 GCA_033557465.1 Ichthyophis bannanicus | reverse complement strand
GGAACTGATAGGGAGCCAGTGACTTGAGAAGAGGGGTTACAGGAGCATAGCGACACTGGCAGAAGATAAGCCGGGCAGCTGAGTTTTGAACAGATTGAAGGGGGAGATGATTCAGAGGGAGACCAGTGAGGAGCAGGTTACAATAGTCAAGAGGGGAAGTGACTAGTGAGTGGATAAGGATCTTAGTAGTGAAAGGAAAGGATGAATTTTGCTGATGTTATAGAGAAGAAAACAGTAGGTTTTAGCTATTTGTTGGATGTGCCCAGAGAAAGAGAGCAGAGTCGAAGATGACCCCCAAGGTTTTGAGCTGAGGAAACGGGGAGGAGTGTAGTGTCATCCACAGAAATAGAGAAGGGGGGAGATGGGTTTAGTTTTGGCTATGTTCAATTTCAGATGGCGGTGAGACATCCAGGCAGCAATGTCGAATAAGCAGGCAAAGATCCGGGATTGGATTCCTGGAGAGATTTCAGGTGCAGAAAGGTAGATCTGAGAGTCGTCAAAATAAACATAACACTGAAAATCATGGGAGAAAATAAATGCAGCAAGCAACTGAGTGTAGAGAGAGAAAAGTAGAGATCCCAAGACAGAGCCCTGAGGTACACCGACTGAAAGCAGGATGGCAGTAGAGGAGGATCCACCAGAACAAACACTAAAAGTGTGAGGAGAAGGATATGAAGAAAATCAGAACAGAGCCCCTAAATCCAAGCAAAGACAGGTTATCGAGGAGAAGGTGGTGATCAACAGTGTCAAAGGCAGCAGAAAGGTCAAAAAGGATGAGGACTGAGTAAAGGCCCATGGATTTGGTGAGGAACAAGTCACTGGAGACTTTGGCAAGAGCTGTTTCTGTGGAATGTAGAGGATGAAAGTCAGACTGCAGTGGATCCTGAAGGGCTTGAGAGGAAAGAAAGTCAAGACAGTGGTGGTGAACCACTCGTTCAAGTAGTTTTGAAGCAAAGGGAGGAGAGAGATAGGCCGATAGCTAGAAGGACAGGTAGGGTCTAGTGAGGGATTTTTGAGGAGAGATTTGACCAGAGCATGTTTGAAGGCCACAGGAACAGTTGCAGTGGAAAGCGATAGGCTAAGGATATGACAGATGGAAGGGATGATGGCAGAAGAGGTAGAGCATAGTAGAGGGGTGGGAATGAGATCAGAAGAGCAGGTAGTCAATTTGGAGGGGGAGAGAAGATTTGCAGTTTCCTCCTCAGTGATTTCATAAAAGGAAGAAAGGGTGACAGAAGGTGAGGGAAGGATTTGGGAGTGAAGAGGGGGAGGTGGAGGTGGAGATGAACCTGTAGAGAATTCAAGGCTAATCCTTTGGACTCTGTCATGAAAATAGTCATCCAAGGTCTGGGCAGAAAGTGAATGGGGGATTGGGGGAGGAGGGACCTTGAGGAGAGACTTGAGCATAGCAAAGAGATGGAGAGGGTCAGAGAGTTACTCAGATGGACATAGCACTCTTGCTTGGCGAATGCTTTGGCCGACTGGAAGGTGGTAGTATGAATTTGAAATGTAGGTTGTCAGCAAGAATACATGATTTAAGCCAAAGGGGCTCAACTGAGCAGGCACAGGAATGTAGGTAGTGGGTTGTTGAAGATAGCTACGGTTGAGGCATGGAACGGGAGGAGCCAGTGCATCCAGAGCAGAGGAGAGTATAGTGTTATAGGAAGATACATACTGCCTCATCAACAGTCTCAGATGACATAGTGGAAGAAAGAGTGATAAGACAGCAGTGGAGAAGAAAATCAAGATAAAATAGTGGCTGCCAAGCCTATGGATGAAAGACAGCAAAGAAGTTCATGACTGACAGTTTTTATTATAATTTGCTTTGGTATTTGCTGAAAGGTGGAACACTATACACTTAATAAAGATAAATATAATGCTTTCTGCCTGTTTCTTCTTTTCCTTTAACATTCTCTTTATTACAGGATTTCTCCCATTCTTCCCTAACCTACCTACGCCTCCATCAGCACCAACATAGCCTAGCCATTGTAGGAAAAATCCTTTTAGACTAGAGGCCACGGACTAAGCTCCCTTTAGAACATTACATAAGTAAAACTGGGAGCCTAGCCAGTTGGGGTTTCTGGATCGACTTGGGCTTTCTTCTTCACTTCCAGAAAGCAAGGGGGTCTCTCTTATTCAGTGTCAGATTTATTCCACTGACTCCTCTTGGATATGTGAATGAGTGGCGACTCTCCAGTCCCCCTAAGATGCCTCTCTTCCTCAGCTGATTATGGAAAACAAGTGTAACATTGCACGGCAGTTGCTCCTAAGCATTTGCCTATCCCGCCTCTTGGTCAATCAGTTCCCCCAACCTTCTCACTTTGGCACACACATAGTGCTGCCATTGGCCATCAGATCACCCTATTTGCTCTTTCTTGAAATGATTACAATAGTTGCAGGAGAACAGATTCATTCATCAAATAATTGCCTACAATGGTGTTTCTCAAGTTGGTGCTGGTGTAACCCCTATCAAGTCTAGATTTTGAGGATACCCATAATGTCTATGCATGAGATAGATTTGAATGTACTACTTCCACTGCATGCAGATCTGTTCCATGCATATTCAATAAGGATATCCTAAAAACCAAACTACCTCGGGGATACACCAGCACCGGTTTGAGAAACACTGGCCTACAATTGTAGTCAGACATTCCATTCAAAGGCAAGGACATCATACAGAAATTAAGAGTTTCTGCCTGTTACCAAAGTGACTATTGCTGACAGAAAATTGCTTTTTTTAAAATAATTTACATTGGGTTGTCAGAAGGATATTTCAGCTCTGAGTTGTAGCAGTCTTTTGTTTATTGTATTATGCTTATATCCCACCTTTCTGCAATAATGCATTTGAGGTGGGATACAAATAACAAATACAAATGTTATAAATAAAAAAAGATAAAAACACAAACCATAAAAAATAAACATATAAACAATCTAAAACAAAATAAAATGCATTTTTAATTTGGCAAAACCAGTCACAGTTAGTAAGAACTAGTAAAACAGTTCATACAACAATTAGACCACTATTTTCACAGATTTGTTCTAGAATCTGAAGACCTAAATCTTGTCAGGTGCCTCTATCAGGTAGAAAAGCCTTTATTGAACTAGAAAGATTATTCTTTAGAAGGGAGATGGCAGATTGAGTTTTTATCATATCTAATCTCCAAATTCCTGGGTTGCAATGGTGTTATGGTATCCCTAACTTGTAGGACTGTTTTCAAGGCTGATTTCTCTTACCCCCATTTGCTTGTCTTCCTGCTAGGCAAGCACATATGAGGACAGATGTATGAATGCAAGAAAGCAGAACCATGAGATAAGATTCTGAAGAAGGTGAGCAGAAGAGGCTGGAACTAAGCCTCAAGGTAGAAAAGGAGAGATACCCTATTTGCACCCAAGAATGGATCAGGATTATAGGGGAGAAAGGAAGGAATGAACAAGCATGGTGAAAAGGAGAAAGAAGAGTCTTTTGGAAGAGACCTATAGCATTGTGTTTTCTCTTGTCCATATTATAGAGCTACTGGCTTGTTCTTGGCTGTTTCCCAGGTGTAATAGGAGGTAAGCAAACAAGGACTACAGAATGCATTATGATAATAGTGGGTCTCACACAATTAAAAACACAAAACACTGTTTGCTAATGGTATCTCTCTGGAGATCTTTAGTCAGTGGCTGAGAATGTACAGGAAGTGGGGAATCCCCTGGCTCCTTTCATTAACTCCAGTGCAAATGCTTTATGAGAGGTTGGGCTCAGAATGTGTCGGATGATCTTAAGATGGCTAAACAGGTAGAAAAGGTGACGTGAAAGTCAGAAGGATACTTGGGTGCATACGGAGAGGAATGGCCAGCAGAAAGAAAGAGATGATAGCACTTCTGTGTAAGTCTCTTGACATAAACATAAACCAGGATGGAGTCAATGCAGAGAGTGACTACCAAAAAGGTCAGTGGGCTTCATTCTAAGGCATATGGAGACAGATTTAAAGGTCTCAATATGTATGCTTTAGAAGAAAGATGGGAGATATAATAGAGATGTTTAAATACCGCCATGTCATAAGTGCACAGGAGGAGAGCCTCTTTCAATTGAAAGAAAGCTTTGCAACAAGGGGACATAGGTGAAAGGAGATAGACTCAGGAGTAATTTATGGAAATATTTTTTATGGAAAATACATGGAATAGTCTCCCAGTGGAGGTAAGAGAGACAAAGATGGTATCTGAGTTCAAGAAAGCATGGGACAAACACAGAAGATCTCTAAAGGAAGGGCAGACTGGATAAGCCCTACAGTCTTTATCTGCCATCATGTTTCTATGTTTCCATTTTCTGCCTGCCTCCCATCTAGTAGACCAAAGGGAGTGTCACTTCATGAAAGGATAAAATGAACAATGCACACGTAATTCGTTCACACATTCCTCCTACATATATCCTATTTTTGACCCAGACACAGTCCCCACAATCACAACGTAGATCGATTGTTTACGTTATCAGAATATAGAAAGACTAGGGGACATGCAATGAAGCTACAGGGTAAACTATTTAAGACTAATAAAAGAAAATATTTTTTCACTCAACGTGTAATCAAACTCTGGAATTTGTTACCGGAGGATGTAGTAAAGGCTGTTAGTGTAGCTGGGTTTAAAAAAGGTTTGGACAAGTTCATGGAGGAAAGGTCCATAAACCATTATTCAGAAGGGATCCAGGATATCAATGCTTGACCCAGTTACAAGCATTGCGGAACCTGTGTCTTTTGGGGAAACTGCTAGGTACGTATGACCTAGATTGGCCACTGTTGGAAACAGGATACTGGGCTTGATGGACCTTGGTCTGACCCAGTATGGCATATCTTATGTTCTTATGTACAATAGTCAACGGACTGTCAGCGAATAAGCACAAACTCTACAATTCTAGGGAATGCTGGGGAGACATACGAGAAACTGATGTCTATGGGCTTTGTGTTGTGTCCAACTCTTCACATGCATCAAATGGTAAGTGGCTACGCCTGGCCATCATGCCCAAAGGGGGCATCATCAGTGGGCCTGCTTTTATCTGTGCCTACCCAGGGTTGGCAAGTGCTCCAATCTCAGGCAGCAGAAGGCAGCTCTCTGCTACCCGCTGCAGCGTCTCTCCTCCCAGGCAGCAGCACTGGATGGGAGGCAGGGATGGAGGGAGGCGGGTGAGCCTGGAGCAGACATTGGAAAGCAAAAATTAGCCACTCTGCCCTTTAATTTTTTTTTATTTATCTATGATAATTTTTTATAGACTCCCCCACCAAACAATTATAAAATAGAAACTTAAAAATACACAACACAAACTAGACCATACTGCATCAGCACTTATCCCACCGCCCTCCTGCCTAATCCAGATTTTCCATGCCGGGGTCATATGCGGCTCCGGCATCGAAAATTCAGGTGTCGCCGCACAGCCAGGAAGCCACAGGAGCTACCCGTGTAGCACCAATTTTCAATACTACACAATTAGCCCTAGCGCCTTAAATATAGGTGAGGTTTTCCCACGCCTCTCTTTAAGGCACAGAGCGCTAACCATGTAGCATCGAAAATCGGTGCTACACAGGTAGTGCCATAGTCTGCCTCTGCTCCGCCCCAGAACACCCCCAACATGCTCTGATGCTAAGCGGATAGCATCTGGGCCCTGTAGCTGCCCTTCAAAAATCCCAGATAAGACATTTACACGGGTAACTAGGGAAGTTACCCATGTAAACGCCTTCAAAAATCAGGCCCTAGGCCATCCCACTTTTGTTCTGTATATTTCTACTTTGCGGTCACTTACTCAGGGTTTGCTGAGGTATAGTGCTGGCACGTGATGAATCTGTAATCCAGCTTCTTATGTTTTCCCACTAGTGCTTTAGGGAGTTATTGCATGTTGCCTTTTCATATGGACTGGCTGCTGTTAAAGCTTTAGGAGTTAGTGCAGTTTTGCTATACGTCTTGTGACTGATGCTTTTGCAGGGTTTTCTGTCCTTTCACAGAATAGTTGATCATCAAAGGAGTTTGTGTCACTGTTACTGAGGTAATAAATTTAATTGTTTTTTCCTATGGTGAGCAAGAGAGAGAGAGGGACAGCAGGGCAAGCAGTGAGGAGAAGAAAGGGGTCCAGGATAGGAAGTGGAGTGGGAGGAAAGAGGATATGCAGGGGAATGAGGGAGGGGAGGGAACGGGGATAGACAGGAGGGCAGAGAGAAAGGAAGGTGCTGTGCTGAAGGCACTGATACCAGAGGAACAGCAATGCCTCTTCCGTCAGAGTTCAGCATGCTGTGTTGGATCGACCACTGGTAAATTGCAGGGGGGGGGCTTAAGTCTGAATATCCACCCTGGGAGCAGATACAGCTGGTCCTAGAACTAGTAGTACAGTCAAACCTCGGTTTTCGTTTGCCCTGGTTTTCGTACGTTTCGGTTTTCGACGTCTTTTCTGACTGAGATTTTGTCTCGGTTATCGGATATCGCCTCGGTTTTCGTAAAGAATGGCGCTGGTCTGTATACACTGCCCGCCCAGTCCCGGCAGCACTACCCCCCGGAAGTCCCGGCAGCACTACCCCCCGGACTCACCGATCGCGTGTTGAGAAGCGAAAGTCAGCTGAGCAACATCCTCGAGCCAGAGTCAGAGATGCAAGGATTGCAAAGAGAGGAAGGCCCCGATCTCTCCACTGCCTGCCTGTTCTCTGGAGCGCCCCCTCAGGCTCGGAGGTAGCAGGGTAGCTGTCAATGTAAGCAGGAGATGTTGCAGTGCCGTACAGTACAATATCTGTGTGTTTGCTGTCCTGTGGACGATCGGGCAGGTGAGAGAAGTGACAGGAGCTGGGTGTCTGGAACGGATTAATTGAATTTACATTATTTCCTATGGGAAATATTGCTTCGGTTTTCGTACGTTTCGGTTTTAGTAAGACTTCTTAGAACGGATTAATCATGAAAACCGAGGTTTGACTGTATATCCAAATCTGTAATGCTTACGATCTTATTATTGAAAGTGTCTGTCACATGCCTGATGTAACAAAGGGCAAATACATTTTTACTTCAGATAACCTCCACTTCGATGTGTCATTTAATGCTTATAAGCCTTTCTCATATTCTTGGACTCTCATTCGTCAGCTTGCTTCCTAGTGATGCTGCCTCTAGGAGATCAGAGGCACCATTTTGAAGAAAATGGTGCCTGACAAGGAGGCACAACTGAGTGTTGCACCTGCTCCCCACTAGATACCAGGGAGTCCCACAGAAAGAACTGGTGGGGGGGGGGGTTCAGAGGATAGGACGAAGACTGTGATTAATGTGAAGGCTGTCTGAGAAAGGTAGGGAGGGGGTTGTGATTGGTGTGGGGAGGTCCAGGGGGTGGGGGGCATCTGTTTTCGCACCTGCCCTTTGATTAAGACTCCAGGTCTCGCTGGGAGCTGGAAGTTGTGCATACCTCAGGACAGGTGCAAAGCGGGCGTACTTAATTTGTAAACTAGGTATGTTTAGGGCATGCCTAAAGTACACCCCTGCCACGCCCTCTTAAAATCTCCACATCCCAGAGATATACACACACACAAACAGCAGCTTTCCAAAATCGCTCTTTGCGTTAAGCAATCTAGATGTGCAATGCCATTCTTTACACATCTAGAAGTTTCTAGAATGACTTCCTTTTGGTGTTAATGAGCCTTTGCTCACTTTTGTGCATTATTTTTCTATGTGCTAACAGGTAATGAGGTTTTTGCATAGTTTTGCATCTTATTACCATAGGTTTTTGTGTTAAAACTCATGCAAGCTAATGGCATTAATATGCATAAACTGAATCACAGTTCCTATGAATTCGAGACAGAAGGGATAAAAACTCGTTAGAGCAATGTTTCCTAAACGAGGCACATCTAACCTTCTGCTTTTCAGGATCACAGCAATGAATATGCGATATTTCTGAATACACTGGAAATCAGGATATACAAATCTGTCTTATACAGACACCATGAAAGACAGACTGAGCAGCTTTTGAGAATGTCCTCCATGAATATGCATGAGATGGATTTGCATGCAGTGGAGGATTGCATGCAAATCTGTCTCATGTATACTCACTGAGGATATCCTGAAAACCTGGCTGGCTGGAGGACCTTCAGGATAGGTTTGGGGACCCTTGCTCTAGAATACCAAGGCACCTCCTACTGGGAAAACGGAACATTTGATTTTATCCATTTTTATTGTAAATGATGTTGTCTTTTATTGTGTGATGTGTGTTTTATTGTACATTGATCAGTAATTTATGCTGAGAGGTTTATAAGAAATAAACACAACCCCAAATACAAAGTGGTCAGATTGCTAAAGGTCCTTACACAGAAACTAGGTTCTAATACAATACTTCATGTCTGTCATATAATAAAACACATACACATCCTCTCCAGACAAGATTGCCAACAGGTTCCAGATTTTCAGAACAGGTTGATCCAGTCTTAGTTTTACTTCGTGCACCCCTATTGCATCCCTCGAGAAAGGCAAGGCTGCAAATCCAAGCATGCAATAGGGTAAATTCAGAGATGGATCAGTTTATTCTAAAAATCTGGAATCCGGCCCCACATATTGAAAATAAAAGCCCCAAGAAGCTTTGCATGTTGTGCGACACTATCCAGAGGATCAGAATGTATTTCCCCCCACAATGTGCACAGTACAGACACTGTAGATGTACCGTATGTTTGCAAAGCTGACATATTCCATTGCTAGATTTATTGTCTGAGTATTTTAGTTTTCTAAATCACATGGGTTTGGCCTTTTATTCTGCTTTCAGTGCCTTATTTTTCTGAGAGTCTCCTTTCCATCATTTTTTCTCTCTCCTATTTGCTTCATTACTTCTCCTACATTTCTGTCTGACTTTGATCTATCCCAGCTTTTTCTCTTGCTCTTCTCCTCCCCAGTCCTTCCATTCCCCCTTATATTTTCCCCTACTTCCTAGTCTTCCATTTCCACTCCCTGTACTCCAGAGGTACTCAAATCCAGTCCTGGAGGGCCACAAACCAGTCAGGGTTTCAGGATATCCCTAATGAATATGCATGAGATACATTCAAATACAATGGAGGAAGTGCATGCAAATATATCTCATGCATATTCATTAGGGATATCCTGAAAACCTGACTGGTTTGCGGCCCTCCAGGACTGGATTTGAGTACCCCTGCTGTACTCACTCCCTTCTCAGCCCTCATCTGCTTTCTTCTGCCTCTCGTTCCCTCACCAGTTCCAACTCCGTCCCTGTTCCTCACAATCTCCCTGGCTTTGGCTTCTTTCTCTCCCACTTACCGCCCTCATCCCCTTATCTTGAGTCTCTTCTCCTCATTTTCTCTCTCCATCCTAGATAGAGTCTCACTATCCCTAAACCTCAACCATAGGGTTCCAGGTGGCTCCAGGTCATCAGGGTCTGGCTGAACCAGTCCTGAAATTAATCCAAGATTGGCTTAGCCTATCCATGATCATATGAAGCCAGGTGGTATTCCTACCCCACCACCCTATGTACAGTCCCCCCTGCCATTTCCCCTTCCCATCCCACATATGTAGGTCTCCCTGTTTTCCTACCTCTCGATGGAGCTGGTCTCATTGGCCTCCTGCCCCATGTTGGTCTCCATCTCTCTGCCTGCCACATTAGTGGCTCCCTGCATGTTTCCAGACTGCCGTGATTATCAAACTTCTTCAGATTCTGTTTTGACACAGTCATGGTGTACAATCAAATGATTTTATTAGTACTAACAATTATTATTTATGGAGTGCCTTCCATCCAAGCTAGATAATAAGGCATATTAAAAGCTCAGGACTGGCTTCAAAGAGAGTTTTGCACTATTGTAGTATACCAACTTCTGGGTTGGGCTGGTTATGGTGAATTTATTTTTGCTTTATTGCCCACGCCAATCTAAATCAAGATTTGAAAGAGCTGAAAAGGAAAACGTGTCTAATTTTAGTCCTCTGAAATGATCAAGGTCTTACATTGAAAGTAACAAGTCAAACACATCGAACTTGCTGGGAGTCTTCATACTGGTCATGGTGTCAACCTTCTGAATCTTTTATAACCTAGAAAAGATCCTTGTCAATCTGCCCAAACTAAAATTAGATACAATAAAGCACAACAAATAGGCGACAAACTTCATAAAGCTAATAAATATTGAAGGATGTTATGTCCCCAAGGCTACCAAGATTCCCAAATCAATAACCTGGATTGCTGATTTAAAATTCTTCTATCCAGCGTCGAGAGAGATTTGACCTCACTCAAAGGAAGCTCTGTTCAGGAAACTCATTATGGGATGGTACCTGTTACAGTATATCTCATAAGAGGATTCTCATGTACTTTAACGAATCATTAAATTTGGAGCATGTTGTTCCTAGGATTTCCATGTGACTTTTGAAGGCAAAAGGTAGTTTTAGATTTAGTTAAAACTACTAAAGGAAGAGGTGGTAATGGGTTTTTTTTTTTGTTCCCTGAAACTTGTGTTTTGTTTTGTTTTTCGGGGACTCTGACTTGTTCCAGGTTTTTTCCTTCATCTCCACTGAGGAAGGTGCCGAACTTGGAGATATGGCGTTTAATTGCCAGGATAGAGGCAATACTATCAGTTGTTAGACTTTTTCAGCTGAAACCATGACTAAATCTAAAATCATAGAGTCAGAATTAGGGAAGATTAACTAAGATCTGGTCACATGAACAGTGCTGTATAATTTATGAATGTGGCTTTAGTTAAGGGAATATATCCTTGGAATACAATTATGACAGGTTGGAAAATGTCATTCAATATAATAGTTTATGTTTCTAACTTTTCCCTTGGTGACATGCTGAAGAGTTGTGTTAGGGATATACATCATTTAGATACTCGTTCGTTCCAGATATCTCCAGAGCCTTTTATATTTCATTTCTGTGAGGAAGTTGAGGGTTAAAGAAGGAGGAGTGGAATAGAAGTCCTTGGACTTAACTACATGTTAGAGGCTTGTCAAAGAGATTAACAATATGTCCACTCTTATGGCCTCTGGCAGGGACAGAGTCTTGAGAAAATGTTTTGCTGCTAGGTCACTATTATTTCATAGTCATAAGATTTATATCTTTGTGGATGTTTCTATGAAGTCTCAGAAGATTAAGAAATAATGCCTTCAACTTCACTCCTAAGCTTCAGCTATGAGGATGATTTACATAGTAGTATAGTAAATGAGACCATGGACATGCCGCACTGAATGTGCTAGATCGTAGAAACTAAGCGGGGTCAGAACTGGGATGTGTGACCATTAGGAGTGTGCAGGGGAAACATTTTGTTTTGTTGGAGGGGTTTTTTTCATCTTCATATCAGTTTTTAATAGTGTGTCCTGTTGCGAAATGTAGCATACTATTGCGCAATAGTGCGCACTGCTCCCGCATATGGGAATAGGGCTCACTGGTTGTACATGTGAGAATAGTGTGTGCTGCTGTGCAATAGGGCACACTATTGCTGCTTTTGTTTCAAAATGAAAGCACATTCCTAGTGGTTATCTTGGAATACCAGGCCTGTCTCTTACATCTGTATGCACAGTGCTGCGTACACCTTGTAGCACTATACAGATGTTAGTAGTGGAAAAATGGGCAACGCAGCCGATGGGTCAAGCTAAGTGTTAGTAAAAGGGGCTCGTAGAGAATAAGAGCGGGTATTTCTTTTTAAAATTTCCTTGGAAGTGTTTTGTCAAGTTCTGTTTGCTTTTCGAATCAGACCATCTAAAAGAGTTTGTTTGATAAGCAGGAACAGACCTTTCGCAGGAATGTGGCGGGGCTCATTGGAAGTTCAGGCAGCAGTTAATGTATAGAGGTGATTATCTGGATCCTTGTGAGCAAAGTTTATTCTATGTCTCCCTCTCAAATTATGGGTTGCAAGCTTTGTTATGAAACTTATGAGTGTTTTCTTTTTTTGTTCTCCCTCTTTTGAGAGTATGCATGCTGTTTGACCTTTGCTTTTTTATGATGTGAGTTCTGTGTGAACTTTTGAACAAGCTAAAATGAGAAAAAAGAATCTTCCCAGAACAAAATTTGAACTTTTTAACCACATTTAAGCAACAGGATTTGTTAACAGGTATCTGCTAGAAATGCTGATGGTGTATCTTTTCATATTTGTGGTATTCCATAATCTTTATATTTCTCATTTGTTGGAAGTAGGGGAAGGGATCTTTCTTCTTTCAAGCTGCCCAGCTTTCATTTTCATGAGCAATAGAATAACAAAGTTGCAATCAGATACTGAAAGATTGATCATAGAACCATACTGTCACTTGTATTCCTCAGTCAGGGTTGAATCACTGAACTTTTGCAATGTTGAATGGATAATAATTTTATGAGTGGGATGTAATTTTGAGAAGGCTGATCATGTTCCCTGAAAACAGTCACGTTCCTTGACTCCAAAACCCTACCCTTAAGCCAAGGCAAGAAACCATTTCCGAGTCACTCATAGGATTTGTTAGGAACTGGGGAACATAACCGGGTAGCCGGACCCGGTGCTCTCCCTTGCCACATCTAATAGCGCCCCATACTTACAGCAACCCTTCAACCCACTTCCCAATAATGCACCGACAGCCAATTATGGTACAAACTGGTCTCAGCTTTATTTCAAAACAACAACTTGAACCTTAAACAGTAATAATGGTAAAAATTAACCCCCCCCCCATCGGAGCCACGTGTCACCAGCCATGCAACTAGCAAAGCGACCCGCCTTGCTCCAGCCACGGCACATCACCGGCAAATTTGCTACCACCCCTCTCCGACTTCGCCATAAATAACACCCAACTGAGTATAGCTAAACCTCATAATTAACAGATTTGCACCCTCTTGTAAATACCCATGATTTAATTCTAAGGAACCTACAAACCTGTATCTGTACATAGTTCATAAATTGTTCTTGTTCTGTTATGTATTTAACCTTTACATTGTTCTGTTATGCATTTAACCATTCACCGTTCTGTTACGTATTTAACTATTACATTGTTTACTGTCAAAAATTGTTCCATGTAAAACAAGCCCTGCTTTGTTGACTGTTGTTCAATTGTGAGCCACATCTGAACTCTGGAAGATGCGGGATATAAATGATTGTTAAATAAATAAAATAAATAAATAAATAAATAAATAAATATTACTAGCAAAAGTCTTCGAGGGGTTGTCCGGGTCAAGGGCACCCCGCCCCCGTCCCAAGTGGCTTAATGCTCCGGACCCTGGAAACCTCCAGGATCCCGCCGCAAACCTTCCCCCCCCCCCCCGCTGCGACGCCCCACTGCCCTTCACCCCCTCCCTCGCTTACCCACTGGGTGGGAGGGCGGGCTGCTAATCCTCCAGCCTCTTCACATGTGCTCGTCGCCTCTCGGGAACGCCGAAGCACATGTGCGCTCTCATACTGATTGGCTTCGCACGTGCCGCTCGACACAGCGGAGCCAATCATTTTAAAAAATGCCACGCGCGCTCCCCTTGCCGATGCGCCGTCAACCCCCCTCCCCCCCGACTCACCTCCCACGGCCTTGAGCAGGGAACCGCGCCGCGCCGATCGCCCGGTTACGCGCGTGCGCCGGGACCCTGCCCGCGCCCTTAAACTAACCGGGTAGCCGGACCCGGCGCTCTCCCTTGCCACATCTAATAGCGCCCCTTACTTACAGCAACCCTTCAACCCACTTCCCAATAATGCACCGACAGCCAATTATGGTACAAACTGGTCGCAGCTTTATTTCAAAACAACAACTTGAACCTTAGGTAAAAATTAACCCCCCCCCCCCATCGGAGTCACGTGTCACCAGCCATGCAACTAGCAAAGCGACCCGCCTTGCTCCAGCCACGGCACATCACCGGCAAATTTGCTACCACCCCTCTCCGACTTCGCCATATTACTAGCAAAAGTCTTCGAGGGGTTGTCCGGGTCAAGGGCACCCCGCACCCGTCCCAAATGGCTTAATGCTCTGGACCCTGGAAACCTCCAGGATCCCGCCAACGGCACAGGTAGCCCCCCCCCCCCCCATACCTGTGCCGCCCCCCTCTTGAACAGGAAGCTGCAACCAGTCTACCGTGCAATGCACACACGCTCCACCGCCTCCTGCCAGTCATTCAGCAACAAGTCCATGCCCACCGGAGAGAGGTGAACGCCATCCACCCTATACAGCCCCGCACAGGACACTTCCACCCAATCGTACTGAACCTGATACCCCCCTTGCTCAATCACCCACCGCCCAATCTGACGATTAATTTTTGTGAGGCCACGGGACCATCTCCGCTGACCCGAACACGCCGGTCGGGGAACAATATCCGACCAGATTAAAATAAGGCCGTCAAAACAACGACGTACTTCAGCAAAGTCCTTCTTGACAGCCCTGATCAACTGCTTACAGGACCAAGCCGTCAAATCGTTGCCGCCCAGATGCACCAGCAGGATCGATGGATGCGCCCGGATGCGCCCGTGGTGATGAAGCAAAGGCAAAAACTGCGTCCACCAAAGCCCGCGCTCGCCCAGCCATGAAATCACCACCGTCGCTGGATCCAGTCCTAAATTCCGCCCTATAGGACACTCTGCAGCACGCCGCCCTGCCCAGAACACGAAGGAGTGTCCCAGTATCCAACACGCCCGAGGACTCGATCCCCCACCTGCAAGAAAGATAACAGCATTAGTAGAACCCCCCCCAACTCGCCTAAAATGGGTGCCTTACAAACGCACTTAACCCATAAAGGCTCTGGACCGCCATCTGCCTATACTCTGTATCTGCTCCCCCGAACAACCCAGTGCCGCCGCGCTGGTCGCCGCCCCGATGCGAAAAGAGTGCGCAGAAAAAAGCTGCGGATCCTCGCCTAACCGACATAGCACCTTGCGCAAAACCGCCGTGACCTGAAAACGCGTAAGAGCACTAGCATTCTCATGCACAAAAAAGCCGCCCTCTACCAACGGGCGCATTCCCGCATACGCCCGCATAGCAGCCACGGGGCATGTTAAACCACCAACCTCTCTCAAGACCACCCAAAGGCCCTTTCCTGCTTGGTCGGTTTTAGATTTGGCCAACAACACACGAAGTAAGCCATCTCCGAACCAAACATGCTGACACCACAAACAACTACCCCTGCCAGATCTTTTGGAGTCAACCACCAATTCTCCCATCTGAAATGCCCCAAAAAATGCCAAACAAAAAACAGTCCGAAATAGCAAACTCTCCTACGGCGAGTCTGCCTCTCCAGGCAGCTCACAGCACAACCGCCACAGTAAGTCATGCGTAATCGGCAGCCGTCTATCGCGTAACTGTGGCTGTTCACGCTCCCACCCCCATAATAGCCTCAGGACTAAGAACCCCGAACCAGAGGATGCGCAACCCGCCGCCTTAGCAAAAAACCCAAACCCCGCTAAATGACACCGCACTGCTGATCTAGCTACCCCCCTCGCCTTCGCCCAGCCCACATACCCCCCCAATAACTGTTCCGGCACCACCCCACCTTCCCATCCATTCGCATGCAGAAACTCCATGACTCTCTCACAGCCCCATCGATAAGCCGTCCAGGTATGTGCAGTAACTGACTTGCGTAGAAGGGTCCTCATCTCGGCGGGCCATAACTCCACAAGCTCCAAGGGACCACGCACCCCTCTTGGTCCGCTGCTGGCGCCAACCTCCGAAAATGCTCCCACTGCAAATGGGAGAGAGCATCAGCAATTTCATTGAAATGACCAGGTACATGCCGCGCCCTCAAGTCAATATTGAGACGCAAACATGCCAGCATGACCCGACGCATCAGGGACGCAACCAACAGACAACGCGGAGAAAAATGATTGATGACATGGACAACCACCTCATTATCACACCACCACACTACCTTGCGGTTGCTCAACCTGTCTGGCCACAACTCCCAATGCCACCAACATTGGAAAAAGCTCCAAGAACGTAATGTTGGAAACCAGACCGCTATCTGACCAATCCGACGGCCATCTGTCCGCACACCACGCACCGTCAAAATAGATGCCCAGCCCAACTCCCCCTGCCGCATCTGTGTACAGCTGTAAGTCATCACTCGAAATTTCGGTTGCTCGCAACAGAGACGTCCAATTGAAGTCACACAAAAAGACATCCCACACTTGCAAATCGTCCTTCATACCTTGAGAGACGCGAATGCGGTGGTGTGGCTTCCGCACTCCCGATGTCGATGCTGCCAAACACCTGAGAAATACTCGCCCCATAGGAATTACCTTACATGCAAAATTAAGAGATCCCATAAGAGCTTGCATCTCCTTTAAGGTTAGCTTAGACGAGGCCAATACGTTAGCCACCAACACCCGCAGTTTCAGAACCTTTTCACATGGCAGCCTGGCAACCATGTCCAGCGAATCTAGTTCAATTCCTAAAAAGGTAAGCTTCGTCGTCGGGCCCACCGTCTTGCCCACCGCCAATGGTACGCCCAACTCATCCGCCACACGCACAAAACCTTCCAACAAAGCACTGAAAACCGACGATTCCACTGCACTGACAAACAAGAAGTCATCAAGATAATGTACCACCTCCACACTTCCCACTCGCTGCACCACCATCCAATGCAAAAAGGTGCTAAATTTTTCAAAGTAAGCGCATGATATGGCACAGCCCATCGGCATACACTTGTCAAAATAGAAAGCACCCTCAAATTGGAAGCCCAACAGCCAAAAAGCGGAAGGGTGTACTGGCAACAGCCGAAAAGCCGATTCGATATCTACCTTCGCCATCAAAGCACCGTGACTAGCTCCCCTGACCAAATCCACTGCCCTATCAAAAGAGGCATACCGCACCGTGCAAAAACCACGAGGAATAAAATCGTTCACCGAGGACCCCAGTGGCGAAGACAAGTTGTGTATCAGCCGAAACTTCCCAGGTTCTTTTTTAGGAACAATACCCAACGGAGACACTACGAAATCTCGAAAAGGAGGATGAAGAAAAGGCCCCGCTATCCTACCTAAACGCAGTTCCGCAGCTAACTTTTCCCTTACCACCGACGCCCAGCGCCGTACACTAGGAGAATCCCGAGTAGATCTGCCAACCGCCTTCCCCTGCACAGGAATAACAAATCCAAATTGAAAGCCAAACTGCAATGTCAACTTATCCTTTTTCTTTGGGTAACGATGAAGCCAACTGCTCAACACCGACACCCGTATCAGCGAAGGAGCAAGCTCCTTCAACGCCCCGCTATTTTGATCCCACCCCCCAGGGCGTGCCACCCCCTTTTTTAACGCACTTCGCTGCGGTATGGGGACCCCCGCAGACTGAACGCGCATGCCGGAACTTGCAGTCTGGGAATAGACAAGTGGCCCGGTTAAACCGCCAACAGACGTCACCAGCTCCTCCCGAAACCGATCTCGGCTGCACTGGGGAGGCTCCACCACGAAAGGAATGACCAACTCCCGTCACCCCCCCCCCCCGGCCCCGCCTTCACTCCACCCCCCACTCCCGCCCCAGATCTGACCGACATCTGAGTCAACCAGAGATTGATGTCCTGCGTACCCCAAGTAAGAGACTTATTCTCCTCCATTTTATCCCGGAACTTCTCATCGTAATTAAACCACGACCAACCTTCGTGAGCCTGCGACGCTTCCAGTATGGAATCAGCATAGGATAGCAACATTCCATACTGCTCCGGAAATCTCCGACCCCAAACACTCGCCAACCGCAAGAACGACCTCATCCAATTGACAACATTACGAGAAACTTTCTTAAGACGCCCTGCCTTCTCGTCCTCCCTACGCTTCTTCCTACTTTCACTGGAACGCTTACGACCTTCCATCAAACGAAAAATATCAATGTATCTCCTTCGGCAAATTTTTTTACGCAACTTTTTGGGAACACCCTCCCATAATTCTGATAATGCCGACACTGAGGCGGAGCCAGCACTCGAAGGTCCCCCCAAAGCACCCAATCCCCAAGTCGACACCCCAGTCGCACCCTCTACCAAAGAGGCTGACGATGATTCCAAAGCCGAGGAGGAAGATGATGACGAACTATGCTTCCGCTGACATGTGTGCTTCCGTTTCCTATGCGTCTTCCCTGACCGTTCAACCCGCGCCCCACTCGCCAATCCCTCCCCTCCCTCTAAAAGCAATAACTCACCGGTCCTGCCTCCTGAGGCTCCGCTCTCCAACAAGGGTGGCACTCCCGATCTAGGACCTTCCAGCCTCGGCTGTGCACCTGCATCCTGCACCTGCTCCTCTGCGCTCCTTGCTCCCATCATGACGGTAGTATCCGTAGCTGTGCTCCTCACACCCGATGATGCAGCAGGAAGGGACACGTGACCGGGCGTAGACCTCAATGGCACCTGAGAAGACAAAAAGGGAAAAGCCACGGGAGGGAAACCCAGCGACCAGGACGGGTGCCAAGCCCCAGCCCAGTCTGCCCGCGAAGGGCCTTGCCCGCCACCCAACCACTGATCCCATCCTGCCCGCCGTCCAGACATCCCCCATCATCCCTGTATAGCTGAAAGGTCCCCCGGCACAAAGCAGCCACCGCCCGCCATTCCCCCTGAGCCCAACCCAGGAGCATTGCTGGCCCCCCACTGTGCCCAAGGGCCACCCCCCGACCCCAAATCCTGTTCCTGCTGGTGCCTGCTGTCCCCCACCCCCCCAAACTCTCCCACAGTATCCCCACACTCTACTTCCACGCCAGCTGCTGAAGTCTCCAAGGACACATCAAAAGGGGCCCCTGCCCTAGCTCGGGATCGCGCACCCCGTGCCTGGCCTGCACCACTTCCCCGGGCCCTACTGGATGAGACAGGAGACCCTCCATTCCCCCGTCCAAAACCCAGACACAGGCCTGAACCTCTCCCCCCAGGCCTATTCCGCTGCCCTGCACGTCCCGTGCTGCTTCCCCTTTGCCGCTCTCGGCCCCGAACAGCCTGCCTACCAGCCCCAGCCCTGCCGCTTGCACGCCCCCGGACAGCCTGCTTACCCGCCATGTGCGCCTCCAGCTAGAAGCCCAAAATAAAAGAAGAGAGGATAGCAATTAGAAGGCCTGAATAAATAGTCTCTCCGGCCCCCACTGTCAGTACCTCACAAATCAAGCGTGACACTTACACCGCACGGCCTGCCAAACTCAGCCGTTTGTCGACACCGCTGCCCGAACGTTCTGCCACGCGCACTGGCTCCTGCCTAGTACAGTAACGGAATGCAGCACAAAGAAGAAAAAAGGTTTACACGCCCTGGAACCGATAAAGGCCCTGCTAATCCTCCAGCCTCTTCACATGTGCTCATCGCCTCTCGGGAACGCTGAAGCACATGTGCACTCTCATCCTGATTGGCTCCGCACGCGCCGCTCGACACAGCGGAGCCAATCATTTAAAAAAATGCCACATGCGCTCCCCTTGCCGATGCGCCGTCAACCCCCCTCCCCCCCGACTCACCTCCCGCGGCCTCGAGCAGGGAACCGCGCCGTGCCGATCGCCCAGTTACGCGCGTGCGCCGGGACCCTTCCCGCGCCCTTAAACTTCTGGGGAAAGGAGAGGCTCTTCCGAAAGGATGGACTTCACCTTAACTGGGATGGAATCAGGCTGCTGGCATTAACCTTTAAAAAGGAGATAGAGAAGCTTTTAAACTAGATAATAGGGGAAAGCAGACAGTCGCCCAAGAATGCATGGTTCGGAAGAATGTATCCTTGAAGGATACTACCAAAAGCAGAGAGGATCCAAAAATGAGTAAAGTAGCCCAAATGCCCTCGAGTATGAGCAGACAGAGCTTAAAGATACCAAATTACCCATGCCTACCAATAACCAAATTAATATGAATAAAATACAGTCTCTAAAATGCTTGTATGCAAATGCTAGAAATCTAAAAAATAAGATGGGAGAGTTAGAATATATAGCACTAAATGAGAGGTTAGATATGATTGGAATATCAGAGACATGGTGGAAGGAGGACAACCAGTGGGACAATGTGATACCTGGGTACAAACTATATCATAATGATAGAGCTGATCAAATTGGTGGAGGGGTTGCGCTCTATGTTAGAGAGGGCATTGAGTCAGAAAGGATTAAAGTTTTGCAGGAAACAAAATTTGCTGTAGAATCTCCATGGATTGAAATTCCATGTAAAAAGGGGAAGGCGATGGCAGTGGGGGTGTACTATCGACCGCCTGGCCAGAATGAACAAATGGATGATGAAATGCTCAAAGAAATCAAGGAAGCTAACAAAAGTTACAGTGCAGTAATAATAATGGGTGATTACCCCGATATCAACTGGGTCAGTGTCACGGCAGGACATGCTAAGGAGATAAAGTTCCTAGATGAAATAAATGACTGCTTCTTGGAGCAGCTGGTTCATGAACCGACCAGAGGGGAAGCCATATTAGACCTAGTCCTTAGTGGAACACCAGATCTTGTGCAGGAGATAAGGGTGTTGGGGCCATTTGGCAATAGTGATCATAGCATGATCGCGTTTGATTTAATTAGTGGAGGAGGGATAGTAAGGAAATCCACAGTACTACCTTTTAACTTTTGAAAGGGAGACTGTGATAAAAAGAGGAAAATAGTTAAGAAAAAACTAAAAGGTGCAGTTGCAAAGGTTAAAGACTTACATCAAGCTTGGGTGTTGTTGAAAACTACTATCTTGGAAGCTCAGACCAGCTGTATTCCACACTTTAAGAAAAGTGGAAGGAAGTCCAAAAAACTGCCAGCATGGTTTAAAGGTGAGGTCAGAGAGGCTGTTGTTGCCAAAAAAGCATCTTTCAGGAAATGGAAAACAGAGCCAAACGACAAAACCTGGAAACAGCACAAGCATTGGCAAGTCAAATGCAAGGCATTGATAAGGCAGGCAAAGGGAGAATTTGAGAAGAAGCTTGCTGCGGAAGCAAAAACGCGAAATAAAGACTTTTTCAAGTACATCCATAGCAAAAAACCTGTGAGAGAGTCAGTTGGTCCATTAGATGATAGTGTCCCTTTAACCCCTCTAAGAGGCGACAAGGCGATAGCCGAGAGACTGAATGAATTCTTTGCTTTGGTCTTTACTGAGGAAGATGTAGGGATGTTACCCATGACTGAAGTGGTATTTAAAGGTGTGGAAGAATTGAAGGAAATATCGATACATCAGGAAGATGTATTACAACTATTAGATAGACTGAAGAGTAGCAAATCACCTGGGCTGGATGGTATACATCCAAATGTGTTGAAAGAACTAAAATATGAGATTGCAGACCTGCTATTAGTAATCTGTGAACTTTCATTAAAATCATCTGTAATACCTGAAGATTGGAGGATCACCAATGTAACGCCAATTTTTAAAAAGGGGAAAATACAGACCGGTGAGCCTGATGTCAATACTGGGAAAAATGGTAGAAACCATCATAAAGAACAAGATTACTCAGCATGTAGATAGTCATGGCCTAATGGGAGACAGCCAACATGGCTTTAGATAAGCAAGATCTTGTCTTACTAATCTGTTATGCTTTTTTGAAGGTGTGAATAAACAGGTGAACAAAGGTGAGTCAGTTGATATAGTGTATCTGGACTTTCAGAAAGCCTTTGACAAGGTCCCTCATCAGAGACGTTTGGCAAAACTAAAGAGTCATGGGATAGGAGGCAGTGTACTATTGTGGATAGGAACTGGTTAAAAGATAAAAAGCAGAGGGTAGGGCTAAATGGCCAATTTTCCCAATGGAGAAAGGTGAATAGTGGTGTACCCCAGGGATCTGTGTGGGTCCGCTGCTTTTTGACATATTCATAAATGACCTGGAAAGGGGAATAACGAGTGAGGTTATCAAATTTGCAGATGACACAAAACTATTTAAAGTTGTTAAAACCCAAGAGGATTGTGGAAAATTGCAAGAGGATCTTGATAAATTGGAAGACTGGGCATCAAAATGGCAGATGAAATTTAATGTGGACAAGTGCAGTTATGCACCTAGGGAAGAACAACCCAAACTATGGTTACACGATGCAAGCTTCCATATTAGGAACCACCACCCAGGAAAAGGATTTAGGCGTCATTGTGGATAACATGTTAAAAACCTCGGCCCAGTGTGCAGCGGCGGCAAAAAGAGCAAATAGAATGCTGGGTATCATAAGGAAAGGAATGGAAAATAAATGCCTCTAAATCGTTCCATGGTGAGACTGCACCTTGAATATTGTGTGCAATTCTGGACGCCGTATCTTAAAAAGGATATAGCGTTATTAGAAAAGGTTCAGAGAAGAGCCACCAAAATGGTAAAGGGGATGGAAGGATACTCCTATGAAGAAAGGCTAAAAATGTTAGGGCTTTTCAACCTGGAAAACAGACGGCTGAGGTGAGATATGATAGAAGTCTATAAATTAATGAACGGAGTGGAACGGGTAAACGTAGATCGATTGTTTACCTTATCAGAATATAGAAAGACTAGGGGACATACAATGAAGCTACAGAGTAAACTATTTAAGACTAATAAAATAAAATATTTTTTTACTCAACGTGTAATCAAACTCTGGAATTTGTTACCGGAGGATGTAGTAAAGGCTGTTAGTGTAGCTGGGTTTAAAAAAGGTTTGGACAAGTTCCTGGAGGAAAGGTCCATAAACCGTTATTAAGAAGGGACCCAGGATATCAATGCTTGCCCTACTACAAGCATTGTGGAACTGTGTCTTTTGCGGAAACTGCTAGGTACGTATGAGCTAGATTGGCCACTGTTGGAAACAGGATACTGGGCTTGATGGACCTTGGTCTGACCCAGTATGGCATATCTTATGTTCTTATGTTCATATTATTTGTAGGATAGTGGGAAATGTTGTGAAGGAAAATGTCATCCTATACATTTCCAACAATAACCAGACATTTTTAAAATAATGAATGAATTAAAACTTTTGCAGACACGATCCTGTCTAGAAAAAAGTAAAAGTAAATGTTTGTAAATTAATTAATTAATGAGATAGATGAGGGCTTCTTTGAATTTTAATTCAACATTGATTCACAGAATGTGCCAACCAACACAACAGAAGGTTGGAACAAGTCTCAAAAATCCATCCAGGACCACAATTAACTTGCAAAACTGTTCTTTGATGTTAGTGATCAACATTATCAAAGCCACTCTAGTCCCTGCATTTGTGTCTGAAAGGACCAAAGCAGACCTCATGGTTTACTCATAAAAATTCTTGTATCTCCACATAAGAGTTCCTGGGTTTTTCGGGGGGGGGGGGGGGGGGTAAGGAGTTTTAAGGGTTCCCAAAAAGTTTCCTCTTGTTTCTTTGGGCTTCCAGCTTAATTGGAACTGATCTCTATTGGGTTATGGCACCATAAGTCTTTGTTTACAATGACCCAGGGACTTTCTCCTACTTTATAAACCCCATTGTCATGTAGCCCAAACATTGTAGTGGCAGTCCTTAGCCAGGAGCCATAGATCACAGCTAATTCCAAAACCTAGTACTTATTTACCCTGAGTTTGCTCATTAAGCTATGAAGCCAACACCTCCTCTCAGCAAGGACTCTGTGTGTTGATTCTGCAGCACCCCCAATCACCCAGAGGAGCAGAAGTTGGGCTCATGGAACTGAAGCTTGGCCTCCCATATGTCAGAGTGCCACTAAGCTATTGAGCTGGTTCCAAGATCTAGGTTTGAGCTCCATTTCCAACTTCTCACTTTTGAGTCCTTCATCAAGCTAGATGAGGTGCATATAGACCTCGGGGAGGTCATACCAATTATCTCTTTGCAACTAGAATTTACTGGTTGACTTCAGTTCAGGAATGGATTCTGTTCTGAAGTAAACTTGATTAGCTCCTTAGGTGAACTCATCATTGATTCATTCATAAGCTTTCCCCATTGAAGACTGAAAAGAGTAGAGTTGGTAAGCGGATACCAATAAAACTAAAATGTGTGAGGTTGCAGGTTAAGATTAATAGGACTGGTTAGAATTGCAAGACGAAAAGGGAAAGGGAGGAATAAATTATAAGAGGTCACATTTCCTGAAATCGCATCCATACTATTGTTGAAAAATGTTTCTTAAGTAGACCAACAATGTGTGAACTCTAGAGTGAGGATACGAATGCTATTCAAAAGCAGTATGTTGCATTCATAAGAACAGAGAATAGACTTTCCAATACACTAAAGATAATGAAATAAGCCTTAAGCATTCTTGCTTCAAATGGGAAGGTTTATTCCCTAAAGATAAACACAGAGATGGAATTAAGAGGCATACATGACATCGATTTAATTACAGCAGATTTAAATCACTGTTTTGCATATGTGAGAATTTTACAGGTCGGCCTGAAAAATGATTCTGTTCCCTGCTTCTTAAAAAATAACCACACATTTCTTTTGAAAAGACAGAACCAGAGCTAAACTCTCTGATTAACACACTATGTTCTTGTGAGTCAAGTAAACTTATTTATAGTAACAAGTCTGAAATGCATGGGACCAAGATGTACTAAGGGCATTTGCCCATTTTGCATCTCTCTGAAAAACTCTTAGGACATCTGCTCAGGAATCCCAATCAGCAATGACCTGACAGCACTAAAAAAAATCTATTTTCGTAGAGGATTTGCTGAGTTTGGCTGGCAAGTTATTTTTTTGTAATATTTTGTGGATTGCTGAAGCTCTGTGGTTACATTATTAATTGTTATTATTCTTATTTCATTTCTGTTAAATCCATGCCTGGAAGCTGCCCAGCACTTACTGTTAAACCTGTTTACGAACAGTGGTCTTTATTCACACCAAGAAACTCAGGAAGACTTTGAAAACACTCCATTATTTGTTCATAAACCATATAAATAAATCATGTGCTGAATTATCATGCACAATATGTGATCATATGAATAAATCATGCTCTGAATTATCATGCTCCAGCACATCTGACTTCACCTACTGATAGACACAGTAAGCTATTTAGAACTTAAAAACAAGATATCGGACTGAGAGATGATAGATGGTATTGAAATTCTGGAATGAATATACATGGTATATTCATTCAAGCCTTATACCCTGATGTGTCAGGCTTAATTTCTGAGGTAATGGCCTGTAATGTAGTTCTGACTCTTCTTTTCAGATTCCTGAACCAAAACATCTCAAGCTGCTTCTTCCAGGCAGACTACAGGGAAGTTGCAGGGAAGGAGATGAGCTTGGAACAGACAGACCAGAGACCAACCAGACTGCTGCTTAATCCAAACTCCTTTTTCTAGTCAGGAGTATGTTTGGATATGTGTGTGAGAGAGAGTGTGTGTGTAGGTCTTTCATGGCGTTAAAGTTCACACCTACCTCTGAGCTCGCCTTTTTACACAGTTCACACTGACTCCTAGCCTACCCCATCAGCCCCTCCACAGTTCCAGTTCTCTTCTTATCTACAGATTGATGTCTGGATATGTGGAAGAACACAGACAATATAGGCAGATAAGGACTAGCTGTCCAGCCAGTCTGCTAAATTTGTGCCTCTCTATGGTATTGCCCCAGGATTTTTCTGTTACCGGGCTGAAACTGTGCAACATGTTATTGGTCGAGCAGGGCCTGTGAAAAGGTGTTGGGTGTTCTAGATGAACCTTCAACCTTATGCCTCCTCCCCTGATATTTTGTTAATTAAACTTAAAAATTCATGATCAGCCCCAAACTACCCTTCCCACAACAATACCACCTTCCCACCCTGATCCAGCAGTTCAAACCCACCAGACATAAAGAAAAACCACGAGCAACACACTTGTCATCCCATACCTGAAAACAAAAAGCAAACAAACAAGCCTACACCTGCTCATTTGAGCTATATGCTCCTTCAATGTGGAACACCCTACCGAACCAACGCGGATACATCAACGACATCTCCAACTTCTGCAAACACCTAAAAACACACCTCTTCATTGAACACTATGGACCCTCCACTTACCCCCCCCCCCCCCAAAAACAGACGATGGCACCATGTAAATAAATTATCAACTGCCATGTATATAAGTTTATCACTGATCAGCCCTACCATCTGTACCTAAAATGAACCCAATCCCCCTATATACATAAGAACATAAGATATGCCATACTGGGTCAGACCAAGGTCCATCAAGCCCAGTATTCTGTTTCCAACAGTGGCCAATCTAGGTCATATGTATCTAGCAGTTTCCCCAAGGGACACAGGTTCCACAATGCTTGTATTGGTTCAAGCATTGATATCCTGGGTCCCTTCTTAATAATGGTTTATGGACCTTTCCTCCAGGAACTTGTCCAAACCTTTTTTAAACCGAGCTACACTAACAGCCTATACTACATCCTCCGGTAACAAATTCCAGAGTTTGATTACACGTTGAGTGAAAAAATATTTTCTTTTATTAGTCTTAAATAGTTTACCCTGTAGCTTCATTGCATGTCCCCTAGTCTTTCTATATTCTGATAAGGTAAACAATCGATCTACGTTTACCCGTTCCCCTCCGTTCATTAATTTATAGACTTCTATCATATCTCCCCTCAGCCGTCTCTTTTCCAGGTTAAAGAGCCCTAACCTTTTTAGCCTTTCTTCATAGGAGTATCCTTCCATCCCCTTTACCATTTTGGTGGCTCTTCTCTGAACCTTTTCTAAAATCGCTATATCCTTTTTAAGATACGGCGACCAGAATTGCACACAATATTCAAGGTGCGGTCTCACCATGGAACGATACAGAGGCATTATAATATCTTTTGTTTTATTTTCCATTCCTTTCCTTATCATACCTAGCATTCTATTTGCTCTCTTGGCCGCCGCTGCACACTGGGCCGAGGGTTTTAACATGGTATCCAAAATGACGCCTAAATCTTTTTCCTGGGTGGTGGTTCCTAATGTGGAACCTTGCATCGTGTAACCATAGTTTGGGTTGTTCTTCCCTAGGTGCATAAACTTGCACTTGTCCAGATTAAATTTCATCTGCCATTTTGATGCCCAGTCTTCCAATTTATCAAGATCCTCTTGCAATTTTCCACAATCCTCTTGGGTTTTAACAACTTTAAATAGTTTTGTGTCATCTGCAAATTTGATAGCCTCACTCGTTATTCCACTTTCCAGGTCATTTATGAATATGTCAAAAAGCAGCGGACCCAGCACAGATCCCTGGGGTACACCACTATTCACCTTTCTCCATTGGGAAAATTGGCCATTTAGCCCTACCCTCTGCTTTCTATCTTTTAACCAGTTCCTGATCCACAATAGTACACTGCCTCCTATCCCATGACTCTTTAGTTCTGCCACAAGTCTCTGATGAGGGACCTTGTCAAAGGCTTTCTTAAAGTCCAGATACACAATATCAACTGACTCACCTTTGTCCACCTGATTATTCACTCCTTCAAAAAAACATAACAGATTAGTAAGACAAGATCTTCCTTGTCTAAAGCCATGTTGACTGTCTCCCATTAGGTCATGACTATCTGCTGAGTAATTTTATTCTTTATGATGGTTTCTACCATTTTTCCCGGTACTGATGTCAGGCTCACCGGTCTGTAGTTTCCCGGATCATCCCTGGAACCCTTTTTAAAAATTGGTGTTACATTGGCGATCCTCCAATCTTCAGGTATTAGAGATGATTTTAATGATAGTTCACAGATTACTAATAGCAGGTCTGCAATCTCATATTTCAGTTCTTTCAACACCAGGTGATTTGCTACTCTTCAGTCTATCTAATAGTTGTAATACATCTTCCCGATGTATCGATATTTCCTTCAATTCTTCCACACCTTTAAATACCACTTCAGTCATGGGTAACATCCCTACATCTTCCTCAGTAAAGACTGAAGCAAAGAATTCATTCAGTCTCTCGGCTATCGCCTTGTTGCCTCTTAGTGCTCCTTTAACCCCTTTATCATCTAATGGACCAACTGACTCTCTCACAGGTTTTTTGCTACGAATGTACTTGAAAAGGTCTTTACTTCACATTTTTGCTTCCGCAGCAAGCTTCTTCTCAAATTCTCTCTTTGCCTGCCTTATCAATGCCTTGCATTTGACTTGCCAGTGCTTGTGCTGTTTCCAGGTTTCGTCATTTGGCTCTTTTTTCCATTTCCTGAAAGATGCTTTTTTGGCAACAACAGCCTCTCTGACCTCACCTTTAAACCATGCGTGCAGTTTTTTGGACTTCCTTCCACTTTTCTTAAAGTGTGGAATACAGCTGGTCTGGGCTTCCAAGATAGTATTTTTCAACAACAGCCAAGCCTGATGTACGTCTTTAACCTTTGCAACTGCTCCTTTTAGTTTTTTCTTAACTGTTTTCCTCATTTTATCATAGTCTCCCTTTCGAAAGTTAAAAGGTAGTACTGTGGATTTCCTTACTATCCCTCCTCCACTAATTAAATCAACGTCGATCATGCTATGATCACTATTGCCAAGTGGCCCCAACAACCTTATCTCTTGCACTAGATCTGGTGTTCCAGTAAGGACTAGGTCTAATATGGCTTCCCCTCTGGTTGGTTCATGAACCAGCTGCTCCAAGAAGCAGTAATTTATTTCATCTAGGAACTTTATCTCCCTAGCATGTCCTGACGTGACACTGACCCAGTCGATACCGGGGTAGTTGAAATCACCCATTATTATTACTGCGCTGTAACTTTTGTTAGCTTCCTTGATTTCTTTGAGCATTTCATCATCCACTTGGTCATTCTGGCCAGGCGCTCGATAGTACACCCCCACTGCCATTGCCTTCCCCCTTTTACATGGAATTTCAATCCATATAGATTCTACAGCAGATTTTGCTTCCTGCAAAACTTTAATCCTTTCTGACTCAATGCCCTCTCTAACATAGAGAGCAACCCCTCCACCAATTTGATCAGCTCTATCATTTCGATATAGTTTGTACCCAGGTATCACAGTGTCCCACTTGTTGTCCTCCTTCCACCATGGCTCTGATATTCCAATCATATCTAACCTTTCATTTAGTGCTATATATTCTAACTCTCCCATCTTATTTTTTAGACTTCTAGCATTTGCATACAAGCATTTTAGAGAATGTATTTTATTCATATTAATTTGGCTATTGTTAGACATGGGTAATTTGGGATCTTTAAGCTCTGTCTGCTCCATACTTGAGGGCATTTGGGCTACTTTACTCTTTTGTGGAACCTCTCTGCTTTTGGTAGTATCCTTCAAAGATACATTCTTCCGAACCATCCGCTCTTGGGCGATTGTCAGCTTTCCCCTAATATCTAGTTACATTACATTAGTAAGCTTCACCTGTTTCATTTACTTGCTATAATGTAACTTCTATGCAAACTGCTTTGACCCGGAAAAAAGCGGTATATAAACCTAGCAAAATAAATGAATAAAAATGTATAGTTAGATATCACAACACTTTTCATTGGGGCTCTTTTATTAAGGTGCATTGTTTCTTGCTCTCAACACACATTTAGTATGAAAACTAATGTGCATCAATTGCAAAGTCTCCATGGGAACTGTCGAAGGCATAACTGGCATGTTCCCAATGGTGAATGCACAGATAGCGCCGTTACTGCAGGTGTACTTACCTCCCGCTACTGAGGTGGTATTAGGTAAAAAGACGCTAATTGCAACATTTATTATTTATTTATTTATTTAGCAGCATTTTTATACTGCTGTATCTACAATCCAGGGTGGTTTACATGGAACAATAAACCAAATTCATTACATTGAACATTTGTTAAGAGTTAAATTAACTAAATACATCATAACTATTTACATCGAACTTAACTGACTGGCATGAGCATATACAAAGAGCTATGCTGGTGCTACGGAGGATTCAGGTAAGGATGTGATGGATGGGGAAGTAGTTCAGAGTCTGTGCCAAAGTGTTCCAAGAAGAGGATGGTTTTAACTTATGCCGGAATTCGGTGAGGCCTGTATTTCTGAAGTGAGGGTGTTCCAAATGAGTGGAGCATAGAACGAGAAGGCTCTGTTGGTAGTTGTGTTGTTAGACTGGGTAATAGTAGCTGGAACCGAGAGGATGTTGTTATTGGTGGAATGTGCAGATCTCTTGTGGAGTGGTTTTTGAAGAAGGGGACAGAGGATGCTTGCAGAGAGTTGGTGGATGATCTTGAATATGGTTAGAGCCACTGTTCCCTCTAAGCTGTGCGTGTGTGCGCGCGCACACACCTCGCCGAGCGAGCGCACATACTTTACAACAGAGCGCACAAAAAGTTTGGTTCTGATTCTGATAGAAAACAACACAGACGTCTTAAAATTTAAAAGTTGTTGTGTATTTACGGTTTTCACAAGTTCTACAATATTTTCTAGTGCAATCAATGTGGTGTACATACTGTATTCTGACATGTAGTCAAATTTTAAAGTATATAACTCCGAGTGTCGTTATGTGGCGCACAAAAATGTAATCTTCCTTCAAAAGCTGCACAGCTGATATTTTATGCGCACACAGCCTACAGAAAATTAGAGGGAACATTGGTTAGAGCTACTTTGTACTTGATCCTCGCTTGGATGGGAAGTCAGTGTAGGGTTTTCAGAGTAGGAGTGATGTGATCTCATGGGCCCGTGCCAGTGATTATTCTGGCTGTGGAGGTTTGGGCAAGCTGTAAGAGTAATAACATTGACCATTAACATGCAATATAGACCCCCCCCCCCCCCATGCTAACTGCAATCTGCTTACCACACAGAGCCAGATTCTGTAAAGTGAATACCAGGGCTGTACATGCCGGTGGGACATGCAGCCCCACTATCTGTTTGGCCCCAATGTTGAAAACCTCTCTCCCCACACGCAGGGGCGGCCCAAGGGGGGTGCAGGGCCATGTGCGGAGACTCGGTGTGGAGCCTTATTTGCATAATGTTAACATACACTAACTTTTAGTAAACATGTCTCTTAATGAGTGTATGGATAAAGAAAGAAAGACTAAAATATTTCTACATTACTATAATCCAGTGCCAACCGCCAGGCACATTAGGAACTACTACAAACACTGCCCATTTAGAACCCATAGCAAACCCGCCGTATCGTAACAGCACTATCAGGACTCACAAAGCTCCATACTCTACCTATCAAAAGGAAGCACTACAAATATTAAACCAATACATTTCAGAGAATAACAATACATGACCTACTGGGGAAAGAGAACAAGTGGCAATGTCAAATAGGAATTACATAAACAGAATACCTCAGCTCAGTTACACATGCGGAACACAGACCATCACTAAACAAAGAACAAGGAATCACAATTTAGAAATAGGAAGACAAATTAAACTGGGAACCCCAAAAGCCAAACTTGGAATGTACAACAACACTGTAGAAATAAAACTATATATTAATTTCCTCTTGTACTAAACAAAGTGCAGATGTTAATGATGCACATTTCCCAGAGCTGACATATTCCAGTTAATAAATTCAAAATAAAGAGATTTTTCTACCTTTTGTGCATTTTTTTTCAGTTGCAATTGCTCCAGCCACTTTCTTCTGGTTTCTTCATGTCTTCTGCTAAATGCTCGAGGCCGCGGGCCGGGTCCCGCGGCCGTCAGTAACCTGGGCCCGGGCCCGGCCTCGGCCTCCAGCGTGCTTGGTTGCTAGGGGGGGGGGAGGGGGAGGGTTGAGAGGGAACGGCGAGCGCGGCATTTGAAATCGCTCCATCACAACGTCGGAGCGATTTCATTGGCCGGCGGTCGGCGGGGGGGCGGCGCTGTGCCGGCGAGGAGCCGCGTGGCCGTCTTCTTCTGGCCGCGGCTCCTCGGGAATCCGGTCGTGTTTTTACGGGCGGTGAGGGTCCTGGTGAGTTGGGTTCGTTGGGGGGGGATTCTGGGGTCGCGGGGTAGGGGCTTTCGGCGGGGGCGCATCGAGGAAGGGGGGCTGGTTAAAAAAAAAAAAAAAAAAACGCAGCAAGATCAAATAAGAAGAAAGGGAAGGATACCAGTGGGGGGGTGACGCAGAGTAGGGTAGCCCTATCATGGCTGGCTCCAGCAGAGCCAGGAGGACGTCAGGGGCACGGGCTGGGGGTACTCCGCGGGGATCCCGCGGGGCGGGGGCGGCGCCAGGCGCCGGAGCGGGTCGAGGAGTAGTGCGGGGGGGTAGTAGGAAGGCGGCTAAGCGGCGGGTCGGGGCCGGGAAGCGGGGAGCTCTCACTGCCCCTGTAGGTGGTCTCACTGGTCCTGGGGAGGTGGGGAGCCCCCTGGGGGTGGGCGCTGGCCCAGGAATGGTGGATGTGGATGTGTCGTTGGGGGGGGGAGTGACTGAAGGGGGGGTGGTTGCTGCGAGCTTGTCTCACGGGGGGGTTGGAGATGGGGCGGATGGTACAGGAGGGGGGGGGCCTGGATGGGGGCAGGCAGCGGCTGGGGCTTATGGGCCCCTACCTATGGGTTGGGGGGGCCGGTTTGCATGGGGGAGGGTGGCCGGCTTGGTCCCCGGTACCTGGGCAAGCTCCGGCCTGGGGGGTGGGGTGGGGCGGGAACCATTGGGGTGCCGGGCTTCCGGCTGTTGGGCAGCCCCCCTGGGGGGCGGCAGACTGGGCGGCCGGGGTGTTAGGATCCTCTGGAGGGGCGCAGGGACGGGTGTTGGGTGGGGGATGGGGCCGTATGGGTGGGCGCCTCCGGGGACGGGCTTTCCGCCTTCCCCGGGTGTAGGCTCCCCGTGTGTTGGCTCTCCTCTCTCGTTGCAGGTGTCGGGGTCGGCTCCGGTTCCTCCGAGTGGGTCCTCAGCGGCGGCTGTGGGATCCACTGTGATGTCTTCGACTGCTAGCCAGCTGGGCCAGTCTTCGGTGGAGCAGACGGAGTCCACTTCGGAGGCGCAGGCGACGGCGGCGCAGTTGACAGCAGGTGAGTGCTCGGGGGTTGCGGTGGGGGGAGGTGGGGTGGTGGTGGTGCCGAGCGAGTGTGCTCCGCCGGCACGGAAAGCCAAGGCGAAGCGGAAGCACCGACGGCGTCGGCGGAGGAGCTCGTCGTCTTCCTCCTCGTCGTCCGGGTCCTCCGCCACTTCCTCGGCTGACTCCACGGTTGTCCCGCAAGCGGGGGCGGGGTACGAGGGGGCGGGGTCCGCGGTGGTCCGTTGCGCAGAATTGTGGGAGGGTGTTCCGCGCAAGTTGCGGAGGCGGATCGTAAAGCGGCGTTACCTGGATATTTTCCGGTTGTTGGAGGGGAGAAAACGTTCAGGGGAGAGTCGCAAGAAGCGTAAAGAGGACGAGAAAGCGGGGAGGGTACGGAAGGTGTCACGGAACACGTTGAATTGGACGCGGGCTTTTTTGCGGCTGGCGAGTGTATGGGGCCATGAGGACCCGAGTTGTTACGGCAAGCTTCTGGCTTACGCTGATGCCATCTTGTCGGCTTCCCAGGTGCACGAAGGTTGGGCCTGGCTCAATTATGATGAGGAGTTCCGCGACAGGATGGAGGAGAGCAGGCAGTTGACGTGGGGAATGAAGGATATCAACCTTTGGCTCACGCAAATGTCGGCAAAAAGGGGCGGTATGGGGGGGGTCCGGGTCCGGGTAAGGCGGCGGGTACGGCGGCTCCGGTCGGCCAGCGGCCCTTTCGGCCACGGGCCCGGGGCCCGAGACGAGCAGAACGGGGGCGAGCGGTCCCGGCGGGGACCTGTGCTGGCGCTTCAATAAAACGTCCTGCCCCTTCCCGGACTGTAAGTTCCGGCACGCCTGTTCGCTTTGCAGCGCCGGTCACTCGGCCGTCAAGTGCAGCCGCAGAGCGGTGCCTGGGACGGCGGCTGCCAGTAAGTGACGGGAATGCAGCGGGGCTAGCGCCTACCCCCATTAAGAGGCTGGCGCTGCAGCCGTGGCTGGAGCTTTATGCGGCTACCAGACATGGCAAGGCGGGGGCGATGTTATGGGCAGGGTTTTCCGAGGGCTTTCGTATCCCAGTGCGGGGGGTGGTTCGGGGGTTGGAAAGGGGGAATGCGGTATCGGTGAGGCGGTTGGGGGAGGTGGCCGGGGGAAAGATTGCGGCGGAGCGTGCACTGGGCAGAGTGGCTGGGCCGTTTGACCGGCCCCCCTTCTCGCCTTTTATCGTATCGCCGCTGGGGGTCATTCCGAAGAAGGAGCCGGGGCGGTATCGGCTGATCCATAATCTTTCTTGCCCCCTCGGTGCTTCGGTGAACGACCATATCCCGCGTGAGCTGTGCTCTGTGCGATATGCGTCCTTTGATGAGGCATTGGAGCTGGTGCGACATGGTGGGAAAGGGGCCCTGTTGGCGAAGGTGGACATTGAGTCAGCCTTTCGTCTCCTGCCGGTGCACCCGTCCGCTTTCCCCTTGCTCGGATTTCGTTTTGACAATCAGTACTACTATGACAAATGCATGCCCATGGGCTGTGCGATTTCGTGCGCCTACTTTGAAGCCTTTAGCTCTTTCTTGCATTGGGTGCTGGTGCGGATGTCTGGGCGGCGGACTATAGTGCATTATCTTGATGACTTCTTGTTCGTCGGGCCAGCCCAGTCCGACATGTGCGGATCTTTGCTGGGGCTTTTCCAGGGCTTGGCGGCTGATTTTGGCATCCCGTTGGCAGAGGACAAGACGGTCGGACCGGTGACTCGTCTCTCCTTTCTGGGGATAGAGATTGATTCGATGGAGTTTGTGGTCCGGTTGCCTGCGGATAAGGTAGAGCGGCTGCGGATCTTGGTGGCGGCGGTTGGTTCCGCTGCGTAGGTGACTTTGACCGAGCTTCAAAGTTTAGTTGGTCACCTGAATTTTGCATGTCGGGTCATTGCTATGGGGCGGCCCTTTGCGCGAAGATTATCTTTGGCGATGGCCAGGGTCCGCTGTGGGCATCATCGCATCCGAGTCACTGCGGGGATGCGAGCCGATCTGCGCGTGTGGGATGCGTTCCTGGCGGACTACAATGGTTGCTCGTTGTTACAGTCCAGGGAGATTTCAAACCGGGATCTGGAATTGTTTTCAGATGCCGCCGGTGGTTCGGGCATGGGATTGTACTTCCAGGGCGCGTGGTGTGCGGTGCCGTGGCCCGCCTCGTGGTGTTCGGGTGGTTTGACGCGCAACGTGACGTTCCTCGAATTATTTCCGATTGTGGTGGCCTTATGGCTGTGGCCGGAGAGGTTACGGGATAGGCGGGTTGTTTTCTGGTGTGATAACGCTGCGGTGGTGCAGGTCATTAATCGCCATTCTCCCAAGTGTCCACGGGTAGCAGCGTTGATGCGGGTGTTTGTGCTGGCTTGTCTTCGTCTTAATATCACGGCTCGGGCTCGTCATGTGCCGGGCGTTCAGAATGGGATTGCTGATGCTTTGTCTCGTTTCCAGTGGGAGCGGTTTCGGGAATTGGCACCGGGGGCGGACGAGACCGCGGCGGTAGTGCCGGAGCACCTTTGGCAGCTTGGGACGCCGGAATGATCTCGTTGCTGCGTTCTTCCCTGGCTCCAGGTACGTGGAAAGCCTATCTGCGGGGGTATGCACGGGTTCGTGAGTTTCTGTGGGGAAGGGGCTGGAGGGGTGGCAGCGTTGGGGACCTCTTGGCAGGGTCTTTCATAGTCTGGGCAAAGGAGTCTGGTTGGTCCCGGTCAGCGGCACGGGCGGCTTTGGTCGGTTTCTCCTTCTTTTGCAGGGTGGCGGGTTGGGGCAATCCGGGCACTTCGTACGTAGTGAAGCGGCTCCTAGCCGGTTGGGCTCGAGTGCAGCCCCCTGCCTCAGATTGGCGCCGTCCCGTGTCGCATGACTTGCTGCTGCAGATTTGGGGTGTCCTGCCCGAGGTTGCGGCTTCCGCGTTGGAGGCCGTCCTGTTCCGGGCGTTGTTTGTCACAGCATTCTTTGGGGCCTTTCGAGTTAGTGAACTGGTCCCCCAGGCGGGCGGGCGGAGGGGTCGGGGAGGGTTGCAGGAGCATCAGGTGGACCTACAGGAACAGTTGGTTTGGATATTTCTGGATCGCTCAAAAACTGACCCGCAGGGGCGGGGTCGGTGGGTGCTGTTGCGGGCTATCCCTGGTCTGGAATCTTGTCCGGTGCAGAACTTGTTGATGTACCGGCGTCAGCGTCGGGTTGGGGCTGGCTGTTTCTTTTGTCATGAGGACGGTTCGGCCGTCACCCAGTTTCAATTCACGGCGGTCTTCTGCCTGGCCTTGAGGCGGTTGGGCGTGGACGAGCGTGGGTATGCTTCTCATTCCTTTCGGATAGGTGCGGCGACCAGTGCCGCGGCCGCGGGCCTGGGGGGTGAGGTGATTCAACGCATCGGGCGTTGGAGCTCCAGGGCTTACACGGGCTATGTGCGCCCAGAACAGTTGTAACTGCAGGGGTGTCGGGGGGGGGGTGTGGGGGGGGTATTAATGCTGTGTTTCTTTTCCAGGTGTTCAGCCAAGCGTGCCGACATGGAGTGCTGCACGGGGCCCGCCAGGCGTATGGTGGCTTCTGGGACATTCCTTCGTCTATTGGGCGGAACGCAGAGCATCAACTCGTCCGCTGGGTCTACACCTGGGCTTGGTGTCCTGTAATTTCCGGCTGGTGTGGCTCGGCCAGCGGGGCATGCGTTGGTGGCAGCTACTTCCAGTGGTTCGAGAGCACGCGGAGAGGCGGCAGCTGCCGTTGGGTCTTCTGATACACCTGGGAGGCAATGATCTTTCCGGGTGGACGTGCCGGCAACTTATTCGTGCTGTTCAACGGGATCTGCGGGCGCTGCAGGAGCAGTGGCCGGACTTGGCGATTGTGTGGTCGGACATCATCCCGCGGCCGGCCTGCTTGTCGCAGCGGCGGTGGTCTAGAGGGCTAGCCAAGATCAACAGGCAGATCGGCCGGTGGTTGCAGCAGGCTGGCGGGTGGCAGGTCCTGCACCCTTGGGCGGACCCCCGGTGCGCTGGACTGTATCGTACCGACGGGGTACACTTGTCCCCGGTTGGCCAGGACTTATTGCTCAATGATTGGCAAGAAGCTTAGGAACTGATTGGTCGCAGCTTTATGGGGGGGGCGGTGCGAGGATAGTTCATACCTCGCACCGGTGGCGGGGTACAGAGCCTGCGCTCGCAGGAGTGGCGCGGGCTGCACCTGGTTATGAGCCGGGGGGGCGACGTGCTCGTTGGGGGGGGGCGAGACAGCCCGGTTGGGGGTCTCGACCCGGTAGCGGGGGGTGGGAGCCGGCCTTTGCTACTAGGATGGCGAGGCAGGCGGCGGGGTTTGGGGGGGAGGAGGATGCTCCGCCTTGCTACTAGGATGGCGGGTGGGGGGGCATCCTCCGGTAAAGGGGTGCGGGGCTGGGTTATGTTAACGGTTATTCAGGCCCTTTGGGCGGTTTACAAGTTGTAAATAAAGCTGCGACCAAAATGTTTGTACCAAATACAGTTGTTTGTGATTTTGTTGGGGGGGGGGTTGAGGTACTCGTGGGGCTGTGTAATGAGGTGGACGGAGGCGAGGAGGGCTTCCGGGTTACCAGAGTTAATGCTCGAGGCCGCGGGCCGGGTCCCGCGGCCGTCAGTAACCTGGGCCCGGGCCCGGCCTCGGCCTCCAGCGTGCTTGGTGGCGCGGGGGGGGGGGGGGGGGGGGGTGGAGAGGGACCGGCGAGCGCGGCATTTGAAATCGCTCCGTCACAACGTCAGAGCGATTTCATTGGCCGGCGGTCGGCGGGGGGGCGGCGCTGTGCCGGCGAGGAGCCGCGTGGCCGTCTTCTTCTGGCCGCGGCTCCTCGGGAATCCGGTCGTGTTCCCGCCCACCCACCCCCTATTTGATGGGGTGGTGAAGTTTTCGCAGCTGGTGGGGGTGGGGGTACAGAGCCTGCGCTCGCAGGAGCGGCGCGGGCTTGACCTGGTTATGAGCAGTGGGGGGTGAAATGCTCCGTGGGGGTGGGGCGAGGCGGCGCGGGGGGGGGGCTCGACCCGGTTGCGGGGGGGTGGGAGCCGGCCTTTGCGAGTTGGAGGGCGAGGGGGGCGGCGGGGGGGGGGGGGGAGGGGGATGCTCCGCCTGGCTCCTCGGAGGGCGGGGGGGGGGGCATCCTCCGGTAAAGGGGTGCGGGGCTGGGTTATGTTAACGGTTATTCAGGCCCTTTGGGCGGTTTACAAGTTGTAAATAAAGCTGCGACCAAAATGTTTGTACCAAATACAGTTGTTTGTGATTTTGTTGGGGGGGGGGGGTTGAGGTACTCGTGGGGCTGTGTAATGAGGTGGACGGAGGCGAGGAGGGCTTCCGGGTTACCAGAGTTACTCTCCATCGTCTGCTGTCCATTTGTCCTTTCTTCTCTCTTCTAGTTTTTTTCCATTCTCTTTCTACATCTGCTTTAACATACTAATCTTTCTCCTTTTGCTCTTTCCTCAATCTCTTTCTTATTCCTTTTTCATCCACTCAAATTTTACCCCTCCATCCTCAATCCCCACTTATTCTCCCAATACTCGGCCAATTGTAGATTTTTCTTCCCTCCCACACAAAATATTTTTCCTCTCTCCATTTCACTCTCCCAGCAACATCCCATTCTAATCCTCCCCCAACATCAACTTCCTTCTAGTTCCAGCCCCACCCAGCATCTGCTCCCTTCTAGTCCCCGCATCAGCCCATTTCCAGTCCTAGCCCCCATCAGCCCATTTTCAATCCTATCCTAGCCCCATCATCAGCCCATTTCCAGTCCTAGCTCCTCCATCCATTTCCAGTCCTATCCAAGCCCCTCCATCAGCTCATGTCCAATCCCAGCCCCCCATCAGCCCATTTCTAGTCCTTTCCTAGCCCCACCATCAGCCCATTTCCAATCCTAGCTCCCCTCCACTCAGCCCATTTCCAATCCTTGCCCCACCAATAACCCATTTCCAGTCCTATCCTAGCCCCTCCATAAGCCCATTTCCAATCCCAGCCCTCCATCAGCCCATTTGCAGTCCTAGCTCCCGCCCCCCACTTAGCCCATTTCTAACCCAAGCCCCTCTATGAGCCTATTTCTAGTCCTAGCCCCTCCATGAGTCCATTTCAATCCAAGCCCCCACCACAGCCCATTTCCAATCCTAGGCCCCACCCAATATCCCATTTCCAGTCCTATCCTAGCCCATCTATCAGCCCCTGTCCTAGCTCCCCCCCCCCCACTCAGCCCATTTCATCCTAGCTCCCCTCCCACAGCCCATTTCCAGTCCAAGCCCCCCACCCATCAGCTATTTCCAGTTCAAGCCTTCCCTCCACAGTCCATTTCCAGTCCTAGCTCCCTCCTCTCACATCCCCTTTTAATTCCAAGCCCCCCCCCCACCCCATCAGCTATTTGCAGTTCAAGCCCCCTCCACTCAGCCCATTTCCATTTCTAGTAAACCCTCCTCACAGCCCATTTCCAGTCCTAGCAAGCCCCCCCAGCCCATTTCCAGTCCTAGCAACCCCCCCCCCACAGCCCATTTCCAGTTCTAGCAACCCCCCCCCCCCATAGTCCATTTTCAGTTCACTCCCCTCTCCTCCCCTCCCCTCCTGAAGAGCCCCGCGGCTAGCTAAGAGGGAGCCAGAGAGGCCCGGCTCACCTCTACAGCTGCCAAAGTGAAGCGCGCCTTTTCCCTTCATTTCGGCAGCTGTACTGACGTTTAGAACGCTGCCACGCTGAGGTCAAAGGGAACTTCCTGTTTTCTGGCGCTCAGCGCGGCAGGGTTCTAAACTTCAGTACAGCTGCCGAAGTGAAGGGAAAGGATGTGATTCACTTCGGCAGCTGTTAGAGGGAGCCGGGGCCTCTCCAGCACCCTCTAAAGCCGCCTTGCCTGCCGGTCTTCAATGCAGGATGTTTGCGCAGGGCCCCCTAAAACACGGGGCCCTGTGCAAACAACATTCTTGCTCAATGGACGGGCCGGCCCTGCCCGCACGCACAGAGCCGCTGTGCGGGGAGAGCTGGATGGGGGTGGCACAGGGGCAGAGAGTAGGTGAAGCAGGGGCAGACCAGGCACCCGGACATACAGGGTCAATTCAGGCCATCGCCCTTTACATCCAGCTGTCAGAAGGAGGGTGCCCAGCTTATTCCACCTCGCAGGTGGAATAAGCATGGAGCCACAGAAGGTGAGGCTGCAGCCCTGGAAGCCCCACTGAGGGTTGTGTGGTGGGGAAACAAGGTCTGGTGGGGAGTGGGATCATTAGTGCTCCTGCTGGGCATCCTAATGCCATGGTGATAGGGTGCCATGGCACCAGCACACCAGCAGCATGGGAAGGCCTGGCCGTGTTGTGATTTGGATGTCTCCTGTGGCCAATGCAGGGGCATGCTGGGCCATCTTGGTGCCAAATCCTGCAACTGCAGGAGCGTCTTGCTCTGCAGTGTGGAATCGGGTACAGACCGGCCCGGATGTGCCCCTTTGGGTATCGGGTTCTCACTCACTGCTCCTAACCCCCCATTCGGCACCCTAATGTGTGATTGGCAGTTAATACAAAAATTGGCATACATTAACCATCATGCCCATGTAATAACTATTACTGCAGGACTGAGCATGCAGTTAACATGTTCCAAATGGCATATTAATTGCATAGCCTACTTTAGTAAAACGGCCCTTTTGTATGTCTGTGTGCCTACTCTCCTTGCAGGTAAAAGAATGTGCTGATGGTTCTTTGGCTAACAAGGCTGACTGCTGCTGCTTTTTGCTGACTTTCAGGAGCCTTAGGCAACCACCTAGTGTTGTCTAATGACTGCGCCAACCCTGACGTTAAGTCCTAAGAAGATTAACTGTCTTTTTGAAAGAAGTTGAAAGCATTTTAGTTTAGATATCTTCGATGCTCTTTTAATATGATGGTCTTTTTTTTTTTTTGTATTATACAATCCAGCCAGGATTATAAAGAGGGGTGAAATATAAAATTCTTAAATGAAAATAACTCCTGGTTAATATACAGTATGATCTTTTCCTCTTTTACAGGGTTCTGTAAATGTAAATAATACAATGTCATTTACTACCATACCATCTAAAATGTAAATTGTTAGAAAAGTGTTTGGAAGGAACCAAAAATATTTCAAACAAAGCACAGTCTTTCTCAAGTAAATTTCTCAGTAGAAACATCCAGTAGGGACATCGGCAATATCAAACATGACTACTGCTTCCTTAAACAAATGAGAAAAGCACAAATATCACATCTTATGTTTGCTTGTTTATGCTTGATTACTTGATGTTATCTTCCAGAAAATAAAATAAAACAGGTCACGAGCAAATCTATTCATCAAAATAACAAGTCAGATAAAAACACAATTACAAACCCACATCATACAAATAGATAAAAACAGCAAATAATTATTTTACAACCTCCAGGTTAGAATCAACAGGAAGCCCACACAGTTGAGGGTTCTGTTTGGCAAAGGAGTGGCCCGTTCTAATAGCAGAACATATTTATCAAGAAACTACCAATGAAAGGTCCATCCAGTCAAGAAATCAACCTGATCTAAAGATCTCTCTCTTAGAAACACAGAAACATAGAAAACGATGGCAGATAAAAAAGACATATGGCCTTTCCAGTCTGCCCATCCATGAGAACTGTTAAGCTCTACGATCCCTTCCTTTCTGTCAGCGATCCTCTGTACTTGTCCCACGCTTTCTTGAATTCAAATACAGTTCTTCTCTCCACCACCTCCACTGGGAGGTTGTTCCATGCATCCACCACTCTTTCCGTGACGAAATATTTCCTCAGATTACTCCTTAGTCTATCCCAGGGGTGGCCAACTCTGGTCCTAGTGCGCTACAATCCAGCCTGGCTTACAGGATGTCCCTAATGAATATTCATGAGGTATATTCTGCATCAACAGATGACTAGAAGGACACAAGATATATTGATATTAGACTAAGATGAACTCAAAATTTCAATTAAACTTACCACACTGCTCTTATCCTAATGAATAGCGCTCGTCAACTGATTAATTTACATTACTACAATTTACTCTGCACAGTCTCAAATATATTCTTACTTCATACTGTCCCAACTACCTAGTATTTAGTCCCTGTCCCAACTTAGATTAAGGATGTTTTGCTTATTATGTATCATACCTTGGTATATAGTTCTCTAATGTTACCTAATTGTTAACTAATGTTTTTATGTAATCAACAGACTATTGTACATAGTTCACAGATGTTTGATGTAAAAAACAGAATTGTTTCACTGTTTCTTAACTTGTTTTTTGTAAACCGCACCTGATCTTTGGAAGGTTGCGGTATATAAGCGATTGTTAAATAAAGAAAGAGAGAAATCAACTGCACCCCCCAGTGTATGCAAATGTGTCTCATGAATATTCATTAGGGACGTCCTGAAAACCAGGCTGGATTGTGGTGCACCAGGACCAGAGTTGGTCACTGCTGGTCTATCCCCTTTCACCTTCATTCCAGAACTTCCTTTGAATTGGAAGGTGGCCACCTCCTGTGCATTTATACCATGGAGGTATTTAAATGTCTCTATCATACCATCCCTCCCCCACCTTTCCTCCAACATACACAAATTAAGATCTTTAAGTCTAGCCCCATATGCCTTATAGTGAACACTAGGAGCCCGATTCAATAAGGCGCACATCTGGGCTGTCTGGATGCCCCCGAACAGGACAACCCTATTAGTACCTGATTCTGCACTGTGGGAGCTAGATGTTCCCATGGGTGCAGGATTCGGCACTGAGACAGCCCGGCGTGCCCCTGCAACCCTGCGGGAGAGGTCCTCCCCATTTCCCCACTGCGTGACCCTTGGCAAGGGAAGCCGTGGCCCGGATCAGGCAGCGGGGACCTACCTGCAGCTGATCCCTACCTTAGAGGGGGTTCCAGGCCCGATCGCTGCCTTCACCGCTACATATTCCACCTCAGAGGTGGAATAAGCAGCACGTCCTTCCCCCACCTGCAGGATGTACAGGGCCATGACCTGAATCAGCCCTGTATGTCCTGGTGCCTTGGCCCACCCCCACTCTCTGTCCCATCCTACCCCCGTCCGGTTCTCTGTGCATGCGGGGAGAGTGTGTGGCAGAATACGGTTCAGACGGATAGCAGATCAGAAGTTCTACCATTTACAGGATCCATCAAGCATTCACGTACACCAGGAAGCCACCAAATCAAGACTATATCAACCCAAGCAGCACCTCCACAGCAGTTAGAAAGGATATCAAGAAAGCTGTTGAAGTTATAGTAATATCTGGATGAGAATTTCATCAGACTGACAGCCACCAATTTCATACATCAATTCATAATCTAATTTAAAATCATGAAAGCAGCCGTGCTAACAAGATGTTTTCTTCAAATTACAACTTGCCTGTTTATTACCAAAATTACTTCTTGTGATAATCTGTTTTTGTTCTAATATATTTTATGTTTTAAAATATTTTTTCGTAGTAAAATGTGCAGATTTTCATAGGGCTGAAAGCACTAAACTGACAAAACTCTTTAAGCAAGATCTCTAACTGTATAAGCTACCTTCAGACTTCACACATATCAAAGGATTCGGACAGAGGCCAGTAATATTTCCTTAAATCCATAGTGGTGAAAGTGGTTGTTTAGGAGAAGACTTTAACAACTCTAACATGTATTTTATCCTAACAATACAATAACGTCAGAAACAAACGGGGGCTTGTGTGTTATAATTTCTAACCGTGAGAGCATTTAAAGTCATTATTATGACCTGTTATTTCATTTTGTTTTATTGTCTGTTTTTATTCTGTCTCATTGGGGATCTTTTACTAATGGGAGCTAAGTTGTTGCAGCTAATGCGCCAATAGTGCCAAGACCATGGTGCATTATGTGCAACACTGCTGCATTAACTGTCAGGGGTGTGGAAAACATTTGCCTGTCTCCCAGCACCTGCTGCATCGGTGTGGGTGCACCTAATGCGGTCTGTGTGTTGTGAACACAGTACTAACTGCACCTTGTCTGCTTGTGACCCTAATGTGGGCTGCACAGTTACTGTAGTGTGGGAATCATCCTGCACTAACTCTCGTGATCTTGTGTTATTTAACCAGTTTTCTATACCGCCTTATCCTTCAATCAAAGTAGTTTAATTATGTAATCACTACAAACAGGTACTGGATACATTTCCTTATCCCCAAAGGGCTCACAATCTGTGTAGCTGAGGCAACAGAGGGTTAAGTGGCCTGCCCAAGGCCACAAGGAGCGCCTATAGGACTAGAAACCCTAGTCCCTCTGACCTGAGATTGCTGTCCTCAGGTGGGAATTGAACCCCCAACCCTCCAGCCTGAGGTACCATATCCTAACCACTAGGCCACTCCTCCTGTTAGCTGGCAATGCGTATCTCACCGCGCTTTCAGCACGCGCCCATTAGTAAAAGACCTCCATTGTGTTTTCTTTTAATTGTACTATTTTATGACTGTTTGCTGTACCCTGCCTTGAGCTTTCTGTAAAGAAGTTGAAATAAATGGGATGGAATGAAATAACTGAATGACATTCATCTTTTTTGTACAGTGCTCTGGTCTTCCTGTATATGGAGAAATCCTACTCAGCCCTAACACAGATTTGTAGTTCACAGCTGCCTTTGCATCACTTCAGAAAATCTGGAAAACTGGTCTCAGAGTTGATTTACGTTTGAAAAAGAAAAAGATTCCTTTGTTAACATAGTGACAGTGCAAATATATCCCAAACCACTCACTGTCCATGGAATTAAACCGTCTTCTAATTAAGTTTAGTGATCTCCTAGTATTGATTCAGAGGACCGTAGAAAAAAAATAGCAACTTGCAATAAATAATGACTCTGAATCCCTTCTTATTGACAGGACTATAATTTGGGGCAAGTGTGAAAAAATCAGACTTTATACCCAGTTCTGCTGCTTGTTGTATGCTTGGCTGAATTTTCATTCTGCTAAGACAGCAAGTGAATTGCTTAAAACACAGATCGGCACCCAGTGGTGTATTGGTAAGCTGCAATTTTCATATCGTGTCTTTTGAATGTTTTCTTAATGAGATAAATAGTTTTCCTCCATAAAATAGTACAGTATTTGAATATTTATCTGTTCCCATGAGAAGTAGTGAACCTTATTCCATGATTCAATCTTTATAAGCTTAAATGCAGTGCTCAATGGATATAGTCTGTAAGCAAATCAGATATAATATGATGCACAAGTTCTAACCATGTTTTATCTATCTTTAATGTGTATATTGAGAGAAGATAGCAACGCTGCTCGAGTAAGGTGGTCCATAGAAGTGGCCCCTCTGTGGCTATCATCTGAGTCTTAATGACCAATGTGTTCAGTGTACAAAGAACCATTTTTCCATAGTGCAGACTGTACTCTATAAAATATTTAGGGACACTATGCATGACTAACAGCAACATTTTCACATCTCAAATTTGCACCAGAAAAGTATAATCTATCTTACAACTACAACCTATGCAGCCTGGGCCTTCCCTTGTAGACAAAGGGAAATGCGGAATGCAGGCTTTTTATTTTAGATGAGGGTTTGGGGAAGGGGGGGGGAGAATGCTGTTATGAAGGCTCCCAATGAACAAAAAGCAGCAGCCCCATGTAGCCCCCATGGAAACATTATTAGTGTAAGTATTCTTGCAAGTCTGTGCATGCAATCCCATTTTTTACTCGCATGAGCCCTGTGAAGGGGGTCTTCCAAGAAGTGTATGGGTTGTCCACAATTCCTAAAGGCAATACTACAGAGTTATACTGCAGGTCTGTCAGTAACATAAGACAACACGAAGGGAAATACAAGGACACAGGATGGACACAGACAGGAAAGGAAGACAAACAAAGGAAAGAGACGAGAGGAGGGCCTAGGTTACAAATGCAGATGGTTGTACAAAATAAACAGAGGAGAACACAGAGGGAAGAAAGGGCAGGAAGGCAGACAAAGACAAGCCAAGGGCTAGTGCTACACAAGAAAGTAAAGGGCAGGGGAAAGAACAGGTCAAGGAGGCTGGAGAGATGGAAAGGCCAGGGAGAAGAGGCGGGTTTATTTATTTAACATTTTTTTTATATACTGTCCTTCTACAAATCATGACGGTTTACATAGAACATTATATAGCAGTATGTTTCAACTGTTTACATGGAACAATGAACAAGGATAAATAAGTGTGTCAGAAATTAGAAACAATACATGGAACTATTTACAGAGAGTAACTATGTACAAGGTACATACAGAGTAAGAGATACTATATGTTTTTTTATAATCAACATTGAGATAGTATGGTTAAGAGAAGGGGAGCAGGGGGCTAAGAATTAAGGTGGTTGGGAGAAGTACTCCAGGAATAAGTAAGTTTTTAACTTTTTCCGGAACTCGGAGTGGCTGGAGCAGTTTCGCAGGATATGTGGAAGGGTATTCCATAGGGATGGGGCATAGAGGGAGAAGGCCCTGTTACTAGTAAATTGTTTGCCATGTCTTTTGTTTATTGAGATGGTAAGTAGGTTCTTGGTAATGGAGCGACGTGTTCTTGTGTTGTTGGTGGAGGAAAGGAGAGGGGAGAGGCATAGGGCGGACTCATTGGAGATAATCTTATGTGTAATGGTAAGCACCTTGAATTTAACTCTGTATTGAATCTGGAGCCAGTGGAGATTGTAGAGGACAGGTGTGATATGGGACCGTCTAGGGCTGTTGGATAAAAGTCTGGCTATCGTGTTCTGGGCCAGTTGGAGGGGTTGTAAGCAGTGCTTGGGAAGGCCATGGTATATCAAGTTACAATAATCAAGAGAAGGGATTGTGAGGGCCTGGCATACGGCACAAAAGGAGTCAGGGCTTAAGAGAGGTTTGAGATTCCGTAGAGTGCGTAATTTAGCATATATTGTGTTAGTGGTCCTCTTAATCTGATCAGTGAAGGAGAGGTTCTGATCAAGGATGATACCAAGATATTTCACGTTTTTTTATGGTGAGGGGGAGATCACCAATAGTAAGTGTTAGAGGTGGGGTGTATGAAGTGTTGGAAAATACCTGAAGGACCTCAGTTTTAGATTGATTAATTATGAGGTTGTGCTGAGAGAGCCATGATTTTAGGCTAGTTAGGCATTCACTTAACTTAGAGAAATTGGGGTTTGTAAGGTTAAATGGGGTGAAGCACATCATGTCATCTGCATAAAGCTAGTATTGGATTCCATAGCTTTGGAAGATTTTGCAGACTGGCTGCAAGAAGATGTTAAATAGAAGGGCAGATAGGCTGGATCCTTGGAGGACGCCCTGTCTTAAGGTAAATGGAAGGGAAGTGTCATTTCCAATGCAAACTTGCTGAGTTCTGCTGTCTAAGTAGGAGCGGAACCAGTTTAGGGTTGTGCCTCTCAGACCTATTTCATGGAGTCTGTTTAAGAGTTGATGACTTGGGAGCGAGTCGAAAGCGGAGGATGAGGAATATGAGAAGGCATCCCTGAGAGGGATTCTGAGTGTGAAGGTACAATGAATCAAGTAGGGAGATAAGGAGGGTTTCTACTCCATGGTTCTTTCTGAAACCATGTTGGAATAAGTCAAGTGGGCAGTGCTCATCAATATGGTTCTGAAGTTGGGTTTGGACAATCTTTTCAGTTATTTTTGCAAGGAAGGGTATACTGGAGATGGGTCTGTAGGAAGTAGGGGAAGTAGGGTCAAGTTTTGCTCCCTTTAATATAGGACGGATTGTGGCGGACTTGAGAGGAGCTGGGACAGAACCAGACTGGAGGGAGGATTGTACCATATGCAGGATGTAGGGGCTGATGGAGTTTCTAGTAGACTTGATCCAGGGGACAGGGCAAGGATCAAGGGCAGAGGTGGAGGCATTTAGGTCCTTGATAACATTACTCACGTTATCTGGGGTGATGGGTTCAAATTCACTCCAAGTGTTTAGTGTGGTTAGTTCATGTATGTGGGTGCTATTGAAGGAAGTAGATTGGGGAATATTGATTGAGGGTGGTGGAAGGAATTTAGAGGTAAGATGGTTAGCTATAGTTTGAGCAGTTATTTTTGGAGGTTGATCTTGTTGTACGGGTTCATTTAATAGGGATTTGGCAATGGAGAATAGCTCTCTAGGTTTGTTAAGTGACCATTGGATAAGGTTTTCATTATGTTCTTTTTTATGGTTGATGGTTTCAGAGCAGTAGGCTTGGAGTTTATTTTTTGTAAATGATATGTGAGTGGGGGTCACAAGAGCGTCTCCATTTGTGTTCAAGACGTCTAATCTCTCTCTTGAGGTTTCTTAGCTTTGTGGAGAACCAGGGGGTTCTTCTATGGGACTTTTTAGGGGGATGTTTGGGTGGGAGGCAGGCGGCTGTTGATATAATTTTGTTCCATTTGGTGATGTGGGATTCTTGGTTGAGATTTGTGCAATTTAGTAGGTCAAGGGGGGGGGATTATTTGTTCAAGAAAGTCTGCTGCATTAAATTGTTTGAATCTACGGGTGTGTAGAGGATGAGAGGGGAGTTGTTTTTTGTAAGTAGGGTAGGGGATGGAGAGAAGGATGAGAGCATGATCAGACCAGGGTATGGGTTGAATAGTGTATGGAAACTGATCAGAGGATAAAGGGTGCTGTGGGATAAATATGAGATCAAGGATATTTCCTTTGGAATGTGTAGGTTGTTCAAGTAGTTGAGTGAATTGGAGGGCGTTCATTGCTTGAAGAAACGTAGTTGATTGATTTGGGGTGATGGAGTGTAAATTCAGATCACCTAGGATTATGAGAGGACGTGAGGTAGGTTGGGGGGAGCAAGCTGTGTCAAGGATCATGGAGAGATCGGTTGTGTTAGATTGAGGTGTTCTATATATAAGGTGCAAGGAGAGGGAGGAATTGGAGACTGTGATGGATTCCATGCCTGAGGTAGAAGTAACTTCAGCAGTAGAGAATTGCAGATGTGATCTTGATATAACTGCTACTCCTCCACCCCTGCCATTAGTTCTATTGCATACATTGATTGAATAATTATCTTTGGGGCACAGTTGGTTTATTAGGACGGCGTCAATGTCTTGAAGCCAGGTTTCCGTGAGGCAGAGTATGTCAAGGTCATTGTCAGCTATAAGGTCTGCAACTAAGGGGATCTTATTTCTTACTGAGCGGACATTGACAAGAGCGCATTTGGGGGGGGGGGAGGGGAGGATCAGGGAGATGCTTGGAGAAGAGATTGGGATTTACATATATTGGTTTTAGCTTACAAGGGCGTTGATGGGAAAACTTGTAAAGGTGTGCATAATGAGGTGTGGAATGTGGGTGTCTGATGGAGTTAATTATTGGGATGGGAGAGTTATGGGCCAAATGTAGGGCATGTGGGAAGGAGAGCAAGAAAAAGTATAGGGTAAAGAGGATTGACCATAGGGTGCATGAGTAGGATGTAATTGTAAGAGGAGCCATACTGAGATAGATTAGAATATGCCTGGCAATCAATAATGCCAGGCGGTGATTGGTAGAGCAAAAATTGGCTTCAGTTAGGGAAGTAAAGTGTTGCAGTCAATATTACAGGAGTGGAAACTTCAATGTAACAGCATAGCTATGAGTAATTACAAAGTATATAACAGTAAAGCATCGCAGGATTGGTAAGGAACATTATGAAACATTGTAGCAAGACAGTAGCAAAGTGAGTAAAGCAGCTTACGTGCAGAGTTGGAGAGAGTCCACTGAATAGAGATAGTCCGTCTAGTGGCTGAGGGGTCAATGCAATCAGGATTGATAGGAGTTTGGATTGTAAGCGATCAGTATGAGCAACTTTAGGTCCAGGCTGTCCAGGGTCACTGACGACGATTGGTCATACTTAGGATGAGAGGAGTTTGAAGATTAAGTGGTTTGTAGAATGGACGTAGACAGGTGACCAGTTCGAGTTTCTGTTTCTTGTGGATAGCTTTCAAGAATTTGCTGCTAAAGTATAACTGGGACTTAAAACAGGAGAAAGAGAGCTGGGAGTGAAGGGCAGGAACAAGAGAGTTCCAAAGGGACGAGATGACGACTTGAAAGGAGGAAGAATAGGCAGTTGCTGAGTGAATAGTATGAGGGCCAGGAACATCAAAGAGGTGCAGAGAACAGGGCTGGCACCACCCAATAACCCAGGTAAGCATGGCAGGAGGGTGCCAGCAGCAGAGGGCACCATCGTTAGCCACCCGTTGCCCACCACTTCAGAAAAGAAAGCAGCAGCAGGAACATTTCTCTGTTCCCGCAGCTCTGCTATCTTTTAAACTGCTGGATCGCAGTGTTTCCAGTAGTAACAAGCATTTCCTGTTTCTCGTAAGAAACAGGAAATGCTTATTATTGCCTTTAGAAACTTCGCTGTCCAACGGTTTAAAAGATAGCAGAGTCGCAGGAACAGAGAAATGTTCCCATGGCTGCTTTCTTTTCTGAAGGACAAATTGGGGAAGGGAAGGAGGGCAGCTGATACAGGAGGGAAAGGAAGGAAAAGGGCCAGAAGGGAGCTGACACTTGGGGATGGGGCCATAAGGTGGCTGAGTAATAGGAAGGGGGTTGAAAGAGAACTGATGGGGGGGGGAAGGTGGGGGCTGGAAGGGAACTGACATGGGGGTTTGGAAGGGAGCAGAAAATAGGGGAAGGAGGTGGCTGGAGGGAAGGTGGGGGCTGGAAGGGAGCTGACACCTGGGGATGGGACCGAAGAGAGCTGACAACTGGGATGGCACTGGAAGGTGGATGGATATAGGAGAGGGTGAATGGAAGGGAACTGACATGGGAGGGGGCACTGGGACTGGAAGTTCACTGATACCTGGGATGGTATTTGGACTAGAAGGGGCTGGACAGTGGGGAAGGAGGGGGTCTGGAAGGGAATAGACATGAGTAGTGGTGCTGGGAATGCAAGGGGGTTGGTACTGGGAGGGGAGGCTGTAAAGGGGCTGATACTGTGGAGGTTACTGGGACTAGAAAAAGAATGATGGAAGAAAATGAAGAAAGCAAAAGGAGAGACAAGAAATGGCAGATGGACTATAGACCATAGAAAGAGAGCTAAGAGAATACAGAGGAAAACATAAACCTCAGATCGGGACCAGCATGATCAAAAATCATCAGACAAGAAAGGTAGAAAAATAATTTCATTTTCAATTTAGTGATTGGACTTTGCACTATCTTTAAGTATATTTCACACAGTACGGAGAACTGCATCTCTTATCTGGTGTGGTAACGCATGTGGAATCTGGCTTCTTGGGGTTTCAGTTTAATTTTTGTCTACATATTTTTATTTTTACTTTAGGTTGTGGTCACTTATTCTGTACTTGGTAAGGGTCTGTGTTCTGAGTGTGTGACCAAGGCCAGGTGTTCTGTTAACATGGAGTTTGTATGTAGGGATCTGTACTGTAGTAATTTGACTTGTACAGCTTTTCAAATAGGCGTATGGATGTTTTGGAGCCCATTGCAGTATTTGTAGTGCTGCTTTTTTTCTGGGTAGGCCCCCTTATTGTATGAATTTTGGAAGTGTATGCTGGTATGGTATGGTAGATTTGGCCTTGTAAATCTTCAGTGGCATTTGCAGTGTTTTATATTAGTTCACAATATGTCTGGCACTGGAGAATGTTTATGTTGTTGTTAGTGAGATGACCAGAATCAGATTTTATTTTTTTTTTTTTACTATCACAGCCTGTTTGTATGATGCTAAGTATTTATTGCTAAGTATTTTTATTTTGGCTATGCAATTGCTCTTTCACTGCAATTTTCTTACAACACTGGATTTGAAGGAGAAATACTAACATTGCTTGAAAAGAGTTCACAAAATGGTTTTGGGGAAAAAGGAGGGCAGGGTGCAGCCTACAATAATAATAATGAGGGCGGGGCACCGATTTGTAGGTTTCAGGGGGGCACTAGAAACCCTAGCAGCAGCCCTTGCAGGGAGGCAGAGTGGAGAGCGCATTGAGTGCTGTACAGAGAAAAGAGATGGGAAAGGAAGACAGAATGATCCAAATGGAGAGCCCGGAAAGCAAGCAGAAGGAGGTTATACTGAATAAAGAAGGGAACGGGAAGCCAGTGATCAGTGAGAAAGAAAAGAGAGATATGAGTAAACTTGCGTGCACCATGGATGAGGTGGAGGGCACTGAATCTATTGAAGCTGGTGAATCTGGCACTGGGGAAGATCAGAAAGAAGGGAATTTGTATAGTCAAAATGAGAGATAACCAATGAAAGCAGAAGTAGATGGAGAGAGAATTGATCAAGAAGATTGCAGACAGATTGGATCTGTTGAACGATGAAGACGCAGCGTTGAATGATAGAAGTGATGTGGCCAGAGAAGGAAAGCTGGCGATCCAAGGAGAAGGCAAGGATTTTAACTGAATCCTGATACAGGCTAGTTTGCCAAAATTCAGTTGAGTCAGGTCCCATCACATCTTGCAATTTTACGTCTTGGAATAAAAATGTTGTTTTTGGACTTTTTTGTGTCTACCTCCATTTTTGTTCTTCCTTGACTCTCATCATCTTTTGGAGGTTCCTTATCCCTTGTTTGGCATCCTGTATTGCTAATATTCAGCGTGGTGGAAACTGGCACAAAGGTGCACTTAACACCATCCACTGAGGTGGTGTTAAGTGCACCCATACTAACAGCAACAATCGCTGTTAGCGGATGCCGATAATTACAGCATTAACAACGATACACCATCAACCCCACATTCTGCCCCCAACCCGCTCTGTCTCCACCCAACTGTACACTAACCAGTTCACATGACATTTTTTTTAACATGGGACCTAGTGCTAACTTTTAGCACAGCATGTTTACCAGATGTTAAACCCCATGCTAACGGTTAGCATGGTTTAGTAAACATGCCCCAGAGTCTATGCACATGAATTTACCTGCTGTTTGAGGAGACATCCTTGAAGGTGACATTGGGGCACAGTTTGCATTTACTTGTGTGCTTTTGTATTTTCAACAGTACGCGTGTACTTGGCCTCAGTAAAATGATGCACGCCTAAATGTATGCACATATTTTTGGGGATACTTTTCAAAGTGAAAGTATGCACACATTTTTGCTTCAAAAATCCAGCTCAGGCCACCCAAAGTATATGTGTGCTTTTCTCTATGTGGGTCAACTATAAAATTACCACTTATTTTTTCTACATCACATCCCCTTGGCGCTAATACTACTTGCACATAGTTGGGTAAGTTGAATGCATTGGGCTGGGGATGTATCAGTGATTCTTAAACTTCTTCAGAGTTTCTGTCTAACGATGACCGCTAAGGATGACAACAAATTGTTTTATTCATGTTTGACAAATTCAAACTAGGGAAAGACAAAACAGTTTGGATTCAATAAGAGCAATAAATGGCATAAGAGCAAAGGTTCTGTAAGCAAATTGCTTAGAGCAGGGGTTTCGAACCCTAGTCCTTAAGAACTGCAAACCAGTCAGGTTTTCAGGCTATCAATATGCAACAGAGAGATTTGCAAACAATGACTGCAGTGAGAATACAAATGACCCAACTGGTTTTGCTGTCCTCTGGAACCAGGTTTTGGCTTCAAGATAAGATATACTGTATATAGAACAAGGCGTGTTCAGAAAGACCCATCTCCTGTGAAACTCTCCCCAGCATCCGGCGAGGGCCAGCGCTACCACTAGGCAACCTAGGTGGTCTCCCAGGGCACCAGCCTCCAAAGGCACCCGTTTTCACCACTGTCATCCCTCTCCAGGGCTGGCCAGGGCAGTAATAGCCCTCAAACTGCAGCACAATTCTTACTAACACCGGCTCTACGTTGTGGTTCCCTCCAGTTCAGAATGTGCCATTTCCATCCCTCTCTGAAATCAGAAGTGGCGTCAGAAGGGGGGTGGAAATGGAAACCATTATGCAGTGCTGGAGAGTTAGTAAGTGCTGTGTCATGGTGGCAGCAAGCTGGAGGGCCTGGCTAGGACACTTCCAATCCTTGCACCAGCCCCGCTTCCAGCAGCCAATGGAATGGAGGTGGGGGGAAGGTGTAAGAGAGAGTAGATACCGTAGTGCTAAATCACAAATTACAAAGTAGATATGATAAGGCGTGTTTAGTAAACTGTGCTAACAGTTAATACATGCTAAATGGCATATGCAGACTGGTTAGTGCTTGTCACAGTAATGGTCACTACGTGCTAAAAGCAGCAAATGCCATAAGAGTCCCATACTAACTGCTTAGCATGCGACAGAGGGGGGATTGGGCGGGTTAGGGGTGGAGAGTCAGTGTGAACGCTATATTGCAGTTAGCACGGGGCTATTTCCATGCATTGATTGTCAATTAGCACAATCAGTAGGTGACATTAAGTACGTCCGTGTTAATTGGGAATAATGTTAGTGCACGGTAAGGAATCTTTCTATGTAGTGACTGCAGCAGACAGTTAGCACATAAGCTTTGCACTTACTGCGTGCTAATGTTCGCTCTTACCTTTCTGTTCTTGCCATGCAGCAAAAGCATGTCCCAGTGAGCATTGCTCTAGAACAGCAGTTCTCCAGTAGTGTGTCGCGATGCACTAGTACGTTGCAAGCACGCAGGGGGAGTGTCGCAGAGCTGGCACATGAAGGGGTAGCAGCAGGTGCAGTCAACATTCGGAAAATGTGCTATGAAGCCGGCACAAGCGGCAGCAGGGGCAGGAAATGCGACTGCATCGGTCCCAGCAATTCTTGTTTAATATAGATTCAGCCATGCTCCTTCTCCGAATCTGGGGCTCTCCTTATGTTTCTGTTCCAGATGCATACTGCGCACCCAGAAGTGAAATCACTTAAGTATCACTTGCTGCTGCAGCCTGAACATAGCTGAAGCTATACTGCTGAAGAAATGCCGGGGTTGCTGCAGTCATGTCTCCTGCCCCTGCTATTGCTTGTGCCTGGCTCCATGGGGCTGAGAATGAAGCTGCTTCACTGTTTCGCGGGGTAGGGAAGGAAGAGGAGAGAGGACAGGGAAATATGGCCACTACAAAGGTGGGTAGAGGGGGAGATGTCTGGCTATATGGAGGGAGGGGGAGAGAGATGATGCCGGGCTACAAGGGAGGATGGGGAAAGAGAGAGAGGGAAGATACAGGGCTGCATAGGTTGATGGGTGTGGGTGGGGGGGGGGGGGGGGTAAGAGAGACAGAGAGAGGGGGTATATGGGAGGACTGGGTGAGAAAAGGAGCGGAATGTTGGGCTATGTAGGTGGTGGGTGGAGAGGGGAGATGCCATACTAGGTAGGGTGGATGGGTGGGAAACAGAGGGGAGATGCCAGACTACATGGGTAGGTGGGAAAGACAGAAAGTGGGATGATGCAGGGATATGTGGATAGGTGGAAGGCTGGGTGGTGGAGAGGAGGGATAGAGAATAAGATGGAAGGGCTACAAGGATGGGTGGGTGAGGGGAAGAGAGGGAAAGGGTAGATGCTGGGCATGGAGTGGAACCTTCTAAGGGGTTCTCCAGCAGACACAAATAACAGGAGACTGGTGAGTATAGAGAGTAGAAATGTGGTAATGGGGAAGGTGAAAGGTAGAAGGGAATAAGAGACCGGGAAGAGAGTGAGATGGGGAAATGGCAGAACCTGGGGAGATGGGCTGGGTAGGAGATGGAAAGTTGATAGTTACGTAAAAATTAAAAAGGAGGAGACTGAGGACTAGAAGGTGAAATCTGAGTGGACAGGGAGGCAGGAAAGAAAGAAAAGGAGGAGAGAGGAGAAAGGATAAATGGACAGCAAACACTGGAAAGAGTTGGCAGGTGAAGAAGGCAAAAAGAGAAACTGGAATGTGTTAGCTGTGGGAGGTGGACATTGCAGATGTTCTGTCTTCAGTACAAGAGGAAATGCATTTCTAGGTTGAGTTTTCCAGTGTTGCAGTACCTGCTGAGTTTCACTTCTTGCGATTCCCAGTTCAATTTCTGTCTTCGTATTTCTCTTTCTGATTTGTGGTCCCTTGTTCTCTTTTTGGTGAGAGTTTGCTGGAGTTTTGCATGTGACCAGGGTGTGGTGGCATTGGTGAGTAGTTTCCGTAGAGATCCGTAGCGGCCCCCCTTGTTCGGTTCTGTCAGAAGTGGGACCCCTATTAGTGCTCTAAGGCCCAGTGCAATATTTGCAGTGCTGCCTGTTCTTCCATAGGGTTCTGGCTGCTTGAATCATAGGAAGTAGTGCTGCTTCGATACGGCACATTTGCTACATATGTGAGCAGTGGCTTTTTTCAGGTTTTCTGCTCTTTTACAATGTGCCTGGTAGGTGGAAGAGTTATGTTGCTGTTACTCAAATGCTGTTTGAATCAGAATATTTTTTGTATGGTTACTTCAACGGGGAATTGCCCTAGTCCTGATCTGCACCTGTTGAAGGGTTTTTGCAGATGCAGAACCTGTTTACATTTAACTACTATACTGTATCAGATCAAAAGTCCATGAAGGTCACATGTGCAGCCTGTCACATATGTGAGCATCATCTGTCAGGTGTGTCCCGACAGAAAAAAGGTTGAGAACCATTGGTCTAGAACAATGGTTCTCAACCCAGTTCTTGGGACACACTCACTAGTCCGATTTTCAAGCTATCCATAGAGAATATGCATGATAGATTTGCATGGCTCTGCATTAATGCAAACCTATCATGCATATTGGTTGCAGATAGCCCAAAAACCTGATTGGCTAGGTGTGTTCCCAGGACAGGATAAAGAGCCACTAGCCTAACACATCAGGGAGTCAGATCAGATAAATCAAATCCATTGGAGATTCCCCATTCTGTTGGTTCTAAGTCTTTTTCACCTACTTTACAAGATCTGGAGGTGTACTGGAAATGGAAGATACCTGACTGCACCCGGCTTGCTCTTAGCATGACCCCCGGAACCAGAGTCCTGCGCTTGTTTTGGTGCTGTAAGAGGTTTGGCCCCCGTCCCAAAGAAGGGCCTTTAATAGTTAAGGAGGGAGGCTGGCAACATAGTTTCCTGACGTTGTCTGCTGTGATTCATGTGATCTCAGTCTCAAGCAGCCAGGCTTGGGGACACTGCTGTGGATGGCAATGAAACTGCTCCTATTTCCCGAGAGGGCTGCGCGTCCCTTGCCTTTAATTTGACAGAGACTCCCGAGCTTTCCTGCCGGGGATTGGATCCGAGATCAGAGCTTGGAGGAGAGCTCAGGGCTGCTGCCTGACAAATCGTCCCATTCTTCCTCCCCAATCTGCATTGGCTCGTGCACGCGCCGGGACCCGGGAGCGCGCCGCAGCCAGCAGAAAGGAAAGCAGCAAAGATGGACGCCCAGCCGCTGCAGACAAGGAGCCGGACAGCGAGAGCCCGGGAGGCCTTCTGATGCGGACCCCGATGGCCTGGCGTTGTGGAAGAGATCTCCGTGTCCGTTCCCTGCACCCAGCGCTCCCCCTCGGGACTCCGGCAGGCCATCGCAGCCCGCTTTCCTGCACCAAAGAAAGACCTTCTTGTAGGCGACTTTTCTCTTTCTGAATAGACGTCTAGGCTGTGGGATTTGTTTTTCCAGCTCCCTCTCCAGTTCTTCGCAGTTCTACTGGAACCCAGAAGCACCTGGCATTGGCGCCCACCTTCCAGTTCTGGTAAGGTGGGAGCGGGGTTTACTTTTAAGGATCCATAGAGGGCTACTTTCTGGGTTTACCTCACCTGAGCTGACGTGCCCAAGGACCTACCGATCCCGAAGCAAGATGCTGCCGTCTCAAGAAGCATCCAAGCTTTACCATGATAACTACATGAGGAACTCCAGAGCTATTGGGGTGCTATGGGCCATTTTCACCATCTGCTTTGCCATCATCAACGTGGTGGTTTTCATACAGCCCTACTGGATAGGTGACAGTATGAACACCCCTAAGCCGGGTTACTTCGGTCTCTTCCACTACTGTGTGGGTAATGGATTAGCCAACAGAGAGTTGATGTGTCGGGGATCCTTTACGGATTTCAGCACCATCCCCTCGGGAGCCTTCAAGGCGGCTTCCTTCTTTGTGCTGCTCTCCATGGTGCTGATCCTGGGCTGCATCACCTGCTTCGCTCTCTTTTTCTTCTGCAACACAGCCACAGTGTACAAGATCTGCGCCTGGATGCAGCTGCTTGCAGGTAGGGGGTTCCGTGTGCCATTTACTTCCGCAGCCTTTCTAGTCCGGGGGTTTGGGTACAAGGTTCTCTCAGTGCCTGATAGAGCTATAGATAGAGATCTGCTTCCTCTCTCACACTCCCCCCTTCTTCCCTCGCACACATACACGTACTACCCCCCCCCCCCTGCTTCCCCCTTCCTCACTCCCTCCATCTCCCTGTCTTTCTCAAAAGTCAACCTTTCAGAAATTCAGGAGATGGCCACAGACTTTTAAAAAAAAGGGCCTCATATTTTAGGTTTAGTAGGTTTGGATCGGGCAGTTCGCCAGATAGCGCCATTACTTCTTCCCTGTTGTGAAAATATGGTGGAACTTATTAGCCGACGAAATGAGGATACAGGTGGTGATATTTCATCCTCCTTGAGATATGTTCCAATGCTATTTTGATTGAACGAGTGAAAGAAAAATCGGTTCTAACCTCTTAGGTATGGTGATGCCAATTGCACTTCGATATGAACTTTAAAGAATAGCTGATATGTTGTTCATGCACCTTATTATACTACTGGTATTCCTTTTATCAGACAGCATATGCGTCCGCTGCCATCATCATGCGGTGTGGACAGAAAGCTAAAATGCAAAATTAACTACTAAAATTATACCCGATGCATGCGAAAAGGTAGTAGATAGATTTAGAATCTCCGTGAAATGAAATCTAATTGCAAGAAAAAAAAGCAGTAGGTCAGTTTGAGCAGTTCCATCAAGACGTTTAAAAGTTGAAAGACTTAAAACGAGTACATGCAGCTGAAATCTCTGAAGGCGGCAACTATTCGGCCTTAGGTATTTTACTAAGTTGCTTTAGCGTGATTCTGTTGTTCATGATATTTCAGTTCTACTTCTTTGTAGGGAAAGAAGGGAAGAGGGGGCAAAAGATGATGGTACTTAGATTCTGTAGGCAAATACAACAGATATGGCACAGGGCCCCACTCTCTCTTATCATAAGTTTTCAACCTATTTTCATGTCTAGAAAGCTCTTCTTTAGCAAAGGGTTGCTTGATTTATATTCCATACAATTGATCGGCGTGGAGAAGGAAGTTAGTTCTACTTCTGAAAATGCTCTTTCCCTAAGGATTGTTCCTGTGGTGAAGATCAGCTCTGCCTGGACAAGGCTCCTATACTGGGGACTTCCCTATTCTGAGTGCTTGGGCTTTCGGTGACCCCCAGACCTCCATGATCTGTCTTGTGACTGGTGCCATTTCTCTTATATTAAAGAAAGAAAACAAACAAACCAGATACGCCTAGCTTCGACCAAGAAAACTCTCATTGACTAGTTTAGACACACCGGCAAGAAAAACTCCAAAACAATTCCGTTTTACTCAACTTGTATTTGTAATCGGCGCTGCTCACAAGTAACTGAATCGGTGACCTGCAGCGTTAGGTAGAATAACTCCTGCAATTTTACACTCCGATTCATGGTCTAGAAAGAAAAAAAGGAGGGGTTTAAGCCTGGTGATTTTATTGAGTTAATAATCGCTTTTTACAATGGTCTTTTTATGGACGTGAGTTATTTTACACTTCCTTCTCTCATGCACTAAATGTGATTCTATTTAAGATGCCGTCGGATAGTAAAACCAGGAGATTAATGGAAATCTTTCTTGCCAGGACTGTAGTGATTCATACAGGTCCTTTCATTTGCTTCTTAAAATGTTATTGCCTGCTAATTTACTGTAAGGACTTTATTTATTTCAGATTAGAAACAACAATACTCAATAGCTTTGTATATAAAATGCAGTTGCAAATATGTGAATAATTGTAAACAGTTTCTCTTCTGGGATCTTGCAGCAGGGGAAGGCGTGAACTGACTGGCAGGGCCCTTGTGCAATAAAGAGGGAAGAAGATTCACTAATGAGGGGAGCCCAGGAGTCTGGGGCACCGCAGTTGCTAAATACAATACAATGGACTGGTGCACAGCAGACAGTACTAGAATACAGAATTAGGAGAAATGTTTAATCCTTTACAAACACCTTTGCCCCCAAAGATGCACCAGCCCCACACAGGGAGAATTTGCTGCTATTAACCTGGGAGCCCTTTTACTAAAAAGCAGTAACACACCTTAAGTACAAACAGGGCCAGCCCTAGAATTGGTCCAAAGCCTTGGCGTCTTAGGTGAACCTCAAGCCTTACCACTCTCTCCCCCCCCCCCCCTTCTGTCAAAATCTATTATTTAGCTTTGAATGTTCTGTTCTTGCTGGCCTCCAGAGGTTGATGCTCCAGGCAACTGCCTAGTTTGCCTAGTGGTGGGGCCAGCCTTGAGTGGGTAGTCTTTGCGCTAGTTGCCAGGTGTATCACCACCATGTTCCTGACAGATAACATGCAACTGAGTACCATACTGTGCAACGCACTTAAGGTGGCTACACCTGACAATATCCCTAGAGGTATCATAAGGGGCACCTGTGCTAATTGCCCTGCTGACAGTGCTCACACACTAATGTGCTCTCCACCCTCACAGTCTGCCCTTAACCTGCCCACTCTCCACAATGGCATGCACGTGCCAGACAATGTGCATTTTGCCAGTCGGTAGTTGGCATGCCCACAAATTAGCATTCACCACAGCCCGTTACCACATGCTTTAATACATGTTAACTGATCAGCAGCACTCAGTAAAAGGGCCCCTTGTCATTGGGCTCTTGCTGAATCCCAATTAGACAGACTGGGCCCAATTTTGAACTAGGTGGTGCCACATCGGCACCTAACCCCGATTTTCAATGGCAGGTTCATATGCGGCCCTGGCATTGAAAATCTGCATCTTGCTACATACCCCGGAAGCCACAGGAGCGAGCCTGGTAACACCGCTGTTTTAATGCTACCCACTTAGGTGAGGTTTTTCAGTGCAGGGGCTATCTTTAAGGCACAGAGGGCTAAGCGGGTAGCATTGAAAATTGCTGCTACCCATGTAGCCCTTTCCTCCGCCCTCACCCCGATGCTAACCGCATAGCGTCTGGGCACATTTGAAAATCCCTAAGGGCAATCCCCATGTAGGCGCCCTTTGAAAAGGCATTTACCAGTGTAACTAGAGCAGTTACCAGTGGAAATGCCTTCGAAAATCAGGCCCAGAAAGTCTTATTTATTAGAAAAGAAGCCTGCACCCAGTACATTACTTTAATCTTTTAAACATAGAGAGAATGTGTAATAGCATAAGCAAGAGGTCAGACATGGATTAGCCTTCCATGTAAAACACACTTTTGTAACACATTCAGATCCAAATACTAAAGCACAGCGACTGCACTTTCTACAAATATGTCCCTTAATACAGGGCTTCTGGACCCTATCCTGCAGCCACACTAAGCTGGTACATTTTCAGGATTACCACAATGAATATGCATGGAATAGATTTGCATACAATGGGGGGGGGGGCTCCTTGATATGCAAATCATTGTGGGCCCAATTCCATCCCGCATGTCCTGGCCCTCTGTGTGTCCATCCAGAATTGGAGGCACAGAGGAAGTCGTGATTCTGAGCCCACGGGGCACATCTAGCCCCGTGGGATCAGAATCGGGAACGGGCCTGTATGTGCAGGCCGGGACCCCAATTCCATCCGGCCTGCACATACAGGCCTTCCCCAGCTTACTCAGTCAGGACTCTTCAATAGAGCCATGGTGCCATGGCGTCTGGTTGCCATGGCACCCTGCTCTATTGAAGAGCTGCGATCTCCAGCCATCAGCTCCAGCAGTGATTTTCCCACAACCCAACCCCCATACTCAGCCCTCCCCCTGCCCCATCTGGTCCCCGGGTCTGCCAATCCCTGGCAACTAGGGGAACTTATTCCACCTCAGAGGTAGAATAAGTTCCCCATGCAGGGCCAACATTAGAATTGGCCCTGTATGTCCAGGGCCAATGACCACCCACTGCCCACCCTAACACCACCCCCAATCTGCCCCTTTCCCTCTCCCACCTTCCCCACAAGACCTGGGGAAAGTAAGAAGGACCAGGAAAAGGCACAAATAGCAGGGATGGACATCCCAATGGGATGTCCATCCTCCCTATTCGTTCCTCAGAATGACCCTGTTTATGTATATTCATTTTGGATATCAGAAAACCTAGGTATGGTTCCTGCAGAGGGTTCAGCAGCACTGCCTTAATTGCTTATTTGCAGGATAGGGGGTCATAATTTTCAAAGACCTTCCCATTTACACAAATTGACATCTATTACAGCCAGATTCAGGAAGACGAGGATGGAGCTTCCAAGAGAACTAGGGGCCCAATATTTGAAGGCATTTACATGGGTAACTGCCCTAGTTACCCATGTAAATGCTATATCCAGGACTTTCGAAGGGCATTTACATGGGTAGTGACCTTTGAAAATCCCAGATAAGTCCCTAATGCTCCCAGATGCTATGTGGTTAGCATTGGGGCATGTTAGGTGCAATCTAGGGCAGAGTGGAGGTGGAGGAAAGGGTTAACCAGGTAGCACCGATTTCTGATGCTACCCTCTTAGCCCTCTGCGCCTATCTTTCAGACGCAGGGGCTAAACAGGTAACATCAAAAATCGGTGCTCTCTGGCTAGCTCCTGTGGCTTCTGGGGTGTGCGACGAGACCCAGATTTTCAATACCAGGGCCACATATGACCCCGGCATTGAAAATCCAGGTTAGGCAGAAGGGGGACAGGCTAGGCGCCGCTGCAGCACATAGCATTGCTGAGTTGAAAATCGGGCCCTAAGATGTCTAATTACATCCAATGTTAATGGGTTTTGTAAGAGAATTCCATGCGAAGATCTGAATTAAGTTTTGAACGCATTGGCGTAAATACAGGGGCCCAGGCTGGAAGAGGGCCCACAGCAAACATTATACTTACTTTAAGTGATGTTTGTCGCATTGCCTTCCTGCCTGTAAAAAAAATCCTGTGACAGCTGGAGACCCTTAAAGCATCTCCCCCTGTAGGATTACCCAAGTCTTTAGCCTGACAGTGGGATCTGCTTCTCTGGCTGCTGCAGAACTGTTTTACAAGCAGAGAGGTAGTGGGAAGTGGAATGACAAACATCTGTTAAAGGAAGCATAATATTTGTCAGCTGCCACTATTTTTTTAATTTTAGTTTCAGGGGGGAGAAAGGTGTCCCCTCCCCCCCCCCCCCCATTTCTCATGATTACTGCCACCGCCACCACCATCATCATCATTCATCATTCATGAAGAGTTCTCAGCAAAGTTTGCTTGGGAGCCCTTCATTTGAGCTTATGCCACTTTTTGAACCCAAGCCAGCTTACCTGGAAGAGGGCATTTTACAGCCACTGGCAGCAATTACTTTGAACCAGCTTAGCAGAACTTTCAGTGAGGAGATAAAGCCTTCTATTTTCCACAATGAAAGAAGCCTGTGGGCATCGCTGTTTTCCTGCTGCAAGTGGGCAAAAGTTCTTCTTAGGGTGGACCACTCACAGTTTTCTCGAGTCTAAAACTCTTCATTGAGCAGGTGGTATCTTCCTCTAGCTGGACAATAATCCATGGTAGCCTTTTGTACATGGCATTGACCTTTAAGTTTTGAATAAGCACAAAACACAACATATCCACAAACACACACAATCTCCACAAAGCTACTCATAAGAAAAAGAACTTCAACATTTCCTGTGAATTAAGAATTCTGAACTCTTGAACTTCATTAATAATAGGAGGGATTCAAGATTGATTTCATTAATATTGAATCTCTAGCAAGGGCTTCTCTCTTAGGCCTAGATGTATTAATCATGTCCCCATAGACATCAGGACAGAGCATATACTCACCTATGTTAAAGGGAAAATTCAAAGCCATTTGAATGCCCAACGCATATGTTTTGCAGTTCCACCAGAGAACTGGTTCAGGAACATATTAAGGGCTGTAGTTGCTAGCCTGTATTACCAGTTAGGGGTATGTAAACAAAGCAGCGGTAGCAGCCTCCGTGCGATATCGGAGTTGCTACTGCTGCTTTGTAAACATACGCCCTAGAGTACGTTAACATTCTCATTTTCCGCAGTCTCATGAGTTAACACATGCAGAGCTAATAGTATACATTAGTAACTATGAGGCCTGTTCCAATCAGGCCGTCCATCCCCTGTACGCCCGACAAAATTGGGCTGTCCAAAGTTACATCAGATTCTGATCCCATGGCACCCATGGGATCAGAATCGGGTCTAGCACCTGGATGTGCAGGTCGGGATCCGATTCTGCCCAGCTGTATGTCCTGGCGACTATCCGTGTAGCAGAATCAGGCTCCTGAATGGAGCCGCAGAGCCGTGGTGTCCCATCGCCATGGCACTGTAGCCCCATTCAGGAGCCGTGAATGCCAGCTGCCGCAGATAAACTCCTTTCCCTGCAACTGGACCCTTAATCTGGCCTCCAATGGTCAGGGTCCAGCTGCAGGGAACTTCCTGCCCCCCTGCCTCACCTGTCCACACTGGCCGCTAAAGAAATGTCACATCCAGGGGGACTTATTCCACTTCTGAGGTGGAATAAGTCCCCCATCTAATTCCTAGGCCCTGGACCTACAGGGCCGACCTCTGAAATGGCCCTGTATGTCCGGGATCACGACCCACCCTCGCTCCACCTCCAGAATGCTCCCTCCCACCCCTATCTAGGCTTCCCCATACAAACTCGCTGTTCATGCAGGGAGGCTTTTTCCAGGGATGGACATCCCAGTGGAACATCCATCCCAGCTATTTGTGGGTCGGAATGAATGCTATAAAGTTTCCATGACTAGGATGGGATAATTTTAATTAGAAGCAATGAGTACTCTTGACTTATATTGAATAAATGTGTGCCTTTGAGTAACTGCTGACTCCTGGCAACCCAGCAGCTTTACAAAAACCTACTAGTAATTCTCACACAAAATGAAAATGTGCACATAAAGATTTTTTTAAAGCACATAATAGGTCTTATTCAGGGCTGGTCTAACCATTAGGCAAGACTAGGCAGTCACCTAAGGTTATAGCTTCTGAGGGGTGGCAGAAAGCAGCAGCAGTCAAAGCAAAAGTCAAAGAGCCCTCAGCACTTTCTTTTACTGGCAGGGAGAGCGGGCAGGCGCGCATACACACACACAAAGCCAAGTGTAATAATTATACATATGACGTCCATTCAGTTGTGGGAGGACTCGTGTTCCAATGATCATGATCACTGAGCTCAATTATACAAATCTCAAGGGGACCGTAATGTTGAAAGCTCACCTAGAGCACCCAACACGCTTGCACTGGTCCTGGCCTTATTAGTACCACTTGAGTCCCAGTGTCAAGAGCCAACATAATCACTAGAGCAAATCATTAAACAGGAAGTTCCATCCAGAGCTAAAGAGTCTACATTCCTGGATGTGCACATGCACCTAAGGACCTCTTACCCATTAAACAGACTAGATGTCTGGTGAGGGGAACAGTCTATGGGAAGGCAGCAAAAGCTACTGTAGCCAAAACAACAAGTCCTGATGGCCATACAAAATCAAGAACCATCATGCGATTTCTCAAAATAGCCCATTTACTCAGGTAAAGAGGTTTTGGATATTGCCTAATTATGCATTAAGATGTGTCAATTTTGGAGATGTCATAATTTTAAAAAGCACTAGTAAAAAATGGTACAATTTCATGTGGCAAATCAACAACTAGCTTTATATTTTGGGTAATATGTTATTTATCTAACTGTATGCAAATTACACAAAAATACACAAATTACTGTTGGAAATAGGACCTGTGTCACAAAGCAGTTGGCTTACAACAGCTCTAAGGTTCATGAGAATATGGATTTCCAAGCATAATCTGAAAGGAAAGAATCTGAAAAATTTAAGAATGATTATAGAGTTCTGAGTTGGGGTTTACATGGTGAACTGGTTCAATATAACAATAAATAGCAATTGGACACAGGTTCCCAGGCATCTCCTTTTCCAGCTGCAACTGTTGAAAGAAGAGTGTGAAGAGGTAAGGAAGATAGTCATGCCTACAGTGAGAAGGTCAGCTTGGTATGGTTACATCGAGTCTGTTCTGAAACCTATGTTGTGCAGAAGAGGGAAAGGAGAGAGGGGATACAGTGGAGAAGATATTGAAGATCAGAGGTGAAAGAGATGAGAAGACTCAGCTTGGAGACAGAAGTGTGAGACTTAGGAAAATACTATCCATCAACACTGAGGCAACTACACTCATCCAATTACTTGACTGGAGCTCTGGAGTCTCTGAACCTCCTCTTACCTGTACCATGACAACAGCAGAGATGAAGGCATTTCTGAGCAAGCCCATGGAGGTTTCAGATTGACCATCACATACCCAATCCATAGAAAGGTGTGTAAAAATGACAATTGAGGCTGCTGGTCATGTGTACAATCAGGAGAGGAGGGAACATTATATTAGGGGTCAGATGGTCAGTAGGGAGTTCATGAGCCAAAACAGAAACAAACAAGATATGGCTTCTTTGCTGGATTTTGTTAAATAACATTGAATTAACTGCATAAATAACATTTTAAAGACAATTATATGGCTACAGGTGTTGTTCAGACTATTTGTTCGTTCAAATAAATATTACTTAATTTCAACATATTTCTACAGTGATGTCATGTAGGTAAGGCTCACTTTAAGCCGTTTCTGAAGGTAGCTTTAGATTCATCATGCAAAACTGCATAATGTGGTCACTAGTAGTTTGGAAAGTTTGGAAAAATAAAAATCTACCCCTAAAATTGACATGTCCTGTTATGCATAAGCATATTTATGAAACATAGTTCAATATTTAAAAGTATGAGGCATACTTATGTGCTTTGACAACATCTTTCTGGGATGGATAGAGTTGGGGGTGATCATAACTGTTAAAATAAAAATCTTGAAATGGCTGAAGACTTTTTTAGGTCACCTAATATCCTTGCACCTAATAATCTGCATATATGGCCATATCTGGGCATGGGCAGAAGAAACACCCTTCAGGCACATCCTGAAAATTTAGTGTGGCTAAAGTTGCTGTTGCTGTTGAGTGTTGTTTAGTTGATGTTGACTCATGGTGATTCTGTGAATAGTTGCCCTAAACTGTGTTTGATCTTCAGTCAAGTGGCTAGTTATTGATAGAATGGCGTCCATAACTGCTGTTATTGTTTCAATCCATCCCACTGCCAGTCTTCCTCTTTTGCATCAACCTTCAACCCTGCCAAGCTTGATGTCTTCCTCTAATGATCTTTCTCTTCGCATGATGTGTCCAAAAAATGAAAGTCAATGACTTGCCATTTGAACATTCAAAGAAAGCTTAGAATTGATCGCCTCCAGTACCAATTGATTTATACTTCAGGCAGTTAATGGTATACGCAGAATTCTTCTCCAGCACCATAATTCAAAGGCATCAATTTTCTTCCTGTCTTGCTTCTTCACTGCCCAATTTTTGCTTCCATATGATGTTATTGAAAATACCATAGTATGGCAAAGTCAAATCTTTTCACAATAACAAAGGAGCGAGATGTGTGAAAGGTCACAGATGCTTTATTGAAAAAACCCCTATGCGTTTCGGCAAATGCCTTCCTCAGGGGGTGCAAACCTTAAGTAACATAAAACCAATATAAGGCTTTCATAAAAAACATACATTAAAAGTAAAAAAGTAAGGCTGAGTGTGAAAACGTCACAGGACACCCTTATCATGCCAGATTATTTAAACTTGTAAGTGCTTGTCCAGTGGTATATACCTAAAGGTTAGACAGAGATGAGAAGGACCAGTATATATTCAAAACCCTAAGTTAGGGAGCATATCTACTCACCAAGGCACAATGTGTGCTTTTTTTTTTTTTTTTTAAATCTTTTATTTAAGCTTTTCTTGAGTATACAAAAAAAATAAAGAAAATACATATTAAGCAGTGCATTATTCAAGAAAACAAATTATCACTCATCATAAAGAAACACATCAAGAGGAAAGAAACTTCGTTAATCCAAAGAATATTAAAAAAAAAAAAGCAAAAAGGAGTGTCACTAGTCACTCCACATAAGAGAGCTGTGAAAAAATACAATCCTCCTATTCCTTCTCCCTAACTTCCTTCTCAATTAACAACTGGCGCAGCTGAGCCACGTCAGTATAAACATAACTCTGTCCCTCTAATATAACTAAACAACGGCAGGGGAATTTGAGGAAAAAAGAAGCTCCTATCGCTACAACCCGTGCTTTTAACTCCAAAAACTGCCTACGTCGTACCTGAGTGGTACGACTAACATCTGGGAACACTTGCAGCTTGAAACCACAAAATAAAGCATTCTTGTACTTAAAATACGCACGAAGAACACGCAGTTTGAGAGATTCAGTACTGAAGGTCACCACCAAGGTACACCGCTTGGTAATGAGATCGAGTGAATCTTCTAAAAATGCAGTAAGGTCCTGCGCTACCGACACGTCGGTAGGGGGGGGGAACCCCTTCCTCCGTCGGCAGGGCAGGAACCAACACAGGAATACAATACATTTGGACCACATCCACTGACTCCTTCAGTTGCAAAATTTCAGAAAAATATTTCTTTAACAAAATTTCAAAAGAGAGCAAGTGTGTGTGAGGAAAATTTAAGAAACGTAAGTTTCTTGCCCTCTGCTGATTTTCCAGTACTTCCAGACGACACGATAATAAAGAAAAATCCTTAATAAGAGAGACATTAGTGTCTCTACCCGACTGGAGCATTGTATCAACCTGGGCAAGAGACTTAGAAACAGACACTAGCTGTGAATCAATAACTTGAACTTTATCCACTACAGAGTAGGTAAATTTGCACAAAGAAGAAACTGTTGTCGATAGACGGGTATCAATCCGTTGAAGCGCTAACCAAATGTCAGAAAGAGTCACCTCCCGGGATAGGGGAGCCAAGACTTCTTCTGATGCAGCTGGGTCAACAGGGAGAAGAGTCGGAGCAACAACAAGAGGGGGCGAGTCCAAGAAAGTAGAGGATTGTGGAAGATGGGGGAAGGGAGGAGGCGTCCGGAACTCAGGGCTAAGAGAAGCCCCTTCCGAAGACTGATTGACAGGTAGCAGAGGAAGAAGATGTCTGTCCATGGGGCCACTCAGCTTACCTCGTTGAGCCTCACTAGTGGCAGCCTTAGCCACCGCTTTCGCCTTACGCTTCCCCATCAATAGACAAACTTCAACCACCGGTGCTCAGAGAACCTCAAAAGCACCGAAGGAGCACATAAGGAGCGCGTCCAGCCCCTTGTGACGCGCCCCTTAGGACACGCCCCCTCAGGCCGTGAACACGCAGCTGTGTGTGGTTCCCGTTGGACTTTGTAGGGCTCGGGGGGGTCCTCAGCACCAAGGGCGACCATCCAACGCCTGCAGCTGACCCAGCAGGGACCCGGCTCTCACCTGCTACACTGCTCCACGGACCAAACACCCGTGGCAGCTCTCAAGCAGCAAAGATCTTTCCCAGCAAGTTGCAGCTCCCGCTGGACTTTGTAGGGCTCAGGGGGGTCCTCAGCACCAAGGGCGACCATCCAACGCCTGCAGCTGACCCAGCAGGGACCCGGCTCTCACCTGCTACACTGCTCCACGGACCAAACACCCGCGGCAGCTCTCAAGCAGCAAAGATCTTTCCCAGCAAGTTGCAGCTCCCGCTGGATTTTGTAGGGCTCGGGGGGGTCCTCAGCACCAAGGGTGACCATCCAACACCTGCAGCTGACCCAGCAGGGACCCAGCTCTCACCTGCTACACTGCTCCGCGGACCAAACACCCGCGGCAGCTCTCAAGCAGCAAAGATCTTTCCCAGCAAGTTGCAGCTCCCGCTGGACTTTGTAGGGCTCGGGGGGTCCTCAGCACCAAGGGCGACCATCCAACACCTGCAGCTGACCCAGCAGGGACCCGGCTCTCACCTGCTACACTGCTCCGCGGACCAAACACCCGCGGCAGCTCTCAAGCAGCAAAGATCTTTCCCCAATGTGTGCTTTTCTTAGTAAATAAAACATATCTACAAATCATGTCAAGACAGCTAGTGAGTATAAAACAAAACACAGAGAAAAATCAGTAATAGGAGCATTCATTGTATAGAAGGCATAGTTTTTTTCATCTTTTGTATTCTCAGGAGGACCAAAGAGAGTAATGGGGTACGTTGTAGATTTGAGCTGTAAAGTGTGTCTAAAGAACTGCATTACAGCCTTTTCATGTTCAATGGCAGAGGTAATCAGAATTGCGAGGCCACAGGCAGGGTCCCGGCGGCCGGCTTTAACCAGGAGCGCGGCCCGGTGCGGGGACCCTGCGTGCGGCCCGGGTGGGGCACGCAAGTGCGGGGTTTGAATTGATTAGCTCCCGTCGGTCGCAGCCGTGCAGGAGCCAATCAATAGGGTTGTTATTGGGGGGTGGGGAGGGTGAGTTCCCAGCCGGCAGCCTCCATGTGCTCAGCCGGAGTGGAGGCTGCTTTGGGGGTGCGGGCGTCCCTCCCTCCCGCCCTGTTTTAGGACAGCTTGGGTATGGGGTGTTGCAGCTTGGGGGGGGGTGCGGGATCTCGGAGGTTTCCGGGGTCCGGAGCAGCAGGCTACACTTGGGCGGGGGTGGGGTGCCCCTGACCCAGTCAAACCCCGGCCGACTTTTGCTAATAGCATGGCGAAGTCGGGGAGAGGGGCATGGAAACTTGCCGGGAGGCAAGTTATGGCATTAGTGGTGGCGGGCACTTTGCTAAGGTATGGCTGGTGCAGCCGGGTTCCGCTAATGGGGGGTTATGAAGTTTGATGTTGGTTTGTTGTAATTGTTGATGGTTAATAAAGCTGCGACCAGTTGTGTTCCATGAAGTATGGTGTGATATGTTATGTATGGGGGGGGGGTTGGGTGTGGGGGCGGGGGAAAATGGTAGGGCCCGAAGCACCGGGTCCGCCTGCCTCAGTTAAAACTGAGGGAGCCATGAGTATCTAAGAACAGTAATAATAACTAACTCATCACAGGATTCAAATTACCAGAATCACCATAATTATTTTGACCATATGTTCTTATGGGACATATAAAATAAATAATATAGACAGACAGTGAAAAAATTCACCCTTGTAAGGGATTAAGAGCTCACCATAGCACTGCTACCATTCAACAAAAAATTAGTAAGCAAGACTTAAAAAGGCTCAGATCCGCGCCAAGACAAAAGAGGTCAAAGGAAAACCCCGTAGAGTGGCAGGGGCCAATCAAGGAGAGGAAAAAGTGAAATGACTGCCAATGACATTTTTACTCCCCTGTAGGTTTCAGCAATGATATAGACATCATACTCAGCAATAATATAGACATCATACTCAGCAATGATATAGACATCATACTCAGCAATGATATAGACATAAATATAATTGGACAATGAACATAATTCTGATCCCACTTTAGTTCTTTTGACTGTCTTATGGGAAGAACCCATCATCCTTCTAAAATATGTGTTAGTATGAACAACCAATATGGACAGACAGCGTGTCTGTCTTCTTCATGTTAAGGTACAGGCCATTTTAAAACTATGTTCCTTGATCTTGATAAGCAAATATTTCAAATCATCTTCACTTTCAGCCAGTAATGTATATTGTCAACATAGTGAAGGTTGTTGACGAGTCTTCTACCATTTTTCAAACCTCAGTTTTCTTCATACAGTCCTGCTTCTCTGATGATTTGTTCTGCATATAAATTGAACAGATATGGGGGGAAAGTATGCAGCCTTGTTGTATACCTTTCATGATTTAACCATTCTGTTTTTAGTTGTTCCATTCAAACTGTTGTTTCTTGGTCAATGTAAAGGTTTTGCATGAGAACTATTAGGTGTTCTCATATACTCATGCTTCTTAATATGGCCCAGAGGTTTTTATGAGTTACACAATCAAAGGCTTTGCTATAGCCATGAAACATATGCAAATATGCTTTGGTATTCTTCTTTTTTCTTTTTAACATCTGCAATGATTTCTCTTGTTCCTCACCCATTCCAGAACCCTGCTTGCGTTTAAGGACGTTCTCTTTCCAGATATGGTGTAAGCGCCACTGAATGATCTTGAGAAGAATCTAGCTGGTGTATGGGATCTGAGAAATTGTGCAATAATTTCCACAATCAGTTGGCTCACCTTTCTTCAGTATTGGTTTGAACACAGATCTTTTGCAGTCAGTCAGTCAGTCATGATGTTGTCTTCCAAATTTCTTAGCAGCCTTTAAGTACTGTATCAGATACATTTGTTTGCTGTAATACTTCTAGAGGAATGCCATCAAAGCCTGTTGCTTTGTTTTTGATAATGCTTTCAGTGCTGGTTCAAATTCTTCTTTCATCAACGGCTCCTTGTTAAAAGGTACAGGTTGAAATGGCTGTTGATCCACTTGATCTTTGTATTCTTTCCACCTTTCCTTGATCTTCTCAGCATCATTCAACATGGATCCTAGAGCATTTCTTTAGCATTCCAATTCGAAATTGGAATTTTCTCTTTAACTCTCGTAGCTTTAGGAAAGCCAATCTTGCTCTTCCTCTAATATTTCTGATTCTATTTTATCACATGGGTCATTGTAACACTTCTCTTGTCCTGTAGCATGTTGGAAAACTCTGTTAGTTCCATGACTAAGTTCTCTTTCTCCTCTGGCTTTACCTTCTCTGTCTGTACTTCTGAGAAATTTTTAGAGTCTCTTTGGTCATCCATTTTGACTATTTTTGCATTTTCACCTTTCACAGAAACATTTTACTTTCTTTGAGCATAACTTTCTTGATGTCATCCCATAACTCTTATGGTACTCTGGTATTTGTATGCAAAGTGGCAAATCAATTTTGCAGGCAGTTTTGAAATTCCAGTAGTATATTTTCAAGATCATACTTTACTATATTCATAAGTGGCTTGTTTTTTTTCAGCTTTAGCTTGAGTTTGCATATTTGTAGCAGGTGACCTGTATCACAGTCAGTTCTAGGTTTTGTCTTTGTTGATGTTATTGAGCTTTTCCATTGTTAACTTCCAGAGATGTGGTCAATTTGATTTTTGTATAATCCATTGGGTGAAGTCCGTTTGTACAGTCGTTGCTTGTGTTGCTGTAAGAAGGTGTTTGAGATGAAGAGATTGCTGGTCTTGTAGAATTCTATCTGGTTTTCTCACAGTCTTCATTTCTATTGCCAAGCCCATATTTTCCAACCACTTTGCCTTCTTTGTTCCCAACGTTTGCATTCCAGTTGCCCATAACTATCAGGATATCTTGTTTGCATTTCTGTTAATTTCAGCTTGTACGGTCCATAGAACTGATTGTTGGTGCATATACTTAAATAATAGTTGTATTGATGGGCATTCCTCACAGATGAATAGAAATTAAGCACTATATTTCATTTCAATTCTACAAGCGTTTTCTTAATTATAAATGTAACACCATTTCTTGCTTTTATTTCATTTGTGGTAGTATACCAGCGCCAGTCCATTTCAATTCACGGAGTCACCCAACTGATCAAGTTGCACACATTCCATTTTGTTCTTGATCACCTCCTGCTTTCCTTGGCTTATGCTTCATATGTTCTATGTCCCAACATGTATGACATCTTTGCAGCTCCTGACTCTCATTTCAACTGCAGTTATATCTGCAGTCAGACATACCAAAGGCTTTGTTTTAACAGCATCGTAAATAATAGCTGAAGAATCTTCAGCTCTACCTCAGTAGCTTGTTGAGTGTCTTCTAACCTGAGGGGCTCATCTTCCAGCACTATATCACAATTTGTTTTGTTGCATAGGCATCAGAATGGTATGGGCCAGACGGACCCTGGTCCCACCAAATGTTTGCTCAACAGCCATGAAATGGATCCCCACCCTCCTGTTCTGTCTGCGGGGATATGATCTCCTGCAGGCAGAAGAGAAGAGAGCAACCATGACTGCGGCAAAGACGCCATATGTCTGCCCACTGAAGATAGGATTTCCGCAGGCAGAACAAGAGAGGAAAGCTGAGATTGCGGCCTTGATGCAGGTGGTCTGCTCTCATGGATCTCATCTCCTACAGGCAGAAGACAGCTCTCTTCTCTTCTGCCTGCAGGAGATGGGATCCCATCATCAGGAGGTGAATGCCACGGGGGTCTAGGGGCAAAGATAAGGCAGAGCTTGGGATGGAATCAAGGTAGCATTAGGGCAGAGCTTGGACCCCCAGTCAAATAAATGTTCGCTGTCCCTGTTTTCTTGTGGTTTTGATGGCAAGATCGGGCAGTAGGCCTTTCTTCCATGTAGGTAATGCCAGTCTTCTTGCTGTTGTCACAGAAATGCCACCAACACTATCTCATACTGCTGCTGTCCGGCATCTCAGCTGAGACTCACCCATTTTAGCAGACCCTGCCAGTAGTTAGTGGCTAGAGTACCAAATACAAAAGGGGGAATTTTCAAGAGTGACAACCAGCTCGATGAACATGGCTGGCCAGCGCCACTTTAAATCTGAACTGAATATTCCACGCTGGGGCCATTTCCAGCCACCTGCATTGAGTATCTGGTTTGGCTAGATTGCAAAAGTAGCTAAAGTTAGGATGCTAAATGCTTAGCATTGGTGCATTCAAATCCAGTAGGAGAGGATATTCATCAGTACTAAATGTCCATGTGACCACAGTTTAACCAGTTAAGTAGATATGCTAACCAGTTCAACTATTTTGAAAATTCCCCCCAAGTTATTAGTAGGGTACATACACACAGAACAATCTCATAAGCTTTACTTTCCTTCCAAAAGCAGGCTAATAAAAATCTTCCTAATCAGAAATTGTTGCTTTATTTTGAACAGCCAATACTATTTTTTATCAAATTGTTGTTACATATTTATTTCTATAAACTTAAACGGCAACTTTCATTTTCCACATCAAATTTCCACTTTCTAAATATTCTAGAAATGATTCCACTTAGCTTCATCCAACTGCACAGCTACCTTCCCTAATCAATTAACCAGACTCAACAATATAATATGTAATCCTTAGGGGCCTTTTTACTAACTATAGTGCACTAAACAGTTACTGTGCATGTTCTCATGTGGTAACTGTGCACAAAGACCCATGGGAACTGTTACTGCACACTAAGGGGCATGTTTACAATAGTGCGCTACCCAGTAGTGTGGGGCTTAGGACACAGTAAGAGCACTGTGCTAAAAAGTAACATGGACCTCCCTGCTAAAAATCCCATGCTAACTAAGTAGCACACAAAGGAGCAGGGAGTGAGAGGGTCAGGGCGGAATAGAGGTGTCTAGGAGAAGCCTAATAGTTGGAGTAGTGGGCTAGGACCAGGGAAGCAGGGTTCAGTTGCCATTATTGAAAGTATGCTGGATATTGAGGCACCCTTTGGATGTTTTTCAACCAGAAGCAGTACTTTTCAGGCACCTGGAACAGGTCTAAACTTAGATGCAACACTGGACGTTTTTGAGATCAGGTGGGGACATCCCAGTCATGCCTCCACTATGCCCCTTGCCCCCATTCAGATTTGGATGTCCACAGACCTGGTTTCTAAAATGGCTCTGGAGACATTAGTGCTTTGGATGTCTTTATGCCCATTTTAGGACATACGAAGCAGAAATAAGGCTTCCAAAATGACCCCCCATAATGTTATTTCCTATTAAAAACATAGCACTTTTAAAGTGTTTCTAGGAAATATCCATCTACCTTAAGGATTAAACTTGGGGGACATTTAAAATGGCCCTGATGTATGTTGCTAATTACCAGGAACGCAAAATCCTGCAAGCCTCAAAGTGACTGCAATCAATGACAGTTTTGTCCTACTTTGCCACCAGAACACAAAAGATGAGCACATGTATTCTCTTAGAATTCAGAAAGTTATTCAAAATTACTCTTTAAGAGGTATCATATAACTTCCTAGTACTTCAAGAGATCTTGACACATTGGGCCCGATTCCATCCTGTACGTCCTGCCCCTCTGTGCCTGGCTGGAACTGGATGCACAGAGGGAGCCACGATTCTGATCCTGCAGGCACGTCTAGCCCCATGGGATCAGAATCATGAACAGTACTGTATGTACAGGCCTTCCCTGGCTAACTCAGTCATGGCTGTTCAATGGAACCGTGGTGCCATGGCACCACGGTTCTATTGAAAAGCCACGATACCTGGCTGCCAGCTGAAAAGGTGCTTTCCCTACAGCCGACCCTGATCTGGCCTCCTAATGTAGCAACTAAGTCCAGGGTCGGGTTGCAGGGAATCTCCTCTGCCCCCTCCTGCCGTTTCCCAGCCCTGGGCCTGACATTCCCTGCCAACTAGAGAACTTCTTCCACCACCAAGGTGGAATAAGTTCCCCATGCAAGCCACCAGCCCCGGACATACAGGGCCAACATTGGAAACAGCTCTGTATGTCCAGGGCCAACAACTGCCCACTGCCCACCCTAACACCACCCCCGATCCACCCATTTCCCGCCGCATCTACCTTCTCCAAACAACATGTGGGGAAGATAGATGGGGTTGGGAAGGGCAGCTCTGACAATACCCCCGATGCTAGCATTTCAGCAGAGATTCTGCCTTTATCAAGGGGAGACTCCTTTCAATATCACTCATTCAAAAGCTGGAAACAGACAAAAATACAAATGGGGCAATATCTCATGCTGAAAATAATTTACTTCATTAAACTCGCTCGTCTCAAAGCCACATGGCATTGCATTAGGCAGCATTGCTCAAAAGCACTAGAGCATGCTCGATAGAAAGGTCTTCAGCCAATAGAAGACTGCCGCAGGCAGATGCAGCGATAGGTCTATTTGCACAGTCACGCCGGCTGCAGCATAGCAAGACACTGCATGCTAAACTCAGCAGGACCTTACTGCCTGCATGCAGCTTCGTGCTAAGCCAGTTCATTATCAAAAGCCAACCAGCATGTTGGAGTGTCAGAGGAGACAAGAGGCTGTGTGACAGTGATAGAGGGAGGTCAGCAGAATTACTCTGAGAGCATTTAAGCATGCGTTGCGCTGCTGCACCATGGAGGTGATCACATGATTGGCATCACCGGCCCAGTGGGCATGCCCAAATGCCCAACAGGGCAATCCACTCATGTAGCAGAAATAGAGCAAGATCAGAGAAGAGTGACACAATCAATAAAGAGGATGGAACAGCTTCCTTGTGAAGAAAGTCCCATCTGTCCAGCCTTCCTTCAGTTTGGAGAAGATCGAGCAGGGATATGATTCAGATTTACAAAATCCCGAGCAGAGTGAAACGAGTAAATAGGGCATGGCTCTTTACTCCTTCAGATGGTACTGGGGCTAGGGATGCTCCATGAAACTAACAGGTAACTGATTTAAACAAATTGGAGAAAGCTTGTTTTCATTCAGCAATCGATCAAGCCGTGAATTTACTGACAGAAAATATGGTCAAGGCATCTCTACAAAAGGGATTTGTACATATTCCTTGAGGAGGCATCCATAAACAATTATTAGCTAAGACCACCATAGAAAGACCATTCATCCCTGGGAAGGAACTGCAAGAAACAGATCTATTCTTTGGAATCTGCAAGGTACTTCCATAGTGACCTGGACTGGCCACTGTTGGAGATGGGATGCTGGGCTTGGTGGGGTTTGGTCTGACCCAGCCTGGCATTTCCTATGTTCTTATACTCCCCAGTGAAAGCCTGTCGTTTCCTCTGTAATACTGTGCAGGAATGTCAAAAAGAAAGAAAGAAAGAAAAAACTGGGGTAATCGTGTTGTTTTTAAAGTTATTTACTTTGATAGCAACTGAAATCAAGGAGCTCGGCAGTGATGGATTTCAGTTTTTGATGCCCCTGGACACTCTCAGTTCTTCCCGCACCTCAGATTCAATCCCTCCACCCCTTCAGTGGACCTCTGATTCCGTTATCTCTTCCCACTCTCAGTTAGTTCCAATTCCAGGTCCCCTTACCCCCAATATACCTCCAGTTCCTGTCTCACCACATTTACCTGCAATGGTATTGTCTATCCACTACCTTGGCATACTACCAGTTCTAGTATCCATGTCTCCCAACATATCTCCAATTTCATTCTCCTCTCTGGTTCCAGTCGCCCCCTTTTCCCAGTATATTTCTGATTTCAGTCTGCCACTTTCCCAGTGGGCCTGCAATGTCCAATCTCCTTCCTGCCGGTGCTGCAACCATCAGGCTGCATTGGGAATAGAACCGAGTTGCCCATCCTGCTGGTATAAACTTCGTCATCCTCAGATATTTGCTGTTCTTGTCACAGGTCTAGTAAGTCCATGCATACATCCAGGCTGGATCATAGGAACAGAAATGTTAACATGCGATAAGGAACTGGACGTTTCGTTCCAGCTCCAGTATATTAGTCAGACGTCATGTTTGCATGCCTCATTCCCACTGTGAAATACCCCAATGTGTGCATTAGAAGCTGCTTTTTCGGTGTGGGGCAGAGCATTTGACAGCCTGCCAGATTTTGGCCAACTAAGTTTCCATTTTCTGCTGAATCTAAGCAGCTAGGATTTCAGATGAAAATGAGCTTAGATCTAGCCAGGCAAAATCTGGAGGTTAAGTGTAGGCATGCCATCGCTCTGTCTTGCTTTTTGCATCTAAGTTATCTGGCTAGCTATGCTCCTCTGACTAAGTCCCAGCTCCACAATTGCCCATGTCTAGGGCAGATAAATCTAGGGGAAAATGGTCAACTAGACATAGCTAGTCTGGAAGGAAATTTTCATCCCTAAGTAATATATCCAATTAGGATTCTTACTCAAGGAAGTTGAGGTTTCTACTAAAATGAGTCCTCTGACATCAGTAAGCAGCTATTGAAAGGGCTGGTTACTAAGGTACACCGACATTAACACATATTAGTGACTAGGTCCCAGTGAATAACACGGGGCCTGTGCTAAAATAACGCACGTCAGTGAATTAATGCACACCGACATTAGCCCCCTGAAGCTTGAAAATCTGGAAAAGCCATGCAAATTGTTTATAATTGCCACATTCCTCAGAGTTTATGTAGCACAGAGAGTGACAAAGGAGAGATTCCTTCCTACCATGGCAAACAGGAGGTACACAGCTTAGTAGTTTTAAGTTATACTTTTTTTTGAAGTTGACCAAAGTAGTTACAATTCAGAAAAACACATTGTTTTAATGATTATGTCAACAAAACTATATTCCCTTCCTCCCTGCCCACTAGAGGAGAAAGGGCTCTTTATGAGTAGCTGAACTTTGACATAGATTCTACATTTAGACATAGACTTGCATTGCAAACTCGCTGCAGGCCTTCTGCCAAAGTGGGAATAGATCCAAAGCTGGCCCAACTACTAAGCAAGCTAGGCAGTTGCCTAGAACAGGAGCTTCTGCAGGGGCAGCAAAGAGTAACTACAGTCAAATCAAAAAACAATAAAGTCCCGACAGCCACACAAACTCAAAAGACTCATCAGTGCGTATTTTTACCCACTGGAAGAATAGGGAATTTGCAAATAGACCATTTACCCTGGTAAGTGGCTTTTGGAAATCTCTCTTATTATGAGCATATGTATAAACCAAAATTTAATATTTAAAAGTGTAATGCCCAAATATGTGTTTTTATAGGATTGTTCTGGGAGGAATGGTGTTGAACTGTTTTAAGACCAAGTTTAATTATAAAAATTAGGGGGGGGGGAAGAGGTGCTAGGGGTCTAAGAGGTAACTGCAAGGGGGGAGATTTGCCTAAAACATCTAATACCTTTGCGCCGGTCCTGAATAGACCAGTTCCAAAAAATAAAGGAAAACAGTCAAGTTTTAGCAGCTTTCAACTAGTTGTAACCTCAGGAGTTAAAAATCAACTAGTTTTGGTTTCAACCAGAGTGATGATATTTTTAAACAGGTGGGATATTTCATCTCAGAGTCTTTGCCCTGAAAGATAACTAGAATCAGTTTATGGTCCCTTAGTACCATGGATTCTCTGCTGTGAGCAACAACGATGCTCTGAACAGCCAGAAGAAAAATGATAGGGAGAAAGGAGACGGTAGAGAGGGCGGGATAACTTCTACAAGCCCCCCACTCTCATGTCTCAGAGCCCTTCATACAATGGGCTTTTAATAGAGCAATTGCTCAGAGTTATAAGTTGACCACACCAGTGTTGTGTCAACTCTAATGACTGGATCAAACCAGGATCATGAAAAGGCAAGAACTAAATCCAAATTTTAAAAAAAAATCCATAGAAAGAGGAAGGAACTACTTCAATCCATGAGAATCCCGATGATGAAATGATAAAATATTACGGTTGGTAGACCTTTTAATTACATAACACAATTCAACCCTCATTTATTTCATATAAACATTTCAGAGAGAAGGAAGGCAACGGTTAATATAGTCATAATTACCTCTGCTGCTCAGATTCATCAGTATTTCAGAAGCAATTTATTGTGTCTTAAACTCATGCATGATAGGGAATGGGAAAATTCAGTTTTCTTATTTAAATGTTTGTAATAATGAAAATTCAACACTTCCTGAAAAAGAGACATTAGTGCTTAGTACATTAATACAAATGAAAACCTATTTACACAGCTTTACTGCTACAGCTGTGCATCACACCCTCGGTTGTCTTGCTGTCCAGCTTTGCGTTTTTGAGCAAGTTACAATAGAGCTTCTGAAGATAAAGGTGCTGCCATTGGTGTTCCTCAGAGATCAGTCCTTGGTCTTGTTCTTTAACATTTTTGTAAGCAATTTTATGGAGGATCTAATTGGGAAAGGTTTGCTTCTTTGCACATAATACCAAAATCTGCAACAGGGAAGGTGTGGATAACATAAGAAGGGATCTAGTGAAGCTTGAATAATGGGCAAGAAATTGGCAGCTAAGATTTAATGCTATAAAATGCAAGGTTATGTATTTGGGCTGCAAAAGCCCAAGGGAGCAATAGAGTGTAGGGGGTGAAGTACTTCATTGCACGAAAGAATGGGACCTGGGAGTGATTGTATAAGATGATCTTAAAGTGGCCAAACAAGTAGAAAAGGTAGTGACAAAAGCCAGAAGGATGCTTGGGTACATAGTGAGAGAAATGGCCAGCAGGGAAAAGGAGGTGATAGTGCCTTTCTAGAAGGCTCTAATGAAACCTCATTTAGAGAGCGCTGTGAATAATTCTGGAGATCACACATTCAAAAGGATAGAAACGGGATGGAGTCGGTCCAGCTACTAAAGTGGTCAGTGGTCTTCATCATAATGCATATGGGAATAGATTTAAATATCTTAATATGTATACTATTGAGGAAAGGCAGGAGAGGTGAGGTATGAAATTTAAATACCTCCATGGTATAAATGCACAGAAGGTAGCCCTCTTTCAGTTGAAAGAAAGCTCTGGAATGAGGGGGTCATAAGATGAAAGTGAAAGGGGATAGACTCAAGAGTAACCTGAGGAAATATTTATTTACGGAAAGGTGGGGGATGTGTGGAACAGCCTCTCACTGGATGTGGTGGAGAAGAGAACTGTATCTAAACTGAAAAAAAGCATAGGGCAAATAGAGAGGATCTCTGAGGGGGAAGAAGAGATTGTAGAAATAGTTCTATGGAAGGGCAGAGTGGATCTGATGTATGTCTTTATCTGCCATCACTTTTCTAAGGTTCTGTATCTTCAGCCAGCTAGAAGACTTCCAGGACCTTCTTGTGAGTCCAGACCCATAGGTGGGAACCACTGCCACCGAGAGTCTCTGTTGAATGATTCTATGACTTAAAATATGTAAAGGTTGATGAATTAAGGATTTTTACCACAAAATGGACAAAAATGCTGAATCAGATTTCTAGAAGCCTTTTTTAAAAAAAAATATTAGAAGTGACTAGTTGTTGCTTCTGAATATTGGATCTTCACAGATGCCTGCAAACAGAACAGGTCAACCAAAATCCAAGGGTTTCTTCTGCACTTCCTAAGTCACTGTCCTAGTTCCTTCTACTCTATTGTGGGAAGCACAACTCATCACGAGTTGTGCTTCCCACAGTGGCAGGCTACATTGCCTAGACAGTGAAACAGTTTATGGATTTGTTGCTCTGTAGCAATACACTGCATAGGTTTATTCAATGCAGTATTGTACCACTGGTGGTTAATAAGGCACTGGTTGGATGTTCAGTTTATAATAGTTTCTCCTGCTGTTGCAGTAAAAACAGGCTGTTGTCATGTAAATACCATATCATTTAATTTAGATTGAATTATTTGGGTTTATAGAACATCAGTTGTGCTGGACTGTATGTATAGGATATCACTGCCCACCCAATATCCTTGCAGCGGTCCTGCATTCTCCTACATCGCTGCTGTTACTGGTTTATACAGTCAGAGCTGTGCTGTGCTGCGAGTCTGCTGGACTGTTTGCCTTGTGTTCAGACGCTGATGCCTGGAGCGTGCTTGTTTCACTTCGCTTTGCAGATAGCACGCCCTGTGGTGCATTGTAGACTGACACATATTAACCCGAGTGTAATTGTTGCTTTTCCTGTGTTACTTCTACAAGTAAGGGATGGTGCTGGTGCTGTCTTGCTAGATGATAATACTGTTGAAAGACAGGCTAAACTAGAAGAAAGTAGGAACCCTTTGATTTTCTAAGAAAGGTAAAGAAATGAAAGGATTTATAGAAACATAAAACTAAATTACTCAGTCTCATGATATTATCTTACTGCACAGCTTTAGATGGCATTTTAAATTATATTTGTTTGTATGACAGTAACAAATATCCATTTTTACCAAGTAGCAATCCAATTACAGAAACTGCAGAAAAGTTTCCTGCATTTAAACTGGACATGACTTAAATAATAAGATGGGAAGTCGCCCTTCATTTTGCCACTTATACCAGGGCTCCCGTCTACTACTACTATTTAACATTTATAAAGCGCTACCTCGTACACAGCGCTGTACAGACATATAAGAGTGAGAGCCCCTGCTCATCAGAGCTTACAATCTAATCAAGACAACAAAAACACACAGAGCAACAGACTAGTTAGGGTAAAACCAGGCTGGCTGTCACGAATTACTACTACAAGTACTACTGCACAATTCTATTTAAATAAGAGAGAGACATTCCCTGCTTGAGAGCTTACAATCTAGACAGCACAAGTAATAGAGACAGTCCCTGCTCATCAGAGCTTACAATCTAGTTGATACAACACAGGGAGATTATGATCAGCTTAGGACAGACAGAGAGGTGGAGGTAGGGGTGAATAGGGGAAGAAGGAGATAAGGTGGGACACTGGGTTACATTATAGCAGCAATTACTACACCCACAGTATATTACAATCCATGCAGGTAGGGCATCGTGGGATCGATCACATCACAGCGAGGGTTACATTACAGGCAGGCAGGGCATCATGGAGTACATTAGATTACAGCAAGAGTTACATTGGAGAATGCTTACATGGTAAGGATTCTGGTGGTTCCATTGCCACTGGTCTGGTCTGGTCTGGTCAGCTCCTCGGTGGAATAGCTGGATTGGGGTGGAAGAGGAGAACGTGAACAATCCACAGTGCCACGCCAAAGGGCGCACCTTGAAGCACATTACATTTAAAAGTCCGCCGTTGCTGGTTCTTCAGTCTGATTGGCCATGCGGTGGGGAGCAGGGAGGACATACCTGCCTGCTCCCTTCCTCGTTGCCCATCGGGCCAGTGTGAGGCTCTTGAGGCACATTACATTTAAAAGTCCGCCATTCCTAGTTCTTCTCCCTTGCTCATGCTGCTTTGTCAAGGTTCACAAAATTTGGTTCTTGCCATGAAATGAGCTGGTCCCTGTGGACTCACTGTAGGACACCAGGAGCAACCCAAAGTTTCATAATGAGTGATAGCAATGGTGAAGCCGCAATTCCTCTCTCTCCATTATGGACAATACTCTATATTCACCATCATTAGTCTCCTTCCAACTATAGACTGATACTCAAGAGACAGTTTTAGTTTTGTTATTTTAATTCATTACATCTCTGGTCTAAAATCATCCTCGATATCTATAGTATCATTCCTTATGTTGATTAATTACTATTTTTAATTTTCAACTTACATGAAATCACCTATTTTCTTACTTTGTAGTTGCTACTTATCAATTATTTATTTGTATTACTAATGTTTTACTTATGTTATATGTAACACGTTTTGTTGTTGTTGTTGTTAAGTGCCATGGAGTCGGAGTCGACTCATGGCGATGCTCTGGATAGCTATCCTAAATTGTGTTTGGTCTTGAGTCAGGTGGCTCATAGTTGACAGACTGATACCCGTAGCTGCTGTTATTGTATCAATCCATCTCATTGCTGGCCTTCATCTTTTACGCTGACCTATCTTGCCAAGCATGATGTCTTTCTCTAATGATCGCTCCCCTTCGCATGGTGTGTCCAAAGTATGAAAGTCGAAGTCTTGTCATCTGAGCTTCTTAAGAAAGCTTAGGTTTGATCTCCTCTAGTACCGACTGGTTTGTTCTTTGGGCAGTCCATGGTATACACAGTATTCGCCGCCAGCACCATAATTCAAAGGCATCAATTTTCTTCCTCTCTATCTTTTTCACTGTCCAGCTTTCACATCCATATGATTTTATTGAAAATACCATGACTTGAACAAGTCAAATCTTTGTATGAAGAGAGACATCTCTGCTCTTGAGAATCTTATCTAGGTCTTTCATAGCCATTCTGCCAAGAGCAATGCGGCCTCTGATTTCTTGACTGCTTGTTGCTTCTTTGATAGTTGATCCAAGTAGGTTAAAGTTGTTCACGATTTCAATTTCTTCTCCTTCAACGACGAACCTGTTGATTTTGCCAGTTGTCATGATCTTTGTCTTCTTTACATTAAGGTGCAGGCCCATTTTGAGACTATGTTCTTTGATTATGAGAAGCAAATGTTTCAGATCATCTTCACTTTCAGCCAGTAATGTGGTATCATCAGCATAGCGAAGGTTGTTGATGAGTCTTCCACCAATCTTCACACCTCTGTTGTCTTCATACAATCCTGCTTCTCTGATGATTTGTTCTGCATATAAATTAAACAGGTAGGGGGAAAGTATGCAGCCTTGTCTTACACCTTTGCTTATTTTAAACCATTCTGTTTCTCCCTGTTCCTTTTGAACTGTTGCTTCTTGATCAATGTACAGATTGTGCAAGAGTACGATCAGGTGTTCTGGTATACCCATGCTTCTTAATGTGGCCCAGAGTTTCTCATGGTTTACACAGTCAAAAGCTTTGCTATAGTCGATAAAGCACAAATAGATATCCTTTTGGTATTCTTTAGTCTTTTCAAAGATCCATCTCACATCCGCAATGATGTCTCTCGTTCCTCGCCCTTTCCTGAACCCTGCTTGCACTTCAGGTAGTTCTTGTTCCAGGTATGGTTGTAGTCTCTTTTGAATAATCTTCAGTAGAATCTTGCTGGCATGTGGGATCAGAGCGATTGTGCAATAATTTCCAGTCAGTTGGATCACCTTTCTTTAGTATTAGTATAAACACAGATCTTTTCCAGTCAGTTGGCCATGATGTTGTCTTCCATATTTCTTGGCAGAGCCTTGTAAGTATGGTAACAGCTGCATCAGATTGCTGTAATACTTCTATGGGAATGCTATCAATGCCTGGTGCTTTGTTCTTTGATAAGGCTTTCAATGCTGCTTCAACTTCTTCTTTCATCACCAATGGTTCCCTATCATAAGGTACAGGTTGAAACGGCTGTTGGTCCACTTGATCTTTATCATATAAAAACTCTGTATATTCCTGCCATCTTTTCTTGATCTTCTCAGCATCATTCAACATAGAACCTTGAGCATCTTGTAACATTCCAATTTGAGGCTGGAACTTTTTCTTTAACTCTCGTAGCTTTAGGAAAGCCAATCTTGTTCTTCCTCTAATAGTTTCTGCTTCTATTTCCTTGCATGCATCATTGTAGTACTTTTCCTTGTCCTGTCTTGCTGCACGTTGGAAATCTCTGAGTTCTGTGATTGTCTTTCTTCCTCCTCTGGCTTTAGCTTCTCTGCGTTTCTGGGCAATTTTCAGAGTTTCTTCCGTCATCCATTTTGGCCGTTTTTTCTTTTTCACCTTTTATAGAGATTTCTCGCTTTCTTCCAACACAACTTTCTTGATGTCATTCCATAACTCTTCTGGAGCTCTGTCATTTGTATCTAATGCCTGCAAAATTGATTTGCTGCTGTCTTTAAATTCCAGTGGCATATTCTCAAGGTCATATTTTGCTGCATTTATGAGTGGTTTGCTCTTTTTCAACTTTAGCTTGAGTTTGCATACTAGTAGTTGATGATCTGTACCACAGTCAGCTCCAGGTTTTGTCTTTGTCGATGTTATAGAGCTTTTCCATCGTTGACTTCAACAGATGTAGTCAATTTGATTTTTATACAATCCATTGGGTGAAGTCCATGTGTACAGTCGCCACTTGTGTTGCTGGAAGAAGGTATTTGAGATGAATAGATCACTAGTCTTGCAGAATTCTGTCAGTCTTTTTTCAGCTTCATTTCTGTTGCCAAGTCCATATTTTCCAACTACTTTGCCTTCTTCTTTGCTGCCAACTTTTGCGTTCCAGTCACCCATGACTATCAGGATATCCTGTTTGATTGTTCTGTCAATTTCAGCTTTTACTTGTTCATAGAACTCTTCAATTTCATTCTTTTCTGCAGCTGTTGTTGGGGCATATACTTGAATTATAGTTGTGTTGATAGGCATTCCTCGTAGACGAATAGAGAGATTAAGCATTCGCTGACTGCATTGTATTTCATTACAGTTCTTGCAAGTTTCTTCTTTATTATAAATGCAACACCATTTCTTCTTTGTCTTTCATTTCCAGCATAGTAGACCATGTGATCATCTGATGCAAAGTGCCCGATGCCAGTCCATTTCAGTTCGCTGACACCCAACAGATCAAGTTGTACATGTTCCATTTCATTCTTGACCACCTCCAACTTCCCTTGGTTCATGCTTCGTACGTTCCATGTTCCAATGCATAAGACATCTTTACAGCTTCTGACTCTCATTTCATGCACAGCTACATCAGCAGTCAGACATCCCGAGGGCTTTGATCCAACCACATCATAAATGCTGGTCTGGTCTGTAAACTGTGTTAATGCCTTTGAATATCGAGCTCATCGCTGTTAAAAATGAACTGCAGCAATTTTTGACCTGGCTCCTAAAACCTACTAATCAGAGCACACTAACACCATTATACCTACCACAGGCCGCATTGCATAAAATAGCCCCTGTAATAGATAATGTGCAGGAACAGTGCACAGCAACTCCAAAATGCATTCCTGAACAGCCATGTCTTTAATGAGCAGTGAAAATCTAAGTAATCTCTTATTAGCTTCATCTCCTTAGATGATGCATTCCACAAACTTGGAACAACATACAAAAATATCTTGTTTCTCATTGTAGCTAAACTAGGCCTCTCTCACTTTCAATAGGACCAAAGGACCTCATAATTAAACACTCTATGGGTGGAAACCCAGCATCTCAATTTCTCTGTTAAATACATGTGGCCCTAATTTGCCCTAAAGACAAACCATGAGGCCTCTGTGAGAAACTGGCAGTCAATTTAAATAAGTGAAATGTGATCTGTCATCTTGCCATATTTTGAACCAACTGGAGATGATATGGCAAGTATGCAGCAGCCCCACATAGACGGCATTGTAGGAATCCAAACAGGATGTTGCAAGGGCATGGATTACTGTTATTACATTAGCTTTCTCAAAATATGGTTCAAGTTTCTCAATCTGTTTTAATTGAAAAAAAAGCATTTCTTCCAACAGTAATGATCTAAGAATGAAGATTTAAATTTGGGGTCTATACAAACTCCCAAATTTCAAATTCTTGTTTTATTGGTAACTCCATGCCCTTAATTTTCAGGGGTTGTAGCTGTTTAAACTTTGACCTATCCCATATCACCAATAGCAGCTTATTAGCCACAAACCATTCCGAGCCCTTAGCTTAAGAGGTGATGATGCTTCCCGTAAAGGCAACATAATCTAATCTTGTATAAGCATAAATAACACTGAATATCATCCAGAAATATATGAAGACAATGGCCAGATTTTCTTATGATGTCTCCAGTTGTCTTATCATCAGAAGAGCTGCCCTCTAAGTTAGGTTTTGGGGCGATAATGGAGCGTGGAAAGGATCAGGAATAGTGTGTTCTTCTTATAATAGGTAAGTGTAAGGTATTTCTTCAGATTATCGTAAGATTTTGAGGGGACATATATGGGATAAGTCAAGGAGGTTGATATCAGCGGCCAACATTTTTAAAGCAACACCAGGTGTTCAGCAATGGAGCCTATCTGCATCCAGCGCCAAATATCCAGTTTCGCTGGCAATTTCAAACAGCTATCCCGTCAGCGGCTATATTGAGCCTCTCACCGAATAATTAAATTGCATAAAGTTATGATAGCCATTGACCTGTCCTAATTTTATGCAGTTTAGCAATCTAGTTAGTTTAATATTGCCGCTGACCGGATAGCTGCTGTGACCACCCCAACATCATCCCTGATTTAACCAGGCATCTTTTCTGCAGTCTGTGGGGAAATTCAGTGAATATCAGGATTGCCAGGGTTTAGATGGTTCTATCACAATATACCATAGATCTAAGGCCACTAATAATCCATCAAAAAAACAAAAAAAGCTAGATCCTTATGTCCAAGAGCATGAAAACGCAAAACGTAAAGTAAAATCTTTTTGTTGGAATCTTTGTTTTTGGAGGAGCAAAGCCACTCGAATATCAAAGTTTCCTAGTAAATATTTTTTATATACCGACACCCATCAGGTGTCAAACAATGTGCAAACACCACAAAGTGAAGACACATAATTACTTTATAAAAAAACCTCCAACTTAGCTTTTTGTAGCAAAACCCGTGAAGTTGGAGGCTTTTTTATAAAGTAATTTTGTGTCTTCACTTTGTGGTGTTTGCACAGTGTTTGACACCTGATGGGTGTCTGTATCTAAAAAATATTAAATATGAAACTTTGATATTCGAGTGGCTTTGCTCCTCTAAAAACAAAGATTCCAACAAAAAGATTTATCTTACGTTTTGCGTTTTCATGCTCTTGGACATAAGGATCTAGCTCCTTGTTTGATGGGGTTTAGAGGGTTAGCAGATCCTGCTAAGTTGCTAAACCCTTTTGAATATAGCTGCCAAGGTTTGAAAACCTTAAACACAACCTGTCATCTCTCTTAGATAAAAAATCTTTATCCAATAATGCCTATAGGGAGCAGTTTTATGAGGTGCCTTGGCAGGAGAGGAAAATAGGTGATTGTGTTATACTGTTGCTCTGTCTTGGTTCAGGTCCAGTATCATCTGTCTCAAGGTCCAGAAGGCAGGCGTCTAGTAGTCCTTTTAGATCCCTCCTGCGGTCCTCCTGGCTCACAAAGAAGAGTCCAGGAACCATCCTTCATGGCCTCCCCTTGCAGGGAAGTCTCTCTGGCATACATCTATATATTAGGGCGAGGTTTTTAAAATTTCCAGTATTCCCATCTAACAGCTGTGGTCTGTCGACCCTATCTAGGGTATCAGCCCCTCACCTGGGCCAAACGTTCTCCGCCACACAGGTCCTTTTTGGCAACAAAAGTAGTCAATATGTAAATCAAGGGTTTAATATGCAAATTAACTTCCCAGTGTGCACATCAATATCACAGTAAATTTCCCTCCCCCTTTTGAGACTCTGGTTAAGTCGGGGTGCGTCACAGGTGTGGAATTACCTGGATGCCCCACCACCTCCCACATAGCTTGGGGTTCTTTGTCCAAGTCTGGTGGGTTATCCACTTGCTGAAGGTCCATGGGTGTCTCTTCAGGGACTAGCCATTCCTCATTTCCCAGCTGCATCTCCTCCTCCTGCTGGGGGTCCCTTAGTTCATCTCCAAGGAGGCCTAACTCCATGGGGGTCTGGGGCAAGTCCCCCACCCAGGTGTTATCAGAGAGCTGGGCCCTAGGCCTCCTGGCCAGGGAGGGAACAGGGGTTCAGACCCTTCCTTGGCCCCTGAGTGTCCTCATCTGCCATTCTAGGGGGCCCCTCCTGAATGGGTCCATACTCCCAGAGCAGGGACTGGCCGGAGTCCCACAGGATTCTGACAGTGATAGGACGTACACCCCTTCACATGTATATATTTCATAAAGGCATCATATGCACCTTTATAACATTGTCTCTCCGAAGGTTCCTGCACAGAGTTACACCAGTTCTGAGGCAGGAATAACTTTGTGCCTATACCTCGTATGTGCTGGTAACAAGCAGTGGGGGGTCATATTGGAAGCTCTATTCATGCTTTGAATGTCAAAAAATGGGTGTAAAGACATCCAAAGCACAGCGACATCTCCAGAGTCATTTTAGAAGCTGGATCTGTGGATGTCCAAGTCTGAACAGGGGCATGATGCAGGCAAAGCTGGAGCACTCCCAGGACCCCGGATGTCCCCACCTGATCTCAAAAACGTCCCAGACATCTAAAGTCGCATCTAAGTTTAGATCTGCTCAAGGAACGAACAGGCATCTGAAAAGTGCTCTTTTTGGCTAAAACCCATCCAGAGGATATAGAGAGGAAAGCCCTCCATTATCGCCAGTAGTCAGAACAATTTCAATGATAGCAGCAGTGGGATCTGAATCCTGGCTTTCCTCGTCTAGCCCACTACTCTAACCATTAGGCTATTCCTAGACATCCAAGTTCTGAAATACTATTCTGGAGATGCCCCTGCAGACGCCCATATCAGGCACATCTCCGTTTGTGAAATTGTTGTTGCAACCGGACATGCCTGCATTTTTTTCCCAGACATTCTGACTTAGATGACCTAGACTGCACTTGGATATCCCTTCTAAACTTCCCCTCAGCGTGTACATGAGTATTTTCTAAGATATATGCCTAAGTACCAATCCCACTACTGCTTCACCCATTCCCTTCTCCTGGGAATGCCTGTACATATATCATATAAAAATTACACACGGTGTTTTCCTACTTTTATTTGCGTATACATTGGGGGAAATTTCCAGAAGCACTAACATGAGCATATAAGATACTGCTCTACCACCTCAATTTGCTTATAAAATTAACTTCAAAATGTCCAAAGAGATCTAAAATTTCTCCTGCTTGAAGTGAAGGGAAGAAAGAGGGAATGCGCTTCCCAAAGTTCTGGACTAAGAATTAATTGAGATTCTCTGATATGGATGAACTTGTCTTGTGAATGAAGATAAAAAGTCGATTTCCAACAGTGACAGATCCGTAGCTTTTACCAGCACAAATATTTAACAGATTGAAGAGTGAGAGGCAATAATTTATTAGCGGACGTGTCTATAGAATGACGGATGATTTGTGGGCTGTTTAGAGCAGAATCCATAATTTGGTATTGGAAGACAGATTTCCTCACATCCACAAATGGACATGATTGAGAAATGAGACTACTAGATTCTGTAATAGTAGGGTCAGATATGCAAAGGGATTTTCCAAGTGAGAAAAACACTTGGTTCTGTTTAGCAGCAATAATCGGAAAGGCTGAAAATGGAGATAGTCACTGAATAAGATTCATGAAAATCTCCAGTGCATTTCATTGGTAAAACATCCAGTAATGTTTTGGACAGCCTTCTACATTATTCTTACTGACTTTCTAATAGACGATTGTTCTGAGAAATCCCACATTAGCTAAATATCTAGTCAAGCCAAGATTCTTTGCCCTGTCTTTATTTGCTGTTAGGAGTCTGCAATGTTTGGGAAAAAAAATTGCAAAAATCAACTCAGCATCCTTCAGCGAAAGGCATAGTCACAGGATTCAAACAAACAATTGATTTCTTTGACCACAATAAGAAAACCCTTGAGATATAAATCTCATTTCCAAGGAGCATCTGGAAAGATACCAGGAGTAAATTGCAGCATGAAACCGGCCATTCATTAAATATTTCATTACACAAACATCCAAGCTTCAAAGAGAGCAGATTCCAGGAGGGAGCCGCTGAAGCCACGGGTGGGCAACCTCAAAGTGCCTAGCAAATCATTATTAACCAGATAATTAGACTTTGGGATTAAGGAGATGACATGAGAGTTTGGAGTTTCCTTGGAGGAATGGCATAGATACCAAGTCACAAGCATTAGACATGTGACACACACATTTGCCCGTCCTCACAAGCTCACATAGCAAGACCTCCCTGCTCTCATTTAATTAAGGAGGCAACATGGATGCAGAGATGAAAGGTACACTCAGCCTAATGCATGTGACTTGGTATCTATGCAGTGTTACCTGGCTCGCGGATACAGAATTGCAGCTGGTTTTGTTTGTTCTGGAACCCCATCTACTGACAGACATCACTAGATTAAAAGACAGAGCACTAGGGCAGCTGGGCTTGGCTTCTGACATCATAAACAATGAGTAGGTTAGAGAGCAGGGTAGGATGGAGGCTCTGTGGCTATGCACGCCTGCAGGTAAGTTGTGGGTCAAAGCACCCAAGCTGTGGTGATGACTGCCAGGTGTCATATGCAGATTTTGCAGAAGCACCCTGCCCACATGTTATGTGTGGGAGGTGTTACAGACAGGGAGGAAGCCAGTCAGCCAGAGACAAGGGGCACAAAACGGTGCGTTTACACTTTCAGGACCTCAGCCAGTGGCGAAAAGCAGACTGGTCCTCTTCCACAGGGCTTGCACTAAAACCAGAGACTGGCTTAAAGATTTTGTGCATTCCTCTTCCTAGAGTGTTGCTGTGAAGATAGCACTATGTACAGGAAGGGAGAGTAGTACATCTAGCTAGGGAAAATAGCACATAACTGTGGGACTCTATCCCAAAGAGCTGACACTAAGCAAGGGGGAGTACAAGGCAGCATGAGCTGAGATGGCGGTGAAGCATCAGTTCTCTGCATTATTACTGGTTATGTTCAGTGCTAAAAATGGACACAAAACACACAGAAAGCAGCTTATCAGTTGGTACATAACCCATAAACATTGTCAACATGTGTGACGGAATGTGTGTTTTGTATTCTTTTTCAAATAGGATTGAAGAATAAGTTGGATAGATGCAGAAAAAGCTAAGTACCATTTCATGGTGCTTCTTTCATGCAAAAAGCAATACAACATACAGATCTTTCCAAATTTACACCCCAAATGCACTGTGAGGAAACCCTCACCCACTGACCTTTAGCCTCACTCATTGGGTCAGTAAATATCAGTCTTTGGGATGGACTGGGGTGATAAGGTAAGGACATTGGGACAATGTGCAAAAGTGTTTTTTGACTACACTATCAAGAATATTACATAGGGGAATGTTCGTAAAGTAGGCTGACCATTAGCACAGGATTTAGCCTGCAATAAGTGTGCTATGGTAAGAACATGGATCCTCACACTAAGTATCCCATGCTAAGCGGTTAGTGTGTGACTGGGTGAGCTAGGGGCATAACGTGGGTGTTTACTACATGCACTAACAGCTGCCATTGCTGTAAGTGCAGGTACACTTACCACCACCTTAATGGGTGGTGGTACATGCACCCATGTGCCTGTTAGCATGTTGCAACCATGCAGCAGCGCGCTAACAGCAGGAGGACAGACACACATATCCCCTGAAGTTAGCTCAGGCCTCTGTGCTAGATTCGCAGCACAATCACATGCTGGCCCTTCTACTCCTCTCTCACCCACTGAGGTGGCTGCCGGCACAGCGGTGGCTCTCGGGAGTCTGGCAGAGACGGAGTCATCTTTGGCGGGGGTTTTGTCTCCTGCACTTCAGTCAGGTGTTCCTGAGCAGGGGAGTCCTTCCATCTCCAGCCTTAATCCTCCGTTGGTTTTTCCTCCTCTTCAGCATCCACAGGAAGTAACCTTGGCTTCTATTTGGTCTGCCCTCCAGTCAATTTATCAGGTGTGTGCTGTAGCCTTCCAGGCCTTGATCTTGCTTCCCACGCAGTTGGAAAGCATGGAGAAGAGGCTAGGTGACCAGCAGGGTCAGTTGACTGTGCTTGACCAAAGAGTTCAACAGGTACTGGAGCAGCAGGGCTCATTTTCGCAAGATAAGATGGTGTTTCTGCGCAAGATTGAGAATCTGGAGAACACTTCCCGGTCTCTGAACCTGAGGATTTTGAATTTCCCCTGTACCTTTACAGCAACAGGATAAAATCAAAATAAACTTAACTATCTAATTTCTCCATGAGAAACTCTGGTCCACATTAAGAAGCATGGGTATACCAGAACAGCTGATCGTACCCTTGCACAATCTGTACATTGGTCAAGAAGCAAGTTTGAATGGAACAAGGAGAAACAGAATGGTTTAAAATAAGCAAAGGTGTAAGACAAGGCTGCATACTTTCCCCCTACCTGTTTAATTTATATGCAGAACAAATCATCAGAGAAGCAGGATTGTATGAAGACAACAGAGGTGTGAAGATTGGTGGAAGACTCATCAACAACCTTCGCTATGCTGATGATAAACACATTACCTGCTGAAAGTGAAGATGATCTGAAACATTTGCTTCTCACAATCAAAGAACATAGTCTCAAAATGGGCCTGCACCTTAATGTAAAGACGACAAAGATCATGACAACTGGCATAATCAACAGGTTCATCGCTGAAGGAGAAGAAATTGAAATCGTGAACAACTTTAACCTACTTGGATCAACTATCAATAAAGAAGCAACAAGCAGTCAAGAAATCATAGGACGCATTTATTTTTATTTTATTTATTTACTTTCTCTTATATACCGTGCTATTCTGCATCAGTGCGGTTTACATTGAACAGGGCATTATAACTTGGAGATAATTATTTTACAGGGAACATGGGCTATGGAGGGTTAAGTGGCTTACCCAAGACTACAAGGAGCACCTGTGGGACTAGAAACCCCAGTCCTTCTGGCCCAAGGTTGCTGTCCTCTAATGGGATTTGAACCCCCAACCTTCTGGCCTGAAGTACCTTGTCCCAACCACTTGGCCACTCCTCCACTCCACTCTTGGCAGAATGGCTATGAAAGACCTAGATAAGATTCTCAAGAGCAGAGATGTCTCTCTCCATACAAAGATTCAACTTGTTCAAGCCATGGTATTTTCAATAACATCATATGGATGTGAAAGCTGGACAGTGAAAAAGATAGACAGGAAGAAAATTGACGCCTTTGAATTATGGTGCTGGTGGTGAATACTGTGTATACCATGGACTGCCCGAAGAACAAACCAGTCGGTACTAGAGGATATCAAACCTAAGCTTTCTTTAGAAGCTCAGATGACAAGACTTCGACTTTCATACTTTGGACACATCATGCGAAGAGAGAGATCAGAGAAAGACATCATGCTTGACAAGATAGGTCAGCGCAAAAGAGGAAGGCCAGCAATGAGATGGATCAATACAATAACAGCAGCTACGGGTACCAGTCTGTCAGTCAACAATGAGCCGTCTGACTCAAGACCGAACACAATTTAGGATAGCTATCCAGAGGGTCGCCATGAGTCGACTCCGACTCGACAGCACTTAACAACAACAACCAACATCTAATTTCTCAACAAACAGGGGTGCCCTACATGGAGTGGTGGGGTCACTCCTAAACAAAGACATGGGGAGGGGTGACCTGCATGGAGTGGCAGGTACACCTATTCTTGCCACCTTGCTGGACAGACTAGATGGACCATGCTGGTCTTTATCTGCCGTCATTTATTATGTTACTATATCTGGCTCACCGGCTAGGACTCTTTCACAGATTTCTAAAGGACATCTTTGGTTACCCTGATGCTGGCTTTCCTCCTATGCAGAAGATCTTTTATTTACCATCTGGGCTTGCTATGGATGCCACTGCTACGGTCCCTGCTCCTCAAGTCGATGTTTCCTTGGATTCTCTTGATTTGGGAAATCTGTACTGTTGGAACAGTCATCTGAAACAGTAGGGTCCAGAGTGACATTATTAGTTTCTTTTGTTTTTCTTCAGGATAAAAATGTGTTGCTACGTTTGTTTAAGAAAACTGATATTTCCTTTCTAGGGGGTAAGATCCAGATTTTCCCAGACGGGTCCTGTTGGACACAAGCCCATAGGAAGAAATTTTTCAAAATGCACACTGGGTGGAAACACTAGGTGCAAAGCTCCAATTAAGGATTTCTTGTAAATGTATTGTTCATTATCAGAATTCTGTATATCATGTCTTTGAACCTTCTCAATTATGCTTCTTCTTGGATGCAAAGAGGTTGTAGGGCTGACTGGGGTTAGCTGGAGTGGGGGGGGGGGGTACTTGGTTGAGTCATACATGTATTATATGGCTTTGCTGCTTGTTCTGTTATTTTCCTTTATTTTATTTCTCCTTTTTTCTTTCCACTCCTCTGGAATTGTGATTCTTGGATCCCTCCCATTGTGGACTATTAAGTTGTTGGTCTTTAAATTCCCCTAAGGGGTTTGATTATGCCTTGTTTACGTGAATGTCTTATGAATTTTTTTTTTTTCTGTAAGACCACTGCTTGTATTTCTTATTTCCAAGTTTCGCTTGGTGTATATTTGTAAAAATTCGATAAATAGAAAAGAAAAAGAAAATTTATTTTCTGCTTCCCCACCCAATAGTGGACTCTTTAAAGTGGTGTATAAACCAGTCAGTGATACAAAATTTCACACAGAAAGCAGACACTATCATGCTAGTAGCATCGTCACGAGCCCTGCCCTTCCCTTAAACCATCCTCCCCCAACTAATCCTTCCCCCACGCCCCATAGCTTCTATTTCTCAACATTGCACCAACACCAACATCAACCCCAACCTATCCCTACTCCCAATATGTTTGTTTATTTCTGTCCATGAAGAAAAGGAAACATGGGCTGGATAGTCAAAGGCATTTACACGGTTTCCAGACCTGTAAACCATGTAAATGCTGCTTAGAGGGATATTCGGCAGCACCAACACAGTTAGTGCCACTGAATATCCCAGAGTAACGCCACTACATGCCTCAATGCTAACCATATAGTATCAGGGCACGTCATGGGCGTTATGGGGCAGGAAGTGATATTGAACTGCTGCCCAGTAAGCAACCCGTGGGTAAAGATAGGCATGGTAAAGGCTTCCACACCATGCGACAGACCCAAATAGTCAATGCTGGTGGCTAGATATGGTTCAGTGGCAATGGCTATATGCTGTAGGAGTGCATAGCTGTCACTGCTGAATATTGGGCCCCACATCTTCATCATCTCACAGAACTGCAGATAGTTTAACTCAGCTGCAATATTCAAGGGAAGGCTATCCTACAAAGACGGTACTCACTGCTAAAAATGCCCTAGCCCTCAACCTCAATAACCTCATTTCATGCACAGAAGTGTTCCCACTGATTCAAGCTAAGCAACTGTAGCAGCAGAGCGCAGACAGACCAATAATACCAGGAGTCTGTTCAGAAGGTCCAAATCATTTATTTGTGCACAAGTCTCAAGCAGAATCAAATTCAAAATGGCTGAGCGATGTTCTCTGGCAATACAACAACTTTTATAGATTTTTGCTCCATTCTAGGTATAGAAAAACATTTCATTGGTCCCGGTAACCTCCCGTACCTCCCATACCCCTTCTATTGGTCCCGGTACTGATAAGATTATCCAATTATGTTCTTTGAGTGTGCTCAGCACCTGCTCACCCCCCTTCTAGTCCCAATTACAATGGCCAGTTCACCAACTTGTTACTTTCCTTCTTTCAAGGCCATTGAGCTAGTTTGTACGTGTAGGGAAGCAGGGCTCTGTAATTTCTCTGTCAGCAATTTTAAACATATTTTTCTGTATTTTTCCATCTGTTCTGCTTGTCTAAGCTAATTCAATACTTTTACTGAGTTCTAATTCTATAGCAGCATATTGGGGGATGTGCAATTCCTATGGGCCTCTCCACAGACTTCATTTACAGGTCAAGCTAGTTAGGCCTGCTTGCCTATGTCAGACACTGTGGATCACAGGCCTTCCCCTGCCACATTCCCCCCTTTGATTAATCTCACCCTATTACTTAATAAGGTGTGAGAATTAAATCACTTCAAAATAGTTATACTATGGTCAGAGGATTCCGACTATATGTAGGAGGTTTGGGTTGGTATAAGGCCATAATCTTAGTTGCGGTCTTCCGCTCAACTGTATTTTCAATAGCACTATGAATAGAACGCATACAACATGGGATTATGCATGGCAATAAGAAAATTACAGCAACAACTATTAGTATTAGTATAAGAAAAGTCTTAAGTCCTCCTATCCATGAGAAAAGATTATCAAACCAGTTAGGAAACTTTAGTGAATGCCAAGTCTGTACTGGCACATAAGCTTGTTTTCGCATAGTTTCAGCAATTTCTTCAACTACTTGACCTTTATCATCTATTTTTAAGCAACAATTGGTTAAATTCAGTTTACCACATACTCCTCCTTCAGCTGCTAACAAATAATCAAGTGCTAAACGATTCTGATATATAGCAGTGCGCATTTGGATACTTTGTCTAGCTATAAGTGTGAGAGCTTGGCTAGTTTCATTGGTTATTATTTCAACTACTGCTTGTAAGCGGATAATACGATTAATCATATAGACTGGGGTTCGATAACCCCACATACCATCATCATTCCAAGTGGCAGGCCCATAATAATCAATGATTCTTTCTGGTGGCCAATCATCACCCTTCCACTTCTCCCACTTGCCTATCTGGAGGGGTGCTCTCTTCTGTCTCAATGCTCTTTTATGTCTATGATTAGTAGTGTACACTGGGTATCCTAACTGTTCTCCATGTTCTGTGTTTAGAAGGAAGAAGGAAGGTCTGATAGTTCCTAAGACACATGCTCCTCCCCAGTATGTAGGGAGTCGGGCATATGCTCGGTTTCCACAGATCCAATATAGGCCAGGTGGGGCTTGCCAGGCATGAGGTTTGGCAAGATTAGTCCATATGTGAGCAAGTTCAGGGAATCTGGCTAATGGGTTAGGGGGTTCAGGTTCTTTAATTCCTGACCACCAAGACGTCTTTTTGGTGGTGTCATTATAGAACTTTTGGCTAAGACAGACCAGCTGTCCTACTTGTTGTTTGAACTGGGGTCCAGTTCTGGCATAGCAAAGACGTCCAACTATTGTGTGCGCTAACACCCATTCGCTGGTAGTCTTGTGTATTTCAGTCTGATTGTAAGTCATTGAGTAATTTAATTCTTGGGCTTCCCATGGCCATTGGTCACCCATTCGTGTCCCCCCACAAAAATAACAATCTGAGATGTTTAGACTGGATACTACTGCTCCAGCTAATTCCAAAAATAAATTCTGGGAAGGATGGGGCATGTCAAACTTATTTACATGCATGATTTCATAGAATGTGTCGTGGATTTGATGCTTGGATGATCTATGGGCTTGTGTATTTAATTTTATATATACTATGGTTCCTGGATCTGATCCAGTTCCATCAATTCGTAAACCAAATCTGAATCCTTGTTTCCAATTTTCAGGTCTTTGTATGACTAACTCTAAAGGATTGCAAGCATTTTTCTTACATTTGTCTAGGTCTTTGACATGTAATGGTTTCCGTAATGTAGCCATTCGATTATCTTTATTCCATACCATACCAATCCAGGTGGCATAAAAAACACATTCCCACTTTGGACAGAAGTAATCTGATTCTGGAGCTTTACTATATACATTGGCTGAAACTTTCTTTCCTGTACATGCTTCCCATTCAGTGGACCCTTCCGGACATATATATTTGCCACTCTGTGAGTATGTTTTTTCCCAATTACCACACTTAGAACGACTATCTCTGTTGATTACTTCACAAGCATCAAAATACAAAATAGCATCTTTACTAGGATCTGTTAGTTGGCGTGTGGCGTTAATTAAAGGTCCATCTGCATTTTTCCATCACATTTCTAAGGTATAATAGGATGGATTCTGATGTGGATTGAAGCATACTTTAGATTTACCTTTGGTACAAACATTTAGTTCAGTGGTGTTATAAATACACCGAGTCACTTTACCAGTGCAGGAATAGTAAGAGTGATAAATCAAAGTCTGAGTTACTTTTAGTCCAGTCCGAGTAGAAGTAATACAAGCAGTGCATGGAGGCAAGGCATGAGTCAGTTCAAAGCCTCCGAAACAGGCAACCAGGGCAAAGCAAAAATAAGGATACATGTTGATTGGAGTTCTTCTGAATCCTCAGCTTGCAGATCTTGACCACGACGTTCTTTTCTTCGTCCCGTTTGCTAATGAAGCAATTCAACGGGTGCTGAGTGTTGATTGAAGATCCTCAAGTTGTCCATTACAGATTAACCAACTGATCAATCTTAGTTGGCTCCGAAATATGGTCAATGAATGTAGCATCTAAATAATGTGTAAAATCACACATATGAGGTTTGTTTAAACAAACTCTTGCTGTATGGAAAACAGCAATCCTCTTCGAAAGACTTGGCTGCTGCAGGGCACTGTGATAAAGTGTTTAAGCTGCTGGTTGCCGTCTCAGAGTAACTCGCAAAGGTGCATCAGGATGCTGCTCTGCTGTCCACTGCTCAGGTTCAGGTTCTGGATCAGCTGCGGGCTTGACTCTGCTGTGGTGGATCCAGGAATCGATCTCCGCTACCTTTACTGCAGTTGGGGTAGACAGGATAACGGTATATGGTCCCTTCCAATGAGGTTCCAGCGGTGTCTTCTTCCAGTCTTTGACCCACACCGAGGTACCAGGCTGGTAGGGATGTAAGGGTTCCGTCAAGTTGATAGGCAACTGGTCTTGGATCCACGTATGGAGAGTCTGCAGAACAAAACTAAGAGCTAGGAGTTCTTGCCTAGTTATTTCTGAACCAATTTGGGCTAGACTTCCTTTAATTCCCTGCACTATTGGTGGGGGTTTACCATACAGAACTTCAAAAGGGGAAAATCCTGTTGACTTTTCAGGAGCTGAGCGTATTCTGAGTAAAGCTATTGGGAGTACTTGGGGCCACTTCAGGTGTGTTTCCTGACAAAGTTTAGACATTTGGACTTTCAAGGTACGATTCATTCGCTCAACTTTCCCTGAACTCTGGGGTCTGTATGCAGTGTGAAGTTTCCACTGTATCTGTAGAGTTTTTGCTATTTGCTGAGTAATCTGAGAAACAAATGAGGGCCCATTGTCTGACCCTATTACTGCTGGAATTCCAAATCTAGGGATGATCTCTCTCAACAAAACTTTGGTGACTTCTCAAGCTTTTTCAGTTCTGGTTGGGAAGGCTTCTACCCACCCAGAGAAAGTACAAACTAATACTAACAAGTAGTGATATCCATTGGCTTTTGGCATTTCAGTAAAATCAATTTGCAGGTTATGCATGGGGGTTACACCTCCTGACTGAACTCGGGGTGCTGGTGTGGGACCTTGCTTGGCATTATTTTTGGCACAAATTAGACACTGACGTGCTACTGAAGCTGATAGGGCTGCTAACATGGTGATGCAGAAGTGCGGTCTGAGTGCTTTTTCCATAGCACTTTTTCCATAGTGTGTGGCTTCATGAAAGGCTTTGACAAAAGCTGGGTATAACAATTCAGGGATTACTATTCGTCCTGGGGGTTGACTGCCCTCTGTTGGTGGCAGCTCAATCCACCCATCTTTCAGTATTCCATTTTCCTTGTTACAGTAGTAATCTAACTCTTTGGTGGTATATCGTGGTGTCCATAGGTTCAAAGGTACTGGAAACAATGCTGCCTGCAATGGCATGGCTTGTGGCGAAGTTTGTCCTGTCATGGCTGCTTGTTGTGCTGAAGCGTCTGCAAATCTATTTCCTCGAGCAACTTCTCCTTTTCCTGCTTGATGTCCTTTACAGTGCATGACAGCTACACGAGTTGGGGCCCATACTGCATCAAGTAACATCAGTATCTCTGGGCCATACTTGACTGATTTCCCTCCGGATGTGATGAGCCCTCATTCTTTATAGAGAGCTCCATGGGCATGTAGGGTGGTGAAGGCATACTTAGAGTCTGTATATATATTTAACACAAGTTTTGCACCTAGCAGTAGTGCTCGAGTAAGTGCTATTAATTCTGCTTTCTGGGCTGATGTGCCTGATGCCAGAGCTGATGATTCAACGACTTCATGTTGGGTGACTACTGCATATCCGGCGCAGCGTTGTCCATTGATGATGAGACTGCTTCCATCTACGTAATAGATTTGATCAGGATTGTCTATGGGCACATCTGTCAGGTCAGGTCGGCTTGAGAATACAGTTTCCATAACTTCTATACAGTCATGTTCTGGGAGTTCTTCACTAATGGGTATCAATGTGGCTGGGTTCAAGGCATGGCTCACTTCCAATTGGATTTGCGGATTCTCACATAGCATACTCTGATATTTCAACATTCGGGAATTGGTGAGCCAATGATTTGCTTTTTGTTCCATAAGAGCAAGGACTGCATGTGGCACAGTGACTCGTAGATTCTGTCCTAATGTGAGCTTGTCTGCTTCACTCACTAACAATGCTGTAGCTGCGACTGCTCTCAGGCAAGGTGGCCATCCTTTGGCCACAGTGTCTAATTGCTTCGATAGATATGCTACAGGTCGCTCCCAATTTCCCAATTTCTGAGTTAACATGCCTAAGGCATTTCCTTGTGCTTCATGTACAAACAAATGGAAAGGTTTGTGGACATCTGGTAATCCAAGGGCTGGTGATGACATCAATTCTTCCTTTAACGTCTTGAAGGCTGTATCCTGCTCAGGTCCCCATTCTAGTGGCGATTTTTCTTCTCCTTTTGTGGCTTCATACAATGGTTTGGCAATTTGGGCAAAGTTGGGAATCCAGATTCGGCAGTATCCTGCTGCTCCTAGAAAAGCTCTGACTTGCTTTCTGGTAGTTGGGGTTGGGATTCTGCATACTGCTTCTTTTCTCTCTCTGCCTAATCTTCGGCTTCCTTGGGTTATACGAAAGCCCAAGTATTTCACTTCTTTTTGACATAATTGTGCTTTTGCTCTGGAAACTTTGTATCCAGCTTCATCTAGTAGCTGCAAGAGGTCTTTGGTGGCTTGTATACACTCACTTTCTGATACAGCGGCTATCAACAGATCATCTACATATTGGAGAAGCACTCTCTTTCCCGGGGCCACTGGATAACTTGAAAGGTCTTGATTTAGTGCAGCACTAAAGATGGTAGGTGAATTCTTGAATACTTGTGGTAATCGTGTCCAAGTAAGTTGGCCCCCTCTTCCAGTGATAGGGTCCTGCCATTCAAATGCAAATAATATCTGACTTACAGGGGCTAATCTTATGCAAAAGAATGCATCTTTTAAATCCAGAACAGTAAAGTGGGTAGCTTCAGCAGGTATCAGTCCTAGAAGAGTATAAGGATTGGGTACAACTGGATGTATGGTCTCAACTGCTTCATTCACTTTTCTTAGATCTTGCACTGGGTGGTAGTCATCTGTTCCAGGTTTCTTTACTGGCAGAAGTGGAGTGTTCCATGGGGATTGACATACTTTTAGTAGGCCATGCTCTAGTAATCTTTGCAAGTGGCGGTGGATGCCTTCAATTGCAGCTCTTGGGAGAGGGTACTGCTTGACGTGTACTGGTGTAGCACTGGGTTTGAGAGTTACAATTACTGGAGCTATATGCTTGGCTAGGCCTGGAGGACTGCCTTCTGCCCATACTCCAGGTGGGGCATCAATGCTTTTCAAAGTTTGTTCAAAATAGGTATCTTGGGCAGATTCATCACTGTAATATCTCCATTCTTCTTCTCGGGGAACTGTAAGCAGCATTATACCTGCTGGCTTGGCTTGAGAATTCACGGTCATTTGCATTTCTCCTCTTTCGGTAAAGGATATTTGGGCTTGTAGCTTGGCTAACATATCTCGTCCCAGTAATGGCACTGGACATTCAGGCATGTAAAGGAATTGATGAGTTATTTGCTGTCCTCCTAGACTGCATATGCGATTCTGAAGAAAAGGTTTTGTAGCTTTGGCACCAGTTGCTCCTACAATGGTGACTGCTTTTGTGGAGAATGGGGCTATTTTCTTGTCTACTACTGAATGTTCTGCTCCAGTATCAACCATAAAGTTCATAACTTGGTCTCCTATTTGTATTCCGACCATAGGCTCCTGGAGACCTAAAGCAAATTCGGAGCCCAGTCTGTCCTAATCCACGTCATCTTCATCATGGGCTGTCGTAGCCAATGCTTGTACGGCTTCTCCTCTTTCTCGCTGGTATTGCTCCCGATTGGTTCCTCCGCGATTTCGGGGACGGCCTCGTCTTTCTTCTCTCCATTGATGATTGTTTTTGTCATGTTGGTGGGCGTCTTCTAGTTGCGGGCATACATTTCTCCAATGTCCTTCCTCCTTGCAGTAGGCACATTGGTTTATGCCTAGATGGGGCTGGCTTCCACTTCGGCCCCGCCCCCTTCCTCTGCTCCGTCGACTAGGGAAACTTCCCCGTTTTTGTTCAACTATGGCCGCAGCCAAAAAATCAGCTTTCTTCATCTTTTTATCACATTCTTTTTCTCTTTCATTATCACGATTCACATACACTTTATGAGCTACTTCCAGTAACTGAGTTGCATTCATGCCCGCAAACCCCTCTAATTTTTGTAATTTACGTCTAATATCTGGTTGTGACTGATTTACAAAAGCAGAATTTACCATACACAAGCTTCCTGGTGCATCGGGATCATAGGGAGTATACATTCTATATGCTTCAGTTAATCTTTCATAAAACACTGCTGGGCTCTCGTCTATACCTTGAATAACTCCAGTAACTTTGGAAAGGTTCATAGCTTTCTGGCCCCCCCTTTTCAGGCCTTGTATAAAGCCTTGGCGAAAACGGGCTAGGGCTCTAGATCCTCTTTCTGTATTTGGATCCCATCGGGGGTCTTCATTTGGGAATTCTCTCTGGGCCGCTTCCCGATTATCTATTCTTTCTGCCCCTTCCCCTGGCGCTACAGGGTTATCTGCCAACCAGTCAATAGCTGCTTTTCTAATTCGTGTCCGCTCCTCTGTAGTAAATAAGGTGGACAGGAGCTGGCGGCAATCTGCCCATGTTGGTTGGTGAGTTTCCATAAAAGTATTCACTAATTCTGTAAGTTCTTGGGGTTTATTGGTATAGGAGGCATAATGTGTCCTCCAATTCAACAAATCAGTAGTGGAGAAGGGGACATACACATAGTTTAGGGGTCCCGGTACCACCTCATTGTCCTCATTTCTTACGGGTATTCCCGGGACTTGCCGTAAAGGCATCATCTTGGCAGTAGATGTCTTTTGGGATCTAAGAGATATTTTCGTAACTTTCTTGTCAATTTTCTTCTTCTCTACGTGCTTTACTTTAGATTTACTTTTTGCTGGCAAGCTAACACTAGCAGACGCTTTTACATTATCAGTATCTCTTTGGGAATTTATAGTTTCTTCCTTTTCTGTTTCTGTATCTGATTCTCCTTTTTCTTCAGTCTCAGCAGAATTACCTTCTTCATCTAAAGGGAGCTCTTCTACCTGCTCTTCGGGTGATGGCTCAGGGGTTGGGTCCCGTTCTCGCTGTCTCCGGGGCTCTTGGGCAGGACGAGGACGCGGGACTACCCTCCTGGGACGTTGGGCCTGGGGCTGTCGGGTAATTACTTCTGGGGAATCAGGATCTACCAGGATGGGTTTCTTCCTGGGCTTCTCACCTTTCCCTTTCTTTCTTGGCTGTTCTATTTTCTGACTATGATCTATCTTTGCTAACATTATTCTGCACTGCTCTTCATAACAGCGCTTTGCCCAAGGGGGCGGATTTTCACAAATACTTAACCAGGAATCTATATAAGGGTACTGATCGGGGTGCGCTACTCGCACTTTATGGTGTACTAACTGAATAATTCCTACATTAAAGGTTCCCTCTCGGGGCCAGGTAGTGTCTAGATCGGGCCACTCCCTAGTACACAAAATCTGTAAACGGGCTGCAGTCATTTTAATACCATAATCTCCGGAATATCCTTCTTTAAAATGTGCGATCATACATTCTAATGGAGTGTTCCTAGTAGACCCCGCCCCTCCCATTTCGATGTGTGCGCGCAACAACAGACAGAAGGGAAAAGGAGGGCGGACCGTGGGTAAGGGGTCCTCACGGCCCTAGAAACATATAAGGGAAACAAATAACAAGACAAGACGACAATCGCTTCCCCCTTTTTACGACCTGAACGCGGTCGCCCGGTCAGGAAACTGCGTTACTCAGGGGTCCGCCTTCGCTTGGTCCGTGCTGCCAGACCTCTCATTCAAACTTCATTCACACACAATCATGCTAGCAACGTATCCCAAAATGCATTTATTCCTATCTATTCTGACTAGTCTCATGCAAATGCGAATGCTAGAAGATGGGGGTTTCGCCCTACTTTACTTACGCAGGGGTATTCGGCCCGTCTTTGAGAGTTGATCAAACTCTCTTTCATGCGAATGCTAGTGCTAAATTCATGCTAAATTCATGCAAGTTCATGCTAGATTGGCAGTACTGTTCTTACTTATCTGTCTAGACACATGCTAAAATCAAAACTCTACTCACCGGATCCGGTCCTCAAACTCCCCAAGCAAGCGCATGAGTTGGACCTCGGACTCCCCTCACTCGGGTTCGAGGTGTTGGCTCCAGCCGGGCCCGGCACCCGCCAAGGTCCGACTAGCTCCCTCCGATACAAGGGACCGGTGGCACCAGGGAGCGAGCCCCCGTCGGAAGGGCGCGATCCCGGCAGGACCAAACCTGTAGAGGCGGAAAGTCGTGGTATATTGCCCTGTATACCCTCTATTACCACACCTTCCCGGCCAACGCACCAAGAATATGTAGCAGCAGAGCGCAGACAGACCAATAATACCAGGAGTCTGTTCAGAAGGTCCAAATCATTTATTTGTGCACAAGTCTCAAGCAGAATCAAATTCAAAATGGCTGAGCGATGTTCTCTGGCAATACAACAACTTTTATAGATTTTTGCTCCATTCTAGGTATAGAAAAACATTTCATTGGTCCCGGTAACCTCCCGTACCTCCCGTACCCCTTCTATTGGTCCCGGTACTGATAAGATTATCCAATTATGTTCTTTGAGTGGGCTCAGCACCTGCTCACCCCCCTTCTAGTCCCAATTACAATGGCCAGTTCACCAACTTGTTACTGTACTTTCCTTCTTTCAAGGCCATTGAGCTAGTTTGTACGTGTAGGGAAGCAGGGCTCTGTAATTTCTCTGTCAGCAATTTTAAACATATTTTTCTGTATTTTTCCATCTGTTCTGCTTGTCTAAGCTAATTCAATACTTTTACTGAGTTCTAATTCTATAGCAGCATATTGGGGGATGTGCAATTCCTATGGGCCTCTCCACAGACTTCATTTACAGGTCAAGCTAGTTAGGCCTGCTTGCCTATGTCAGACACTGTGGATCACAGGCCTTCCCCTGCCACACAACTATCCAGGACAAAATAGGCACTCGCTTGGCCTGTCCAATTAGGTGACCTTTTATAAAATAACCCTCAACGGTATGCAAAATGTTCCTATGATTTTTAAAATGTATGATCAGGTTAGTACTAAATTGTTATCCAGGTGCACAGTGAAGGGAGATAAAAGTTATAGGGACCCCACTGAAAGCAGTTGGCCATCAGAAAGAATGTTTCAATGTCACAGCTCGGAACTGAACCGGGAGAAAAACAACATCTGGAGGCTCGAAAGGCCAAGAATTAAACAGTTCCCTCAGAAAGAATGAGACCAAATTCTGCATCAAAGGCAGCCATTCTGTTTGCTGTGTCATGTCATTTATATAAAGTAACAGAATTCTGTTCTGATGTTACTGTTTCAGGCTTTTTTGCTTGAATTGTCATAGCAATGCATTACAGAACCAAAAGCACCGGTTACTATGACAACCAGAAGGAGTCTGAATCTGATGGTCGCGGTTCTTTTGTTCATTCTAAATGCTAGAGAACCCCTGGCCTCTGTGATGTCATCAGCAACTGTGAAATCTGTTGTCTCCTGCCACTGGTTTTTGTGATGATAATCAGGCTGATTGGTCAGTCGGAGTTTGACATCACTGGTTTATATGGCTAAGCAGTGCTTGCAGTTATGAAAACAAATAGCTTCCTCACCTCCTTTGCTCACTAAAAAATATATATTTTTTAGATTGCGCTAGGGATGTTCATTCGTTAGCACATGTTGAGTACACTAGAGCACCTTGAAAAATTTAGTACGCATAAAATCAGTTTCATGCTAACCTAAAACATTATCAGGTCTAAAATTAATTTGTGAAAGTTAAAAAGTTAATACATTTAAAAAAATTTATTAAAATGAATGCATGCAAAAAAGTCCAAAAATAGGGAAAGAAGGCCAAATGTATTAAAAATGTTTTCCCAGTGCACATCCCTAGTTTGCATTATGATGTTTGTTCTTGGTGCATTTCTCAAATTTCTCCTGTTTTTAATAGTCAAGGAAAGCCAATGACCCAAATGTTGATAGTTCACATATGGGAACAATAAATGAAGACTATATCAAATCATTTTTCTGCCACTGATCCTATGGACATCTGGCAGAAACACTGATTCTGGTCTGTGCATCTGTACTTAGTTAAGCCAAGCAATACCTTATCTGAATATATCGCAAAATGCACGGTGTTGATAACCTCTTATTTATGTGCCATATATTACAGCCTCTCTTTTTCGTTATGTCTGGGAAAGTAACACTGTTATTGCTGTCACTTTGACAACACATCTGACCTTTTGCAAGACTGTTGCTGTTCTCTGAAAGCAAGGATAGCTGACGTTTGAGAAAGGTTAGGCCTAGAAAGGATTTGACAGCAAAGCACATTTTCATGACTTGTTGATGAGGATGTTTATAATCTTTCAGTTATCTTCTGCCTGCCTGTCCTTTGGGCTCACATCTCAGATGGCCCCTTACGAGGTCTAGGAACCTGCTGTACTGGCAATGATCAGTCCTTTATTCAACAGTCCTCCTCGTATTCAGACCTGGTTTTGGTATTGCAGTAAACCGCCACTCTGATCCGCTAGAAACACAACTCTGTGTAGAAGGCAGTTTTCCATGGCCACAAAATGGGAAAATACCCTTTAGTACATAAACAAATTCAGATGGATAATTAAAACATCCTGCTTCTGCTCTTTTTATTTCTTTCATGCAGTTCCTATTATTTTTTAAAAATATGCAACCACTTGCACCCATTTGTTCTCCAGAAATAATTTATTGGTTACCATCACTCAGAAATCTATAGTCTGTAGAACAGAGAATGTTTGTTTAGGTCTGGCTTTCTGCCCTGCTGTAATATGACAAAGAGCCTTAGCCAATCAACTCTGCTTTATCTGCCCTGTTACAGTGTGGCAAAGAGCCCTAGCCAATCAGCTGTGTTTAGCTCCTACCTCATCTTGATGTGTCTGCCTGGCTGGGATAAGATTGACATCTATAGCACCAGCCCACGTTAGCAAAACCAAGGTCCATAGTTGGCTATGTCAATAACATAACAGACTCCCAATCTGTACTCCAGAGGGCAAATGTTTTCTTGCAAGGAACCTCCTTCATTTAGGACACTGAAGACTTATTACTAAATCAGCATCTCCTATAAGCAAATGTTTTAGTATCCACCTTTAAATGAATCCTCTATATCTTGAAACTGCAATGTTGCAGCACGTTTAACAAAAGTTGATTGGATTATCCTTTGTCCTGTACTGTCTGTTCTTATCATTTTTACTAAAGCCCGCTAAAGCTCTGCACTTAACATGCACTATAAAAACATGTTAAAGTGCAAAGTCTCAGCATTAGCTGTCAGGGCACCATCCACATGTTCCCAGCAGCTAACGCATGGCGCAATAACATGGGTAGGGTGAACTCACGCTATGTGCCACACAAACTGATTGCACGCTACTGTGCTCTCCACCCCTAGCCTACTCACTCTGCACAGTAGCACGCAGTTGCCAGTTTAATATGTGTTTTAGTGGATGGTAGCAGTCAGCTACCACACGCTAAACTAAGCATTAACCAGATAGTGGGATTTGGTAAAAGGGACCTTTAATCAATGAAGGATATAAATCTCAGAGGCACACTTAGCAAAATGTTAAATAAAATGGATATATCTTCTCCTTGCTTTGCAGGACATACACCTACTTAAACTCATAAAATTAAGGAAGTAATATATATTTGTATATATTTCCAACAATGGCCAATCCACATCACAAGTAACCGACATATCCCAAAAGTAGCAAGTTCCATGCTATTTATCCCAACGGATAAACAGCGGTTTCCTCTTATACTAAATCCTGAGCTTCACAAAAGGACTCTCTCTAGTCAGTTCCTAAACCAGTTGCTCCATGAAGCAGTCATTTATTTCATTGAGGAACTTTACCTCCCTAGTATGCCCTGACCTGATATGTATTCAGTCAATATAAGAGTAATTGAAATTACCCTTTATTATTGTGTTGCCAGTTTGTTAGCTGCCCTATCTTCTGATAACATTTCATCATCTGTCTACTCATTCTGTCTAGTCAGATGGTAGTAAACTCCTACCACCATTTTCTTCCCTTTCCCCCATTGCACCAAAAATACCAACCCTCGGCATGCCAATAATATGGCGACAGAGTTTTGCCATATTATCTGCTTAATTATATAAGAGCGACATTGTTATTATGTAGCTAGTCCTATCACACCTGCTTCTACAGGCTACTAGTCCTTCAGAAACATATGTATTCAGAAGAATCCAAGTTATCAATGTCCCTCTTTAATGTACATTACCAAGTTTAAGTTACAAGGTAAACCGCTTTGACTGAAGGATAAAGTGGTATAAAAAACCTGTTAAAGAAATAAATATGTATTCATTGTTTTATTTATTGAATGTAATTATCCAGATTATTAAACGTTCATTTGTAAGCTCTTCAGTATGTCCCTTTAAGGACTGTCATCATAAAAGGAAATGCTGTTTTCCCCTCCATACATACACACACACACACACGCCATATTCACCCTCTCTGTTCCTAACGTCCACTTTCTGATCTTAAACAGCCGCTGCTGTTCTCACCTGGTTATCTGTTCCTTGCTCTTATTCTTTTGGCTGCAAATCTCTGAACCATTAAGGGTCCCTTTGCCCTGGCATCTAACAGCTTTGATCACTGAGCTGTGTCTGCCATTCTGTTTGTTGCTGGGTATCTGTAGGATGCCACCACCTGCAACTCTCCGCTGATATCCTTGACAATACATAAAGGGAACATCAAAGGCATTAAGAATGGTCAAAATGCCTAGAAAAAACTGCAGAAAATTAATATACTGTTTTCCTGCTCAAGGATTAGAATTTTTTCTCATGTGATGCTGACCAAGTAGTAATAGATATGAAGGAAATTTTCACCAAGAGAATCATGATACTAACCACCCAACCAGAACATAAAATAGAAAACCAAAAACCCCTCCAAAACAGTTTGGGCTGATGAGGAATCTAAACATTAAGAGCAAAAGGAAAGAAAAAAACCCCTTTCCAGTCTGAAACACAGAGAGCTCCTCGGAACTGAGAAACACAGCACCTATTTCCAAAATCTTTGAAATTACAAGACAGCTTTAAATGGAAAAATGTTCAAATCACAAGGGGATAACTGTCTGAAATTTTGAGGGGTCATAGAGAAAAACAGATTTACTACCCTCCCACATGTCCCAGAAGGCATTTAACACAGAGTTAGCACTGGCAACTCAAAATGGGGAAAAGTGGAAAATCACTTCCAGAAGCACTATTAAAAGATCAGAAACAAACATCTCACTCGAGATGAACTCTGCTGGAAAGAGTAATTTTATAGCAAACACCATTAAACACCTTATAACAAGACAGGAAATTAAACCAATGCCTCCAGTTTTCCTGCTTCTTGTAGCCTCTTGCTCCCAGTACAATGCCCCCTTTTATTTATTTATTTATGTATTTTATTTATTTAGCTGTATTTATATCCCGCTTTTCACCGGGTCAAAGCGGTCAATTGGGGGATACATTTAACACGAGGGGATATGACACACATATGCTAATACTTATAGGGAACATGGGCAATGGAGGGTTAAGTGGCTTGCCCAAGACCACAAGGAGTGCCTATAGGACTAGAAATCCCAGTCCCTCTGGCCTGAGATTGCTGTCCCCAGGTGGGACTTGAACTCCCGGCCCTCCGGCCTGAAGTACCTTGTCCTAACCACTAGACCACTCCTCCCTTCTACCCCTTCCCTTATTCCTTAGCCAGGTGAGTCATCTTGGTGCCCGCCTCCATTACCAGCTTATTCAGTTCCTGACTTTCAGAACAATATTCCAGACTCTTGTAACACCACATTTCGACTACGCAAATATCATTCTGCATAGTCTCCCCAACAGCACCCTCAATCCATTGCAACTGGCAATGAACGCAGCAGCCCGCATTCTCTGCGGTATATCCAGAAGAACCCATATCACACCCATACTTATGGAATTACATTGGCTACCGATAAACAGCAGGCTCACCTACAAGGCACTACCTCTAACCTTCAAATCAACCAACCTGATATCCCCCTCTTCCATCACAGCCCTCCTATCCGCCACCCCCAACAACAGGCTGAGAAGTTCAGTAGCTGCCAATACTCTAATCATCCCATCAGATGCTACTAAATGCACGCAAACAACTTGGAATAGATCCTTTGCTTTCTATGCCCTTAGGTGCTGGAATAACCTCCCACCACAAATTAGATCAATCGGGGACCTTTCACAGTTCAGGAAAGCCCTTAAGCATCATTTGTTCCTCTTACACTTTGCCCACCCAAATCCCAACCCAACTATTCCCCACACTTCAACTCACGCAAGCAGCCACTAACACACTCATAAGCTGACTTTTGACAACGCAATCAACTGAACCATCCATCAGGTACATTTACGACAGGCTTGTAGACGATAATGACGAATGAAAAAAATCAGTAGCAGCTTGTGATTAAATTTAGTATAAATTGTAAATAGTTTCCCAACCACTAATGGTTGTTGTTCCTGTATATAGTTTCCCTAGTTATATTTCCGAGTTATATTACCCTGTTACAATGTAAGCATACGGCTACTTGGTCTGTTGCAAAATTTTGTTATTTGTAAACCGCACCGATATTGATGAGCGCAGTATAGAAGAGCATGTAAATAAATAAATAAAATAAGCCCTTCTCATGTCCTTTCTCCTCTAGCCTGCTTCAGGAAACTGCAGCAGCCGGATCCCTAGCTGCTAAACATGGCCAGGTTCAAAGGGGCTGAACAAAGTGTTAGACTGTATGAAATGTACTCAACCAGGCAGTATGAAAAGTGACGTTACACCATTCTGTTTACAGCAGCACAAAAACCCAGTTCACACCACAACAACATAAATAACAGAGGGTGTGCTACAAACCTTCAAAAGTGAGTAGAACAGCAAGTAGCTCACTAAAAATAGGTGTCAAAAATATGTGCTGACGTGTTAAAGAAACTTCCCGATACCTATATTTAGTTCGTTGCTTGCTGGTCTTATCAGTTTTGAAGGTTTGTAGCACACTGTTATTTATACCATGCTATACCAAGGGGTAGGGGGGAATATTTTGATTAAAAGATGTCTCCAGCACATGACTAAACAGTAATTCTTGCACTAAGTGTGCCCTTTCGTCCCATCCTTTCCCCTAGCCAGAGCTTTTCGCTTTTCTTACGGGTGTGTCACCCGATCTTTCTATATTTGCTGTATTCACCCCGTGAACTAGCAAAGACGACAGAAGGGCAACAATATAAAAAAAGCCAAGATGCCAACTAAAGCTGCATACCCACTGGTGAGCCCTAAGTGGCAGCTGATCCCACGCCACCTGCTCTTTCCTTTTTGCTCTCACAAACACATACAGCCACCCTTGTTTTCCTCACTTCTTAATTTTATGTTTTTCTCTTTTGTTTTTGTCTCTGTCCAGCTTTCCTGAGAAGTTTTAGCAAGCCCTTCTTCTTTCTGCTTTGTTTGTGTGCTGTCATCTTCAGTCATTGTGTTTCTCATTTCTTGTGGATTATTCCTAGAGACACTCTCCCTCCCATTTTCACTTCCTTTGTGGCCTTTCCTCTTTTCCTATGTTTATTTTCCTTTCTTTGATCATTTTCTGTCTCTGAACAAGATGCTTAACCTTCCCATTGCCTTAAGCACTGGATCTTCCATGATTTTATCAAGCAGGTCTCCAAACGAGTCTGAATTTTGACACTGAAATGGTGCTCTATTGTTACCCACACAACAGGACCATACCAAGGGCAGCTCGAGTGATGCGGCTGCACAGGGTACAAGCACAGAAAGGGTACCAATATCATCACTGGGCTTTGGGGAAGCTCAAAAAGAGTGCATTAGTGCACATGGCTGAGGTGGAGGTGGGCACCAGATTCATTAGTTGCACAGGGTGCAATTCTAGCTTGGCATGGTCTTGCCACACAGGTTTCATTTATTAAAACAAAATGGAAGAATTTATGATACTTTGACCTTAAATGAAGGATGATATGAATGTCAAACAAAGCGAGCACTCAAATCCAGCCGGAAGCAGCTACTCTCCTCAAGATCTTTGCACCCTGAAAAGAAGGCTTCAGAGAAGTCTTCCATAGCAGAATACTTTGTCACCGTCCTCCTGTAAAGAAGTGGAATCTGCAATGCTCAGCAATTTTTCCCTGAATTAAAATTGCTTGGTGAGCTGCAGAAAGATTACGGAGAAAGGCACATGGTCAGCAGTTTTCAGTTTTCCTTCTATCACTGGAGAAGCGACATGTCGTGTCCTCAAGTCTTTGCACATTCACCTGCCCATGAAGACCTGCATAGCGAAGGGGAAGAAAGGACCCCAGCTTGGAATGACCTCTTCAGCTTCAGAGACAGTGACACAAATTTCCATACAGAATGACCCTCATTTATTAATTATTTAACATTTTTTATATACTGCCTTTCAGATTCTCAAGGCGGTTTACATCGAACAGAACTTTGTTATCTTAGCCTTATTCATGCCAAAGTCTATAATTCAAGATGGAGCCAAATACATGGCACAGACCAACATTAGCCCAGCCAGGCCAAAAATGCAAAGCAGTTAAAGGAAGGATGTGAGAATTACAATGAAGCTTCCAGAGTTTCATTTTTAATTTTATAGTCGCCTGCTAATAAAAGATCACAATTCTAGCAGTTAATTGATTATCCAATTCTGAGATGTATCAAAAGGTATTTTACCAACTGCGAGACTACGTAAGATATGTAGTGACTATCTAAAGCTTTTCTTCGGTTCTGGGGTTGATATTCAAAACTTTTGGAGCTCTCTGGATAAAGCCCAATGTTTTAAATTTTGCTTCTCCCCCTTCACCAGTTAAATTTTGTCCAAGCAAATCTTTGCCCACATAAAATTTACATTAGTAATAAGAAGCAGCGTTAGGGCTGTTTCTGAGCACAGTTGTTCTAAAGATAAAGGGATAATTTTATACCGATATATCCATATCAAGGTATCTGAATAGCTTTCCCACTCCGCAGCTTTTTAAATATTGACCTTTGCATGTCTATGAGAAAATCTTTAGAAAGTTCGAAAGCATAATCAAAGGGATTAATCCGGTTAGCAGAGTTGTTAACTGCATTAATCCCACTGAGCGAGATATTCATCAGCACAAATTGAGTATGTGCCTCTGAATACCCCCTCCTAAACTTACTGAGCACCTCCACGCTAACCATGCAGTATCAGGAGATTCCAGGATAGGATGGGGGCAGCTCTGAGGGTTAGCCGGTCAGCAGTGATATTGAGCTAACTGGTTAAAGTTAGGCCTAGAAAAAGCTGACCTAACTTTAGTCAGTTTATCCTGTCCATGACTGAATTTTGCCACTGACTGGATAGCTAATTCACAATCTGGGCAAATTGGATATTCGGTTTGGATAGGGCCTGACATTGAATATCTGGGCTTAATTTAAAGTGGTAACAGCCAGCTGCAACTAAGGGAGAAAAGTATCTAGATAACTCGATTTAGAAATCCAGCGGATCTTATCCGGATAGCAATGCTGCTAAATATATCAAATAAAGTTACTTGGAAAATCTTAAGATAACTGTTTTCCCACCCAAACTCATCTACTTACCTTTATCCAGTCAGGGCTGGATGCGAGGACTGAGCGGATAAATTTTGACCGCATTGTGGAAATGCATCAATCACCGTTTTCTTTTTATCTGGGTAAATGTTCTATGAACCACCATTGAGCCACAAAACTTTTAGCCAGTGAAGGGAGGGATGGGGGGACATTTTAATGGGAGCATTTGTCCAACAAACAAACAGTATGAATAGTCAACTTGTTTGTAAATAAGGCCCCAAGTAAGATATCCTATGTGAACACCACCAATAATGGGTATCTCATCTGCAACAAAGGATAAAGGCACTGTACCCCGATAATGGGATGGCAGCAGGCTGGTGAGGCAAAATGAAATTTGATTTGTAACCGAGGACATATAAGAAGGAGAATAGAGAGTGGGAGTGTGGTACCAGAGTTTTTCGTGGAATGAAGATCTATCCTAGGAGAAAGTGGAGAAGTGAGTTTGCAAAAGCAACAATGATTGCAGAACTGGAGAGTAGAAAGTTGATGGAACAGTTGAGTGGAGGAGTGGCCTAGCAGTTGGGGCAAGTTACTTCAGGCCAGAAGGGTTCAAATCCCACTAGAGGGCAGCAACCTTGGGCCGGAAGGACTGGGGTTTCTAGTCCCACAGGTGCTCCTTGTGGTCTTGGGCAAGCCACTTAACCCCACATTCCCTGTAAGTATTAGTGTATGTGTCTCATATTCCTTCATGTTAAATGTATCCCCCAATTATATTGTGACCACTTTGAAGGATAAGGTGGTATACAAAGTTGTCTAAATAAATAGAGGTTGCAGAGAAGATAAGGTCTGCAAAACCAAGCTACTCTACCCAGGGCCGGCCCGTCCATTGAGCGAGAATGTTTTTTGCACAGGGCCCCGCGTTTCAGGGGGCCCCGCGCAAAAAACATTCTGATCCAACATTAAAATTTAAAAAAAAAAAAAAAAAGCTGTCGCTGCCGCTGCCGGTGCCGGGGCCGCCGTGGCAGAATCGAGTGTGCCGCGGGGCCCCCCCTGCCCAGCAGAGCCTGCCATCCCCGGTATCACCTCTCTCACTCAGCTGCCTCCAGTCACACGTGCCAGCTTTCAGAGCGCGAGGGGAATTTCTCCCTCGCTGCTCTGTTAAGCCCGCGGGGGCTGATGGGAAGTCCCATCAGCCCCCGCGGGCTTAACAGAGCAGCGAGGGAGAAACTATTCCCTCGCGCTCTGAAAGCCGGCGCGTGTGACTGGAGGCAGCTGAGAGAGGTGATACCGGGGAGGGCAGGCTCTGCTGGGCAGGGGGGGCCCCGCGGCACACTCGATTCTGCCGCGGCGGCCCCGGCAGAGGCAGCGACAGCTTTTTTTGTAAAAAACATTTCGCTGGGGGGGGGGTTAGGAGTGGTGATGGGGTGGGGGGGTTAGGAGTGGTAATGGGGGTGGGAGGTTGGGGGGGGAAGGAGTGGTGATGGCGTGGGGGGGGTGAGGCGTGGTAATGGCTGTGGGCTGTTGGGGGGTTAGGACTGGTGATGGGCTGTTGGAGGTTAGGAGTGGTAATGGCTGTGGGCTGTTGGGGGGGTTAGGACTGGTGATGGGCTGGGGGGGTTAGGAGTGGTAATGGCTGTGGGCTGTTGGGGGGGTTAGGACTGGTAATGGGCTAGGGGGGCTAGGACAGGAAATGGGCTGATGGGGGGGTTAGGAGAGGTGATGGGCTGGGGAGGATAGGAGTGGTGATGGGCAATGGGGGGCCAATGGTCGAGCTATGGGGGGCTATGGGCTATGGGGGAGCTAAGTCTATATGGGCTGATGGGATTAGGACTGGAAGTGGGTTGATGGGGGCTTAGGACTGGAAGTGGGCTATGGGGGGGGCTTAAACTAAAAATTGGGTGATGGGGGATTAGGACTGGGAGTGGGCTATGGGGGGCTAGGACTGGTAATGGGTTGGGGGGGTTGCTAGGACTGAAAATGGGCTGATGGGGTGGGGTTAGGACTTGAGGTGGGCTGATGGGGTTAGGACTGGTAATGGACTGTGGGCTGATGAGGGGGGTTAGGACTGGCAATGGGCTATGGGGGGCTGACTGGAAATGGGTTGATGGGGGTTAGGACTGGAAGTGGGCTGATGGGGGGGTTAGGACTGGAAGTGGGCTGATGGGGGGTTAGGACTGGTAATGGGTTATAGGGGGGGCTTAAACTGAAAATAGGGTGATGGGGGGTTAGGACTGGAAGTGGGTTGATGGGGGGGGCTAGGACTGGTATTGGGTTGGGGGGTTGCTAGGACTGGAAATGGGCTGATGGGGGGCTAGGACTGGAAATGGGCTGATGCAGGGACTAGAAGGGAATGGATGCTGGGTGAGGCTGGAACTAGAAGGGAGCTGGTGTTGGGGGAGGATTAGAATGGGATGGGGCTGGGAGAGTAAAATGGAGAGGGGAAAAATATTTTGTGTGGGAGGGATAAAATCTACAATTGGCCGGGTATTGGGAGAGTAAGTGGGGATTGAGGATGAAGGGGTAAATTTTGAGTAGATGATTTAGGAATTAGGAAAGAGCAAAAGGAGAAAGATTAGTATGTTAAAGCAGATGTAGAGAGAGAATGTAAAAAAAAAACCCAAGAAGTCAGAAGAAAGGACAAATGGACAGCAGATGGAGAGTTAGCAGAAGACACGAAGAAACCAGAAGAAAGTGGCTGGAACAATTGCAACTGAAAAAAAATGCACAAAAGGTAGAAAAATATCTCTTTATTTTGAATTTATTAACTGGAATATGTCAGCTCTGGGAAATGTGCATCATTAAATTTGCGCTTTGTTTAGTACAAGAGGAAATTAATTTATAGTTTTATTTCTACAGTGTTGTTGTATATTCCAAGTTTGGCTTTTGGGGTTCCCAGTTTAATTATTGTCTTCCTGTTTCTAAATTGTGATTCCTTGTTTGGTGATGGTCTATGTTGTGCATGTGTAACTGAGCTGAGGTATTCTGTTTATATAATTCCTATTTGACATTGCCACTTGTTCTTTCCCCAGTAGGTCATGTATTATTGTTCTCTGAAATGTATTGGTTTAATATTTGCAGTGTTGCCTTTTGATAGTTAGGGTATGGTGCTTTGTGAGTCCTGGTAGTGCTGTTAGGATACGGCGGGTTTGCTATGGGTTCTAAATGGGCAGTGTTTGTAGTAGTTCCTAATGTGCCTGGCGGTTGGTACTGGATTATAGTAATGTAGAAACCTTTTAGTCTTTCTTTATCCATATACTCATTAAGAGGCATGTTTACTAAAAGTTAGTGTATGGTAACATTATGCAAATATTTATGCAAATTAGACACCTTATGCAAATGAGGCCCCGCACCGAGTCTCCTCACATGGCCCCGCACCCCCCTTGGGCCGCCCCTGACTCTACCCAATTTACATCTTGTCACAATATACCATGGACCCCCAGCTAAGCTCTGGCTTTCATTTTTGTTTTTTTTTCGGGGGGGAGGGGAATTTGTAACAAGGAATTAGGGTGGCTGACAACAAGAAAGAGGGCACATCAGGCAGAAAGGGCAAGCTCTAAAGTGATGGCAGGAGAAGGCGGATGGGAGCATGCAGATTTTTGGCAGCACATCGTTTCCATGGCAACTGGCAATGAGATAGAACCTGCTGTAGCAGAGAGAGTGTTCTTTTCTTTTCCTGTTGTGGATTTCAGAGCTCAACAAACACGGCGTTCCTCTAAATAAACCACTGCTTGAAAGAACGTCTTGCCAGATTTGTAGGATGACTGGACCTTCCAACAGAGCTCCTTTGTGAGGGTGGGGGTACGAGGAAGGAGCTTCACAGCAGGGTGATTCCCTTTCCACTGCTGTGATATTGTTTTTCTCCTTTTTTGGTGGGTCCTTGCAATCCTCCTTCCTCCCTATCACAAGCCACGATATCTGAATAGTACATCTAGGCAGCCTCGAAAGTGAAAATAAGGCACAAGGTAGAGAGTCGGGGGAAGTGAAAGGCATCATGACTCACCAACTTGCAATAAGGTTTTCATTTTGAGCTCAATTAAACTGTATTTGTAAAAATAAGTATCATTTTAAAACATAAGAATGGAAAATGTCCATTGTTTTTAATAAAGCTGTTATTAATGGCAGCATGGCTAGGTCTGCAACTTCTGCTTAAATTCTGATTATTAAGTGATTGATTGATTGATTACTTCAATTGCCATTCAGTTTCTCAGCAAAACAATGTGCCTTCTGTAGCCGGCCAAACATTCTGAGGTCAGAATTTTAAGACTCGGCTCTCAGCTTAGGAGATTGTGATTTACCACAGGAAAGAAACAAACCTTTTTTGTAGGGGCCCCAAGCTCTACACATTGATAAAAATACAACTGAAAAGTAGAAAATAATGTAAACCAAAAAAAGGAAAATATACTACTAATCATTTATATAGCACTACTAGGCATATGCAGCTCTATACAGATACGTATAAAAGACAGTCCCTGCTCCAGAGAGCTTACAATCTGCTAAGACAGAAACAGAACAACAGGGGAGTAGGGAAATGATTAAAATGCACATGGGTATAAAGAGGAGGAGAATAAAAGGGTCAGGATCCCAAAGAAGCCTTAAAGATGAATTTTTAGCCTGCATTTTAATAGGACCAGAGATGGAGCCCCATGTACTGATTCAGGTCGTCTATTCCAGGCATAGGATTCACAGGGCAGAAAGAACAGAGTCTGCAGTTGGCAGTAGAAGAGAAGGGCACAGATAAAAAATGATTTGCTTGATGAGCGGAGTTGCCGGGGAGGGGTATAGGGAGAGATAAGGGAGGCGAGGTATTGAGGAGCCACAGAATGAACGAATTTGTAGGTCAGAAGGAGAAGTTTACATAATAACATAGTATATGACAGCAAATAAAGACCAGTATGGTCCATCTAGTCTGCCCAGCAAGGTGGCAAGAGTAGGTGCACCTGCCGCTCTGTGCAGGTCACCCCTCCCCATGCCTTTGTTTAGGGGTGTGCCCACCGCTCCGTGTAGGTCACCCCTATTTACTGAGATAAGAGATAATTATGTTTGTTTTGATTTTATCCTGTTGCTATAAAGGGATCCACTGTGTCTGTCCCATGCCATTTTGAATTATGTCACTGATTTGCCCCCACCACTTTCATCAGGAGGGCATTCCAAGCATCCACCACCCTTTCAGTGAAAAAGTATTTCCTGACATTGCCTTTCAGTTTACCCCCTTGCAGCTTCATGTTATGCCCTCTAGTTTTACACCTTCCCCATCTTTGGAAGAGGTTTGTTTGTTCATTAATACTCTTTAATTATTTAAATGTCTGAATCTTATCTCCCCTGTCCCTCCTCTCCTTGAGAGTGTACACATTTAGGTCTTTAACTCTTTTCTCATAAGTCTTCTGACGCAGGCTCCAAATCATTTTGGTTGCCTTCCTCTGAACCGTTTCCAGCCTTTTTATGTCCTTTGCGAGATATGGTCTCCAAAACTGAACACAATATTCCAAGTGAGGCCTCACCAGCAACTTGTAGAGTGGCATTAGTACCCCTTCTTTTCTGCTGGTAATTCCTCTTTGTATGCAACCCAGCAACCTTCTGGCTTTTGCCACCACCTTGTCAAACTGTTTCACCATCTTGAGATCCTGAGAAACAGTCACTCCAAGGTCCTTTTTCTGATCCGTGCACACCAACCTCTCGCCCCCTATCGCATAAAATTCCCTTGGATTTCTGCTTCCCAAGGGCATGACAGTGCACGCCTTCATATTAAATTTTAACTGCCAAGCATTAGACCATTCTTCCAGCTTTTGCATATCTTTCCTCATGTTATCCACTCCCTCTGGGAAGTCCACTCTGTTGCAAATTTTCATGTCATCTGCAAAAAGAGACTTTTCCATTCAATCCTTCAGCAATATCACTCACAAATACATTGAACAGTACCAGCTCCAGGACCGAACCCTGGGGTACACAGCTAATCGCCTTCCTTTCATCCGAATGAGTTTCGTTTACTGTCACCTTCTGTCATCTGTCAGTCAATCAATTTCTGATACAATTCACCATCTTGGGACCCATCCCCAAGCTGTTGAGTTTATTGATAGCTAGTTCAAATAACTAGATCAAGGGCATGTGATGGATGTGGTCACCCAAAGAACTCAGATTTGTTTGGCAAGATCGTCCCTTGGCAAAACCATGTTGCCTCAGATCATGCAACCTGTTGAATTTGAGAAAGTCCACTATTCCTCAAATGCTACCCGGAGGTAGATGCACCCTCTCTCACAACAAAGCTGCACGACCACATGTAAATACCCTCAAAGTGATGTATAATGTGTAATTACTTTTCTGTTAGCCATACAGATGCAAATAGTTAATACTGTTATCCAAGTTGAGCTACCTGTTACATGTAATTACGGTGTAATCCCCCACCGTAAAACACCCGATGTTCCATGTAAACTGCACTGATATCAAAGAGCACAGTATATAAGAGAAATAAATAAATAAATAAAATATTCACTCTTTCAGGAGTGCCTCCATTACTTTTCCTGCCACCAAGGAAAGGCTCATCGGCCTGTAGTTTGTCACTTCTTCCCTATTACCACTTTTGTGAAGAGGTACCACCTCAACCCTTCTCTAGTCCTGTGGAACTTCTCCTGTCTCCAAGGATCTATTAAAACATCCTTTAAATGGCCCTGCAAAAACCTGAGCTTTTTCAGTATCCTGGGATGTAGCCCATCTGGTCCCATGGCCTTGGCCACTTTCAGTTTTGCAAGCTGCTCTAACACATCATCTTCTGTGAATGGTGTGGTATCTACTTCATTCCCATTTGTATATTTGTCAATCACAGGTGGTCGTTCTCCTAGATTTTCTCTAGTAAAAAACAGAGCAGAAGTATTTTAGCATTTTTGCTTTTTCAATGCCACTTTCCACAAATCCGTTCTCAGCACTTTTGAGTCCTACAATGCCACCTCTGATTTTCCTCCTCTCCCGAATATACCTGAAAAAAGTTTTTTGGTCGCCACACTTCACATCTTCTATCTTTTCTTTTGCCTTTCATTTTGCTATTCTTATTTCTTTTTGTCTCTTAGTTTTATCCTATATTCTTTTCCGTGTTCCACAGTTTGCAAACTTTTGAATTTTGTGAAAGCTGTGTTTTTTGCCTTTTTGTGCAGCCACTTCTTTGGAGAACCAAATAGGTTTCATTTTCCTCTTGTTTTTATTTACTTTCCTTACTTACGTATCTGTTGTCCCTTTTATTGCCTGCTTTAGTTTAGTCCATTGCAATTCCACTTCCCTTATCCCTTCCCACCCTGCCAACTCCTCCTTCAAGTACATGGCCATTTTGCTGAAGTCAGTGTTTTTGAAGTCTAGGACTTTGAGCTTGCTGTGATTGGATTCTACCTTGGCTTTTCTCTCATACCACACTGGGTGATCACTGCTGCTCACATGGGCACCCACCCGGATATTCGACACACTATCTCCGTTGGTGAGCACTAAATCCAGTACTGAGCACTCCTTGGTCGGTTCCATCACCATTTGTCTAAATAATGCATCTTGGAAGGCATCCACAATTTTTTTTTTACTTCTTTCCAGATTTGCAGAAGAAATACTCTAAACCACATTGAGTAGATTAAAGTCACCCAATATGATCACTTCACCCTTCATGGCTATCTTTGCAATATCAACAAACAACAATCAATTTGCTATCCCTTTCTTCGGTTTGAGTTGGAGACCTGTAGATTACACCAGTATGGATGACAGTGCCATCTCCTCTTTCCAATAGGATCCACAGCACCACTTCTTTTCCCCATGTCCCTGCATTTCAACAGCTTTAATATTGCTTTTGAATATAGGGCTACTCCTCCTCCTCTTCTGCCCTCTCTATCTCTTCTAAATAGATTATAGCCAGCTATGCAATATCCCATTCATGCAACTCATTAACCCATGTTTCTGTGATGGCCACAATGTCCAAGTGCATTTCCACCATTAGGGCTTCCAGATCAGGAACTTTGTTGGCTAGGCTTTGAGCATTTGTGCTCATTGCTTTCCAGCATTCATTGATTGGTTTGCCTGTGTTTTGCATAGATTCAAAGCCATACCCTGGTCTGACCATCACCAGATAGACTTACTGATAAAACTCCCATCAGTACCAAGAGATGCGAAAGCCCAACAAGGAACACAACAACAGAGATCCTTCAAGAAGTTGGATCTGGAAAACCTCACAAGTTGCATCAAGACACACATTGACCTGGAATCTACTGATCTCGATGCACTAGCAAATAGCTGGGATGAAGGAATACAGGCTGCATCAAACCCGAAATGGAAGAATACAACAACCCCAGGGAAACAACAATCAGAGCCCTGGTATACAACTACGCTGACCCAAAGGAAGAGGGAACTTAGAAGGTCTGAAAAAAAGTGGAGACGCAACAAAACCTTGGAACTCAGAGATAAATATTTCAACATCCTCGCAAAATATAAAGACGAGGTGGATAATGCAAAAAGGAAACACCACACCAGCCTACTGAATAAAGCCATCAATAAACCACGAGAACTATTTCAAATAGTGAAAACACTAACCAAAACAACACTACCAGAACAACAAGGTGACACTATTCAGCCCCAAATTCTCGCAGATCACTACGCAAGCAAACTAACAACAACCGCAACTGCGTTATGCCCGGCCGAACCCCACCCGAAAACTTCAGTGACGAAAGAACAGATTTGGAGCGAATTTCACAAAATTGATGATAAGCAAGCAATTGGAATAATAACCAGTATAAATACTACCACCTCCATGCTTGACCCTTGCCCAACCACCTGGATTAAAGCAGCAAAAAAGGATATTGGCCTCCAGGTCTCACACATTGTGAACCAATCATTGTCACAGGGAGTCATGCCCAACCAGCTCAAAAAGTCTATAATTAGACCGATATTAAAGAACAACTCGCTTAACAAAGAAGACCCATCTTCTTACCGCCCAATCTCCAGCATATCGCTTCTAGCGAAGATCATAGAAAAAGCAGCCCTCATCCAACTGCAAGAACACCTCGATGACTACGAAACCCTCGACAAACAGCAATACGGTTTCAGAAAAAATCATGGGGTCGAAACTCTGCTATTAGCACTGTTTAACTGCCTCCTCAAAGGGCTAGAGGACAGGAAGAAAATGTTTATTCTTATTTTTATCGACATCTCAGCAGCCTTCGACACTGTACATCACCTAACCCTCCTTAACAAGCTGGCATCAATTGGTATATTAGGAACCACCCTGAAGTGGTTCTCCTCCTACATAACGGACAGAAAGCCACAAGTCCAATTCAACGGAGAAAAAGCCGAAGCCTTCACTCAAACTCAAGGCATACCACAGGGGTTGGCGCTCTCGGCACTACTGTTTAACATTTACATGCAACCCCTCAGTGAAATATTCAGGAAATATGGCATCAACTACCACATATATGCAGATGATATCATGCTGTACACACAGCTAGAAACCGTCGACCCAAAGTACGATCAGCTGGAAACCTGCATGGGAGAGATGTTGGGATGGCTAAAACAGAACAACATGTCTATTAATCATAAGAAGAGTGAAGTAATGTTTATATCCAGTAAAACTGACTTCGAACCACCACCAACAATCACATTGTGCAACAATACGTACAACACGAAGAAGGAAATTAGATATCTAGGAGTCATAATCGACAGCAAACTGAAAATGGAAAAAACACCTCAGCAACACCAACAAAGCCATATTTCACAAGCTTAGAGTATTGCGACCCCTACGGAATGTACTAGATCCATGCGACTTCCGTTCAGTTGCTCAAGCACTCATCATGCCTCACCTCGACTACTGTAACGCCATCTTGCAGGGTCTACCAAAGAAAACGACCAACAGATTACAACTGGCACAACACGTAGCAGCAAGGATCATCATGAGAACAAGCGTCACCGAACATATTACACCTATATTGATGGAACTACACTGGCTCCCAGTCTCTGCCAGGATCCAATACAAAACATTGGTAACGACATTCAAACTAATTCACAACCTAGCCCCATCATTCCTTTCCACCCTGATCACCTTGCAAACTAGCTCCAGAAGCAGGAGAACCATAAGCGAAGACACACTTATAGTTCCAAACAGCATCAGACATGTAAAATCCAGTACTGGCCGCAGAGCATTCTCCTTCTCTGCCCCCACTTTATGGAACAACCTACCGCATGAGATGAGAGCAACAAAAGACCTACTCGATTTCAGAAAAAAATTAAAAACTCACCTATTCAACTGCCACTATGGCCAGCTGTGAATCCAACAAGTTGAAAAGAAACAAATAGCTGTTTGTCAAATGTAAATAGTTAAAGGAGAATCGCTTTTGTACATATGAATGATACCTAATGGAGGGCTATATCTAGACCCTGAGATGTGTGCTGTGTATTACCCCTCTTCTTTCTATCTATGCCCCATTCTTCCTGTCTTGATTTTGTGACATATCCCAAAGACTTCAATCAAACCGCTTCTGATCGCTGGAAGTAGCGGTATACAAGTGTTTGCTAAATAAATAAATAAAATAAATAAATAAATAAATTTTGTTCTACACGCCCCTTCCCACTTGCCATTGATGTGTGGTTTAAAAGTGTGGCTGTTTCCAATGTCATATGCTTTTGCTGGGAATGATGTCCTGAACTTGTCCTTCTCCATTTGTCACTCCCTTACCCTAGTATAAATGCTTGTCCACAAACTGCCTGAATTTTTCACTTAGGATCCTTTTCCCTGCAATGGAGAGATGCAGTCCATCAGCACAATATAGTCTCTTGTTGATCCATCTTTTTGAACTGTATGTGGAAACTGATAAGGAGCCAATTAAGCAACTTGAAAAGAAGGGCTACATGAGCATAGTGAGACTGGTAGAAGAGTAGTCATGCAGCTGAGTTTTGAACAGATTGAAGGAGATCAGTGAGGAGCAAGTTGCAGTAATCTAGATGAGGGTGGGGGCAATAAGAGAGTGGATAAAGGTCCTGGTAGCATGTTCTGGAGAGAAAAGGATGAATATTGCTGATATAATAGAGAACGAAATGACAGGTTTTAGCTATCTGTTGGAGATGTGCAGAGAAAGAGTGAGAAGAGTCAAAGATGACCCCAAAGCTGCGAGTTGAGGAAACAGAGGATGACAGAGTTATCCACAGAGATAGATAAGATGATCCATCTTGGCCGTGTTCAGTTTCAGATGGCTGCAATACATCCAGGCAGCAACGTCAGACAAAGAGGCTGGGATTCAGGCCTGGATTCCAGGAGAACTTTCTGGGGTAAAGAGGTAAATCTGAGAGTCATCAGCATAAAGATGGTACTGAAAACCATGAGAGGAGATCAGGGTAGCAAGGGAATGAGTATAGAGAGAAGAGGTCCCAACACAGAGCCCGGAGGTACTCCAACTGAAAGCAGGATAGAAGTGGACAAAACTTCACCAGAGAAAAAATGAAAAAGTGTGATGAGAGAAATAAGATGAAAACCAAGACAGAGCCCTGAAATCCAAGGGAAAATAGGGTATCCAGAAGATGGTGGTGATCAGTGTCAAAAGCAGCAGATAGGTCAAGAAAGATGAGAATCAAGTAAAGATCCTTGGATTTGGCCAGAAACAGGTCACTGGACACTTTGGCATGGGCTGTTTCTGTAGAATATAGATGACAAAAGCCAGATTGCAGTGGATTCTGAGTATAGTACAAATATTAGGGGTGATTTGGCAGAAAAAGAAATGTCAGTAATCTATAGGAATGTGCATTCATTTCAAACATGGGAAATATAAAACAGCATAGGAAATGCTGCTAATATCATTTTCAATCTGAACATGACGTTAAAAAAAATCCAGAAATTCTGAGGGATTATTTTTTTTATTTGCTTAAACCTCTAGTAACCTTTCAGCTATGTTGTTCATTTGGGCAGCATTCACAGCTATGTCTTTAACAAAATTGCCCTGTAATGAAAATTCATAAAACAAAAACAAGCCTGCAAATGATACAGGAAACTAAACAAAATATTTTTACCTGCACACCCTAGTAATCTGTGTAATTACAAAATATAATGGAAAGACAATATGGTACCAAATGGGTCAAAAAGTCACTGAGCAGCAAGATAACTGGTTAATTTTTACCCAATATCTATAGAAATTTTTTCAGCAGGAACAAACCAGAGATCTTCAGCTGAATATTCACCTAAATTTAGGCGGACAACGTTTTGCTGGTTAGACTCAGAGGACAGCGTGTGCTGCAAACCTTGACTGGTGCAGAATGAGTGTGTTTGCCTGCTGTTTCTGGCTACTGCCCTGTTGAAAGCACATTTCCACTTTACTTTAAAAGGCACACTGCACTTTAACTTAAGGAACCATGTTCATGAGATTAACTACAGCTCCTAGAGTGCTTCGGATGCATGTTGATGATGTCGGAACTGGAGTCTTTACAAAGACACCACGACTGAGGCATTGTGCCTCAGGCTTCGTACCGAAGGAGCATGCCTAAGGGGCAGGTCATGCTTCTTAGTGCGCCTCTTCATGCGTACAGTCATGCCATTTCTCTGGCTCACTATTCCAGTGATAGTGGGAATCGGGCATTCACATTCTTCAAATGCTGCGTCATGGCCTGGCCATGGAAGGAACTTAAGTGATCTTGTTAGAATCAATATTAATTATGCTTCTGACATGTTAATGAACTCATCTGAAATTTGGTTTAGTGAGCACTTGTTGAGTGAAGACCAAGTTTGAGATACTTATGACCTTACTATGGATGAAAATCTAGACATTTTCCGTATCACCAAAACTTGGCCAATGGAGAGTGATGCTATGGTTCTTACTGCCCTTTGTCCTCCTGGCTTTCAGTATGTGACTTGTCCCAGATCCATTGGTGGGGAGGGAGGGGGGGGTCTTGCTACTGCTCTGTGAGACCATCAAATTTCTTTGTCCCCATGTTGACCCTGTGATGGGTTTGGAATATGTGGTAGTCTTTTGGAAATTGGGAGATCCGTTTGCTCTACCGTGCTCCTGCCTTTGTTATTTATCCTGTCCAAATGAACATTTATGTTAATTGAATTTAAAATTTAGCAAACTATCTGATTTTAGGCCATTTTAATATACCCATTAATTGGTCATGCCTATCAGACTACCAGGTTGATTTGCTAGAAATGACCACCTCTTTTGGTCATATACAATGTGTCAAAGCCCCTACACATGATAAAGGCCATTCACTTGATCTAATTTTCATCCCTAATCATTTAACACCTTCCTCATTGAACTTGCAGGTAAAGCCTATTCCCTGGTCAGGTCATTGTGTCCTCACTTTCTTCAGTAAGCTTTTTGGTGTGCCATGATTCTGCCTTTTCTTCCATTACAGTTCAGAAACAATGATAGTGTCTTGATGTTGACTCTTCTCATTTTGCCTCTAGGTGGGCTTAAATAATGGAGGGCCAGTTTTCTAAAGACTTGATCTTGCAGACTCCTCTTCTTGTTCAAAAATTAGAACAAGTATTGAATGACCTTGCTCCTCTACAAACTAAAAATATATATTTTACTCAATATGAATTGCTGAATTTCCAGATGAAAGCAAATAATGATAAATTATAAAAATTATTTAACATACACACGTTTTTTGAACAGCGGGTCTCAGACTCTCATGGAGTTTTTCAGTGACAATGGCAAAAGCCAGTAACTACTCCTGATGTACATCAACGACCCTTTTTGTTTTTTAAACGTGTGTTTTTTTTCCAAGCGTTTTGAAATAACTTATCCAAGATGCATTTTATAAAACAGAAGTTAGGCTTATCTTAAAAGTAGTTTATCCCAACGCCTACTTCAGCGCCATCGCGTTTCACGGATAGGTTCCGTTTCTTCAGGGGCTAAATAAGCCTATTCTTTGTGTGTATTCGACTATCTGGAACAAAAAAGCAATAAAAATATGCCCACATTCCAATCAGCATATATTTTCATTCAGCAAACTAGCGGATTATATTCAGATATGTGAAGACCCCGCTTACCTCATTCATGCGCCCTGAATGCAACTGTTGCAAAGGATCAGAAAAACGCCGCGCATGCGGTCTGAAAACCAGGGGAGTGTCTATATATAGCTTGAGTGACTTTGTTGTTTATCAATGGAATCATAGCTAACATCAGATGCAAAGAGTCCAATCAATCTGGGTGTTAAGCCCACCAGGAATAACTGTCTGCAATTTAAAGATCCATCGTTGTTCTTTGTAAATGAGAGTTTGATCCAAAGTTTTATCTCCCATTGCCTTATTAACTTTTTCAACGGAGAAACAACGAAGGTCAGTAAAAGTATGGTGGTAAGTCAAGCAATGAGCTACCATGGGAGCGGTAAGAGTTTTACATTTAAGTCTACTGCGATGTTCTCCTAAACGAATTCGGAATGGACGCATAGTTTTCCCAATGTACATCAATGAGCAGGGGCAGCGGATCGCATATATTACTTGCGAAGTTTGACAGTTAGTGGAATGCTGCAAAAAGTATAGTTTTCCTGCATGCTCAAAGGATTGAATTGTTAAATTGACCTCACAAAATGCACATTGTCCACAATTAGAATGTCCTGCTGAGATATCGGTGAAGGTATTCTTGGAAATAGGTACAACAGTAGGGCTTACTATTTCCTTCAAATTTCTGTTTCTGGTCCACACACATCGAACATTTTTGTTTCTTAATGCTGGAATGCTATGTATCACGTTCATGTGTTTATTAAGCGTCTTCTGAATCAAACTGCTATACGGGGAGTACTGAGTAACTAAATTGATTGATGAGTCCATCTCTTGCGGAGCCTTGGGCTGCAACAGATGTTCCCGATGGTTGAAAAGAGCTCTCTTATAAGCCTTATCTATAATGCCCTTTGGGTATCCCCGTTGTAAAAAATGTTGTTTCAAATTTCCAGCTTGATGTTTGAATTCTTGTATATTAGAACAGTTCCTACGATATCGGAGGAACTGTGAAAGTGGGAGGCTATCCTTCAATTTTCTGGGGTGAAGACTGTCATAGTGTAATAAAGCATTGCGATCCGTGGGTTTACGATAGACTTTAGTTGCCCACCCTGTATCTTCAATATGTACTTCAACATCCAGAAAAGAAATATGGGACTGGCTACAGGTACTAGTGAATTGAATGGAAGTTTCTCTGGTGTTGAGCCATCTAACAAATTCTTGTAATGTCTCGACGGGGCCCACCCATATGACAAAAATGTCATCGATGTAGCGGCACCAGAGCCGAAGATGACAGGACCATTCCGATTGTTTCAACCATTGGGTTTCAAAAGCCCCCATATAGATGTTGGCGATAGAAGGGGCGCATGTAGCGCCCATCGCCACCCCTGTTTTTTGATGATAAATGGTATCTCCGAATTGAAAATGATTGTGAAATAGCACTAACTTGGTTACCTGATCCAAAAAAGATATATGCCCCGGAGTTAAATCCGATCTGGTGTTAAGCAAGGCCATCACTTCAACGTGAGCTCGCTCTTGAGGTATATTGGTATAAAGAGCGTTCACGTCTAATGTCGCTAACCATAGATCAGGTTCATTGGTTGTTAAAGAGAATGTTTCCAGCAACTGCAAAAAATGCATCGTATCTCTTACATAGGAAGCGATCTGTGGTATTAATGGTCTTAAAAATGAGTCTAGATAGACCGAAAGTGGTTCCAAAACAGTTCCCCGGGTAGACACAATAGGTCTACCGGGCGGATCAATAAGCCTCTTGTGGATCTTCGGAACCAAGTAAAATCGTGCCAACATGGTGTTAGTGGGATTTAAAAATCTCCACTCTTTGTTCGATATGCATTTATCTTTCAATGCTAATGTTGTGATATCCTTAATATATGTGGCCAACTCCTTCGTGGGATCTGATGTTAAAATTTCATAAGTGTTGGCATCAGTGAGTTGAAGTTGTGCTTCACCGAGGTAGCTGTGTTTGGTCATGATAACGATTGCTCCACCTTTGTCGGCTCGTCGAACCACAAGGTCATCCCGAGAACGTAACTCCTTCAAGACGTTGTTTTCAGCTTTAGTAAGAGCATACCATCTTTTAAGAGGTGTTTGCAATATGCATTCCATATCGTGTAATACCATACTGCGAAAAAGAGATAAAGCCTCCGGTAGCGGTTCCGGTGGGGACCAGCTAGATTTCAAAGGTAATCGGACTCTATTACTCGGAGGATTAATGGCATTGGCGGGCTGCTCATCTTGTGAGGCAAAAAATATTTTTAAATGTAATTTGCGAATTAAATGTTCAAAGGCAATTCTAAAGTCAAACATGTCAAAGCCAACTTGCGGTACAAAGGAAAGGCCTTTTTCTAATAATTGAAAATATTCTGTGGGGATCGGTTGCCCTGAAATATTAATCACGATCGAGTGGGAAGGGGGGGTCGCTCATTTGCATCTGTTGGATGAGCGCTTGGGTTCTACTTGTGGATCTTTTTTCTTTACTCCAACGCCCTTGCCCCCCTGAAAATCCTGTCTTTTCAACTCCACATCTGATCCTGACGAGTTCTCCCCTTCTGAGCTGCCTCCAAAGGACACTTTCTTCTTATCTTGTTTCTTGGGATTCATCCATGGGTACACGTAACCACTCGTGTAATCACCATAGTCTCTTCTTAACTTGTTGGATTTAACCTGTTTGACTTCCTCATACACCTGTGTTATTTTTTGCTTCAATTCATCCACACTTTTGTTATATTGTTCCTCAGTTGCTGTTTTCTTCAGATTTTGTAGTGCATCATCTTCCTCTTTTCTCAGGGTATCCAAAGTTGTCTTAGAGGTGTCTACTATCAACATCATGAGGTCGCGGGAACATTTGTTCAAGATACAATTCCATTTATCTATAAATGAAGTATCAGAAATGAACATTTTCGGTTCCTTGTAGATTCGAAGACCCCTAGGAATTTGTTGCCTTCAATATTTTACTCTTGAGTTTAAGACCAAACTAGATTGTCCTCTACAAACTAAGACTATCCCACAATCAGCCGCCAAATGCTTAACGACATAATCAAAAAAGTACCAAACACACGCTCAAGGAGGAAACTCTACCAACACACCCTATCAACAGCTTCCATACCACCGAACGCCACACAAAAAGAGTACTTCAGAGCATTTGAATACTACTCACCAACACTATGGAACTCACTCCCACCCAACCTAAGAGAGATCACAGACCTTGCCGACTTTAGAAAACACTTAAAAACCTACCTCTTCAAAAACCACTACAACAGCATACCGGATACACAAGCACAGGATTGAACTCAGCACGCAACTGTCCCCCTCAACCAAAAGTCTGAATCATTGTACATAGTTATAGAGTTGTAAACTGTTAAATGTAAAAAGTTCTTCTACCGTTCCTTGTAATAATATTCTGTTCTCTGTGAACCGCTTTGATAAACTTGAAAAGCGGTATATAAAAAATGTTAAATAAATAAACTGAAAAGAGCACCCTAGTATTGTAAAGAGGTGAGGCAAGCTAAGGAAAATGGAAAAAAAATGTTGTAATTCAGGTTCTGTGGAAGATAAAGTTTATAGTTCATTGATGTAGGACTATTGTCAGCTTGTTATAAAGGTCAGGCAAAAGTTCTATTCTTCTCGTTTGCTTTCTGTATCATCTTGCTCCAGGGAGTTATTTAGCTTGTGAGCTCCAATAGACACCTTCTGATTTGGAGTCCATTGACCCAACATTTTTACAGTTTAAATCTGAGCATCATGATAGTGCTGAAAGTGTGGCTGGCAGCTTAGCCACTGCAGCCTCTGATTGTGTCATAAATAAATGGGAGGGATTTGAGCCTATTTCAGAGGCCCAGGTTGAGGATCTGTTTGATTCTGTATTTGTAGTTCCGTATAGGTTGGACAGTGTTCCTCCCTGTTTAATTAAATCTTGTTGAGGCATTTTTGTTCCTCTTATTACAGAATTGATCAGTAGCTTGTTTCATGCTTCTTTATTACCATATGAATTAGAGATCAACTGTCCAACCTATTTTGAAAAAGGCACATTTGGATACTACCATTATGAAGAATTTTAGACCAATTTTGAGCTTGACATATTTGACGAAACTTAATGCTTCAACTGCAACAGCATGTTGAAAAATATTCCCTTTGAGATAGATATTAGTTCAGTTTTCGTAATGGTTGAAGTACTGAAACCTTATTGGTTTCAACACTCGATAACTGGTTAAGTCACTTGGGTAAGGGGAATGGGATCTCAATTGCCTTTTTAGATATTGCAGCCACTTTCAATTCAGTTCCACATTTTGCCCTCCTTGATTGGCTGCAGATGTGTAGTCTGAATAAATCTGTTCTGAAATAGTTTCAGTTTAATAGTGGGATAAAAAAAGGGTGCTAAGGGAGAACAAGACTAAATTAATTCTTTGCTTTTGTCTTTATTGAAGATGATGTAGAAATGTTACCCATGCCTGAAGTGGTATTTAAAGGTGATGCATTGGAAGAATTTAAACAAATCTTGGTAAACCAGGAAGATGTTTTACAACTATTTGATAAACCAAAGGGTAGCAAATCACCTGGACCAGATGGTATAACCCCAGGATGCTGAAAGAACTGAAATATGAGATGAGATTGCAGACCTACTATTAGTAATCTGTGAACTATCATTAAAATCATCTATAGTACCTAAAGACTGGTGAATGGCCAATGTAACACCAATTTTTAAAAAGGGTTCCATGGGTGATCTAGGACATCACTACTGGACAAAATGGTAGAAAACATTATAAAAGAATAAAATTACTGAGCATGTAGATAATTATTTAAATGAGAAAAAAAGTCAACATGGATATTTAGACAGATTTGTATACCACCTTATCCTACAATCAAAGTGGTCACATCACAATTGGAGGGTTACATTTAACATGAGGGTACTTAGCAACATTATACAATGAACGCGTATGTCTAGTTGGGATGAGTGGGTATTGAGTTGGCGGAGGTAGTTGCATTACCGTTTGTGTGGAGACTTGTCTGTCTGCTCATATGTTTCTGTAAAGGACAGGGTTTTAAGGGCCTTGTGGAAGTCTATGATGTCATTTAATGCCCTCAGGCTCATTGGGAGGAAGTTCCAAAGTGTGGGCGCCAGTAGTGAAAGAGCTCTTCTTGAAGTAGTTTGATTAGTCTTGTGGTATCCTGCAGGTATGCCGATCACGTTGTCATTATTGGTCTTTCTTGGTCTATTGCTGATATCTCTTGTTATGATATCTTGGAGTGCATCTGCCAAGAGATGGTGGATGATTTTAAAGATGATCAGGATTGTTTTAAAATTTTGCTCTGGCCATTACTGGGAGCCAGTGCAGTTGCTGTAAGACGGGGGTGATGTGTTCAGTTCTTGGAGTGTCTGTAGTGATGCGTGCTGCAGTGTTTTGCACAATTTGGAGTGGGTGTAAGGGCATATAGCCAAGGAAAGTCTTGTCATACTAACCTGTTATACTAACAATATTTTTTGAAGGTGTGAATAGAAAGGTAGATAAAGGTGAGCCAGTTGAAATTATGTATCTGGATTTTCAGAAAGCCTTTGACAAGGTTCCTCATGAGAGACTATTGAAAAATTATAACATCATGGATAGGAAGTGTACTACTGTGGATCAGGAACTGGTTAAAAAGATAGAAAGCAGAGGGCAGGGCTAAATGGCCAATTTTCCCAGTGGAGAAAGGTGAAAAGTGGAATACCCCAGGGATATGTACTAGGTCCGCTGCTTTTTAACATTAGTAAATGACCTGGAAATGGAAATAATGAGTGAACAGAACATCAGAAACAGCCACACTTTTAAACCACACATCAAAAACAAGTGGGAAGAAGTGGGCAGAACAAAATCAATGCAAAATACACACAAGCCAGGTAAAAGCTGGAAAGCAATGAGCACAAATGCTCGAAGCTTAGCCAACAAAGTTCCGGACCTGGAAGCCCTAATGGTGGAAATGGATTTGGACAATGTGGCCATTACAGAAACATGGTTTAATGAATCGCATGATTGGGATATAGCCATAGCTGGCTATAATCTATACAGAAGAGACAGAGGAAATGGAAAAGGAGGGAAGTAGCCTTGTATTTGAAAGCAATATTAAAGCTACTGAAATGCAGGGGACATGGGGAAAAGAAGAAGCGCTCTGGATTGTATTGGAAAGAGGAGATGGTACTGTCATCCATATTGCTGTAGTCTATGGACCTCCGACTCAAATTGAAGAGAGAGATAACGAATTAATTAATGATATTGCCAAGATAGCAACAAAGGGGGAAGCGATCATTTTGGGTGACTTTAATCTACCTGATGTGGATTGGATTACTCCTTCTGCACATCTGGAAAGAAGCAAAAAAAATTGTGGATGCTCTCCAAGATGCGTTACTTAGACAAATGGTGATGGAACCAAATAGGGAAAGCTCAACGTTGGATTTAGTGCTCACCAACGGTGATAGCGTGTCAAATGTCTGTGTGAGTGCCCCTGTGAGCAACAGCGATCATCACACGGTGTGGTTTGAGATAAAAGGCATGGTACAGGCCAATCATAGCAAGCTCAAAGTCCTAAACGTCAAAAACACTGACTTCAATAAAATGTCTGAGTACTTAAAGGAGGAAATAATGGGGTGGAAGGAGATAAGGGAAGTGGAATTGCAATGGGCTAAACTAAAGGTAGCAATAAAAGGGGCAACAGATAAATATGTAAGAAAAGTAAATAAAAACAAGAGGAGAAGGAAACCTATTTGGTTTTCCAAAGAAGTGGCTGCTCAAATAAAGGCAAAAAAACACATCTTTCGCAAAATTCAAAAGCTTGCAAACAGAACAACGCAGAAATGAATACAGGATCAAGCTCAAAGAGTCTAAGAGAGAAATAAGGATAGCAAAATCAAAGGCAGAGGAAAAGATGGATAAAGATGTCAAGGGTGGCGACAAAACTTTCTTCAGGTATATTTGGGAAAGGAAGAAGATCAGAGTTGAAATTGCAGGACTCAGAAGTGCTGGGAAAGGACTCGTGGAAAGTGACATTGAAAAAGCGAAATTGCTAAACAAATACTTCTGCTCTGTTTTTACCAAAGAAAATTCTGGAGATGGACCAGCTGCGACTCCCAAATATAAAAATGGGAATGAAGTAGATACCACACCATTCACAGAAGATGAGGTGTTAGAAAAACTTGCTAAACTGAAAGTGGACAAAGCCATGGGACTGGATGGGATACATCCCAGGATACTGAAAGAGCTCAGAGAGGTTCTTGCAGGACCGTTAAAGGATGTCTTCAACAGATCCTTGGAAACAGGAGAGGTTCCTCAGGACTGGAGAATGGCTGATGTCGTACCTCTACACAAAAGTAGTGACAGGGAAGAAGTGTCAAACTACAGGCCAGTGAGCCTTACCTCAGTGGCGGGAAAAGTAATGGAGGCGCTTCTGAAAGAGCAAATAGTGAACTTTCTCAAAACCAACAGGTTGCAAGATCCAAGGCAACATGGTTTTACCAAAGGACGGTCTTGCCAAACAAATCTGATTGAGTTCTTTGACTGGGTGACCAAGGAACTAGATCAGGGGAATGCAATGGATGTCATATACATAGATTTCAGCAAAGCCTTTGATACTGTTCCTCATAGAAGGCTTGTCAAACTCAGTAGCTTGGAGATGGGTCCCAAGATGGTAAATTGGATTAGAAATTGGTTGACTGACAGACAACAGAAGGTGATGATACATGGAGCTCACTCGGATGAAAGGAAGGTGATTAGTTGGGTGCCCCAGGGTTTGGTCCTGGGCCCGGTACTGTTCAATGTATTTGTGAATGATATTGCTGAAGGACTGAATGAAAAAGTCTGTCTTTTTGCAGATGACACAAAAATTTGCAACAGAGTGGACTCCCCCGAGGGAGTGGTTAACATCAGGAAAGATCTACAAAAGCTGGAAGAATGGTCTAATGCTTGGCAACTATGATTTAATGTGAAAAAGTGCAGTGTCATGCAGCTGGGTAGCAGAAATCCAAGGGAAAACTTACACTATAAGGGGCGAGAGGTTGGTGTGCACAGTTCAGGAGAAAGACCTTGGTGTGATTATCTCTGATGATCTCAAGGTGGCAAAACAGTGCGACAAGGTGGTAGCAAAAGCCAGGAGGATGTTGGGCTGCATACAAAGAGGGATTACCAGCAGAAAGGAAGAGGTACTAATGCCACTGTATAAGTCACTGGTGAAGCCTCACTTGGAATACTGCATTCCGTTTTGGAGACCATATCTTGCAAAAGATGTAAAAAGACTGGAAACTGTTCAGAGGAAGGCAACCAAAATGATTTGGAGCCTGCGTCAGAAGCCTTATGAGAAGGTACTTGAAGACCTAAATATGTACACTTTGGAGGAGAGGAGGGACAGGGGAGATACGATTCAGACCTTTAAATACTTAGAGAAATGATGAACAAACCAACCTCTTCCAAAGACGGGGAAGCTGTAAAACTAGAGGGCATAACATGAAGCTGCAAGGTGGCAAATTGAAAGGCAATGTCAGGAAATATTTTTTTCCCTGAAAAGGGTGGTGGATGTTTGGAATGCCCTCCCGATGGAAGTGGTGGGGGCAAACACAGTGATGGAATTCAAAACGGCATGGGACAAACACAGTGGATCCCTTTACAGCACAGAATAAAAACAAAACAAAAAACGGTACCATCTAACTTCTGAACCATCTAATGTCTCAACAAATAGGGGTGTCCTACATGGAGTGGTGGGTTCACCCCTAAACAAAGACAGGGGGAGGGGTGGCCTGCACAGAGCGACAGGAGCACCTACTCTTGCCATCTTGCTGGGCAGACTAGATGGACCATGCTGGTTTCTATCTGCCGTCATTTACTATGTGAGGTGATCAAATTTAGAGATGACAACAAATTACTCAAAGTTGTTAACACAAGAGGATTGTGAAAAATTGCAAGAGAACTTTGATAAACTGGAAGACTGGGCCTCAAAATGGCAGATGAAATTTAATATGAACAAGTGCAAAGTTATGCACTTAGGGAATAACAACCCAAACTGCAGTTGTCTGATGACGCTGTGGGGAAAAAAAAAGCTGAAGTTAAAATTTTTGAATGTTGTGTTTTGATTAAAAACTATATGAAATGACATAGGATATGTCGTCAATATTTTCCATGAAGTTTCAAACAAATGCAGGTCTGTATTATTTTACCATAATGTGTTTAACCATAGTGTGTGCTACATACTAATGGGATACAAATCATGTACAGCACCTGATTATTATGCAAGTTGAATAAACGCTACCTGCATTGAACTTCACAAGCCGCATTATTTGTTGGAAATAACGCCAGCTTTGAACTAGCATTATTTTTCTTTCCCAGGAGCACTGGGCCACTAACACATGACCTAATCCTCCCAGGGACATCTTATAGGGCTGGTGTGTATGGAACTGGCACATGTATGATTGGGTGGACCCTCATCCCCTTGGAAGAGACCCTCCATGCCCCTCACAGCCCCCTTACCCCCACTAAGATACCCTGCCCACCTGGAACAGACCCGCCCAATCCTCCCAAAGACCACTCCAGTATCTACCGGTGGGTTACTTGGTTTCTAGTGGCTCTAGCATGAGCAATCCACAGCCACGGCTCCAGATTCAGAACAGCACCTGTCCATTCATAGCAGTAGTCTTGCAGAACTCCACTATGGGTCAAGCTGCTAAATAAGTGGGAGGGGCAATGAAAGATCTCTTCCAGGAGTTGGGGCATCTTGAGGTGAATCAGAGGGTCTTTGCTAGAGGGTGTCTTCAGGAATACTAACATTAAAAGTTAAAGGGGTCTATTTTCAAAAGGTATCGGTGCCTAATTTTGGCACTTAGGCACCAAAATTATTCTTGTTGAAAACAGACTAGAACTGACCATCTAAATTTAAGAGTTTAGTTTCACTAGGCTCCTAAACTTAAATGCCTTCAAAATGGGTGACAAAGGGGGGATGGAGTTAGGCAGAAAAAAAAAAAAAAAAAAAAAAAAAGTTAGGCCCTTCAGCATTAGGCACTTAACTTAGGAACCTAAATTCAGAGAAATGAATTGAAAGTCTAAATTTAGGATTCTAAGGGCCCATATATGGATCCATCATTTATTTATTTATTTAACATTTCATATATACCGCCTTTCATGATATCAAGGCGGTTTACATTGAACAAACTGAAGTTACACTGAACAGGGCATTATAACTTGGAGATAACTATTTTACAGGGAACATGGGCGATGGAGGGTTAAGTGGCTTGCCCAAGACCACAAGGAGCACCTGTGGGACTAGAAACCTCAGTCCTTCCAGCCCAAGGTTGCTGTCCTCTAGTGGGATTTGAACCACTGACCTTAGATACCTTGCCCCAACCACTAGGCCACTCCTCCCTCATATCATATGGATGCGAAAGCTGGACAGTGAAAAAGATTGACAGGAAGAAAATTGATGCCTTTGAATTATGGTGCTGGTGGCGAATACTGTGTATACCACGGACTGCCCAAAGAACAAACCAGTCAGTACTAGAGGAGATCAAACCTACGCTTTCTTTAGAAGCTCAGATGACAAGACTTCAGCTTTCATACTTTGGACATATCATGAGAAGAGAGAGATCATTAGAGAAAGACATCATGCTTGGCAAGGTAGAAGGTCAACGCAAAAGAGGAAGGCCAGCAATGAGATGGAACGATACAATAACAGCAGCTATGGGTGTCAGTCTGTCAATGAGCTGTCTGACTGAAGACCGAACACAATTTAGGACAGCTATCCAGAGGGTCACCATGAGTCGACACCAACTCGACAGCACTTAAAACAACAAGGGCCCAATATTTAGCCTGCAGCAGTCAGCAGTTTTAAAGTGCCCAGCCACCATGGGGAAAACTGAAACCAAATATTTAGCACCAGAATTTGGATATCCTCCAGTGCCAAATATTCAGGTTCAGCACTTACCAGCACAGCTATCCAAACAGCAGCGATTTGAGCCACTCTACAGACAGCCAAATTGAATAAAGTTAGGTCATTTTAATAGCTGTCCAAAGTTTATGCAAACCATGTAAATGCCTTGGAATATCTACACCTCCCCCCCTTCACCTCTGCCCTCCCCCTCTCCAAATTTACTGCTTCAGGAATATAAACTTTAGTCAAACTTAGTCTGATCTCTTTTCTGGAAACATTGTTTTTTACCTGAAAGCCATCCTTCCCTTTACACGTCCCCTGGTCTATAGACGATGCAGATTAATTTAATCCCCACTAAATTTATTACTAACCCCTCACTAATTGTACACGATTAGCCCGCTTCCCTTTCTACTTCTGACTCATTTGTCTTCTCTCCTGTGCCATCTCTATATGATGCAATAATTCTACCGCCTCACAGATCAGTTCTCCTTTGTTTGGTTTTGCACCGTTTATTCCCTCATATTATCTCTTCCTGCCATTTTATCTTTTTCTCCTCCTCTTCATTTCTCTCCTCCACACCCTAGCTGGTTTAAGTCACTTATTGTGTATGCTTTGGATTGGTGCACACCAAATATGTCATTTTAGCTGTTTGATATAAGGTGTTCACCGAAGCAGATTCCATCCCAGCAGGTATTCAGAGGAAGTCTATGGGATGAGACCATGAGTAATTGAGAACTGTCAGCAGCCTACGTTTCATGCCAGTCACGCCAAAGAAGAACTGCAGGTGTCACAACCCAGTGGTGAAAATTGGCTGCCCCCCCCCCCCCCCAATCCATGCTATTGCACCGCGTCCCTCCAGCCCAGTTCATCCCTGAAGGGAAAGGGCTTCAACTCAATTTTCTGCAACGTGCAGCAGGAAGGCAGTGACCTTGGCACATTGACCAATTTGAATGCAAATGAGACGGCACTTCCCCAGAATCTAGACTAAGGCAGAATTTGCGAGAGTAAGAGAACAAGTTATTGAAAAAGGGAGCGAAGACAAGAATTGAGAAAGAGGAGGAGAAGGAGAAAAAGAGGAAGGCAAGAGCGGAAGAGAAGAACTAAAAATAATAAGAGAGAGGAATAAGGGAGACAGAGAGGAAGAGGTAGAAGGAAAATAAAAAGGTGAAATGATTGCTGAGGTCTTATTCGAAAAACAAGTGCTTATTGAAATAAGAGGCACACCATGGAACAGCAGATGAAAGAGGGCTTCTGGTTCTCTTAGCATTTCATTAAAGGTTTAGTACAACACCCATGTCCCATTCTTCCGTTGATGAATGATACAGTCAAACAGGAATTATATTCTAGGATAGTGGTTCTTGAGGCACACCCAGCCAGTCGGGTTTTCAAGATATTCACAATGAATATGCAGAGAGAGATTTGCATACTAAGGAAACAGTGCATGCCAATCTACTTCATGCATATTCCTTATGGTTAACCTGAAAACCCGACTGGATAAGTGTGCCCCAAGGACTGGGTTGAGAACCACTGTTCTAGGACATCCTTTGCATATTTAGAATAGGCAGAGGGAGTATTAGGAAATAATGAATGATGTGACAGCCTAAGACAGGCTAGCACTAGTATCTTTGGTGAGTGATTAGTACAGCACTTCATAGTCAACAGAAATCAAATGGTGCTGAGAGCTCTAGGAGTACAAAAAGGATTGTCTGCTGGCAATCCATGTATAGTCAGAGTTCATCAACTAGGCTTACTAGTACTGTCACCATACTAAAGTGAGGCCTAAAGCCCAACTACAATGGATCTAGGCTCTCTGTGCTCAGTAAGAAGTCAGCTGTATTTTTACAACTTTTTCAGTGATCTTGCCAGGAATGGTAGGTGCTGGTTGACTGTTAATCAGTTCATTTGCTCTCACTTTGATTTCTTTAGAGTAGCCTAATAATCATTTGTTTTAAGCAGTCTGGTATGTGACGTTTAACTATTTGGCATGTTTAACTAGGAGAAGCACAGGTCCTCATAGCATGTTGTAGTTTTCAAGTCGGATAAGAGGGTATCAATGTCTTTCTTGGAATGGATTTTCTCATGGAGACCAGATGCCCATAGCCACACAAGCTGCCTGGCGGCTATTGCCATTCCCACAGTGTGGGTGCAGTTTCAAAGGTGTCGAAGTAGATGAGGTGCTTTCCACAGTCTGTCAGGTCTTGAAGGACAGATGCCAGGGTGTTGTGTGTATCTGGTGGAAGGGGGCCAGTGAATTCCTGGCCTTGGTGAGAAGAGTCTCATTGTACATAACCATCTGGAGCTGGTGTGCCACTATTTGGGCGTTCAACATAGCCCCCTGGTACACCTTCTTTCCGATGACATTGAGGGTGCATTGGTTTTTCCCTGGTGAGGCATTCAATTGGGGACTAAACTCTTGGTTCACTTTAAGGCAGATTCCACCACAATGGACTGGTGCAGAGGCTGTGACTTTTCAGAACCCGGGGCCAGTTTGACCTGGTACTTTATGTCCAATCTCTTGATGGCAGCTAGCACTGTAGCGGGGGTTTACCAGAGTCTGTCTTTACAGTCCAGTAGAACCTAGTGTATGGGGACTGCCATCATTGTCTTAATTTTAATTTAATTTAATTAACAGTTTCTTATATACCGCACCTTCCAGAGATCAGGTGCGGTTTACATGGAACAACATTATAACAGGTCAATGTCTGTTAATACAGAGAACAACTTAAAACAACTTATATTACATTACATGGAAGAGCTTTAAACCATAACAACTTAAATTACATTACTTGGAACATAATGAACTGTTTACAGATAACAGAGAGAAAACTATATACAGCTGTGAATGAGACATGGTTGAGTCGTAATATATATAAGGGCATCAAGGTACTTTAGGGGCCTGAGGACATTCTTTCTAGGGTCTGGCGTGTCCTTGGGCAACAATCCAAGCTATGCTGACAGATCTTATATGAACTTTGGATAGGTCAGGTCCTCCAGGGGGCAGGTAGGGGCGGGGGGGGGGGGGGAGGAAGGGTCCAACAGGATACCTGTGGAATGGGGAGACCTTAAGATGCTGCTGTTGTCAGAATCCCAGGCAGAGTCATTGGGGTCCCTGATCTTGCCTGCTTCCCCTGAAAATGAAACTTCCAGTGAGGTGGGCTGGTCAGGTGATGCAGCCATGATGGCTGGGAGTGGCCATTGAGATGGCGTGGTGCTGCAATAGGGCATTAGGAAGATCGGTTCTGGAGTGAACAGATGCAGAATGGACAGGGGCTGTTGGGCTAAAAAAAAAAAAATCCTTATCAGCTATGGCTTCTGTATGGTGCTTGTAGGGTTAACTGGCATGTCCGTTCACGGTTGAAGCTGAACCTTTATTTGTTGTGGTTGCCAGTGGGGGCTACTCCATATAGTCTGTCCTGCATTCTCCTGGCATTGGCACTTATTGGTTGGCTCTGGGGAGGAGGTGGAGGAGCTGGAGGTGTATCTTTGGTGTCTAGGCTGTCCCTGGTGGATAAAGCTTCATCAATGACATTGACAGGAGGAGCTGCGACACCAGCAGGCTCTGGAGTCATGATGCCTGCATTTGTGAAGGCCTGGAGTGCTCTCAGCACTGCGGCTGGCTGTCCAACTGTGGCAGGAGCAGCCATTGGCACATGGGCGTGCCCCAGAGAAGGAAGAAACAAGAGGGCCACGGGAGTCCAGAGGATAGCTGTGGTCAGCGGGGGAGATCTCTGTGGCAGTGAGAAGGCAGGGAGTGATATCTGTGGAGGTGGTCCTGGGCGCAATACAGTCCAGAGGGGCAGCCAGAGGAGGAGGCAGGAACCAAAAGGGTGCCAGAGTGCAGGCTTACCTCTGCAGCCGCTGCATATGTGATTGGGACTACCAGGAGCTCCATCTGTCTCCCATGAGCTCAGTCATTGGGTTTACTCAGATTTTGGTGCTGGGGAGCAGGATTTGCCCAATTCTCCCTTTGCTTGTCCTCCCATTGCTTTTCCTCTCGTTGCAGGGTCCCTTTTTATCCTTTTCTGTGCGTGAGAGCAGGATTGAGGCATTTGGAGCAGTGGTCCTGGGCATCGCAGCTGCTGATCTTCTTGCTGCAGCATGAGCATTTAGCTGCATCCATTTCTGGTAAGATTAGAGGATTTTCTTTTTTTTTTTTTTTTAAAGATGAAGGGGAGATCTGTAGATGTCTGTCCATCTGTTCCATGAGGCGGATGGAAAAACACTGAGGCAGGAAGGACAATTCCAGGAAACAGGAATGGGGAAACAGGATGCTCAGAGGAACTTCCAAAAAAAAAGTGGGAATTCCTCTGAGCTATAGGAGGGCTACTCCGGTGCCGGTGGATGACACAGACCGCTTGTCCTTGGAGAATGGGTAGAAGGACATGACCTAGCGAGCTCGCAGCAGGTTCTCTCCAGTGTTAGAGCAATGTTTCTCGGCCTTCTTCTAGAGGCACACATACCTGTCACAACGAATACTGATGGATGAGAGAGATTTCCATGAGTCTCCAATATGTGTAGATTTACTTCATGGATATTCATTATGCTAATCATGAAAACCCAACTGGCTAGCTGTGCCCGCAATAGGGGATTGAGAAGCATTGTCTTAGAGTGTAGCTCTGTCTGGATACAACTGAACTTGTCTTAGAAAAATTGCTAGTTGTTGCACTATGCCTCTTGTAGTCTAGCTGACATTAGGGAGGACTTTGCTCTTAGTAGTTATTTGCTGTCTGGAACACTTTTCTTGATGAGTTTTTGGCTTGGTTGGTTGCTTTGGAGAAATATGCTCCTTACCCCATTGATGGCTCTGCAGTAGGCTGCCTGATCCCATCTGAACTCATTTTAATTGGTGCTGTAGTGCTGATTTCCCTCCATTTTTCTTTCAAGCTTTTTTTGGTTGGTTAGTTTAGTTCCAGTGTGAATCAAGATAGAACTGTAGGGTTTCTGGTTTGGCAGACTCTGAGACCAAAACATTTATAGACTGCTTTGAGATTTTTTCCTCTGGGAATCCACTGATGAGGTGGTGGTGAGGTGTGGGTTGGGAATAGGGGTCATGAGCATCTGCCGTAGGGTCTTTTGGTGTATGGGTATGGCTACCAGTTCTATGGTTTTTAGCATCTCTCATTTTTCTGAAAGAGGCAGCTGTATTTCAACCAGGATCCTGTGATTTAATCTTTAGGTTTACACTTTAGTTTTTCTTTTTGAGGAACTGGAGGTCAATCTCAGATATTTGCCGATGATATTCAGCTTTATGTCCCCTTGGGTAAATCATGGCTGGTGCAGTTCAATGAATTGGAAATTTGTTGCATACTATTGAAGAATGGTTGAGGAATAATAAATTGCTGCTGAACTATCAGAAGACTGGGATCATCGATTAAATTGTTCTTCGAGTTGACCAGGTCTTTGCTGGGATGGACATCAGTTAGAGGTTAAAGACCAGGTGCGCAGTTTAGTATTTGAGTCGGATGGACACTTGAACCTCAGGTTTCTAATGTAGTAAAATGGTGTTATTTCTACCTCCGCCGGTTTAGACAAGTTTGTGTGTTTTTTGAGCAAAAAGGCTTTACCACAGTCTTTAATGGTGGCATTTAAAGTTTCTATCATCTAAGTCCTTCTTATTTATCTGCTTATTTACCAGTTTATGCAGCTAACGGGTGCTAAGCTCTTTTAGCTTCCAGGGGCTACTATGCTCCTTTTGAGTAGGCTACAGAAGGCAATATCTAGTTCCCTTCCGTTCTTAAGCAAAGATGATACCTACAAATCTGAATTTTATAGATGATCTTCTGGAGTTTTCGAAAGGCACTGAAAACCCTCACTTGGAAACAAGTAGGTTATCTAAATCTATTATTTTATGTGAATTTCAATATTGATAGTTTCAGGACTGGGATATGTCCATTGTTATAATACATAAAACAATGACAAAATTATATATGTATGAATGATTACGTATATTTTATTGTATCCTACCTTGAGTTATTTGAAAAGGCAAGTGAAATATCCCAAAAAAATGCAATAAATGATCTAACCATGAGAACAGGGTAATCTGCATGTTAATCAATATTTCTTGCAGCAGAAATTGTGGAAGAGGTTTCAGATGTGTGGTCTGCATCATGAGTTGGCTTGTCATCTTACTGGATCAATCCTGGGGTTTGTACTGAGAGCAGAAAATCACTTGGGGAAACTAGTGCTTTGTCATCTATATGGATGCTGAAATGCCCCAGGATTATGGCTGTGGGGTGCTCTAGGATTATCTCCGATTTTGGGATGGTGAGCCGGCTAGGGAGTATAGCTACATAAACATGGCTGCCATCTGCCTATGAAGGGCTTGAATCTGGGCTAGCTGGTAGGGCAAAATGGCAGGGCTAAGGAAAGCTAGAAGTGATCTGACAAAACAGGGAGGGGTGGACAAGATTCGGCACAGCAGGGGCTCCCAAGGGTTTTAAGGGTAGGGAGAGGCAATGCTTGACATTGAGTGGGAGGGATGGAGTCATGCGGCTGCAACAAATGGGGGGAGGGTGGAGGGTCAGTTACCAGTACTGAAGTGGGCATGATAAGAATGGGGGGGCTGGGTGCCCAACAATGGCACCTGGGTCTGAAAAGAACAGGGACTCAGGTGCTGGGTGTGGAGTAGAGAATGCAGCATACTGAGCGCTTGGATCAAAAACAATCCAGGTCCCAGCCCCTGCAGCAGGAGCAAGGGCAACAACAATACAAAAGAGCATAAGGCCAATAATTGTCTATAATATTAAGAAATACAGGAGAAGATTCTTAGCAGGCTGACCCATGTTGCACCGAATGCTCAGGGTGGCAATCAGCAAGATATGGTAACTGTTTCAGCCATACAGCAGGCTGGATCAGAGAATGCTCTGAAACACACTCAAAGGCCAAGTGGTGGCATCTAGCATGCCCTCATTCCACGAGAGAGAGTCCAGCCCCAGGATAGGAGGGATATTTACAATTTTTTCTTCATTTTATATTTATGCAATTATACAATAAGTCCAAGAACACATCCTTGTACAAAAACAAAAGCAAACTGCAAGCAAAAGAGGAGTAGCCTAGTGGTTGGGGCAAGGTACTTCAGGCCGGAAGGTCGGGAGTTCAAATCCCACTAGAGGACAGCAACCTTGGGCCGGAAGGACTGGGGTTTCTAGTCCCACAGATGCTCCTTGTGGTCTTGGGCAAGCCACTTAACCCTCCATTGCCCATGTTCCCTGTAAGTATTAGTGTATGTGTCTCATATCCCCCTGTGTTAAATGTATCTCCCAATTGTGTTGTGACCGCTTTGATTGAAGGATAAGGCAGTATACAAAACTGTCTAAATAAATAAATAAAAATAAAGAAATAGAACCTCATGATACAGAATAAAGAAAAGCAAAAAGCAGTTGCACAACCAGAGAAGTTAGAGGAAAATAAACAAACTGTCCCAAAATTACAAGAATAAAAGATTGAGATAACAACCAGCATATTTAGATAGTTCTCAGGAACATCGATGGAGACTGAGAGACGGCGGGCATTCAAGAAGGTCAAGAGTTGGGAGGACTCTTAGAAAATATAGGAAACTGATTGATATTTAATCAAACACTTGCATGGGTGTTTGAGAAAAAAAAAGAGCCCTCCCAACTGGTGAACTCCTGGACGATGGAACAATAATTCCCGACAACGTTTCTGTGCTCCTTTGGCTAATTGACAATCCATGAAAAAGTAAATTCTGTTTTCTAACAGTTTCATCAGCCATTCTTTATCCAAAACCAAACACAAAGGTTCCTAGCAAGGTAGATGTTACAGGTTATTCATAAGATGATTCCAGGAACTCTGAAATATTTAAAATGTTTATTTGCTACACCCCAGTAATTGTAGAAGATGGCACCTTCCTCCCAGAGGTAAATAATATGCACGAATAATTCGGAGGAAAAGATTCAGCAGGAATAGAAAGAACCTCAGTGAGGTATGTCTTAAACATATCCCTTCCAGACATAGTCGATACCCGGGGAAAATTTATAATCCTAAGGTTAGCAGCCCGAACTGAGTTTTCCAAATGCTCCAGTCTAGCTTGTACAGACAGAATTCTTAAATGTGACATCAGCTTTATCTTCCAAAGCAGTAACTATAGAACCACTGCCATAGTTACTATGTCTGATAATATAACTCAGGTAATACTGTGGCTCTTGAATACAAACTCTCTGCCTGAGAACACTTTAAAGTTTTTAGTGCAGGTTTTTTTCATTTTTAATAGCTTTTTCTGCCACATTGCCTAGTGATTTGTAGTTGTATTACAAGAGAGGAATTTTTTTGTGTTCTCAGGCAAAGCTTTCTTTTCTGCTGCTAGAGCTTTTTCTCTAGTCTTCAGGTTCAAAGTAGTAGGCAAACTCTTTGAAGTCACTGCCCTCCTCGGGTATTAGATCCCTCCCTTCCTAGCCTAGCTCCCACCCACCCCATGCAAACATGCTTGCTATATAAGGCAACTCTCCAATTAGCTTGACGACAAAAAAATAACAGACTTTTATTGGCTGGTTGGGAAAATCTAGGAAGCAAAGAGCCCCACATTTGGATAACTACCAAAAGTAAACAATTTGATATTCCTGAAGGAGGTTTGCTTAGGTAATTTTACAAAGGGAACACATTAATCTATATACCTCAGACACATAATAGCAGAATTTAGTAGTAGTGTTAAGCAATAACTGTTTAGCAAGCAAGCAGGACTATACACAGGTACATAGAACAGCAATGTTAGAACACACATAAAAAAGGTCAGCTGCTTTTTCTCTTAAAGGACAGCTGAGTAAAAACAAGTTAGGGACTTGGTAGATCTTTGTTATTTACTTCAAGGGGTACCAGAGGTCCAGCACCTGAACGATGGCTGGGAAAAATCATGTTGCCAAAGCTGCTGCTCCCGTTACAGCTTCTTCCTCTGTCCAGACAGCCCAATTCCAGTTGAAGGATTAGTTCCATGTGCAAGATGCCAGCAAACTGAAGCCCTCATGAGACAAGTGGAGGAGCTCAGAGTAGAGGTGGTGAGGATGAGAAGCATCTGACAGCAAGAGGTACATTGATGAGATGTTTGAGGCAACCAAGCACTATGACGGAGGTGAAGATGGTATTCCACAGAATGAAGAGAGTTGGACTTGAGTCACTAGAGCCTGCACAATTGACCATCCAATGCTCACATCCTCGAATTAAAGAAGGAGGGAGGAGTGGCTCAGTGGTTGGGACAGGTTACCTCAGGCCGGAGGGCCAGGGGTTCAATTCCCGCATGGGGACAAGTAACCTCAGGCCGGAGGGACTGAGGTCTCTAGTCCCATGGCTGCTCCTTGTGGCCTTGGGCAAGCCACTTAACCCTCCATTGCCTCAGGTACACTTAGATTGAGAGCCCTTTGGGGACAAGGGAATAAAAAAGTGCCTGTTAGTATATACATGTAAACCACTCTGATGCATAAGTAAAGGGCGGTATATCAAATGCCTAAACCATAAACAGGATTCAGCCGTGGAAGTGGAGATGGTGAAAACATCCCAGGAAAGGGAAGAACCAGATTTCAAGCACCACAAAGTTGCAAAATCAGTGACCACAAGGAAGCAAAAGATAGTGGTGGTTATGACTCTCTTCTGAGGGGTACTAAGGTGTCTATATGCCAACCAGATTTTAAGATGAGGTGGTGTGCTGTCTGCCAGGTGCCAAAATCTGAGATGTTAAGAGAGTTTGCCGAGACTCATCAAGCCTACTATTACCCAATGTTGCTCATCCATTTTGCACAAACGATACTGCTAGATATCCCTCTGAGCATATCAAGTGCGACTTCATGGCTCTGGGAGAGATGAAGCAGATAGGACTGAAGAGACCACCACCTATTTGTTGAGGGTAAAGGCAGAGGGAGAGAAATCTGCATCCTGGAGATGAATGCATGGCTACATGAATGATGTCAGAGAGCGCTTTGATTCCTGGACCATGGGATGATTTTCCAAGGGCTACAGAGCAGAGATGGCATCCACTTATTCAAGAAGAGTCAAAGTGTCTTCTACAGCAGACTGGCTAACCTACTGAAGAGGGCTTTAAACTAGATTTGTTGGGGGATGGGTGAAGAAAGCCCCCAAGTAAGTAAAACATTAAATACCTCTGTAAAAATGGGTAAAAGGGGAAACATCTCTGCAGTTTCTACATCCTTATGTGCAAAGAACTTTAAGGACAAAAGTCAAGTATAAGTTAGTGTTACAAGAATTCCCTATGAGCCAAAGGGGATAATTTGATGAAAAGGAATCTTAGGCCATCAGTGAGGGGAGGGGGGGGGGATGGAGAGGACAGGGGAACTATCCCTTTAAGAAGTGCCATAAAGCAAGTTAGTGCTTGGTATACACAGCAGGAAATGTGTGCTACGATCTCCCCTTGTCCCCACAAAACTTGATCACCCAGTCTTAATCCCAGTCCTGCTTTCTCTTCCTTGCCCCTCCCCATATTCACTCCCTGTCAGGCTGACATTGACACAGCTGAGGCCAGCTTGTTGCTCTGTCCAAAGAGGCATGGTACAAGATGACCAGTCAGCAGTTACCAGCTGTGGCAAATCAGGAGCCAGCTGCATCCATGCACTTAGCAGCCTGGTTCACCCCAGACCACGGCGCTAGCCTGCAAAGTTATACTAATTGGTTCCCCTTAACAGGGCCAAACATTTGTGTTCATCAGTGGCCGCAGTTCTCCTTGCCAATTGTGGCCCTTCTGATAGGAAGGCAATGCCCAAGAAGGCCTACATGCGGAGGAGCTATGGCAGGGAGATGTAAAAGGAAGGCCAGCAGGTAATGGTCAGAGTTCTTCTGGTTTTTGGTCTTTCCCCTCTTTTGCCATACCACTGAGGGGTATAAACACCCAGACTCCCAACACTCTGGTATGAGAGCATACGGGGGAGACAGTGGGGTGAATGCAAGTCATATAATCCTAAACAGGGAGATTGGGGCCTTGAGAGTTTCAACAGGAGACTAAGCAAGTTTCTGAAAGGCAGTATAAAGATAGATTGGCTGTTAGTAGGAGGAAGCCTTATAGTTCTAAGTTGATGTCTTCTAGACTATTACCAGTCACTTGGTTTTCCACTGTGAAGTATTTACGTCGCATTAATAACAAACCAGTGTTCTGTGATGTCATGAATGCTGAACGTTTGGTGCAATTTTTGATGCAAAGTTGCTAATTTGGTACAGCAGGTTAATTCTGTCTGCCCTGCTAGCAACTGTTTGAGTCAAAGGCCAGTGTGGGATGCTTTTGTTGTGGTTTCACGAGATGACACTTCCCATTTGTTAATGTCGTTGCGCTCTACTCATTGCTTGTTGGATTCATTTTCGATTGCTGCAATGAAGGCTGTGAACAAAGTTTACCTTACCTTTATGTGCTCTGCTGAATGCCTCTCGTGGAGAGACAAATGCCTCAAATACTAAAAAAAGCAGTTGTTAGGACTATAGTTAAGGACTCTGGGAGAGTGGAGTGGAGGAGTGGTCTAGTGGTTGGGGGCAAGGTACTTCAGGCCAGAAGGTCGTGGGTTCAAATCCCACTAGAGGACAGCAACCTTGGGCCGGAAGGACTGGGGTTTCTAGTCCCACAGGTGCTCCTTGTGGTCTTGGGCAAGCCACTTAACCCTCCATTGCCCATATTCCCTGTAAAATAGTTATCTCCAAGTTATAATACCCTGTTCAATGTAATTTCAGTTTGTTCAATGTAAACCGCACTGATGCAGAATAGCACAGTATATAAGAGAATGTAAATAATTGTGACTGATTTGAATTGTAGGCCTTCTTTTAGCTACGATGAACAGCCAGCATGTTTGGAGGGAATTTTAGATGAATTTGCGGTGTGTCAGCAGATTTTGGATCCTTTGCATACAGTTTGAGAGCCGAGCATAGCCCAGAAACCCTGCTGGTATCATTACTATATAAATTACTTTGTGGGCTGGAAGACAGTGATACCGCTTATTTGTTGCTGTTTTTGGACTTAAAAGCAGCTTTTCACATGGTGGAATTCTCAATTTTAATGCAGTATTTAGCGGATCTAGGAATAGGGGGTGTGGTCCTTTTCATGGTTCACCTCCAATCTTACCGAGCAGAACAATTTCTATCACTGGCTCTCTTTGGTTTGGGGAGTTCCGCAGGGTTCTGAGCTCTCCTCTATTTTGTTTAATATGTACATGACTCCTTTGTGTTGGTTATTGCATTCACTAGGTTTGTGTTTTCATTTATCATAAGATATGCCATACTGGGTCAGACCAAGGTCCATCAAGCCCAGTATCCTGTTTCCAACAGTGGCCAATTTAGGTCATACGTACCTAGCAGTATCCCCAAGAGACACAGGTTCCACAATGCTTGTATTGGGTAAAGCAGTGATATCCTGGGTCCCTTTTAATAATGGTTGATGGACCTTTCATCCAGGAACTTGTCCAAACTTTTTTTTTTTAACCCAGCTACACTAACAGCCTTTACTACATCCTCCGGTAACAAATGATTACACGTTGAGTGAAAAAAATATTCTCTTATTAGTCTTAAATAGTTTACCCTGTAGCTTCATTGCATGTCCCCTAGTCTTTCTATATTCTGATAATGTAAACAATTGATCTACGTTTACCCGTTCCACTCCGTTCATTAATTTATAGACTTCTATCATATCTCCCCTCAGCCGTCTCTTTTCCAGGTTAAAGAGCCCTAACCTTTTTAGCCTTTCTTCATCGGAGTATCCTTCCATCCCCTTTACCATTTTGGTGGCTCTTCTCTGTACCTTTTCTAATAATGCTATATCCTTTTTAAGATACGGCGACCAGAATTACACATGATATTCAAGGTGTGGTGGCACCATAGAACGGTACAGAGGCATTATGATGTCATCCTTGGTTTTATTTTCCATTCCTTTCCTTATGATACCTAGCATTCTATTTGCTCTCTTGGCTACCGCTGCACACTGGGCGGAGGGTTTTAACATGTTATCCATGACGACATCTAAGTCTTTTTCCCCCGAGTGGTGGTTCCTAATATGAAACCTTGCAGCATGTAACCATAGTTTGGGTTGTTCTTTCCTAGGTGCATAACTTTGCACTTGTCCACATTAAATTTCATCTGCCATTTGAATGCCCAGTCTTCCAATTTATCAAGATCCTCTTGCAATTTTCCACAATTTTCCTCTTGGGTTTTAACAACTTTAAATAGTTTTGTCATCTGCAAATTTGAAAACCTCACTCGTTATTCCCATTTCCAGGTCATTTATGAATGTCAAAAAGCAACAGACCCATCACAGATCCCTAGAGTACTCCACTATTCACCTTTTTCTATTGGGAAAATTGGCCATTTAGCCCTACCCTCTGCTTTCTATCTTTTAACCAGTTCCTGATCCACAATAGTACACTGCCTCCTATCCCATGACTCTTTAGTTTTGCCAAAAGTCTCTTGAGGGACCTTGTCAAAGGCTTTCTGAAAATCCAGATACACTATATCAACCAACTCACCTTTGTCCACCTGTTTATTCACACCTTCAAAAAAGCATAACAGATTAGTAAGACAAGATCTTTCTTGTCTAAAGCCATGTTGGCCATCTCCCATTAAGCCATGACTATCTACACGTTCAGTAATTATCTACAGTACATGTTGATATTTTAATCTTTGGGAAGTTTTCTGCTGGTGTATTTTGAGCCTTTAGCCAAAGCTTTTGGGTTGGTTGCCTACTAATGGTATGGTACTTAATTATGATAAATATGAGTCATTGGTTCAACCTGAGCTTGTTTTTCCTTCAAATTTGTAGCTGGATGGAGATCCATTGCTATTAAATGGAGGAATAACCTGGAACCAGTCAGACCAGGGTTCAAATCCCACAGTCACTCCTTGTGTCCTTGGGCAAGTCACTTAACCTTCTATTGCCTCAGGTACAAACTTAGATTGTGAGAAATCTGGGAACTGGAAAATACCTCCAGTACCCAATTGTAACTAACCTTGAACTACTACTGGAAAAGCGTGAGCTAAATAGTATAAATAAATGAAAGAGGCGGCTTCTTGTCTTTCATTTAGTAAAGATCTGAAGACCTATCTTTAGAAAGCTTTTTCTGGTTGATTAGTGGATTGATAGCTTGTCTTATTGCTACTATCAAGAGTCTCTTGTTGTAACTGCTTAGATGATGTGCTGATAAGTAGAATAAAGGTATAAATCAATAAATAAAAATAAGCATCCAAGTTACTTGTTCAGTCTTTTAGTCTATAGTGAGCAAAGCACAATATCACAGCACCTCCCCCCTACCGTTGGCAGGGCGGGAGGACCCCCATGAAGCTTCATAGGCACATTGATAGCGAGTTGCATTTTTATTTAAACTATAAGAATCATTTGTAATGTTGCATCTATATAAATATATTTGCATCTGCAAATTTAGTGCAATATTTCTCCCTCTTTTTTGGAGGTGTGCATCCTGCTTTTGTGGTACTCATTCTTTTGAGTTGGACACCCTATCCTGAAGAGGAACGTGATGGTTCCCTTGACCAAGCAGTTGTAATCAGGACTGTTTTCTCAGTGGTGGATAACTTTATAAAGAGCAAGTTCTCTGTCAGCATCAAACCAAAGCAGCCTCCAGACACCTAACTGGGAGCTTATTTATAAGCCTCTGTATACCACCTATTTTGGACAACCTGCCATTCAAAACAGTTTACAGTGAAAATGACATAAGATCATGGGCACGATATTTAAAGGCATTTACTACTACTACCACCACTAAGCATTTATAAAGCGCTACCAGGCGCACGCAGCACTGTACAATGAAAACACAAAAAGGCAGTCCCTGCTCAGAAGAGCTTACAATCAGGGTTTGCCGCTGCTGCATACCCCAATGCTAACCCATTAGTGTTGGGGGTGTTCCAGGGCAGCGCCCTTTGCTAAATGGGTAGTGGAGATATTGAACCACTGCCTGGTCAGCGACACACAGCGAAAGTCAGGCTCAGTAGAGGTTAACTGGGCAGTGGCCAAATATCACCACACACGATTAGTTTTGCAGCAGTCTGGGCAACCCAGATATTCAATGCAGAGCCAAGATATGGCCCCAGCATTGAATACCTGGGCTTAAAGTTCAGCGGCAAGGGCCAACTGCCACAGCTGAATATCGGGCCCCAAATTTTTTAAACGACATTGGGATCATGGCTTGCCTGGACTGCTGCGGCACAGGTGACTTGAGTTTCCATCTCCTGCCCAATCGACAGGCTGGGCTCAGGCATATGTCAGAGAGGGGAGATGGCTGCTTGTACTGTGAGGGATCAGTCCCAACTCTCCAAGGAGATTTCTCCTCCAGTCCTCTGCTGCTGAGGGAGCTTCAGGTGCACCTTCGGAGGAGGGGGGGGGGGCGATTTAAAAATCTGAGAAATCAGAGGAATACCCAGACCTAAAAAAGGAAGACAGAATGGAACTCATAGGTAGTGAAAAAAACTGAAGATATTAAATCTGCTGTTCCTATCACTTGTTTGCGCCCTTCACTCACAAGAGGAGAGCTTCCCATCACTAATTCATGGCATCAACTCTCAAGGATTGCAATCCCGCCCCACTCATGTGCAGTGGCAAGAAACCTTTTCTCTAATGAACATCCAGTTGTATATGCCGACCTTCTCGCTCTGACTTTCCGTCAAGGAAAAGCATCTGCCCGAAAGTCGCCCGCTGGTCGCTGAATATCTTCATGTATTCAATTGTAACACAGAAGATTGTTTCTCTTTTATACAAGGCCAAGAACAAGCTCATATATCTGAATCCTGCAATCTTAAATCCAGACAGCATAAGATTTAAATTTACAATAGCCACAAAATTCCTTTCATCCCTTATGAGACAAAAGGTTGAAAGAATTTAAATTGTCTATATAAAATGAACGCTAAAGGATTCCACTGACCTGTTTGCAAGCTCTAGTTGAACCCCAGGGAAAACAAAGAATTTTGAAGAGAAGGAACAATTTCAAACCTTAATTAAATCTCTCTACAGATGAGAAAGTAGTTGTACAGTAGAGTGTTTTCCATTAATCCCATTTTCAAGGCTTCCAGATTAATGATTTATATTTTACAGACATCTGAAGTCTGAATAGATTAAATCCATTATCAGGCTCTGAAATAAAAGATTGTTCTTTAAATGGAACCCATTAGATTGCTAATGCTTCCGAGTCTGAGCTAGTGAAATTGAAGTCAGTGTGTCCAAACAAGCAAACTTTGGCTTTTGTTTGATAATCACTTGACATCAGCTTCTGGAATTATCCACCATCTTTGCAGTTTTCTTAGGCCTTAGATTTAACTCACACATATTATCATATAGAAGAGAGTATTAACTGTATCTCAGTTTAGAAGACTAGTTGGGGCCAATTTCAAAACAGCCAATATTTAAACGCCATGGTAGCCAGTCATGACACTTAAATATTGTCGTGATATTCAATGGCAGGATCTGGAGAAGAGCTGCCGCTGAATATGAAGGCTGAGCAGTGCTAACCACATAAGTCCAAACACTGATCCGGATAGTGGATTTTTAATCAGCATTTATCCAGACTGCAACTTAGAATAGCTTTTCATGCAGCCTCAGTTGACTGGATAGGTGCCAACTGAAAATCTGCTAACCAGATAGATGTGGGCTCTGATTAGCGCCCACACCACCCATCCTCTGTCTCAGACTGCTCCTGTACTAATTGGACAGTACTGGAGCAGTCCGTAAGGATATTCAGCAGCATTATCTAGAAAGCACTGCTGAATATTGCAGTCAGCACTCTTACCTGGCTAACCTTCATTGGCCAACCAGCTAAGGGTTCTGAATAATTGGTCCCATTATGTCTTTTAAACCTTTAAGGAGACCTCTGCTCACACAGAGTAGCCTAATAGAGCGGTATGCTGTGAAGCCAAGGTTCAAATATCAGTGACACATTTTGTGGCCTGGGGCAAGTCATTAAACCTCCATTGCCTCATGTATGAACTTAGATTGTAACTCACCTCGACTACTACTGGAAAGATGGGAGCTGAAGAAATGCTCTTTTGAAACAAAACCTCTCAAATCCAGGTCTATACCTACTGAGTCAGGAATCATATCTTCTCTTGCTTATGCCTTGTTTTTGAAGTGTTTGTAAATTAAATATGTATTTATGAGTTGACGAGCTGATGTTCAAAGCAAGTTTTATGTTCAATGGCCAGGGTGCAGCAAGGGTAGGCAAAAAATGATCCAGATAGTAGTCATATTCAGATACAAGTTTAGTTTTGGCCTGCTGCAATCAGGGCGCCAAACGTACCTGTGGCACTTTGCTCTCTTCATAACTCAGCTGCACAACTCATCCTCTGCCATTGCTGTTGCACTCAGCAAAGTCCCCTTCCCAGGTCAAGTCATTGGCTCCCTCTCCGTTCCCACATTCAGCTCAAGCTTCTTACTCCCTCATAAGTACCTCTACAGCTCGTCTCTTATCCTTCCCTGCAGCTAGGAACTCTTTTCATCAGGTAAGTCACTCTTATCCATGCTTTTCTTCTCCACCACCAACTCCACATTAAGTTCTTGCCGGCTTGCTGTGCTGTACACCTAGAATAAATTTAGGAGTCAGTGTGTCATGCTCCCTTCTCTTAACCCCTTCTTCTCCTGTTCATAACCATAGTAAATGGAACTTCATAATACTCTGATTGGTCCCGTTTGACATGAATCAATTCTCAGTTCTTCTGCACAGGGACCGTCTATGTGTATATCAGTAGCACTATAGAAATGATAACTAGTAACAACGTCTTTAAGAAATGAACTCCATCAATGACGGTTGTCGGCTTTTGAGTCTGTCAGAGACTGCTTCCTTTGTAGACACCCATGTCAATCAGTTTTGGGATGTTTCCAGTTTGTATAACAGGAGGGCAGAAAATCATCGTAGTCCCTATGACATAACTCAGAAGGTTTCTAAAGACATCTTTGTCTACAAGACTTGTAGTGATTAGTTCTTGCTCTTGTCCTCAGCATGGCATCTGGTGGGATGAGGATTTTCGCACTCACCCTCTTTTCAGTTGTTTTTGGTTTTTCATTTTCTGCCAGACAGCTTCAGACATCCATGTAACAAAATATTAAAAGAGAAAATTGCAGTTTTGAGTTTGAAGGACCGTTGAGAACCATCGTTTTTGTTGTGCATTCCACCCTTAGGAAACTGACGTTTTTTTAATCACAGATGATGCAGCTACCAGCCATATGGAAACAAGGCAACAATATTATGGTACCTCACCATACTATTTAGCAAAGTTAGTTAAGGCTTTAGCATAAGTATCTGATTTTACTCTAAGAGTAAACACTCACTAAATGCACAGTCCCATTTTGCACAGGCAATTTAGCAGGGCAGGTGCAAGGATACTACTGAGTGCCCTAGAAGAATCTTTAGCTTTATTCTCCCCCTCAGCTCCCAAGATTTTGATAACTAAACCCAATCATCATCATTCGACGCCATCCCTCTCATGAGAGACTCTTGGCAAAAATTAAAAAGTCATGGGATAGGAGGCAGTGTACTATTGTGGATCAGGAACTGGTTAAAAGATAGAAAATACAGAGTAGGGCTAAATGGCCAATTTTCCCCAATGGAGAACTGTGAATAGTGGAGTACCCCAGGGATCTGTGCCTAGTCCGCTGCTTTTTAACATGTTTGTAAATGACCTGGAAATGGGAAAAATGAGCGAGGTAATCACATTTGCAGATGACACAAAATTATTCAAAGTTGTTAAAACCCAAGAGGATTGTGAAAAATTGCAAGAGGACCTTGATAAATTGGAAGACTGGCCGTTCAAATGGCAAATGAAATTTAATATGGACAAGTGCAAAGTTATGCACCTAGGAAAGAACAACCTATACATGATGCAAGGTTCCACATTAGGAACCACCATCCAGGAAAAAAATTTAGGCATCATGGATAACACGTTGAAACCCTCCACCCAGTGTGCAGTGGTGGGCAAGAAGGCCAATAGGATACCAAGAATCATAAGGAAAGGAATGGAGAATAAAGTATATTATAATGTCTCTATATTGTTCCAAGGTACGACCACACCTTGAATATTGTGTGCAATTCTGGTCGCCATATCTTAAAAGGATATAGTGGAATTAGAAAAGGTACAGAGAAGAGCCACCAAAATGGTTAAGGAGATAGAAGGCTACACTTATGATGAGCGGCTTAAAAAGGTTAGGGCTTTTCAACCTGGAAAAAAAAAAAGAGACAGCTTAGGGCAGATATGATAGAGGTCTAGAAATTAATGAATTGAGTGGAATGGGTAAAATAGCTCGATTGTTGATGCCATCAAAAAGGACAACTAGGGGACATGCAATGAAGCTACAGTGTAACCCGTTTAAGACTAATAAGAGAAAATATTTTTTTTCGCTCAACGCATAATCAAACTCTGGGATTCGTTACCGGAGGATGTAGTAAAAGTTGTTAGTGTAGCTGGGTTTAAAAAAAAAAAAAAATTAGATTTGGACAAGTTCCCGGAGGAAAAGTCCATAAACCACTATTAAAGAGAACCCAGGAAATCTACTGCTTGCCCCAATACAAGCATTGTGGAACCTGTGTGTCTTTTTGGGAACTTGTCAGGTACATGTGACCTGGATTGGCCACTGTTGGAAACAGGATACTGGGCTTGATGGACCTTGGTCGGACCCGGGATGGCACATGTAAGAATCTTGTAAAAATGCATAATGGAATATCATACTTTGTTTTGTACATGTGTGCCCCAGTCTCCCTGCAGGTAAGAGGAGGTGCTGATGGCTCTTTGGGCTTGTGGGGCTGGCAGGAGCTATTTTGCTTTGACTGCTTCTGCTCTTTGCTGCCCTCAGATGCTAATGGTTTAGCCAGCCCTAACATCTATGTAGGAACTGAGACACTATATCATGAGTTGCCACAATCTTCCCTAAAACGACTGTAAACCATTCATTCAATCAATGCCCATCGAGTTAGTCGAATTTCATTGAATGTGCCACTAAGTTACACCATTTCTGAAGGATCATCATTGTTTACCTATCAGGTAAAGTTGATCCTAGTGTATAAGGGGTTTTAATGTAGGGCTCCTTCCTTATCTCTTTGACCTATTAATAACATATGTCCCACGTAAGACCCTCAAAGCTCTTCAACAAAATAGACTGGCTCTACCCTTTAACTCAAGGGCACAGCTTGATATTACCAGACAGAATGCCTTTTATTATCTAGATCCAGCACTGTGGAGTTCTTTACCCTGCGATATCAGATTGGAGGCATCCTATTTTAAATTCAAAGTAGCACTGAAGACTTCTTACTTTTAACAGTCTTTTAAAAAAAACCTCATGATTCTCAATTGGACAGGTTATAGGTTGCTTTTTGAACAGCAGCATTTGAACTTAAGTTATATCCTGTTTTCAGGACAGTACTCCCCAATGAAAATTGTAACTTTTAGCTTCTTGTTTCTCTCTGTCAATCGCTCTGAAATGGAAATGAAGAGCGGTATAGCAAATACATAAACACTCCGGTCAGGTCATTTACAGTTCCCCAAGCACTTTTCAAAAGGCACATGCAACAGGAGCATGGAGTCTGCAAATGTACACGTGTGAAAAAGCACAAATGTTAAGACAGACCGATTATTTATTTATTTTATTTAACAACTTTTATATACCGCGCTATTTGTTATCAGTGTGGTTCACATATAACAAGGGTGCACAGTCAGAAAACTGTTCTGTGCTTACATTGTAACAGGAGTTTAAACTTGGAGCTTACATTGTAACAGGAGTTTCAACTTGGAGCAACAGGGTAACTATAAACATATGTACAAAAATACAATTAGATTAGGTTAGTATATACAAGAAGGGCTAAGGATTAGTGCCAAACCCTAAATTATATCTGAAGAGGGATAGTTAATCTGTGCCCTGTAGATCAATTCTGTGTGTAAATAGAAGAATTTGCATGGTTAGATTGCATATATGTAAAATGTTGATTTTTTTTTTTTAGTGCCATCAAGTCAGTGTTGACTTGTAGCAACCTCTGGGTTTTCTTGGCAATGTATCACTGGAAGTAGATTGCCAGCCTTTTCTTCTGAGGCAATGGAGGGTAAAGTGACTTGCCCAAGGTCACAAGGAGTGCCAGTGGGAATCAAACCCTTGATCTTCTGGGTACTAGGCAGTTGCTCTAACCACTAGGCTACTCCTCTGCTCCATGTTGATTTTAGAATGCATCTATTTGCCCATCAAATCCACACAGATTAAAGGCATGTGTTCTGGGTGGCCAAAAAATATTCAAATTTTTCATTTTGCCATGGGAATACTACCACCAGTTAAACCAGGGAATATTTTTAGAGATTTCCCCAATGCATCAGTGTCAGCAACCTGTTTGGTTGCATCGGGGATCTTTACTAGTTATCGAGAGGGCGATTGTGCTAACCTCTATTGTGAAAAGTGTTATGTCACTCGGTTTCTTTGCTCGTCTATGTACTGCTTTAGGATATCTGAGTGGTAGCAGAAACACATGTGCGTTGCCGGATCGGTACTTTCCTAACGCTCTGAGCATGCTGCTCCTTTTCAGAACATGTAGGTTTGTGAACTCAAAGGTTCCTGCTGCATCTGCTGGTAAATACAGCAGAGCCTTTTGTAAAGTGCTCGGGAAATTGTAGCAGACCAGATCAGAACGTTTATGTTTATTTGTATTTGCTATACTGTCTTTTGATTATCTGCAGATCCTCGTGGTAACTGCAAGAGTGGGTGGGATGTAGGCAGAGAGTGGTGTGTCTGCAATGCACAATTTCACGGATATCAGCCAAAGTTGGAGGCAGTGCGAGTGCAGATTACACCACCTCAATGGGTGATGTTATTTGCATCCAGTGTGCTGCTGAGATGTGCTCGTTGTCATTTCATTGCGCTGTGTGCTTGGGAAATACCATGCAAGCCCCTAACAGCTGATACAATGCTATTGGCACTATAACGGTGTGTTTGCTAAACTGCATTAGGCTTTTTCAGCTAACATGTTCCTTAGTAGGTGGTAAGTTATCATGTGTCATCTGTCTCAGAGCCTATTGCAGCAGATAAGTGCTATAGCACGGTATCATGCACTATGCGTTACATAGTAAATAGGGGCATTTTTTATCTATGTCAGAATGCATTGGGTCTTCGTAATGAAATGGTATAATCTGTGCGTTCCTGTTTTCCCTCTGATTTTGAAGCTTGCAAGTACATCATAGAACGAGGTGACCTACCAGCAAGCAAGACTGGCAGGGCTGACATGCAGGTGGGATTGTGCCTAAGAGTCACATGGGCCATTTGTGTGCGATTTCGGTATTTTCAACTTCAGTACTGGTGAGACTGACAGGGAGAACTATGAATTATAATCACCCCTAAAGGAAGGTATTCCCCGACATCTCCAATATCGCTCAGTTTCATGGGAAGAAACCTTTCGAGTGATGACAGCAAGTGGTCTTCGCTGGAGCAGACTTTTTTGGGAAATTCCTCTTATAAAATGTCTTATAAAATCTCAAGGGAGTAAATTCCTCTCTTTTGAAGCAACTCAATTAAGATTTTCTGAAACAGACTTTGTGGTGATTCTGTACTCCAAGAAAGAAAAATCAGCTCTATCCCAGTCTGCAATTAGGTAGGCCGATAACTGGAAATTGATTTATTTTATGTTATACATAAAAGAAATAGCACATAACATCCAGTTTATTTTCCTGTTAGATCCATGCAGGTTCCGCTTCAAAATGATAAAAAAGAACCACATGAATCCATTTTATTTTATATACTTTGTTCTTACTTTTATTATTTGATCTATGATTCATGTTGTGATATCATCATCCTTGGAGCTATTTTATTGTACCTGAATATCTGTTAATAAAAAGAAAATTAAAAACCAAGATCATCCCTAGGCTATAACATTCCAGTTATTTTGGGAAGATGGTCTTGGTGCACAGATTTAATAGTATTTGTATCCTGTAAATACTCTGGTATGTCTATTAGGTAGTCTCAGTAACCAAACATTCTTTACATAAGGAGGTACAAACACATCTACCCTGTGATCAAAGCCATCTAGCATTTGGTGGCTCTTTGTAGGATGTCCAGGGGAGTAATGAATCATGAGGAGTGGCCTAGTGGTTGGGACAAGGTACCCAGGGCTGAGGGTTTGATTCCCGCTTAGGGAAAGAGATCTCAGGCCTGAGGTATCTGGTCCTATAAGCACTCTGTGGCCTTGGGCAAGCCACTTAACCATTGCTTCAAGTGCACATGTAGACTGAACCCTTTGGGGACAAGGGAATGTATCTAGTACGTACTTGTAGTCTATGTAAACCACTCTGATGCTCTTCAGCCTGAGCAGCATATCAAGAAATTGCATAAACATCTGACCATGAAAAAGTCCACAAGATTAGTCTCAAGTTCTCCACAGGGTCACTTTCTGCACTCCCAAATCCTTCCCTCAGCCTCTGTCACTCTCTTCCTTTTCTAAATATCACTGAAGAGGAAACCGCTCATCTTCTCTCCTCCTCCAAACTTACTACCTGTTCCTCTGATCCTATTCCCACCCATCTACTAAGCTCTCTCTCTCTTCCGCTGGCATCCCTTCAACCTGTTGCTTTCAACTGCAAATTTTCCTGCAGCCTTCAAACATGCTGTGGTTATATTCCTCCTCAAAAATCCTTCACTAGACCATACCGGTCCTAATTATTGGCTCATATCCCTCCTCCCCTTTGCTTCTAAACTCCTTGAACATGCGGTTCACCACCATTGTGTGGGCTTTGTCCTCTGAAGGCCTTCTGGATCCACTGCAGTCTCGCTTTCAAGCTCTACATTTCTACAGAAACTATTCTTGCCAAAGTCTAATGGACTTGTTCCTCACCAAATCCAAGGGCCTTTACTTGGTCTTCATCCTTCTTGACCTTCCTGCTGCTTTATCACATCCTTCTCTTCAATACCTTGTTCTCCCTTGGTTTTAGAGCCCCTGTTTTGGCCTGATTTTCTTATCTCTCCCATTGTATCTTTAGTGTATGTTCTGGTGGATCCTCCTCTACCCCCAACCAACTCTCGGTCAGGGTAACTCAGGGCTCCGCCTTGGGACCTCTACACTCAATCCCTTGGTGAACTCATCTCCTCCCATGGTTTGACATCTTTATGCCGATGACTCAAATTTACCTCTACACCTGAAATCTCTTCGAGAATCCAGGTCCATATCTTAGCCTGCTTATCTGATGTTGCTGCCTGGATGTCCCACTGCAATCTGAAACGGAACATGGCTAAAAACAGAACTCCTTAACTTTCCCCCTAAAGCCACCTTCCCCTTCCTCCTCTCTCTTTCTCTGTGGATAGCACTTTACTTCCCTGTTTCCTCAGCTCGCAGCCTTGGGGTCATCTTTGACTCTTCCCTCTCCTTTTCTGAATATCGCTAAAACCTGCCATTTCTTCCTCTATAACATCAGTAAGATCTGAACACACCACTAAGACCCTTATCCACTCTCTAATCATCTCCTGTGTAGACTATTGCAACCTGCTTTCTGGTCTCCCTCAAAATCATCTCTCTTCCTTTTAGTCCGATTAAAACTCAACCACACAACTAATCTGTAAGTCTCGCTGTGCTCACATAACCCCTCAAGTCACTTCACTGGCTCCCTATCCATTTCTGCCTCCAATTCAAATTTCTCCTACTGACTTATATGTGTATTCATTCTGCAGCTCCTCACTACCTTTCCTCTCTTGTTACTCCTTACACCCCTCCTCGGGAACTCCACTCTTCTGGCAGATCCCTTTTATCTGTGCCCTTCTCTGCCACTGTCAGCTCCAGACTTGCTGCTCCAAATGCCTGGAACAAACTACATGACTTAGTATTCCAGGCTCCTTCTGACCCTATTCAAATGCAGGTTAAAAACCCACCTTTGAGGCTGTGTTTGGATCCTGATCACCTATCTGTATCTTGCGAGTCCCCTTGAATTACCCTAGTCCCCAGTTGTGTGCTCCGTCTTGGTTAGACTGTAAGCTCTGTTGAGCAGAGACTGTCTCTTGCTTGCACATGTACAGTGCTGTGTATGCTTTGTGGCACTATGTAAATGATGAATAGTGTAGCAGTAATAGTAGTAGAGTTATGCTCAGAGCCGGCCCAAGGGTTTCTGCTGCCCTAGGCCAGCTCCCCTCTCAACATGTGCCTGAGGCACTGCCCCCCCCCTTTCCCGGTCTGAGGCACTGCCCCCCCTTCCCGGTCTGAAGCACTGCCCCCCCCCCCCCGGCCTGTGGCACCTCCCCCCCAGCATCCATCTACCCACCGGTGGGGGGGGGGGGGGGGAAGGAGGGCAGCAGCATACCATTTCTTACTTTGATGTGGCAGTAGTTCAGCCACAGTAGTCTTTAACAATACTTCCACTCCGGCCCCCTCCAACGTGACTTCCTTTGGAGGGGGCAGGAGTGGCAGACCATGACTGCATGCGTGTTTTAATGTCTGCCGCTGAACTGCCGCTGCTTCCAAGGAGGAACTTGCCACCCACCAGGGCCTGCTGCCCTTGGCGACCGTCTAGTTCACAGTGTGCTTGCGCTTTGGACTGTTCTTGTGATTATATATTATACACACATACTGTGAGAGCACTCTCCAAAGATTTTGGGTTTGTGTGGCTCTCGGGACCTATTGTTTTCCTTAACTGCAGTGGATGTTTGCTGCCGTAGGCCACCACCACGTTTGTCTTATGGTGAAGCCAGCCCTGCAAATTAACCTCATCCATGGGCAGATATGTGCAATTTAAATTCAGGCCCGTTATGTCACCTAAGTAGCAGAGTTCAGTATGCCTGAGCTGAAGGAAGATTTAATCTAATAAAGAAAACAAATTCAGAATCTCAGGTGAGTTTCCCTTAATACGATACGAGATACAGTCTCACTTCCAGTGATGCAAGGATCAGCCCATATCTTTCTGTGCCGTTCATAAGCAGTGTAACATGTCACCCTGCCCCACTGTTAACGTGTTACAACATGAAAAGCAGCAATACTCTGTGCCTAGCTCAGAGGAAGACTTTAGAGCATGCTGCAGACTCGAAGGCGCACACTGCATTTTGCAGAGGAAGAGACTCGATTCTCTCAAGGTTCTTTTCTAGACCAGGCAGATTTCTTCTTTGTTAATGGTCTCATCTGTATAGTTAGCAATTCCTTGTCACTGACCAAGTTATAAATAGACAGCAGGGCTTCTGTCTCCACCAGAATTACATGTCTGCCAATACCGTTCCTTAAAGGAAGGGCCGAGTTAATGGCCTGCTCCTAGCAAATGTGCTGTGTCTTCCTAACTAGCTGCTTCCATCATTAGTTGTTCAGAAAGCCAGGACCGTGTTTATTCCCACAGAGATCTGCGACTAGGATTCTAGCCTGCTGGTCAATCCCACAAAGCGCTGCAATTCCAGGATTCTGCTATAAGGCTATAAACCAGCATCCTGCGCCTGCTGCCTCTTCAATGTCAAGCGGATCATTTCCCACACTGCATCTATAGGGAAAACCTTCATATATCTGATCCAATATGCCTTGTTTATATTCCTCTCTCCCCCTATTCGTATTTCCTTACATTTTCCTCTTTCCCCATCTCATATCTTTGCTATTAAAGTTTGCTGTCATGAGAGTATTCACTGAAACCAAATGATCATAGCATGGTGAGACACTTTAAAACTCTGCTATGCTGACTTTGTAGAGGAAAAAAAAAAAAAAAAAAGAGGCATGGCAGGTACAACCCTAAACAAAGATGGAGCGGCAGGTATAACTCTAGCTACTTTACTAGGCAGACTACTCCATGGACCATGCTGGTCTATATCTGCAGCCATCTATCATGTCACTGTTATTAACGTCAGAAACCTCTTTAACCATTATAACATCGGACACTCCAATTTAAATGACTAACCCATAAGTAAGTATAAAGAAAGTTGGCATTACCTTTGAATGCCTGATAGCAGTTTTGTAATGGTCAGATTTCTCGAACCAACTTTGGGGCATTTTTACTAAAGCGTGTTAAGAATTCAATGGGAATTAGTGCGCATTAACGGCTCACTGCCAAGCTAATGGTTACCATAGTAACTTGACACTTAGCATGTACCTGCTGCATGGTGTGAAATGGGGCACAAATGGTGGGGGGATGGATATGGATTGTGCCTTGTAGTTCACACATTTACCGTTAACTGCTCCGCATTATATGCTGTGTTAACGCCACCTCAGAAGATGGTGTTAAGTTCACCTGCATTATGAGCAATGTTCCCTCTAATTTTCTGTAGGCTGTGTGTGCATAAAATATCAGCTGTGTGCAGCTTTTGAAGGAAGGTTAAATTTTTGTGCGCCACATAACAACACTCGGAGTTATATACTTTAAAATTTGACTACACGTCAAAACACAGTATGTACACCACATTGATTTTAATCAAATTAAATGAAAATAGACGATTACTAAATGAAGCGGGAAATTTCTAGTAATTACAATCATAAAACTTTTAAATTTTAAGACGTCTGTGTTGTTTTCTTTCAGAATCAGAGCCATAATTTTTGTGCGCTCTGTTGTAAAGTACGTGCGCTCGCTCGGTGAGGTGTGTGCGTGCACACGCACACAGCTTAGAGGGAACAGTGATTATGAGTATAGCTCTTAAGGTACTGGGGATGGTTGGGGGGGGGTAAGGGTCCACTAGACCACCATGCCTTTCTGTTTTGGAGGGGGGGGAGGCGTAAGAGATTGGGGCCTACTGGGCTACCATTGATTTTTAAAGGATGGGAGGGGGGGGGAAAAAAATCAGGGCCAACCAGGTCACCAGTGCCTTTACTTCTGTTGTGGGGTGGTGTCTAGGGTGCCAGTGGCATTGGGGGCTTTCCCGAATGCTTAGATCATCTGAGGTGAAGTGCCAAACTTGTGCGGACTCCGGTGTGCATGAATTTGGCTTGCTCTCCCAGTTTAATGCTGACTTTTTGCGTAGTGGTTAATTTGCTTATAGCAGCGATGGCGAACCTATGGCACGCGTGCCAGCTGTGGCACGCGAAGGCCTTGCAGCTGGCACGCGGGAAGGTCCGCTAGGACAGGTGTCTGCCTCCCTTCGTCTGCAGCCGCGGCTCCCTGCCTGTTAGGGAACCGCGGCTGTGCTTGTAAAATCGTTGCGGAGCCCTTCCGGGCTTGACGGGCTCCGTGCCGCATTGTCCCGCCTCTCAAGGAACTTCCTTACGAGGCGGGACAATGCTGCACGGAGCCCGTCAAGACAGGAAGGGCTCCGCAACGATTTTACAAGCACAGCCGCGGTTCCCTAACAGGCAGGGAGCCGCGGCTGCAGACGAAGGGAGGAAGACATGGGGAGAGGGGGGGGCTACCATCGACATGGGGAGAGGGGGGGGGCTACCATCGACATGGGGAGAGGGGGGGTCGACATGGGGAGAGGGGGGGCTACCATCGACATGGGGGGGGGAGGGGGGCTTACATGGAGGGAGGGAGCTGATATGGATGGATGGAAGGAGGGGGGCTTACATGGAGGGAGGGAGCTGATATGGATGGATGGAAGGAGGGGGGCTTACATGGAGGGAGGGAGCTGATATGGATGGATGGAAGGAGGGGGGCTTACATGGAAGGAGGGATAGATGGAGGGAGGGGGCTGACATGGACAGAGGGGGGACTGACATGGAGGGAGGCTGACATGTACAGTGGGGCTGACAGGGAGGGAGGGAGGGAGCTGACATGGACAGATGGAAGGACGGGGGCTGACATGGAGGGAGGGGGGCTGGCATGCACAAAGGGGAGAGACAGGGACATACTGGACAGACGGGATAAATGCTGGAGAGAGGCGAGAGACATTGCGGCTTAGGATTATAATGGGCTGATGGGGGAGCTAGCACTGGTAATGGGCAGATGGGAGGGGACTAGGACTGGTAATGGGTTGAAGGCTAGGACTGGGAATGGACTGATCAAGGGGGGGGGTTGGGACTGGTAATGGGCTGATAGGGGGGTATGACTGATAATGGACTGATGGGGGGCTAGCATTGGAAATGAGCTGATCGGTGAGGTTAGGACTGGAAATGGGCTGATGGGGGGATAGGACTGGTGATGGGGGGGGGTAGGACTGGTGGTATTGGGCTGATTAGGGGAGGCTAGCACTGGTAATGGGGTTGAGGGGGGATTAGCACTGGAAGTGAGCTGATTGGGGGGCTTTGACTGAGAATGGGCTGATTGTGGGGAGGGGAGGATAGAGCTGCTGGCCCTGGAAGAAAACTGGGGGCTAAGGCTACAAATGGGCTGATGCGAGGGGATGGGAGAATGGAACTGGAAGGGAGTGGATCTGAGAGGGGCTGCCATGGTATTTGTACTAGAAGGGACTGGTCAGTGGGGAAGGAGGGGGACTGGAAGGGAATGGACACCAGTGGCAATCATGGGAATGCAAGTTGACATTGGAAGGTACTGGGAGTGAGGACTGGAAAGGGGCTGATACTGGGGAGGGTTACTGGGACTGGAAATAGGCTGATGGAAAGAAGTGAAGAAAACGAAAGAAGAGATAAGAAATGGCAGATGGACCATAGACCACAGAAACAGAGCTAAGAGAAGACAGGAAAGCAGAAGCCTCAGATCGGGACCAGCATGATCAGAGAATAAATTGGTCAGACAACAAAGGTAGAAAAAATAATTTTATTTCATATTAGTGATTTGACTACAAAATCATCATAATTTTGAAATCAAATATTGTTACTTGTTGTGATTAATTAACCGTATTTTCCGGCGTATTTTTTTTGGTGTGCGCTGGAAGAGGGGTAGTCTTATATGGCGAGTATAGGCCAAACACCTATATTTTAACAGGAAAAGTAGGGGGTCGTCTTATACGCCCAGTCGTCTTATACGCCGGAAAATACGGTAAGTAAATTTAACGTTTTCTATGAAAAGTAGTTCTGAGGGGGGTCAAAAAAATATTAAAAGAAAAGTGACAATAATATAATAATATATTTATAATGTGGATTACATTTGGGCCCTCATATTTACCTCAGGCTATGATTGTGATTGTGATTATGATGGTACACTGTAAGAAACAATATATGCAGTGTTAGATTTGTTTTAAATGTCGCAATGGTTTTGCGGCTCCCAGTTTTTTTTTTTCCCTTCGGAAACGGGTCCAAGTGGCTCTTTATGTCTTAAAGGTTGCAGACCCCTGTGCTAGGAGAAAGGCCCCAGCCCGGCCCCGCGCTTCCCCTTCCGGTCGGAGCTTCTGCGCGCCTCTCGCCGAGAAGCTGCACGCTAGGGCTCGTGCGCCGTCCTCTCGCGAGATTATAGGACCCGCGCGGGAGCTGGGTTCCAAAGAAGAGCAAAACCTACCACTTTCATGATGAATGGGAAATGGACTACTTCTTCATCATGGTGAAAGACAAGTGTTGTGTAATTTGTAACGCCCCAGTATCCTTGCCCAAAATGGGTGATCTGGAACATCATTATAAGGCTCTAAAATATTGTTGTTAAGGTTTAATTGACGTGCTGGCACTTTGAGGAAATTCTTTGGTTTTGTGCGGCAGTTTGGGCACTCGGGCTCAAAAAGGTTAGCCATCACTGGCTTATAGCATCACTGCTGCAGGTCAAACAAATCAAGGGATATTTTGGCTTCCTCTAATGAGCTTAAAAGCTCTTCATCTGACCACAGTCCAGAAATTTTAGGAAGCTTTTCTCCAGAACAAACACCGCACTCTGATTAGAGATGATGTGCCTCTTTCAGACAACTGGAGACAACCGATGCTGGATCTTTGAAGATGGAAGCCAATTGCAGAGCTGGGGAAGTAGCTAAAAAAGCACCATCCCCGTCTCACCAGTTTGTACTCCAGAGCATCTCTCCAAATTAGAAAGAGGACAATAGATAGCTAGTGGGACGCCCCCAAAATCAAAAGGTGAAGTTTTTCATTTTACCCATATTTGGAAGAGATACTGGGGAGAGTAACAAATGCTCACCGCTTTGATCTCCCCTGCAGCTGCCCGTCAGGATTTTTCAAGATTCTACATTTTTGGAAAGAAGGCTAACATGCCTGGATATTTTTCAGAGTTTAAAACTTTTATACACAGTTCTCCAATCCTCCCCCTGTGTGAGCAAGCCTGCCCTGCCCGTTTCCAATGTAACTAGCAGCAGAGACTTTAGGTAGGATCCAGCCAGTGGGAAGGCTGTGGGGCAGAGCACTGGAATGCTGCTCTAGTCACAGGCTATGGCCATTTAGCCTTACTCTGTTTTCTATCTCCTTACCAATTTCCAATCCACAATAGGACATGAGATTCCTAAGAAAAATTAAAAGAAAATTCATGACACAGGAGTCTATGTGGGATTTTGTCAAACACTTTCTGAAAGTCTAAAAATACTTTATCAATGGGCTCACTTTTATCCACATGTTTATTCATGCCCTCAAAGAAATGGAGCAGATTGGTGAGGCAATCACAAGCCCATGATTGTAATCAGATATATGAAATAAAGCTGAAATTTGAAACATGACATCAGAATAGGGTTAGCTTGTTCCTTATGGCATAGGGCTATGCCGCAACCTTTCACATCCCTAGAGAACCATGTGCACAAAGTTCACAAAAAAGTTTAAAAATATACAAGCTGAATGTAAGTAGTAAAGCATACAAGACCCAAGATAGGGCCACATCTTGCAGCTATATTTTAAAAAGAGTAACTTTATAAGGAGGCATTAAAGTAGGTGCCTAAAAAGTGAATTTTAGTCATTAATGATTGTAAATGGACTCATTAAATCGCATCCAGGGTAAAAAGTACACACATCCATTTCATTTTATGTATTTTCACTATGGACAAGCACAGAGGCAGATTTGAGCCGAGTGTAGGCCAAGCACTCACATGGATTACTACTATAGTTTACATACATACTTGCATAATGTAGACACCTCCATTAACACCAGGTCGGGGCTCATTTGAAGATCTGCCTTAATTTAAAGGTGTGATTTTGGCCACTTCCATTAGCATTTTATAAAGAAAAAGCAGGTATCTACTTGTCTTTATAAAAGAGGCTTAAGATAGGTTCCTTAAACTAAGCCTCCCGTCATAAAATTGCCCTCTTCATGCTTAATCTCTAATTTTCACAAATAATACTTTTACACAAGCTTTGAAAGAAAAAAATAAAAGGTTGTAAGTTGTCTTTTTTTAGGGGATTGGATTTGTTTTTGTGATTGTATAGTGCTTTGGATGTTTCTTTAGGAAACAGAAAGGTGGAAGAAGCGCTGTAAATAAATGAATAATGTCAAAAGCATCTACACTACAGCATCAGCTTTCCTGCATCAAATGAGAGGAATTATAGGCTACAGGAGAAATCCCTCAGACCTACATTTTCCATGGAAACTCCCTTCTGCTGCTATTAAGGCCGTGAACAGAACAAAAAAAAAAACACTCGTTCTCTTGTAGCCTCTGTGGCTCAGCTGTTTTAAGTGCTTCCAAATCTCTGCTTCCCCCCCCCCCCCCCCGCCCATGCTGCCTTTTAATACTGAAAAGCATAAGTGAACTCATCCTGACTTGAGAAGCTCAGATTGAAGTGTGATTTATGCAGAAACATTATTTAAAGTCCGGGTGGCTGCACATTGCTCATGTTTCTATAGTTAATAAAATATTGCTCCTGTTTTGTATCAGCCTAATGTCTTGAGTATGTGTTGCAGTTATAAAGTCTGGTGTGCTATGGCACAGTGTAGTGTGAAAATTGCATTATGGGAGGAGTAAACCTATGCATTAAATTCTCCAAATCCAGGCTCGGGCTCTCTGTCCCAGACATCCATAATAGTGCTCCTGGTTTATCAAAATTCCAATGACCGCCAGCTACACTAAATATGTAAATGAAAGGTTTCAGTTGGGAGTAGAATTGTGCAACAAAATGATTGCATGGTGAATGAGAAACCCCATCTCAAAAAGATTTATAGTAGACCTAGAAAAGAAACAGAGAAGGGCATTAAACAGCTTCCCTAGGAAGAAAGGCTTCAGCTTGGAGAAGAGATGGCTGAGAGAGGGTATGACAAATGTCTATAGACGATCATGAGTGGAATGGGTAACTAGGGAATGGTTATGGTCTCTATTAGATAGCTTCATGAAGCATCCCATAATCTTAGTACCAACAGGTAATAGATTTAAAACAAATTGGAGAAGGCATATTTTTCACTCAAAACACACGATCTAGCCATGGAATTTGCTGCTAGAGGATGTGGTCAAGGCATCTAGCATAACGGTGATTAAAAGGAGTTTAGACAAATCATTATCCAAGCAGACCTGGGAAAGCTATTGCTGGGTCTCTCCTAGACAGTGACGTACCAAGGGCAAGGCAGTGGGTGTGGTCCGCCTCGGGTACCAGCCAGGAGAGGGTGTACTTTCGCCAGGCCCACACAGGGAGCCAGTGCAGCTAACGAAGCCACAGGTGGCTTTTATTTATTTGCAGTTTTTATATACCGCCAATTCCTAAGATCAGTGACGGTTTACATCAAACAAAATGTCATAATACAGAGAACAATGTAAACAATATAGAGGAAACAATATTTAAACTAGTAACAAAATACATGTAACTTTAAACAACTTTGTACAGTTATGAACTAATTACAGTTTATTACATATTTTACATATATACAGGTTATAGATATTAGCTTGGGTAGAATGTGGGTAGTAGTGGATTGAGTATGAAGAATGATTTCTGACTGTGTTATGGAGGATAAGAAACCATATCCATGTGACAATCCATATTGATGTAATGTTGAATGAAGAGGTGTGTTTTTAGTTCTTTTCGAAACATTTGTAGGTCTTTTCTCTCTCTAAGCTGGTCAGGGAGGTTATTCCACAATGTTGGTGCAATATATGAGAAGGCGCTGTTGCTCATTGTTTGTTTAGTCTTCCTTATTAAGTCAGGCACTAGGATTGTATTAAGATTCCTTCTTCTTCTTGCTCTGTTGTCAAGCGGGTTCTGAATCAATGTGGATAGGTGTGATGGGGCAATCTTATTAATTTGAATGTAGTCAATATGATTTTATATTGAATCCTACTCGATATGGGTAACCCGTGAAGTGCGTAAAGGATTGGAGTAATGTGGTCAGTAAAGTTTAGCTTTGGATTTTATTCTTGCCGTAACATTCTGGGCCATTTGAAGGATTTTAAAATTTTTCTTTATTACTCCTTGTAGAATACCATTACAGTAATCAAAGTGAGGGGTTATCAAGGCTTGAGTAATAGTTCTAAAGTCATTGTTTTCCAGTAGTGGTCTTAGTTGTTGTATCAATCTAAGTTTGTAATAAATTGTTTTGGTTACTTTCTTAATGTGGGATGTAAAGCTAAGTGTTCTGTCAAGAGTGATTCAACACTGTCTCTACTACAGGTCTGCACCAAAGTCTCTTGGGGTTCCAGCTGCAAGGGGATAGCACCTGCCCTGGAGGTTTGGAATACCACAGTTCCTAGATTGGACGTTGCTGGAGATAGGATGCTGGGTTCAGATGATCTAGCATGGTGCATCTTATGTTATTGTATTTGCCATCGCACCCCATCTATCAATCTGTACCGTGCTGTAAGAAAATGAAGCCATGTGTTTTAGAAACTATAAGATCCATGAAATGCCACAAAGTAATGATTTGCCTCATGTGCATGGATTTGATAGGAATAGTCATAATTTGCTGACATTGCACTGGGTGTACCCTGAGGTCTAGCAACCTGTGAGGAAGAACTAGATTGGTAGCGGGTTACCGTTAGTGGAAGAAAGAGATCTTAGCTTACTTTGCAGTAGAAATGACTCAGAAGTCTTCAGCAGTAGCAGACAATTGTACTTTACTAGGAAAAAAAACTGGGGTAGAAAATACTAAGCCATTATATTCCAAGCTTGCATGATATTTGAAAGAGAAGCCCTAATCTTACCTGAGAGGTGGTCTGTACAGGAGACTATGTACAAACCTATCTGTTAACCCTTACACTTCCGCACTCCTATTCCTGGTCTGGCTACATAAACAGGGATTGAGTTAACCTCTTTCTGTATGGCCGAGAATGATCTGCCATCCATATTCCAACACCTCGGCTATCCACAATGACGGGCTGCATCATTTTGGTAATGACCACCACATGTATTTGCCAGTGACTCAGGGCTGGAGCAACCACTACACACGACTAGGTGCGTGCTTATTGCAGCAGCTTCTGAAGGGCAGCAGCAGCAGTCAAAGCAAAACGGACAGCCAGACACGCAGAGAGCCCTAAGCACATTCTTTTACCTGCAGGGAGAGCAGGCACACGCACACCCCCCCACCCCCCAAGTTTAATATTTATACAATGATGCAGTTCTACAGGATTATTCTGGGATGGATGGTATTTCAATAATTTTATTTTAAAACATTTATAAACAATCATAATGTGCCAGCATTCAAGACTGTGTACAACAATATAAAATATAAGTTGCAGGATAGTTGCAAACATAAGCAAACCACCCAAACCACCACTCCCCCCTCCATGAGAAACATACGGGATAATCACATTTCTTAAGTTTGTGTATCAAAACATCAGGGGATGGGAGCTGTAAGGCTGAAGATTCACTTAGGGACCCAGTACCCTTGTGTGGGCTCGGCAGTGTCTGTAGGTGTGGCCAGATAATAGAAAGCTACTGAAGGAATCATGTTAATGGTTTTCTTGAGGCGCTGCAGAGCTTCGCCCTGCACCACCACTGGTGGAGACCCAAAGTCAAAACAAGAAGGTAGCATAGCAGGTGCAAAAACTGGCATCAATCTCTTCAAATATACTTGCATGCCCATTGTAAAATGGCAACTACAGATCTAATCTTTTGGCCAAATCATGCCCCCTTAAAATCTCAGAGCACTTCCGCGTGTAAATAGCAGCTTTCTGACAGTCACTTACACGTGTCTATAATCTACACATGTAAATACCTCTAGTTCAATGTGCAGATGCTTTTTTCTGAAATAACTTCCTAAATGGCTGTACTCTTTGCTTACTTTTGAAAGATCTCTCTGCTTTCTCCTCTGTCTTTCTTCCACCTACTGTGCATATTGTTCTTGTCTTTTCCCCTCTCCTCAGTCTACTGCTTTCTTCTTTACCTGTTCACACAATCCTCTTTTTTTCTCTCTCTCTCTTCAATTCTTTTCTCTCCATTTTTTACCTCTTTGCTTTTCCTCTCCTCCATCAAATTACATTCTCTCTTTGCTGCCTGTCACCAACTGAAACTAGGTGTAAGATGGTTGAGTATTATTACTAGGAAGCATTCATGAATTATTCCAGATTCATTTTCAGAAAACATGATTGTAACCCACAGATTTTTTTTTCCATGGAGCATCCTCCAGTTTGAGATATACTCACAGAAAGAAAGGGAGAGGGAGAGATGTGTGACTCCCAGGTTCAGGGAGCTACTGTCCCAGATTCTAAGGCTTTGTGCATGTTCGCTCCTTGTTGCCGCTCTTTATGATATATTACTTATTCCACGGAGAGCACTGTGGGTTTCTGCTGAAACAGCAAACCGAGTGTGAAAGTAAAAGAGAGTTAGAAATATGGAGTAGGTCAAACCTTCCCAGAATCTATAAAATGTATGTGTTATACCGAAACTTTGCTCATTATGAGCATGTGGGCACAGATTAATAGGGCCAACATAAACCCACTAACTCCGATGTATTCATAGAAATCAAAGGAAGAGACTTCGTAAGAAAAGGTTAGGGAGCCTGCAACACTGGTGCAATAGAAAGATTTACTTACGTATCACACATCATAAAACCTCTATAGCTTTTGGAAATATCTTACTGCTCTGATGTGTCATGTGAACACCTCTTCAATTTGAGTTTTACTAAGTGGTTCCAAAACCTGTTCTGGGGGACCCCCAACCAGTCAGGTTTTCAAGATATTCACAAGGAAGGTTCAAGAAAACGATTTGCCCTCCTTTCAGCAGAGGGGTAAAGGCAGGACATGTCTATTCAGTTCTGTATCATATTTACAAAGGTAAGCTCCCAGAATGGGAGAGGGTCTAAAAATGTAATAAAGAGAACTAAAATATAATATATATACAAACTTACATCTCAAAGCTACAAAACACTATTTAAGAAAGCATGGCGGTGGGCGGGAGGGGATTTTCTGGTTAAAGGCACTCTCAGGCATTCCAAGAGAAAGTGAAGAGCCTCTAGCAGTGTCGGTCAGAGAAGGGTTAAAGTTCTAAACCCCTGGGTGGTGAGACTGCAAAGTGTGAATTGCATTCTTATCAATAATTCAGGGGGGAAAATGTCTGAAATGCAAATCCAAGCCATTTCTCTTCAGATCTTAATTATAAATGCACTCACAAGAGTCTGCCCGTTTCCTTTCTTCAACTTCAGCCTTTTGTTTTTGGACTTGCTTTCCTTCAACAAGGAGTTGGTTGGTAAGACTGAGGGCCCCTTTAATGGTAAATCCTTAGTGGGCTTTAGATATGCAATCTCATGCACATTAATTGCAAAGCTGTCGGGGAGAGGGTAGACGGCATCTAACACAAGATGGACTCCGCTACAGCAGGTTCTCTTAGCGACTCCTATAGAGGAGTCATCGTTATGTGAACCAACACATTGCAAGAGCGCGAGGGCCCAGGCTATTGCCACACACTCGGCAGCATTTTCCCCACCCCCATCCGGCACTTGCCAATTAACATGCACTTTAGCATGTGGTGGCAAACATGTTCACATGTCAGTTGCTGTGCATTAAAATGTGCATTAACCAGCTAATGTGCTCTAGTAAAAAGGAACCTTTCAGTTACATAAAACTATGCAAAGCAGCCTAAGTCCTCCTCTTCTTCCTTCTAGAGTCAGGACGCATTGTCACATGTGCTGCAGATATTCTAGAGCCGAGTACGAAGACTGGGCGAAAAGCCATGCATTAGTAACCAGTGCTTTCCGCTCCTCCATATGCGGAAATATTTCTTTACGGAAAGAGTGGTGGATCCGTGGAATAGTCTCCCAGTGGAGGTAGTAGAGGACAGTATCTGAATTCAAAAAAGCATGGGACAAACACAGAAGATTTCTAAAGGAAAAAGGGGACCGTTGTAGTGGTTGATATGGAAGGGCAGACTAGATAGGCCATGTGGCATTTCTGCTGTCATGTTTCTATATTTCTCCAGAAACCCGAGTGTTACCAGAACCTTTATGACATGTATGACTAGATAGAATAATCCTACTCATGCATTCTTTGGCTAGCAAGGCTAGATGACAGAGATAGGAACTTTGATGAATGAATGGGCTTTCGGTTAAGAAGGTCCCTTTCCTCAGTATTATATCTACTCCAGTAGTTGTGGGCAAAGTGAAAAAGAGTCAACATCCATTGGGATTTACTCATGTAGATTCAAATCCCCATCTTAAAAAAAAAAAAAAGGGTGCCATCAAGTCAATGCTGACTCCTGGTGCTGGTTACACGGCAGCCCCTAGGTTTTCTTGGCAAAGTGTGACCAGAAGTAGATTTTCAGGCCTTTTCTTCCAAGGCACTGCAGGGTAAAGTGACTTACCCAAGGTCTCAAGGAGTACCAATGGGAATCAAACCTGGCTCCATGTCCATTTCCGCATCCATTTCAAACTTCTCCTGCTGACCTGTAAGTGCATTCACTCTGCAGCTTCTCACTACTTTTCCTCTTATCTCTCCCTACTCGGGAACTCCGCTGACAAATCGCTTCTGTTGCTAACTCCAGACTTTGCTCCTTTCATCTTAGTGTTCCTTATGCCTGGAACACATTACCCGAGTCTGTACATCAGGCAACTACTCTGAACCTTTTCAAATCCAGGCTGAAACCTCTTCACTGCCGCTTTCAGATCTTGACTCACCCGATCTCCTTTGTGTTTCCTCACCATTCCCCCTAGATGTGTCCTATGTCTACAGCTACTGCATTGTCCGTCTTGACTAGATTGTAAGCTCCAATTAGCAGGGACCGTCTATTACATGTATCTGTGCAGCGCTGCATATATGTCTTGTAGCGCTATGCAAATGTTCAGTAGTAGTAGCAGCTTGGAAACTATGCTATTGCTCTAACCACTCGGCTACTTCTCCGACTACTTGTTAACCTTTGCCCAGGTTAGTAGAAAAATAATATTTGTTCAATATATGCAAGCATAAGAAAAAGGTTGAATTAGCAGAAGTTTGAATGGTAGAAAACCAGCGAGTAAAACAAAAAGTGACCCGGATAAGGAGCAATTCTCACAAGAAGTCGGGTTTCTGTGGCTGGTAGTTGGAACACGTCCTTGCATGGTGGACAGGAACAGGGAAGTCTGGATGGCTCAAGTGGTCTTTTTCTATTAATATCTATTCTGTTATTGTGTATTGGCATAGCCGAGTGTGTTTGATAGAGGCTTCACCAGGCATGTGGGGTCAGGGCTGGGCCAAAGTTTCCTGCCGCAGCCCTCACCACCCCCACTCCCCCCCCCCCCTGCAAGTCATCATCTGCGGGGGGACCGGCGGAAGCACAACTTATCATTTTGAAAGCGGCAGTTTGTGCCGCCACTTCAGTGCATATGGCCTGCCGCTCTTGCCCCTCTGACAGGAAGTTGCAACGTTGGAGACAGGAGCAGCAGGCCATGGATGCCGAAGTCCATGAGCACCAAAGCAGCAGCACAAAGCCACTGCTTTAAAAAGCGTACTGTACCACCCAGAGTCTCCCACCCTAGGCAGCTGCCTAGTCCACCTAGTGGTCAGGCTCATATTGCATGGAGTTGGTGTCTCAAGTTGGTGTGCAGATGCCCACGTCTGATACTAGCTTCCTGTTAGTGCCATTCCCCACAACGGCTATTTTCTTCCTGCATATGTGCACCATGAGTTTGAGCGACCCAGTGCCCAAATTTCCCCCGTGTTCTCAGTCTCATGAGAGCTATGCAGTGCAGGGAGAAAATAGTTTTTCAGTAGTAGTAACAGCAGACAGAGCATCTAAGTAAAGTGAGAAAGAGGGGCGAAGAGTTGGCAGCTTAATAGAGATGTACAGGAGGTGGTAGAGTATGGCTAGCTGGCCAATTAATTGGTTGTAAGGATTAACTGCGGGTTAGGGAAACTGGATGGCTAGCTAGGGTTGGGTGGAGGGGTGATAGCCAGCTATCTAGATGGCTGGTTGGTGATGTGACTAACTGGTTTATTCGGGATGGCTAGTTGAGGATTAGTGAGCGACTAGCTAAATGGTAGAGTGCCAAATATCTGAGGTATAGGAGGAAATAACTGTCTGGAGGCCGGCAGGGGTAGCAGAATATTATTTACATTAGAGGGAGGGTCTATGAGCATGGTGTTGGAGCAGCTGGTGTAGCCAGGTGGCACTCCGTTCTCTGGAGCAGTCACTCAGTTGAAGTTGTGCCCATTGTTGCACCAAAGGTGCTATCCTTTTCCCCAGCTGAAAGAGCCACCCTTTGATTATAGTAGAGAAAGAGCAAAGAAAGCACTCATTTTTGAAGTGGGCCCCCTCTCTCCTGTGTCACCACTTGAACCAGGGCCAAAACTCAAATATTTTAAGTACCTAGGTAAGGCCTCTGGTCTTCAGGCTAGAGCACTTAGCAGTTCTTCATGAAATACTGTTTTTTTTCCCTCTAAGCCTATATTCGTGTGAGCTTTCCTGTGGAACAGGTATGTTGCACAGTTGCATAGTTTAACATTAGATGCACCTCTGTACCTGATTGGATAATTAGTTTTGCCACTGCAACAGCATAAAAAAAGAGAAGACCATAAGGGCTACTTGAGTCTAGTCTAAGATAATCTATGCTGAAAGGACAAGAATAATGTCTATACACTATTTAATAATAGCTGTAACTGTCCTTAAGACTTGCATTAATAGAATCTTGAAGTCAGCGTCCTGAATCTTTGAACAAGTATTAAAGAAATAGGAACTCAAGATGGCCAACTTTTGCATACTAATTTTAAGGGACATTTTTGGAGCATTTAGGGCATGACTAAGTGCAATTGGAAGACAGTGGACTGGATGAAATCTTTTGGTGGACAGTGGAAGAAGAATAGCATTGAAACAAAAATTTGGAGTTTGCCCCTTTCAATATAATTAGTAGACACCTTAGGAACACTGCGGTCTCACAGCCATCAATCTGTAAATGGAAATAGATGAGTCCCTGGGATTCGTAAATGCCTGTTTCCTCATTGTCATACAAGTGAAGAAGAAAAAATTAGATGTTCTTCACAAGATCTTCTACACAAAGGAGGTTAAGGAAACCTCTATTAATGAAATCTTATTTTTTTTTAAATTAGATAACATAAGAAATGCCATACTGGGTTAAACCAAGGTCCATCAAGCCCAGTATCCCGTTTCCAACAATAGCCAGTCTAGGTCACAAGTACCTGGCAGGTTCTCAGAAAAGCACATAGGTTCCACAATACTCATCCTAGGGTAAGCAGTGGATTATCCTTCGTAATAATGGTTGATGGACCTTTCCTCCAGGAACTTGTCCAAACCTTTTTTAAACCCAGCTACACTAACAGCTTTTACTACATCCTCCGGTAACAAATTCCAGAGTTTGATTATGTGTTGAGTAAAAAGCTTTTTTCTCTTATTAGTCTTTAATGGGTTACATTGTAGCTGCATTGCGTGTCCTTTAGTCTTTCTAGATGGTTCTTCTGCATACAATTTGAGGCACGTTTACTAAAAGAGTGTGCTGGCAGCACGTTTGAGATGCAAAATTAGTATGGAGGCCCATGGTAATGTTATAAGACAATGTGTCCATCCTGTTGCAGTTAGCGTGATTCAATACATTAAACAATGCACAAACTTAATGCCTCCCACTGAGGGGGCATTAAGTGCACCCAAGCTAAACAGCAACAGGCATGGTTAGCACATGCCCAAAACATCTGCATTAACTGCCATGCGAATGTCCACATTCTACCCCTAACCCATCCAGTCCCAGCGAAGGGCCCTGCACTATTAGCATGGTGCACTTAATATACAGTAAGGCCGCACCAATGATTAGTACACGTTAGTGAGTATTTCCTTCATTGCTAAATGTAGTTACCCACTACATTTGAAACATAATATTTAACACTACTGAAGACTACTATTATAATCTATAAAACAAACCCTGTCGCCATCAGACAGCATGAACATCGTTCCAGTTATGTTTACCACAGACCATTGTCTTCCTGCTTCTTGACTATGTGCAGCTCACATAGAAACATAGGGCAGAAAAAGACCAAGTGGCCTATCTAGTCTGCCCTTCCACATCAACTACAATAGTTCTATAGAAACATAGAACTGGGGTTTTTTTTCAGTGAAAAGTAGATAGTGTCTAGGTATCTCTGGGCATTTGATTGAGACGTGAACTGAAAGTACTTATATGGGAAATTGTCTAATTTCAATAAAGTCCAAGAGATTCATTTTGGGAGAAGTAAAGCTACTACTACTACTATTCAGCACTTATAAAGCACCATGCACGCAGCGCTGCACAGCTAACCTACAAGAGGTAGCCAATATATAAGAGACAGACAGTCCCTGCCCGTCAGTCATGCTCATCGGAGCTTACAATCTAAGTACAAGGAGTACAGAGCATTAGTCGGTTCAGTGCAAGGTACGGTGTGGTACAGTTAGGTTTATAGTTTGGTCATAAACGTTGATGGGGGTTAGGGTAAGATAAGGATGGAAGTCAGGATCTGAATGCAACGTTGAAGAGGTGGGTCTTCAATCTGGATTTGAAGAGGACTAAGGAGGATGCCTGGCGCACAGACACAGGTAGGCTGTTCCAAGCGTATGGTGCAGCAAGGTGAAAGGAGCGCAGTCGGGAGTTCGCAGTGCGGGTGAACAGCATTGATAGTAGTAATTTGTTAGCGAAGCACAAATTTCAGGAGGGGACGTTGGGAGAGATAAGAGGTATTGAGAGGCCATAGAGTGAATGCATTTATAGGTCAGTAGGAGAAGCTTGAATTGGATGCGGAATTGGACAGGGAGACAGTGAAGCGACCTGAGGAGTAATGTGGGCATGGCGAGGCTGGCAGAAGATTAGTTGAGCAGCGTGATTTTGTATAGATTGAAGGGGAAGGAGGTGACTCATGGGGAGACCGGCGAGGAGTAGGTTGCAGTAATCGAGATGAGAGGAGAGGAGATTAAGGAGTGGATAAGCGTTTTAGTAGTGTGTTCAGAGAGGAAGGGGTGGATTTTGCTGATGTTGTAGAGAAAGAAGCCAAAGAAGAACCCCCAGCAAAGGGCAAAAATCATGAAACCCCAAATATAAAATAAAAAACCCCTGCTCACAAAACCTGCCGTGTAAATTAATCACTAATCATAAATTATTATTACGCTCTCTTTTTGTTGGAGTAACCATTCAAGAGGAAGCAGGAAAAATTACCCACTCCTCGCCGTGGTCAGTCCATTTTAATCATTTTAAATGCTTGAAAACTTATCTTTTGCTTCAAGTCAGCCATCACAAAATCCAAGAGACACAACGTGCCACGTTTCGGGCCATCCATCCCATCTGTGGCCCTGCATCAGGTGAAAAAATGTTGAATCCCAGAAGTTGGCTTTTGGTTGAATCCCAATGGTTAGGTTTAAAAAGGATAGCATGTGACGTCATTGTACACGGAGACATCAGCATAGCCAATCAGCTTTCCAAACATAGCAAGCATATGATATATGGGAAAACCCACAGCAAGGGAATCCCAATGATGTCATTCTTGTCAGATTTATCATAATATAGTCTGCCATTCCACAGAAGCATTAAGACCCCGAGGAGAAACTGTGCCCAATGTGAATATCCATCGCTGCTCAATGCGTTGTAATTTTGCTGTACGATCCCCCCCTCGGGGATCCCTTGGGACATGATCCAAAACCCGCCAGTGTAACTGGTGAAACAAATGATTTTCCTGAAGGCAATGAGTGACCATAGGTGCCGACAGTGCTTTCATCCGCAAACGGGACGCATGTTCACCCAGACGGATTCTAACTTTGCGAGTAGTACGACCCACGTAAAGTAGTCCACAGGGGCATTTAATAAGATAAACAACGAAAGAAGAATCACAGGTGGTGCGCCAATGGGAGCGATAAACAGTAGATGTTGGAGTATTTTGCCAAACCAAACCTGTTAATGCCATAGCACAATAAATGCAAGAACCACAGGTGTAGTGACCTGGATTGTCATGAAAAGTAGGAGGGTGATCTGAAGGCCAGGATGACTTCACTATGCGATCACGAAGATTCGGTGCCCGTGAATAAGCTATCCGCAGCCATTTTTCTGAAAAATAAGGGTGGACAGATAATACCGGCCAATATCGACGTATGATGTTCACTAATTTGGGGACTCCGGTCAGATAAGGAAAAATACCTGTAAAATCATCCGCTGCCAAGTCATCTGATGGACAGGGAAAAAACAACCCAGCTTTGATGTCCAGCTTTGACATCATTGCCTTACTGGTGGAGCGTTCTCTTCAGGAACAGGAGCAACTGACTAAGCAGACAATAGAGATGAGGGCAAAAATCTTGGAGTCTCAGGACGCCTCTCAATTTCAGATCCAATGGCAGGAAACGACTAAGCAACTTGATTCTTTTCGGGACCATGTTCGAGGTCTTAAAATACGAAAATTTCGACGAGATAAATCGGACTATGATAACAATAGTGTTTATAAATGGATGTCATCTACGGGACAGTTTGTAGCTCCTGCAAAACAAGTATCTTTTGCGGTGAGCACTGAAGATTCTACGGATTCTGAAGGGACGGACTCTAGACGCGGAGGCCACCAGTCTCGCCCGTCCTTTACAGAGGAGGCTTCCTCTCGACGGGGTCACCGATCTCGGCGTCAATATCAGCACCAACTGGATTTTTGGGAGGGTCCCGAGACCCGATCCCGAACTCGGAATCAGTAGTGTTTAATTTGTCTGGTAGATCTCTAACTCCTCCTCAATTACAGTTATTGGAAAAGGGACTCTCATTTGTCCCAACTTCTCGCTATAATGGTTTTGAGGTGCGGCTGGCACTCCATCGGTTTTTCCGTAAACTACGGGTTTCTCTATACTTCTCACAACAGAGTTCACAAGGAGATTCTTCTGTTATCTATGGCCCTTCTCGATGGCTTCCCCCTGGGGCAGTTGATCCAGTCATTTCAACGTTTCAGGATTTGGTCCTAAGGGATTTAAATGAATTGGAGATTAATTTGCCCTTTATTCATCCGAATCTGTCACGGGAACAATTCCAAGCATTGCGGGATTTTTCCCATTCTGACCTTATCATCCGTCGAGCGGATAAAGGGGGGGCGATTGTGGTGATGTCCCCTGATCAATATCATACTGAGATTCAACAACATCTTCAGAATCGTACACATTATCGGCCCCTTTCAGAGGATCCGACGTCAGAATTGTTACAAAAGGTGAAATCCCTTATGTTAGATGCTTTACAGCAAGGGTGGATAACAGGACGTGAATTTCGGTTGCTGATTAATACGAATCCGAAAATCCCTGTTTTTTATTTGGTCCCCAAAATTCATAAGAATCAGCACCATCCTCTGGGGCGACCAATAGTGTCATGTCGGGATTCCCTGTTAGAGCCCCTTTCCAAATTCTGTGATGTGTTTTTGCAACCTGCAGCATCAAGGGTTCCTTCATATATTCGGGATACCAGGGACTTTCTTACACAGTTGTCATCATGTAATGATTATTTTGCATATACGTTCCTGGCATCTTTGGATGTGCAAGCACTCTATACAAACATTGACCAACAAGAAGTACTTCGCTGTTTGGCTGAATACCCGCTTGATCTTCCTACACGGATTCCTCGGTCTTTTTTAATAGCCATGTTGGATATGGTTCTGAATGGAAATTATTTTTTGCACGATTGTGTCTTTTATCGGCAAATTTTTGGCATTGCAATGGGGGCTACGGTGGCCCCCTCGATTGCCACCATTTACATGGCTATTTTTGAGGAAAGATACATCTACACCTCTCCCTTGTTTCAATATGTGTTGTTTTGGCGTCGCTTCTTGGATGATGTATTCTTTCTTTGGTCGGGATCTCAGGCAGATTTACAGTTATTTGTGAGCTCTTTGAATACACATTCCTCTCATATTCAGTTCACTGCTACGTTTGATAGGCGGTCTATTCAATTTTTAGATCTCACAATTTTTCTGTCATATGAGGGGATTACTATGACACTATTTAGAAAGTCAGTTCAATGCAATACATTACTAAAGTTTTCCAGTTTTCATCCTATGCCACTTAAACGGGGTCTCCCGTTTGGTCAATTTTTGAGGCTGCACCGAAACTGTTCATCGTTGGATGATTTTCAGAAACATGCTGTGGATTTGCAGCGTCGACTGTTAACTAGAGGGTACCCCTTGTCTTTAATAAAAAAAGGCTTACAAGCGGGCTCGGTTCTTTCATCGGGAATGGTTGTTTTTTCCCCGTCCATCAGATGACTTGGCAGCGGATGATTTTACGGGTATTTTTCCTTATCTGACCGGAGTCCCCAAATTAGTGAACATCATACGTCGATATTGGCCGGTATTATCTGTCCACCCTTATTTTTCAGAAAAACGGCTGCAGATAGCTTATTCACGGGCACCGAATCTTCGTGACCGCATAGTGAAGTCATCCTGGCCTTCAGATTGCCCTCCTACTTTTCATGACAATCCGGGTCACTACACCTGTGGTTCTTGCATTTATTGTGCTATGGCATTAACAGGTTTGGTTTGGCAAAATACTCCAACATCTACTGTTTATCACTCCCATTGGCGCACCACCTGTGATTCTTCTTTCATTGTTTATCTTATTAAATGCCCCTGTGGACTACTTTACGTGGATCTTACTACTCGCAAAGTTAGAATCCGTCTGGGTGAACATGCGTCCCGTTTGCGGATGAAAGCACTGTCGGCACCTATGGTCACTCATTGCCTTCAGGAAAATCATTTGTTTCACCAGTTACACTGGCGGGTTTTGGATCATGCCCCAAGGGATCCCCGAGGGGGGGATCGTACAGCAAAATTACAACGCATTGAACAGCGATGGATATTCACATTGGGCACAGTTTCTCCTCGGGGTCTTAATGCTTCTGTGGAATGGCAGACTATATTATGATAAATCTGACAAGAATGACATCATTGGGATTCCCTTGCTGTGGGTTTTCCCATATATCATATGCTTGCTACGTTTGGAAAGCTGATTGGCTATGCTGATCTCTCCGTGTACAATGACGTCACACGCTATCCTTTTTAAACCTAACCGTTGGGATTCAACCAAAAGCCAACTTCTGGGATTCAACATTTTTTCACCTGATGCAGGGTCACAGATGGGATGGATGGCCCGAAACGTGGCACATTGTGTCTCTTGGATTCTGTGATGGCTGACTTGAAGCAAAAGATAAGTTTTTCAAGCATTTAAAATGATTAAAATGGACTGACCACGGCGAGGAGTGGGTAATTTTTCCTGCTTCCTCTTGAATGGTTACTCCGACAAAAAGAGAGCGTAATAATAATTTATGATTAGTGATTAATTTACACGGCAGGTTTTGTGAGCAGGGGTTTTTTATTTTATATTTGGGGTAGAGAAAGAAGCGGCAGGTCATAGCTACAAGCTGGATATGATCGGAAAAGGAGGAGAGGGAGGTGTCAAAGATAACCCCTAGGTTGCGGGCCGAGGGGACAGGAAGGATAGTAGATCCATCCACATGGACTGAGAGAGGGGGAAGTGGGGGGGGGGAGGAGTTGGGTGGAAAGACAAGGAGTTCAGTCTTGGCCATGTTCAGTTTCAATCGGCAATCAGACATCCAGGCAACGATGTCCGAAAGACAGGCAGAGATCTTGGACTGGGTTGCTGGAGAAATATTAGGTGTAGAGAGGTAGATTTGGGAGTCGTCGGCATAGAGATGGTACTGAAAGCCGTGGGAGGAGATAAGCATGCCAAGGCCTTGGGTGTAGAGAGAAGATGAGGGGGCCCAAGACAGATCCCTGGAGTACACCTATGTGGAGCGAGGTAGGGGAGGAGAAGCCACCAGAGCATACACTGAATGAGCGATGGAAGAGGTAGGAGGAGAACCAGGATAATACGGAGTCCTTGAAGCCAAGCAAGGAGAGGGTGGTGAGGAGAAGGTTGTGGTCAATGGTGTCAAAAGGCAGCAGAAAGGTCAAGAAGGATGAGGGTACAATAGAGGCCCTTAGATTTAGCCAGGAACAGATCATTGGTGACTTTTGTGAGTGCCGTTTCAGTGGAGTGTAGGGGATGGAAGCCGGATGGTAGTGGGTCCAGGATGGCCTGGGATGTCAGGAGGTCGAGGCAGTGATGGTGGACTGCTCGTTCTAATAGTTTGGATATGAAGGGAAGGAGGGAGGGAGATGGGTCTATAGTTAGAAGGGCATGTGGGATCAAGTGAGGGTTTCGACAACAGCATGTTTGAAGTCAACGGGAACAGTTGCAGTGGAGAGTGAAAGGTTGAGGATATGGATGATGGAGGGGACAATGGTGAGGGAGATGGAATGTAGGAGATGGGTGGGGATAGGGTCAGATGAACAGGTGGTGGGTTTGGAGGAGGAAAGAAGAAGGAGTGTGGTTTCGTCTTCAGAGATCGGGGGAAGAGAATTGGGGAGGAGGAGAGGTAGATGAGGAGGTAGGGAATTGGAGGGTAATCTTGTGGATTTTGTCATGGAAGTAGTCGGCTAGGGTTTGGGCAGAAAGGGAGGGTGGGATCAGGGGCAGGGGGACCTTGAGGAGAGAATTGAGGGTATTAAAGAGACGGCGAGGATCAGAGGCAAGGGAGTTGGTCAGATGGATGTAGTAATCTTGTTTGGCAAGTGCTAAGGCTGACTGGAATGAGCCAAGCATGAATTTGAAGTGTAAAAGGTCTTCCAGGGAGCGTGATTTGGACCAAGCTCGTTCAGCAGAACGGGCGCAGATGCGAAGGTAACAGATTGTAGGTGAGAGTCAGGGTTGGGGAATAGTTTGACAGGACGTGGGGTGGAAGGAGCAAGAGAGTGTCAAGGGCTGAGGATAGTGTAGCATTGTATGAAGATAATGCCTCATCGACGGACTTGGAGGATAAAATGGAGGAAAGAGATGAAGAAATGGTGGAGGAGAGAGTCAAGGGATCAATATTATGAAGGCTTCTAAATAGGTCGGAGGAGACAGGATGAGGTTGGGACGGCGGAAGCTGAAGAGTAATTGTTAAGAGGTGATGGTCAGATGAGGGAAGGATTGATTTGTGGAAGTTTGAGGGAGAGGAATTGGAGAAGAGAAAAGAGTATTAGGTCAAGGCAGTGGCCAGGTGTGTGGGGGCAGTGGAGCAAAGTTGGAGGTCTAACGAGGAGGTAAGAGCGAGGAACTTTGAGGCATGGGGGTCAGAAGGGTTGTCGATGTGAATGTTGAAGTCACCAAGAATAAGAGTGGGGGATGAGGGATCCATAAAGGCAGAAAGCCAGGAGTCAAAGTCGGTGAGGAAGGTTGATTTGGATTTGTCGGTGGGCGATAAATAATGGCTACTTGGAGGGGAATGGAGTGGACTTCAAAGGAGAGGGGGGAGGGAAAGTGACTGGGGTGGCAGGAGGGGCTGGAATTGGCAGGAGGGAGAGAGTAGGAGGCCAATGCCACCCCCACGACCAGTAGATCAAGGTGTATGGGAGAACTGGAAGCCCCCATAGCAGAGAGAGGAAATGGATGCAGTGTCGCCTGAGGGGAGCCAGGTCTCGGTCAAGGCAAGATGGTGTAGGGCATTAGAGATGAAAAAACAACCCTTTTATTCACGATCTTTTTAACGACTGAGCACGCTTCCATAGGGCACAAGAAAATGGGAGAGCGGAGGGGGGAGGAGAGGGATATGGATAAGGTTGGCTAAGTTACGTGAGGATTTCTTGTTAGAGTAGCGTGGGAGTCTATTTCTAGGGTAATACCGAGATTTAGAGGGGGCAGGGTGTGGGTGGATATGTGTGCTCTCCAGGAGGGACATGAGGGAGGGGAAGTGAGGGGTAATTTGATGGTATTAGGTAGGTTATGTGAGGGATTATTTTTGAGGGTAGGGTTGGAGTTGATGTCTAAGGATGAGTGATTGTGGGATGAATGAGAGAGGGCGGAAGGAGGGGGGAGTGGGATGTGGATGAGATTAGATAGGGTATGTGAGGAACTTTCTTTTAGTGTGAGAAAGAAATCGGGGGGGGGATGAGAGAAGGAGAATTAGAGAGCGAGGTAAAAGTGGAGATAGTATGGCGGAAGCGAGGGTGGGGTTGCCTCAAAGAGAGGGGGGCTGGTTGAATGCAGGGGATAGTGTGGAGAAGCTCAAGAGCAGGTGCTAGGCTAGGGGGCAGAATGGAGGGAGAAGTGAGGAAGGTAGGAGGGGAGGCAGTTGGGGAGGATGAGGAAGAGAAGGACAATGAGATGTGGGGCCATGGTAGTGGGCAGCAAGGTCTGAGCAAGCAATGGGTAGCAGGTTCTATGCACACAATGAGTAGCAAGTACTATGCAGGCAATGAGCAGCAAGTAATGGGCAAACAAGCAGGCAGTGGATAGCAGTTCTAAGCGAACAATGGGTAGCAGTTATATGCAAATACGTTCTTAGCAGGTTCTATGCAAGTAAGTTCTAGCAGCAATGGGAAGCAGGTTCAAAGCAGAGTTACTTGCAGGAGACACTGGACTGTGGGTAGGGGTGGTAGGTGCTTACTTCATGTGGGATCTGATTGGCCAGGTGTGTAGGAGTGGTTGTTTTTGCTCAGCTCATTGGCATTTCACCTGTGATCAGCTTGTGTTGGGGTGACGGCTTGCGTGATGGCACCTTTGGTCCCCACCTAAGGGCCATGCAAAGGGCTCTCTGGTGAGGCCGCCAGCGTGGGTGCACCGAGAGCGCTCCTGCCCTTAAGCTGCTGCTGGTGTTGGCCCGATTGGCCTCGGCATGTGCAGGGGGATGAGCCGCTTCTCCTGCTCCACTCCCCGACGCCGATCAGGTGGAGGTGCTGGCAGGGGGCTTCCTTCTGGCGCTGAGAGTGCTCCTACCCTTAAGCTGCTGCTGGTGTTGGCCCAATTGGCCTCGGCGTGTGAAGGGGGAGGAGCCGCTTCTCCTGCTCCACTCCCCGATGCCGATCAGGTGGAGGTGCTGGCAGGGGGCTTCCTTTTGGCGCCGAGAGTGCTCCTGCCCTTAAGCTGCTGCCGGTTACTTACCTATAATGGGAGTTCTCTGTGGACAGCAGGATAAGTCAGTCACACCTAGTGATGTCACCTGGACAAAAAGTACTCTCCCATGGCTCAGAGCCCCTAGCTCACAAGTCAAGGGTGGGAGCAGGTACTGCAGCTGACCTCAGAACGAGGATGGAGGCCTCAGAAGGCACATCCTGTGGTGTAGGGGAGTCTCTACATACTGGGCAGCAGATCCACAATCCCATATGCCAGAGAGGCATTACCATAGAGTGTGGCTGCAGGAGAGCCAGGCCAGTGGGGACATCGGGGTGCAATGGAGGCAATCCTCCATGCAATGGGCAGCCCCAAGGCACCGGATACAGCGGTCATGGAGTTCATTTTCCTGTTGCATCTGGGGCATTTCTTAAAGCCAGGTGTGGAGCTCATTCTTCATTTTTTTTTCCTTCTCTTCAGCTTCTTTTCCTAATGTAGCTTTAATTTTGGAGAGTTGAGTGTTCTGTCCTTCTTGGCAAGGCCGAAGACAGACTGGACCAGGAAGGGGCATGCCAGGAGGGAAGGGACTCCTTCATACATGCTCAGAAAGGTTTGCCTCAGAGCTCTGGGAGTGCACGTCCGTTCAGATAGCACCGTTGGATGACATCACCAGGTGTAGCCAACTCATCCTGCTTGTCCATGGAGAATAGGCTGTGCTCAAAAATCTGAGCTGACATTTGAAACCGGGAAGGGGAAATATAACAAGTGTCTCAGTTTAAATAAATGTTATATGTTACAGAGTCTGGATGAAAGTCTGCAGGAGCTGTGGCTCAGGTTTTGTTTTTTTTAGTAGCAGTACAAAATGTATTTTTATTCAATTTTGTGTGTAATTAAAAAAAAAACACACACCTTTAACTGTGAGGGGCATCTTAACCATTGCACAGTAGAAAACCTTAGTGATTAGACATGAGTGAATGTCCCCCTGGCTAAGAGCCTTCCCTGTGGTGGTTCAGCTGGATGGGAGGGGGAGGAGCTAAAATTTTGAATAAAGCCCAGAGGAGTTGTGATTGAAAGCTCATGGTACCATAGCCCAGAACTTTATTTATATAAAATAATTATATGATGCTTATTGCTCATTGTTCTGAGCTGAAAACCCAGACGAGAGCAGAAGGGAGGGGGCCGCTCCTCTCCCTCAGAAGACAAGTCCATGCTGGGGAAGCAAGCAAGCAGTCATATTCAAGACTCATGGAAGACTTTCGCTGATGAAACCTCCATGTGCCAACTGGCTCCACATCTGCCCAAGAGGGTTGATGTAATCCCAAATTTACCCCTTTCATGAAAGGACATGTTGTTCAGATTCCCTTAGAAAAGTATCATTGTATGAAATAAATCCAGAGCAGTTGGATTTCATTTGATTTAATTACACTCTATAGTCCTCCTTTAAACAAAACTAATTGCAAAGCACATGTCAAAAGAAATAAAATAGTTCAAATCTAATACCCCATCCAGCTGCAAAAAAGCAGAGCTTTCAGCTGCTTTTGAAAGTGAAGATAATTGTTTTTCCTCCCTCACTAATCAGAGGAAACCGACTCCACACATTGGGACGGACATAGGCAGGTCTACTAGCCGCAGTTATCCTGCTGACCGGGATTATTCAGCAGAGCAAACATGGCAAATGCAGCCAAATATCCGCGGGCGCTACTGCTGATCGCTCCAATGTGAGCATTCCAGGGGTAAAGAACAGGCAGCGCAATATTGAGCCGCTGCCCCATTATCGCTATGCGCTGAAAATTAAGCACATTAGTGGCTGGCACTGTTCCCTCTAAGCTGTGCGCGTGTGCACGCGCGCACACCTCGCCGAGCGAGCGCACATACTTTACAACAGAGCGCACAAAAATTATGGCTCTGATTCTGATAGAAAACAACACAGACGTCTTAAAATTTAAAAGTTGTGATTAATTACTAGAAATTTCCTGCTTCATTTAGTAATCGTCTATTTTCATTTAATTTGATTAAAATCAATGTGGTGTACATACTGTATTCTGACGTGTAGTCAAATTTTAAAGTATATAGCTCAGAGTGTCATTATGTGGCGCACAAAAATTTAACCTTCCTTCAAAAGCTGCACACAGCTGATATTTTATGCGCACACAGCCTACAGAAAATTAGAGGGAACATTGGTGGCTGGCCTACCTTTTGCTGCCAAAGCTAACCAGGAAAACAGCTGAATATCTCCACTGCTATATGGCTGGCCTGGATATTCAGTGCCAATGGCCAGATACGATCTTGGGATTGAATATCCAGGTCTAAAGGTTCAGCGGAGCAGCAGCACTAGCTACCGCTACTGAATAATCAGGCCCTGCTTCCTAGTGGTGAACAACAAAGACCCACCTGGGAGGATCTAAGGGTCCTTGAGGGTGCATGAGGAATGATAGCTTTGGCTAGATACAGTGAAGGACTCTTACAATAACTATTGCGAACCAAACAGAGGATCTGGTAACGGTGCCTTTCTAAGCAGAGGCATCACACAGCACAGTCAAACTTTCCTGCCCATAACAAGTCTAATGGCTACAATTTGCAATAACTACAAATGTTTTAATCTAGTAGCAGGCAGACCTGGATATAGCAAATTACAATAGAACACATCAGTAAAAATAGATCCGTCTGTTCTAAAAATATGGTGCTGCCGACGACTAGTACTTCTCTTTTCTATAGCATAACTAGGCACATGCAGAGCCCCACCGTAAGAGAAAGCCCCTGCTCCACTGAACTTACAATCTGCTAATGCAGACAAACAGGGACTAGGGTTATTCCTAAGGGAAATAATTAAAATGCACATGGGTGTAGACAAAAGAAAAGGAGGGGGCAGGATCCAGAAGCAACCTCAGAGAGATGAGTTTTTAGCCTGGATTTAATAGGAGCAGAGATGGAGCCTGACGTACTGACTCAGAAAGTCTACTGCAGGAACACAATGCAGCAAGGTGGATCCAACGGAGCCTGGAGTTGATAGTGGAAGAGAAGGACACCGATAAAAGTGATTTGCTTGATGAGTGGAGTTGCCAAGGAGGGGTGTAGGGAGAAATGAGAGAAGGGATAATTAGGAGCTACAGAATGAATGCATTTGTAGGTCAGTAGGAGAAGTCTGTGTATATTTTCCTGCCTTGAGGTTTTTGTAAGGGCAGGTTAATTTTCTCATTTCATTAATTCACTAGTTTAAGTTTGAACTGTATGCGGAAACAGATGTGTTTGTTCTTAAAACTTGCTATACTGCCATAAGTCTGAGCAGATACCTCAGCAGTTTACAATAAAAACAAAATAAGAGGTTAAAAAGACAGGAATTCCATTAAAATCATAACAAAAAAAGTAAAATAAAGAGAAATAGGGAGATAAAAGTAGAAGCAGAAAATAAAAAAAGAGCTGATCAAGACTTGGGACTACACAGAAGATGTATGCTAGTTCTGCACTCCCAGCTCCGAGAAAGCTGCTTCAAAGTAGGAACAGTTAAGGGCTGCTTTCAGTTTTTTTTAATGAAGTTTCTAGGCAGATATTGTTAGGTACGGAGCCAGGAAATAGAAAACTGAACACCACATGGACTGAGGGAAGAACCAGACAGTTTATGTTCTGTGACCTAAGAAACCTAGCTGGGCACTATGGAATCAATAGAGAGGAGACAAAAATTGGCAAACCGCTGTAAAATGTCTTATGGACTAAAATCAACAACTTAAAGCAGGATCAGAAAGAAAGAGGAAGCCAGTGGTATTTATGCAGTAATCAAGAAGCATGATCAAATCTTAAAGAATTAGAGAGGAGTCAAACAGCAGTGTTTTGAACTAGCTGTAGCATTTTGAGATCAATAGCATGGAGGCCACAATAGACAACATTACAGTAATCTAACCTAGAAGTAATTAAACACTGGCTGGCTGACTACTGTCCCCACCAGCCTTAAAAGCTCCCCAGCAGTTCAGTTCAATGATTAGTTCCAAAACAACACTTGATCACCGATGTGGCAATTTTACCAGAAGTCCTCAAGGCTGCATTACATTGGCCCTGAGAGTATCCCCCACTCCATATACCACCGGCTGATAACAGTTCCCATTGGCACAGTTCACTCATCCACTCTCATGTCAACAAAAGGCACAAACCTTCCTTTAGTCTGGCTAGTAACACAATGCGTTGAGTCCACGCCATAATTTCCAGGCAGATTCAGTAAAACCCATCCATTAGTCTGCTTCTGCACTGGGAGAGAGAACTGCCCCCTCCACCCTCTTCATTGGGGTTTTTATCTCACACAACATAACCCTCGTCCAGCAGTGCAGCCATGCAAATGCAAATACCTTCACGTTTCTCATTAGCTTCAAGGGAGAACTTCAGGGCCACCTGCTGCACTTCCATTGCATCTTCCTCTGTGCACCCTATAGCCCAGGCACCAGCAGCTCTTCCCCCCTCCTGGGCTTTCTTTCCCTGCTGGCCCAGGGGAAGTGAACTCTGAGTTCTCTACTCTGGGAAGCTCCACCCTCTCCCCATTGTTCTCTCCCTAATTGAATCACATGCAGATCTATCTCATGCATATTCATTGTGGGTATCCTGAAAACCTGACTGGCCTGTGAGCCCCAGAGGACTGGGTTGAGGACCACTGACCTGGGGCTTCATCTATGGCAGGATCCTCCTAGACCTATCCTAAGGGATTCTGGGACTTGTAGTGTGCTCTGGGCACCTGACCCTGCCACAGCAGGTATCAAACTATGAAAAGCAGAGGTGGTCAGATACAAAAAGCAAAACAATAGAGAACAAATGAAGTGACTTGAAAAGAGAAATTACATGAGCATAGCAACACTGACAATAGATTAGCCATGCAGTTGAGTTTTGAACAGACTGAAGGAGAGAGAGAAGATTCAGTGAGACACTAGTGAAGAGCAAATGGTAATAGTCTAGACGGGAGGTGATGGGAGAGTTGATAAGTGTGTTGGTAGTGGAACAAAGGAGGAGGGAACACATTTTGCTGATTTTAAAGAGAAAGAAACAACAGGTTTTTTGCTATCTGTTGGATATGTGCAGAGAAAGAGAGAAGAGTCAACTATGACCCTAAGGTTGCAAGCTGAGGAGTCAGGGAGGGTAACAGTGTTATCCACAGAAATAGAGAAGGGAGGAAGGGGGGAGGTGCGTTTAGAAGGAAAGATAAGACGCACCATCTTACCATGTTCAGTTTCAGGTAGTGGCAGGGTATCCAGGCAGCAATGTCAGACAAGCGGGCTGAGATTCAGGCCTAGATGCCCGAAGAGATTTCTGTGGTAGAGAGGTAAATCTGAGAGTCATCAGTGCAGTACTGAAAACCAGTAGAGGAAATCAGGGCACCAAGGGAATAAACGCAGAGAGAGAAAAGAAGAGGTCCCAAGACAGAGCACTGACCGAAAGCAGGATAGCTGTGGAGGAGGACCCACGAAGAAAACAGACAGAACAGAGCAAGAGCAGGGTGTCCAAAGCAACGGCTAGGACAAAAAGGATGAGGGCTGAGGAAAGGCCCTTGGATTTAACCAGAAACAGGTCATTGGAGACTTCGGCAAGGATTGTTTCTGTAGAATGTAGAGGATGACAGTCAGACAGTCAGTGGATCCAGAAGGGCTTGAGAGGAAAGAAAGTCAAGACAGCAACAGTGAATCACACATTTGAGTAGCTTGGGTGCAAAAAAGAGGAGGGAGATGGGCAGGTAGGATACAGTGAAGGCTTTTTGAGGAGAGGTGTAACCCCAGCATGTTTGAAGGCAGCAGGAACAGTTGCAGTGGAAAGCGATAGGTTGAGGATATGACAGATAGAGGGGACAGCTTAGTAGTAGACAGGTGGAAATGTGATCAGCAGGTAGTGAATTTGGAGGAGAGAAGATGTGCAGTTTCTTCTTTGATGATTTTAGTAAAGGAAGGATGGATAACAGGTGCTGAAGTAAGGGTCTGAGTATGAAGAGGAGGAGGGGGAGGGGAGATGGAGGTGGCCCCATGGAGAATTCAAGTCTAATCTTGTGAAACGTATCATGGAAGCAGTTAGCCAAAGTCTGGGCAGAAAATGAAGGAGGGATTGGGGGTGGAGGCCCTGTGAGGAGAGAGCTGAACACTGCAAAGAGATGATGTGGGTCAGAGGCAAGAGAGTTTGTGAGATGGACATAGTGGACCCGATTTTCGAAGGCATCTACACAGTTAACTGCCCATTTTAACTGTGTAAATGCTTTAATCTGGGATTTTCAAAGACACCTTACATGGCTAGTGCCTTTGAAAATTGTCGATTAAGTCCCTACGCGTCCCAATGCTATCCGGTTAGCATCTTAAGAACATAAGAACATAAGATATGCCATACTGGGTCAGACCAAGGTCTATCAAGCCCAGTATCTTGTTTCCAATAGTGGCTAATCTAGGTCATACGTACCTAGCAGTTTCCCCAAAAGACGCAGGTCATCGGGGCGTGTTGTGGGTGCTCCGGGGTGGAGCAGAAGAAGGGAATGACACTAAGCAGGTAGCAGCGATTTTGGATGCTGCCTGGTTAGCACTCTGTGCCTTAAAGATAGGCGAGGAAAACCCTTGCTTATCTTTAAGGCGCCAGGGCTAACTGGGTAGCATCCAAAATCACTGCTGCCCGGTTAGGCTCAGCGGCTTTCCAGCTGTGCGGCGAACCCCTGAGTTTCACTTCTGTCACTATGGAAGTGAAAATCCAGGGTTAAGGGGTCGCAGGCTACAGCACTTAGTCCTGCCCAACTGAAAATCGGGCCCAATATTCTTGCTTGATGAATGCCATGCTAATCCAAGACCCACCAAATGCATTCTCAGAAGTGAAAAAGAAATAGTCTAATAGAGCTGAAAGGTCTTCTCTACCTAGGTTTATTGAAAATTACGTTTTAAAACTTTAACGGTTAAAACCTAGGAATATAGTATGTTTAGCCTTCTCTGTTCTCCTGTGCACGTTTTCTGTGTCTGGATACAAGATACTGGTAAGTTTGTTAGCATGAGTTTAGTTCAATACCTCAAGAACATTACTAGATTATGCTACAGTGAATCATAAAATCTAACGGCATCATTGAGGCCCTCAAACGGATAACGTCAGAGCCCTTCTAAGGCTTTAAAACAGCCATGAGATAAGCAGTGGTGAGTGTGTCCCCTAAGATTCAGTGTGAAGCAATAACAGCAGATTCTCTTGGCTGTTAAAGAGTGTTGTAGCTAGGACAGATTTTTTGGTGGGGCCTTGGCGGTGTGAACGTTGACACCCTCTCCGGTTCTCTCATTCGACTGTTCTGCTGACACTGATTCCAAAGAGGAAGGACCATGGCCGTCCTTAGCTGTGCCTCTGCTTTGAAGGACTAGTAATACAATTTCACAGGTCCCTGCACCCTGCAAAATCAAAGACACTAAAGTTAGATAAGGCCTTGGCAAAACAGGAAGGTGATTAGAACATTTATACAATTATCTAAATTCAATCTCTAACAAAAAGAGAAGTAGTTAGACCCAGACAAATCAAGTCATAGAAGACAGAGGTCTGAAGGGAAGGGGGATAGTGGTGAGCAGTTGAAGGTCTTGTGTGTCTTAACAGGTTTGGTTTTTAAATGAAAATTAAATAAATGATCCCATGAGCTCCTTCAGCATAGCAACACTAATTCTAGGCCTGAAGTGATTTCTGAGGCTTCCATGGGAACAATGTCCAGTTATCTCTACCCCACGGCTTCTATATGGATTGCAGGCTACTGACTCCAGCGCAGTGCAACTAGTAACCCTCTTGAGGGTTTAGGTGTGAAAGGTTTTCTTTCTGGAAGGACAGTTTTTAAGCATGTACAACAAGCAATAGATATGAATAATTATATTGTATGTACTAATGGGGTTTTCCTGTCCAGTGCCATCGCTGAAGGTAAGATGCACTGACTACTGACAAAGCTAATGGCAGCTGCCTGGAGGTAGTTCCTTTGCTCAGAATTGTTCTGTTTTTGATCTGTTAAAGAGTTGCATTTTAGGAAAAGAACACAGCCTAGCATTTCAGCTCTCTTTGATAGCCTAACCCATTTAAAACACTTTGGATCTAACATGTTTTTTCCCACTCTCTCTCTCTCTCACTATGTCTATTTCCATCTTTCTCATTCTGGTGAATTTCTTTCCTTGACTCTTTGGCCTATCGTTCACCCGCCCTTCTCTGTGTCCCTCTCTCTTTCCTGTCTCAGCTATCTGCCTGGTGCTAGGCTGCATGATATTTCCAGACGGCTGGGACGCAGAGACCATCCGGGATATGTGTGGGGATAAAACTGGGAAGTATTCTCTTGGTGACTGCTCCGTCCGCTGGGCCTACATCTTGGCCATCATTGGTATCCTCAATGCTCTCATCCTGTCCTTCTTGGCCTTTGTCCTGGGAAACCGACAGAATGATCTACTTCACGAGGAGTTGAAGGCAGAAAACAAAGGTAAAACGAGACACAAAGACATCTATTGCGCCCTAAGAGTCTTTAAAATGCAGAGTCAAGAAGTGTATTTAGTAAAGCTAAGTATTAGAAAGCTTTTGCAGCTAGGAGTTAATGGCTCTCACACTTCTTGTTCAGCAAAATTATATTTTCTTCATGTTACAGCTGATAATTCTGAGAGCTGATGATCTATTGTGAATATTAAACCTTGTACAACCACCAGAAACCTGACTGAAGTACATTGTTTTGGAAACTGTTCATTGGCTGGTGGCCATGTTAAGAGTGGAGGGGTAACCCAATGAAAGAACAGTGGGCTGAGACCTGGGGAAGTCAAGGTTCAACTCCCGGTAATGCTTCTAGTAACCTCGGACAAATCACTTTACCTTACATTGTCTCAAGTAAAATCATAGGTCCTCATTTACTAACCCGCATTAAGGCAACTCAGTTCTCAATGGGGCTGATATAATAAATTAAGGCATGCTAAAATATTAATATGGGTTTGAAAATGAGGGTCTTATGCAGGGCCAGCCCAACCATTAGACGAGAGTAGGCGGTTGTCTAGGGCATAAACAGCAGCACCACTCAAAGCTAAACAATAGATCTTGACATTTACAGAAACTCAAAGAGCCCTCAGCACATTCTTTTACCTGCAAGTTTAGTAATTACAAGTACGATGTACAATTCTGCATTTTTACAGGACTGTTGTGGGAGGGTGGTGTTGGGATGTTCAGCATTGGTGAGTTAATTATCAAACTCTCAGAGGAAGGGCATAAGGCTGAAGGTTCACCTAGGGTATCTGATACCCTTGTGCTGACCCTGGTCTTGTACTAGGGTCAGGGAAATGTCTACTGTACCTTGATGGAACTCACATTGAGCCACCACTGAAAAGGAGTGAGGCACATTTATAAAAAGAACGCAAGTTAACAATGTGTGATCTAGGTCAGTCCCACCTCAGGCCCCTCAGACTGAGGCATTTAACTCCTACACTGCCAGCTGCTAAAACCCAGGAAATCCAAGGTTCAAAGCCCACTGTTGCTCCTTGTGACCTTGAGTAAGTCACTTAACCTGCCATTGTCTCAGTTTTAAGCTTAGATTGTAAGTCTCTGGGGAAGGAAAATAACTACAGTACTGTCAGGGCTAGCCCAACCATTAAGCAAACTAGGTGGCCTCTTAGGGCGTCGTACTCTGGGTGAGGCAACAAAGAGCAGGGTCTTCAAAGGCAAACAATAGATTCTGACAGCTAGGGGAGGCATAAGATTTGCCTGGGGTACCACCTCCTTGAACCAACTCTGGAGCCGACTCTGCCTGCTGTACCTGAATGTGTCTTGAGCTGCTACTTAAAAAGGCCTGAGCTAGATCCAAAATTCCTATTCCCCAGCACTGTATCCCAAGGCTTTAAATCAGTTAGATGCACATCAAAGGTCAGAAACATCTGAACGTGGCATGCAGTGATCTATCCTCCAGCTCTGCAGAGACATAGTTGGGCAGCATCATGGATGCTTCTAACGCCACCCATTGAGGTAGTATTAGCTGCACCTGCGCCATCTGCACATTCAGCAATTACAGCGCATTGTTGAGGCCCACAGTAACATGCATTGCAGATATGCTAACTCTGCATCCTAATCCGACCCATTCCTGCAGATAGCATGGATTCTGCAAATAGAGCAGACAATCGCTGCGTTATCTGCAGCTGCCCTGGATTAGCCTGCTATCTGCCAAGTTAGCCGCTAACCCGATTTAAGAAACATGCCCGTTACTCTCAGAATTAGTAAATGAATGCATTCCATTGCAATTCCTGGAGATCCAGTTTAAGTATAGTCATGTGTACACTTCTGGCATAGGAGGTGGAAGGGTGGGGGGCAACAGAGGCTATGGCCCCACCAATATTTTGTCCAACACAACATCAGCAACAAGGGAGCTTGGGGGCGGGGTTGGAGTTTGGTTTGTTTGGCCCCTCTGAGCAAAATGTGTCCTGCTGGCCCTGCTTTCCTAGGTTGCTGTAATGTGTGAGCTACATAGGTCCTGCTGGTTACACAGCAAAGGTTCAGGGGAACTAGATGGCTGTGCGTTCAGACATTAACTTCATTAGTTTTAGGGAAACAGCCTCACTGACTTTGGTAGCTGTTTATATTATTACAAACCTTAATATGATGAGGGGAAAGGGTGCGGGGGCTAGCTGTGGCCATTGGATTAAAGTGTGGGAACTTGGATGGTGTTTGATTAAAAAACAAAAATGAACTTGGATAAGGGGGAACATCCCCAAGCACTCAGGCTTCTGTGATTGGCAGCTGGGGGCTATCAAAGTGCAGCCTGGATCTTTATTTGCCAACATGTATGGTGTTACTCTGTGCAGGGAGTGTCTTACGATATTTCAGGAGTGCTAGGCAGAAACAAGGAAAGTGACATGGCAGCCCCTGACCTTAGCATGACTGACCAGGTATTGAATTCATTTAAAAGAGTTAAGAACCAACTGAGAGAAAGGAATTCAAGGAAATCTCTTGGAGGGTTAATGAAGATCTTTAAGCAATTGAGGCACTACTGCATGACGTGATCTTCTCCTTCAAAGTGTTAAAGTGCCCTTCTCGTGGCAGGTGGGGTGTTCTTGGACAAATGTCACCTCAGATCAGCTGGAGTTCGAGGGCTACGAGATGGGACTAGATCAGTTTGGTAATTAAGTGAGAAATTCTGAAATATCTCTCTATTTCTTTTAAAATCTTTATCCAGCTCCATCTGTCTCTTTCTCTGTTTATCTTCTGGTTCTCCTTTTTATGTCTTCCTTTCTCTCTGACTCTCATTTTTTTGTTCCTGTTCTTTTTTTTCACTTCTGTCTCCTCTCTCTTAAGGTTTCCTATCTACAAACCTTTGCATTGCCTAAAGTCTCTGAAATGTTTGTTTAAAAGTCAAAGGGAAAATATATCTTCAGATGGTGAAATGCAATTCTGACAGTCATATATTTAGTCCGTAACATGTTAGTTCATGTAAATAGAGACAGAAATTCCAGTTGCTCACTCTCTCTTTCCAGTCACTAGCTGTTTATTTCTCTCTGAAGGGTGTGGGAGGAGGGTAGTAAAGGAGAAGCTCTCAGATGAGGTCCTCTAAATGTAAATATACACGTAGATATGGATTAAACATGTACACACTGGTCTTCAGCTCCATTTCATAAGCTCCTGAGATCGCCTCAGTACCCAGCATGTGTTATAAAATATTCAGAGAAAATGTCAAAACTGAGACTCGAGCATAACCATGGACACACAGCATAAAGGTCCCTAAATAAGCTCCCTAGAAACTGAGTAAATGTGGAATGACTACCATGTCTTGAAAGAATACCTACTAACCAAGCTGGTTTTTAGTGGCAAAGGACAATGCAATGAGATAGTGAAAGGAGAGCAGCCTGTCGGCAATCTCCTTATCCTCGCCTTGTCGGCGTCTCCTAGGAATCTCCTACCCCAGGATCTCTCATATAGTCTGCTACATAGAAACCTAATTGCAACACCACTGAAAGGATCAGGAGAGCAGGATGACCGCACAGAGGTGAATTCTCATTATTATACCTCCAGGGGGGATATTCAGCAACGGTTACTAGTGCGGATAAAGCAGCTAGCCACCCCGCTGAACTTTAGCTTCTGTGGCGAAAGTTAGGTCAGCCTTTTGCCATATTGTGATAACCGGCCAGTAGCTCAGTATCGCCACTGCCCAGTCATTACCGAATGCCATACCCAGAACACCCAGATGTTCGCTGGCATCGGGCATGCAGTGTTGGCACCCACGGATATTCAACAGATGCTGTCGCTGAATAGCCCAGTCAAGGATTAACGCAGTTAACAGGCCTGCTAACCATGTTAATCCCTTGAACCATCAGGCCCCCTCCTTTCTCAAGCAGAGGTTCTCAGCCCAGTCCTCGGACATGCCCTGTGAATAGATATCCACTGCCTACACTCAGGCAAGTGCTTCCCACCATCCCTAAACAGAACTGGTTTTCAGGATATCCGTAAGATAAACCTGAACGCACTCACTCGAAGAACCAACTTGCTTAGCATATTTATGTTTATTCCAATATACCACATATCAGCCGTGCACCTAGGAGGTTTAGAATATTCAAAACAATAACATAAAACATAATTGCAAGATAAATATAAGTGGAGAGACAGAATAACACAATTCAAGCAGCACTGCCCGATCTATCCAAGCTCACTCATACCAACCCAGCTCACCAACACAGCAAACTCAAAGAAAGAGCTTAGTTCAAAAAAACCTCGGTCTTCACTCCCAGTCCTTGAGGGCCACAGATATGTCTGGTTTTCAGGATGTCCACAATGAATATGCATGAGATAGATTTGCATACGCTGCCTCTCTTGGATGAGAGTATATCTCATAGGGTGATAGGGGCTACTCCAGGACATCCGCCTAGTTTGCCTAGTTCTTACTTCGGGGGAGCAAAGGATAAGGAAGTCAACTGGCAGTGGAGGTAGGGAGACCAGTTCACCATTAGTGCCTGCAACATTTGGGGAGGGCACTACCCCCATGCCCCCCCCCCCCCCCCAGATTAGGCCTATGCTCCAGGACTGGCTTGAGAAACACTGGCATGGACAGTCGAAAAGTAAACAGGAGGACAGCGATAGCTACAAAGAAGGGTAATGGTCAGAAAAAGCTGGGGGGGGGGGAAGGGGGGCAGGGGAGAAAGTATAAAGAGAGAATAAAATATTTTAGGTCCAAAAAATCCAGAAAGGAAATTTAGCAATAAGAGCAACAAAAGAAGTGTGCTAATATTTTTAAGAATTTGCCATGTATTCATGCTCTAAGACAAGGGTCTCAAACGAGTTAGATCTTCAAGCTTTCTCTAATAAATATGCGAGGGATGGATTTTTTATGCAAGGGAGGCAGTAGGCATGCAAATCTATGTCATGCATATTCATATTTAAAAGCCCTTATCTGGATAACCACAGAGGAGGCCTGGATCAGGGTGCAGAGAGAGATTCAGCAGTACAACTTTCATGTACCTAGTCCCTCCTTCCATTTTCTTACTCCCCCTGGGAACAGTGGATAAAATGTGTTAAGGTGGAGCACAGTTAGTTGATGCTATATTTTGGGCCATATTTGTACTTCTACTCGTTTGTCTGGTTTCTTGTGAGTATAATGTGACAAATTTGCCATTTAAATGATCTGGATATACAGACAAGGGTTTTGTTTTAAGCAGAAAAGCTAACCCTGAACCCTCCTTCACTCCTCCTGGTTAGAGTATTTAAACCGACCATTGCAGTGTTTGAATATTCCCTATTTTGAATACTAGGTGGACTATGTATAACCTGAAAACCCGACTGGTTTGAGCCCTCAAGGACTGGGGTAGAAGAGCCCTGTTCTAAAGCGAGAACTTTCATTTTCACATTACACTCTGCCACACTCATGCTAAACTCTTCATTCTTTTTATTTTAATAAGAGTTGAGTTTCTTCCTGTCAAGTCAGTGCTCAAGAAGGGTGAAAACTATTGCATCCTGGTGGCCAGGCAATAAGGTATCCAAATGGTCATTAAGACATGACAACAGCTGCTCAGTCTCCTGGTGTGACCTGTTCATGCAACAGCAACATCTGAAGCACTGAAGGGATGAGGGTCTTCCGATGGCATTACAAACGTGACCAAAACTACACTTTCATGCTTTGGGATCAGGGCAATTTCCTTTATAGTTATATTTTATTATTGCATCACAAAATTATCTTTTATTTTTTATATAGATTTTTTGTAGTATTTATGACCGTAACATAGACTGCAACATTGCATATTAATCAACTAGAATCTTCCATTTGTCTAATTTGTTATATGAGTGTGCATCTATCTATCTATATGTCTGTGTAAGAAATACCTGTTTAATCCAGTACATTTAAACATCCGTGAGACTCAGTCTTAATGATCAGTAACAGTCTGCTGCCTCAGAAAACATTTTTTTAACTGTTTCTGTTTTATTTTTCCAGATTTTGTTGGCACTGCGGTAAGTCCTGTGTGTATTGCAGTCCATCAGTGCTGCTTCTGTTCTGTAATCTCATATCAAGAGCTATATAAACATTAGAATCTGAGTTTCCAATTTGTCTCTGTGTCATAATTAGTGGATAGGTCATAGATGGTGGAGCAACAGTGACACCTCATGGCCAAGGGTTGGAATTACCAGGTGTGTCTGCTGGAAATTTCATCTGCCTTTTTATTACAGTAGTTGTGTTTTCTTTTCTTCTTTTCAGTTTTCATATGGGATGTTTTCATTACTCTTCTTTGCTCCTTTAAAAAATGTATCTTGCAGTTACTTATTTTTCACTCCCAAGAATCTCACTTAATGTGTAACAAATTGACTGGGTCCTACCTTGTAGATAAGTAGAAAGAAGATAAGACTAACAGGGCTTTGAGGAGACCTCAGAGAAAAGAGAAACATGAAATATGATCAAACTGGGTTATCTCCGACTAGGGTTGCCAATTGGCTTCTGATCCACCTGACAGGCTTGATCCAGTCCTTGATTTACCCCATTGGTGCAGGGACTTGTAAAGCCTTGCTTTTCTCATGGAGCACAATAGAGAAATCAGAACTACATATCCTAGCATGCAATGGGGTAAACCCAGGACTGGATCAAGCTTGCCGGGCACATCTGGAGCCAGTTGGCGGCCCTACCTCCAACAGAGCCATTAGTATCATGAAACTGATGGAAGGCAGATGGAGACAAATGCCCTGAGTACTATGGAAACATTGAAACTGATGCAGCAGGGTTGCGTGGGAAGAGACAGACTGGTGCCATGGGAAGGGTGATTGATGTTTGTCTTGTGTATGAAAAATGATGATGGACTTTCACTGGGAGAGATCCATATCACAGAGAGAGTGAGAGAGGGCAGAATCAGACCATGCATTGGAAAGAGAGGAGATGGTTACCACTTCGAAGGCTCTATTAACCTTGGTTTCCACAGCTCTTTGATTTGTGAAAGCAGGAGGTATTTTGCTAAATGAATCTGAATGAGAGAAACTGGCATCATATTTGCTGGTGCTATTGCTGCTGAATGTCTGAAAATTACACCCTTACTTCTGTTTAAGAATGTGGTGAGTTTGCAGAATACCTGAATGCGCGAAATAGGATCTAGATTACCTCTAAGGGCCGGCAGATGGAAGACAAGCCATTATGTGTTTAGAGAGGAAGCAGCTTCATGTGTGCTCAGTTAAACACATGTAGCAATAAAAGCAGAAGAATTATTACTGAATGAACTATAACCTTAATCTAATTCACTTCATTGAAAGGAACAATAGTCAAAGACATTTATCTGATTGTAAGTGATTGCAACCACATAAGTGCTTTTTGTTAAAAAAAAATCTGTGGCACTTGGACAAATGATTTTAGACATTTGGAGGGGGCATATTCAAAGTGATTAATGCGGTTAGCAGACCTGTTAACCCCGTTAATTGCCCTGAGCAGGATATTCAACAGCACATAGCTGGTTTGTGCCACTGTTGGATCCCCATCTACTGCTGTTAGATGTCCCAGTGCTAACTGCTTAGCATCAAAGCATTACAAGGGCAATTCTGAAGATAAGCAGGCAACAGCGATATTCAGCTGCTGTCCAATTAAAGAAAAGACTAAAGTTAGGAAGAATAAAGGCTGTCTTAATGTCAGCCACTTTAGCTATCTGGACAGAGGTGAATATCGCTGCTACCCCGTTAGCTTTAGCGCTCTCTGGCCAACCTGTATATTCAGATGGGACTCCAGCATTGACTATCTGGGTCTAAGTTAAAGCGGCGAGGGCACTGGCCATCACTGCTGAAAGTCGGCCCCATAAACTTTCATTTTAAGTTAAAGATTTTTGTTGAATTGTATTATTTTTTTATAAACATTTGTTTTATTTTTTTAGTTACTGCTTTAATTGTATAAATTGGTTTTCCATCTACTCTCTATTCCGTGACCCTAGTGCAAGATTCAAATAATTAAACTAAATTATAATCATTACCGGGCTGATATTCAAAGTTCAGATATCCAGATAAAGGCACAGAGTGAGATATTCAAAGCACAATCCCAATAAGTGCTGCTGAATAACTCCACAGACTGCCCCCAGCACTATCCGGCCAGCGCATCGGCAGTTCATGTGCAGAGCGAGGACAATAGCGGAGACTTTCAGAACAGCACTTAGCAGGATAGCTGGGGCTGCATTAAAAACAGGCCTAAATTCCAGATAGAAATTGCAGCTATTTAGATAAAGTCGGCACTTATCCGGATAGTGACCACTAAATCTGGATATTCAGTGCCTGCTAATATCCGGATATGGCTACTGAATATCCCACCAATATTTAAGTGCCGAGGCTGACCACCATGATGTTTATATATCAGCTGTTTGAAAATCAGGATCTATATGGCCAAAATTATACATTCAAAAGCAGGATGGAAGATAGATCTTCCAGGGGTAGCCCCACTTGAACACAGAATGCCTACATTGAGGAGGTCATTTTATAAGGAGCCGTGTAAAGTTACATACCATCAACACACATAAGTCATATATTTTCACTGACTTGTCAGCATGGATGGATTTTACATGCATGCTTTAGGGGTCACTATTTTATAAGTACATGAATCAAGCAAACAGCACGTACTTATGATGTAGATATGCACAGCAGCGGAGGGCAGTGTTTATGCCCAGCCTAGGGCTGGTACAAGGGTTTGTGCCTAAACGCCTTGAGCGTTTTTGGCCACTAATGCCCTATTTTATAAAGAAAAGGCAGCACTTGTTTTTCTTTAGAAAATACATTTCAGATAGACGCATTTTAGGTGTCAAAAATTAGATAAAAGGGTTATAAAATTACTCTCTTAAGAGGCAATATTCAGCCACCAAATGCGCATTATGGGGTCTATTCTGAGACCAGAATAGTGGGTCTGGATGTCCGATCTGGACATCCAGACCCACTGTTTGTCTGGCCGGAGTCAGGGGAAACAGAGCTCCCGGCACATTCACCCAATCTGTGCGGGGAGCTCTGTTCGCGGACGGGCGGCGACTGACCCTGGACATACAAGGCCGATTCTGAGGTCAGCCCTGTACATGCGGGGTCTGCAAAATGGATGGGAAACTTATTCCACCTCAGAGGTGGAATAAGTTCCCTTAGACATCAAAGGACAGCTGAGCTGGGACCAGCAGTGAAGGTACAGGGGGTTCCTCACAGCCTGACCCTGGCCATGGAAGGCCAGATCGGGGGTCGGGCTGCGGGGAAAGGGGACGCCATGGCACTGTGGCTCCATTCAGGGCATTCAGCTTGACTGGGCTATGCGGAGTCCATTGTGCATGCCGGGCGTCCAGAATCGGGGCATGGCCTGGACATCCTGGCCCTGTTCCCAATTCTGATCCTGAGGGCACGTCTAGCCCCTACAGGACCAGAATCAGGTGCAGCCGGTGCACTTCCTGATTCTTGGCACCTGTACAAGGGGTTGGATGTCCAGATTGGATTGTGCCTCTCTATATTTAAGCGGCCCACACAAAATAGTGGAACACAAGATATGCCATACTGGATCAGACCAAAATTCCAGTAAGCCCAGTATCCACGGCCAGCCTAGGAGTTGGTTTAAGGTGTTGACATCCTAGGCAAACCTTAAGCCTTATGCACCACCTGGTGGTCAGAATTTATTGTTTAGCTTTGAATGCCCTGCTTTTTGCTCCCCCCCCCCCCCACCAAAAAAAAAAGCTGCTTCCCTAGGCGACTGCCTAGTTTGCCTAATGGTTGGGCCAGCCCTGCCAGTATCCTTTTACCTTTATTGGAACCTCTCTATCAGGATGCCCTAACTTCCCCGTTTTGTTAGTATCCTTCAGAGATACCCCATTCTAAACCATGCACTCTTGAGTGGCTGTTGGCTTCCCCCATTATCTAATTTAAAAGCTGCTCTGTCCCCCTTTTTAAAGTTGAATGCCAGCACCCTACTTAAGGTGGAGCCCATCCTTTTGGAAAAGCCCCCCCCCCCCCACACACACACACTTTTCCCCAGAATGCTACCCAGTTCCTAACAAATCTAAAACCTTCTTCCCCGCACCATTGTCTCATCCATACATTGAGACTCTGTAGTTCTTTGAGTTCCTGCTCATGGGATAGGAAGAATTTCTGAGAATGTTACCCTGGAAGTTCTGGATTTCAACTTCTTACCTAAAAGCCTAAATTTGGCTTCCAGAGCCTCCCTCCCACACTTTTCTATATCATTTATACCAACATGTACCAAGACAGCAAGTTCCTCCCTAGCACTGTCTAAAACCTTTCTTTAGATGGCGTGTGAGATCTGCCACCTTTGCACCAGGCAGACAAGTTACCCCAAACAATCCTCATGTCCACCAGCCATCCAGCTAGCTACATGCCTAATGATTGAATCACCAACTATAGCAGCCATCCTAACCCTTCCTTTATGGGCACATGGCCCTGGAGACACATCCTTGCTATAAGAGGATATTGCATCACAAGCTACAGCAAGGTGGTGCTCTCCTTTCAGGTGACCTCCATCGCAGCAGAGAAACTGCCATGCTGGAGGTGGCTCTCCTCTATATATCTCTCTGTCTGTTTCAACTCCTCTGTCTGCTACTCTAGCCTCCAGAGGTCAGACTCATTCCCTGACAGCAAGGAGCTCTTTCCACTAGTACATACATAAGACCTCTCACCATCTGGGAGATAATAATACATAGGGCACTCAGTGCAAAAGACTGGATAGGCCCCATCTCACTGCTGGACTGCTATCTGCATCTTAGTTTAAATGATTTGTTTAGCTATCTCAAGTTGTTTTGTTATTTAAAGTAGCTAGAGGAATAGGGATACTTGAACCAATACAAATATACCTAATAAGTTTAAGGGACTTTTTTTAATGTTCACCTCAACATGACCTAATTAAGGACCTAATTAATCTATGCTGAAGATAACAAGTTAACCTGACAATGAAAAATTTCTCCTATCCCTTAACTTGCTTAAGAGCCTATAAATCAAAGATTGTGGCTGGTATAGGTGGGAGCTGGGAAGAGGGGGGAATAAATAATAACTGAAAATTTGCCTATTAAACTAAACACTAACTGACTTAATAAACACAGAATTTTAAATAGATACAGATTTTATCAGCTTAACCTAAATTCCCTTTTCCTCAAGATTTTGAGAATTTCCCAGCAGGTAATGTTGCCTTGGACCCAAAGAGATCACGATTCGATTCCCACTGGCACTCTTTGTGACCTTGGTCAAGTCACTTTACCCTCTATTGCCTCGGAAGAAAAGGCTTGGTTATCTACCTCCGGTCATACCTTGCCAAGAAAACCCAGGGGCTGCTGGATCGCCAGGAGTCAACATTGACTTGACAGCACTTAAAAAAAAAATACTTACAAGTGTAGATTCCTTCCCAATAGTAGCAGCTCCTCTCTCAGCAATCCTCCAAAACTGAATATGATGTAACTTAAGATGTCTAACTTAGGTCTGTTCAGTGGTGGTACTACTGAATATGTTTTACACATTTAAAATTACATGTTTGCCAGCCAGCCAAATACTGACCTTATAGTGTTCAGTTGTTGAACTGCAGACTCGTGTGTACAGAGCCATCTCCAGAGTGCATGTTGCATGGAAGTTCTCAAAGGACGTAGAGCTGCATTATCATTCCATAGAAACACACTAACCAGAAAACGTGATTTGCTCAGAGACAGAACTAGTGGCAAACACCTGATCACAACTCAGCCTTATGCTCCAGTCATAGGCAGCTGAGTCAAGTGAGCTGCCAGAACCATGGTCTTACCAACCTTTTGCTGTATGTGGCATCAGCATGGGGTGTGGTAAAGGTGGTTTCTTTGGCTATTAGGCACGCCTACCCCAACAAAGCTGTTCCACTGTCCCTTGTTCCAATAAACAATAACATTCCTACTGCAAAGGATTTAGGATTTTGCTAACCATGGCATGGTTGGTGCTGCCATTTTCTCCCTCCCTTCTTTCCATAAAGGCCAAACTTGGCCCAGGGTGGTGTCCTGGCTCTTGTGTTTCAGCCTCCTCTACACAATAAAAGCTGATGCTGCCAGGGCTGGCTGAACCATTAGACAAACTAGGTGATCACCTAGGATGGCAGCTTCGGGGGGGGGGGGGGGAGGCAAGGCAAAAAACTATAGATTCTGACAGCCAGGGAGATGTAAGGTTTGCCTAGGGCTCCAACACTTGAACTAACTCTGGGGCCAGCCCTGGATGTTGCCCAAACTGTCCCAATCCCCCGTAAAATGCAAGAGCTATAGAACTCTTACACATTACCGTCTTATGCAATGGACAATGGGGTTTTGTGGCCTGAATCTACCACAATATTTTGTGACTCTCAGAACTTTAGCGCACCTAAATGTTTGCTGCGTTGGGCCAGGGCCAATAGACCTGTATTGATAGTCTAACTTTCCCTGGTGCATGTCCAGTTCCCATTCTAATAATAATGGGAAAGCTGTGCTGCACTATAGTGCTCTTTTAAGATCCAGGCTCAGATTCCCCATCGAACAGAGCCAGCCAGGCCTTGGCAAGCAGAAGAGGTGGAATGTTCAGACCTAGACTGGGAGGGAATCTAGCAGCTCCTTCAGCGACAGCTTCTACTGGCCAGCGAGCCATGCTCAGGGGTGTCTCAAAGGATGTATTCCACCTACTACATGACACTTGGTAATATGAGAAGAAAATCATGGGAAAAATGCAACAGAGATCTAGAGCAGCACCAGTATATTTCTTTATACCAGTCATAGTAGGGAAGAACATAGTGGATACTACACTCATCATATGGAAGGTTGGTCTGACATAAAGAAAGGGGCAAGGTTAAATTATTCTTACTAATGGGTCACAAAAAAGCCTCCAAGGTCATCTGTATCCATTATTAAAGCTCTATATTACAGGGGGATTTAAAGCATTAATGCTCCCCTTTTCTACTGTTGTATAAATGTGGGGAGGGGGGGGTTCGCTGTATGTTCAGCTGACAGAAACAAGCTAGCAGAGTGGGTGTGTGTCTTCTTGTCTAGCGTGACTAGATGCATGCCCTTTCTAACTGTTCTTTTTCCTCTCTTTCCTCAGAGAATATAATATAGCCTGGGAAAGCAGCCAATGGTCTGAAGACCCTCCCCCTTTACTGGAAACTCTTCTGACCACCATACCCAACGTCTGTGGATCTCCCTCTCTGTTTCTCTCCTACTCCAGTCCACGTTTTTTTCTCTGCCAGTTCTTGGCTCCATCTCCAAGTCAAAGAAGCCATCGGCTGCTGCCAACCATGGTCTTGTGTGCCCTCCAAGGTCCCGCTTTATCCCTCTTGGCCTCACCCCATCTTGCTTCTCTCATTGAATGTACATAAGATATTAAAGTAACAGTAGAGGATGGATGAAAAACAGTGTCCCCAAAAATATACTCTAATTGAAGACAACCTCCCATCCCCTGCACCATGTTACAACTTTTAAACGCAAACAACAAAGAAAGAAAATTCCTGGAAAGGAAGAAAAATAAATCAAAACCAACAACAAAAGGGAATTTAAAAACTATCCCTACACCATGGAAACTGATTAAACTTTTCTAGCTTCCCAGCAGAAAACACTCCCAGACAACACTAGCCTGAGAAATGAATTGGGAAGGCTGTAAATAGAATATATATTATATTCCACAAGTGAGGAACACCAAACAAAACTCAGCTTGCAACTGTATTGCTGACAACATACCCCAAGCCGTCTCCTTTTGTACAGAACCATTGTTTAAAAAAATAAGAGTGTAAAGATTAATTTGCTATTTTTAGGTGCAAGCTGATCTCACTGATCTTCTCTGAACAGGGTAAAAAGGTGATTCTGACTTCCCTTACAGACTGTACCCAGAATTACGCTGTGATACATGTTTTCCAATAGGGAGGGAGCGGGAAACGCAAACAGAGGCAGAAATATTTCTTAGCACTGATATAAGCTGTAAAATAGGGGACCTGGCAGACATGAGTTGGGAGGGTCATATTTCTTGACACCTGACAATTTAGCATTTCAAATTGGAACGAAGGCTTTGAAACAAGTAATGGCAAATTCAGTGTCTGCCTTAAGAAAAAACATGCATTGTAATTTTATGTTATTTTTTTTAGCCCAAAAGCGCAACCTTTAATGGTAAGATTTGAGAAGTGCTCTGAGTGTCCCAGGGCTTATTCATTCAGAGTTCTTCAGCACTGATCATGCTCGGAGATGGACAGTCATGCTTATGTAATGAACCACACAGCCTGTTCTAGAATCCCAGGAATTATTTATCATAATCCCTTTCCCTATATTGAGTCAAGTAAGACAAAGGCAGATGATGGAAACCATGGTGTGAGGGGGCAGGGAAGAGTAGAACATTGGAGGAATTCAGTATTGCTCGAAGCATGGGAGAGCCTGCAGTCTACACTTGTACTTAGTGTCTGGGAGTCTTGACTTTTGTGTCTTAAATGTAAACAGTCTATGAAGAACCGTGGAACTGTTGCGTGAGTAATTCAGCGAGTCAGCTGGCGGAGGGCTGAAACAATGCAAAAGCAGCATTTCAAACTCTAAAGCAAGTAGGAACATTAATAGTACCCTGAGCTAACAAAATACTGCAGCAGATCAAATTGTTTCTCAGCCTTTTAGTTAAGATCAAGTGGCATGTCAGACACAGGTTTTTGAGCTATGAGTGATGATGGCCTCGTCCCAGTTTTTTGACTGACAGCAAATGCTGTTGAATATGAGGGTTTAATAACCTGCCACTCAACCCTTTTGGGAGACATATTACTATAAGTACTATTGGAAAAGCAGGATTAAATCTCCTGTTTAAAAAGTCAGACTTAACACTAGAGCACTTCATTGCTCAATGCAAAAACTACTTTGGCCCTATTCAGGTGACCATCTATCCAGATTCTTCACACACACAGTTTTCTCACCACCGAAAAATCTTTGCTGGCAACCTTTATTCATAATTTCCCATTCAGAACATCCACTAGAAATATGGCCATTCTGAATAGCGAGGAATATGCCAGACCTTTTAGAGTGGATGCACATAATCCAGCAAACTAAAAATTGATTATCATGTCTTGACCACCCTTGCCCAGTACAAGAGGGTCAGGAGTCCTCCCTTGCTCCCCCTCTCTTCCTCTCTCCGATTCTGTGCGCGAAGACTGCTGCCAAATCCAAATATCCCACATGAAGTACTGTATTTTCTTTGATGTTGTAATTTGTGTAACTTCCTAGTCTTGTCCTGCTACCCATGTACATTATGGATGTTTGTTAGAGGGGAGATGATTTGACCATTGTTAGCACACCAGCCAATGATGTCACTTCCTGTTATGTGCTACAATATAATATACATCAGAATGCATTGGTTGAAATTGAACAGCAGCTTGAGAACGGTAATTGCTGGAAGAGACATTGGTCTCCAGTTCATGCAGGAGGTATTGATACAGTCACAAGTTAGGAAACCTAGGTCTGGAATACAAATTAACAATTTGCCAGTTAAATAAGAAAAAAAGCCCTTTGATGTTTAATAACTGTCATTATTTACAGTGTCTGTCTTGGTTTCTACAGAGCATATCAGTATCTGGACATGATGGTTCCCCAAAAATGTAATATATTTTCGGGCAATGTTGCAATTAAATTCTATATGCTAAGTTTCATAAGGGAAGAACCATGATAGTGTGCTACTCTGAAAGTATTTATTTCCATCACTCATTGGGCATGCAAGATAATGAAAAATGTATATTTTGGCTTAAGAAACCTTCAAGTAAATGGATAATCAAGACATCATTAGTTGACCAGGATGAGAGAGCTATATTACTCCTTATACAATAAAGATGACACTAATAATCGGTCAGTAAGAATGTAGTGGATTAAAACAGACTTTTCTCTGTGATTTCAGAAGTTCATTTTCCAGTGCGTCCTGTCACATCACTCTGGCAGCTTGGTGCTGCTGGGAATTTTGTCCATGCCTGAGGTAATCAACATTATATAAATCTGAACATGTATTGTTTAAAAGTGCTCCAACAGGATAGATAATAGTGCTAGCTAATCGTCTTTATGGCCATTCAGGGAGGAGAAGTAATCAGAGGGAAGATTCATAATATATAAAAGAGGCTGATAACTTGCTACTTTTAAAAGACAAATTTAAAATACACTGTAGGAAATCTGTAGCAGTGTGGTACAGTACTACAGCCGTCATATGACACATTAATATTTGCATGTTATGGGGATAATTTTAAAACCCTAGATGCCAGCAAAATAAGAACCACCAGTGATTTTAATAAAGGGCGCAACATATATGTGCACTCTGTAAAATGCAGATTTACATGTATGGACCGGGAAGCATTTGCTGAGCAGCTCTCGCACATACGAGGAAGCACGTACACCTCAGCACTTTCACACTGGCTGACAATCACATAGACCCCTGACATCTAATTTGTCGTTTGAGACCCGGGGATTAAATGAGAGCTGGACAGTGAAGATTTGCTCCCTTCTCTGACCAGCAAATTCAGCAGTTTATCATTGAGGAATGTCCCCTTCTTTCTTGCATATTTCTGAAAATACCTCCACCATTCTTCGAACGGAATTATGTTTGTAAACCGCTGTGATATTGTAACAAAGGGTGGTCCATTGAATTTGGAAATAAGCATACAACTGTCACCTACATGTGCAAAAAGAGAACATATCTGTGTATGTAGCACTATTTGGAAACCTAAATTATTTGGGCAGGTTTCTTTATAAAATTATTAGCACGTTTGTGTACTCGCCCCATCGTATCCTCATCTGATGCTATATGTATTTTATAACAGGAGCAGTGTTTGCCACCAAGCCTTTTATAAAATGTTTTCTTACTTTTCAGCATCCCCATTAAGGCACTCAGATTATTTTATAAAATTCCCCCTATAACTCCAGAATTAATACTCCAGTGCTAGGCCCTTATATTTTTTTTTCACAAAGAAATTACTACAGTATGTATTAATAGCAGTGCACAGCGTTATGCAAGATGTTACATACCCATTTCTAAGGCAGTATATCAAAATTTTAATAAACATAAACATCAGTTACATAGCTGCAATGTATTTCCAATAAATAGGAAGGCAGGATAAATTATGAACATCCAGCCACATATATCAATGAAATGACAGAGCGATAGCAGATAAAAAATATATATAAATAAAGGCAATTCTCCAAACCATGCCAATAAACAAACTTATGTAAAGTTATAATTGAATAATAGAACTTCATACACAGTCAAATATGACATGAATGAACCTAACAGAGCCCACAAAGGCAGAGACAGTTCAATGGAATACAAAAATCTTCAAGAGATGACATGCCCACAATAACGTCTTATGCTAAGATAGTCAAGCACGGCTTGAAGGTCCGCATTTCACCAAACGTGGTGGTCTCTATGGAAAAGTGGATCACTAAAGCACAATCTCCAAAGAGATAAACAATCCTGCACAGAACAAAACATTTAAGGGAAAACTCACCACTTGTTTATTCAATAAAACTAATACATTTATATGGGCTATACAGCATGCAATAAAATGGATGTCACAAAACTAATTTCCTATTGAACAGACGGTTTGAAAGAAAAAAAACTCTTACCAATGAAGCAAGTGTAATTCTTTTACCCAAAATTGCTAAATACAACATGGTAAGGACTAAAGAAGTTGAAAATAATTCAAGTATAAATCCAGATTTTTTTGTCATGTTTTTTGGTTCCAAGAATTGCTCTGAGTTTTTTTTCTCTATTACCACTCTGCAGTTTCATTACACTGTACTTTCCCCAAAATCTTTCAATTTAAGCTTGAGCCCAGGTGGACTGAAGGCTTGATTCTGTAAGATTTTTCTATCTTTCTGTGTCTATGGGGAAAAGCATAGTCAATGAATCCCTAAGAGACTTGATTAAGACGACATAGCCAATGACAAAGGAGGAACTGAACTTAGACAGTCAGGTTCACATTAATTACACACTGTCCCCAACCCAGTCTATAGTAAAAGCATAAAGTAGTGCCAAGCTGAGTCAGACCAATGGTCCATCGGGCACCACATCCTGTATCCAGGTCACTTGGAAAGAGGAAAGCACAGAGGGCATCTAAGGCTATTTGGCTAAATAAGAGTTAATGGTTAATGAACCTGTCTTCTAGAAACTTGGCCAAATCTTTTTTAAACTCAGCTAAATTGCTAGCGTTGATGCCATTCTCAGCAAATCCAATAGTTTAATTATGTGTTAAATAAAAAATACTTTCTAGAATTCCTTTAGATTTGCTACTAAGTTGTTTCATGGACTGTAACCTAGTTCTAGTACTATTGGAAACATAAACCACCAATTTGTTTCATACAACTCATGATTTTATAGCTGCCCTATATTGAATAAAGCAGGACTGTATAAAAGTCCTACATCGATACATGATGGGAGAGTTCTAGAGTTAGACTGTAGATGGTGTGGACATTCTAGAGCATTGACACTGTATGGGGTGTGAAGCTTACTGTACTACTAGCAGTTCTTCTCCTGTTCTATATATTTATCATCACGCTTCCGACAATCATTATTCCAAAGCAAGCAACATAAGATGATTTCCATCTCAAAAACTGCATATCCAGCACATGAGCTCAACTGCTCAGGTTGCAGGGAAGAAGCAACTGCTACAATCCCACAGAGTCTAGGAAATGCATGACTTTAATGGGCGAACTTAAGTCTGTCTGTATTATGTTCACTCATGGAACAAAATCAGGTTACCACACTGTGAGAATAAATATTCTGCATCCAGGCACACCTGTCAGTTGACGGGCTGAGTTGTTTTTCTGTGGAGTAAATAGCATCATCCTCAATCCCATGCTGCATTTAACCAAGAAGAATTGCATTTTTCATTTGAAGGAATGCAGAAATATCACACAAAATCAAATAGAACTGGATGTAAATATGTTATCCTTTAATTGATCAAATCTGTAGAGTGATGAGATTCTCATAGTTAAGATCTTTGTCTCTATAGTCCAGAGGGAAGGGTGAAGAAAACAACTTTCAAGGACTGAACTCAGATGCTATTCCATCTAAAAACTGAAACAGGTTTTAAAGATTCAGTGATATTGTAGATCCTTTAAACTTAAGATCCTCCATAGATCTTTAGGATTTCAGAGTTTCTTGGTGGCAGTATTACTGATGAGGCTGGGGAAGATATAGTTACAGAGAGTAAGAGGGGGAAGATCAATTGAGCATAGAGTAGGAGAGAATTAACAGGACAATAAATCTAATTTGTAGGAATGCAACCAACATGCAAATATTATTAAAAATGGAGATTTGTAAGATGCTTTTTGTAACGCAGGCCGATGGGATTTGGAGTATGGAAACATGGTAACAGTTTTGGTCAGAAGGTTGGCAACTCACAATTATCCACTGAAAAACAACAATTTCAGGTTTACTATATCCTTCCCCCTAACCACCTACCCCATCTCATGAAATCCAACAGCACCTGAAGTGTTAGAAAAACCATCAGCTGCCCACTGACAAAGTACATGAAGCTAACTTCATGTCAGGAATTCATTCAACAGCCGATGGGGCTATCAACAAGGTCATCATTTCCAGGGGTATACATGACCCAAAAAAGTTGGTTAGTTTTTGGGGTATGTTTACTAAAGGTTAAAAATGCACATTAAGTGCCACTGCACCCATAGAAATAAAAGTCTGTGCGTACTTAACACGCGTTAATGTCATTAATGCATGTTAAAACCTTTAGTAAACATGCCCTTTTATCTACATTTTTGTGATTTTCCCCCCACATTCTCTTTTTTTTGTTGTTGTTATAACAGCATAGGCATGCAAGAACCTTTCTGCATGCACAAATCGATTGCACGTGTTCATTTGTAGGTATACGCAGATGCAAACAATTTGTGCATACTTGAAATTTTTAGGTATCCCAAGAAACCAAAATGTGCTCCTCATACCTCTAGAAACAGAAACAAAGAGATAAAACAACAGAATTATTACTTGACAAAATGTGAATTGTGAGGAGAAGTTCATGCTACCCCCCTTTGTTCGTCACTTGTATTAGGGAATTAATGAGACACCGGTTGAGCTATTCAGAATCTAGTCCTCAGTTTAATATCACTATATGCAAAGAAGTTCAAATAAAGATTTGAAAGAGACCCAGAAAAGTGAAAGTACATTTTATTTTCCTTTGTTGCCCCTATTCTCCAAGAACCATGGCAACTGGTTTGCTATAACTGAGGACATTCAAAAACACTACAGCTGACAGGTGTGCTACTACCTCCCTCCTAGTGTTTCCTGTGCTGATGCTCTGTGAATTCATTGATTGGGATCTGAAAATTTTAAAAGACACCATGAGCGGGCCTGCTCGCTCTCGCTCTCTCTCTCTCTCTCTCCCTCCCTCATAAGACTGGCTCTGTGTTGTATCTGATTAGGATAGCTCTGTATTGTAAAATAGCCATCTGTGAAATATGATTGAAGATGTGCTTTCTCACTAAAGAACTTTTCATCTTAAGATTTGACTACTTTTTTGTTCCTTTTTTTTTTTAAGTTTTGTTTAAGGAGGATTTTATGTTCCCAGAATCCTTTTTTGCGGCTGGATTTTAGCTTCGGTGCAGGTGCAGGTGCGATGATGTTCAATAAAGAGAGACTTTGTATCACCTTTTGTGTGTCCCTCAGTGACTCGTGACCTTCTTTCATCTTTCCTTTTTCACCTTCTATACCCATTTTGCAGTTTTTCTCTCAAGGACTTTTTTTCCGTCATATAAGTCTGTCTAGTAAGTATTATTAGCAGCCTATAACTCACGCCTTTTCATTGGTAACGCAAGGTGAATTACATTCAGTTACAAGAGGTTTTCCCCTATCTCCAGAGAACTTATAACCTAAGAGGTTTATTTACAATGATACATTACTACTCTTAATCATTTATATAGCACTACAAGGCATACACAGCGTTGTACAAACACATATAGAAGACATAGCATTAATACACGCTAAATGGCAATTAATACATGTTAAAATATATATTTTTAAATATTCCAATTTTATCCCATAAAACTGGTGCAATATTCTCTGTGGCTTACAGCCAAACACCCATTTAATATAAACATCACAATACCAAATATAACATTAAAAAACACATAAAATGCTAAATGATAATGATAATCATATAGGGGAGCCCTTTTACTAAAAGGCATTAAGATGTGCACATAACATGCAAATAGCACGGAAACCATGGCATGTTATGCACAATCCCCCCCCTCCCCCAATTAACTGTTGGTAATATGGAAAGCATTTCCCTGGTAGTTAACACGGAGCCTTGTGCTGCATCAGCAATGGTGTTAGGTGAACCCATGCTAATGGAGTTAGCATGTGATGGAAAACCGCACTAACTGCGCCAAGCTCACCATGCCTAGTCTCTACCCCTACCCCACCACTTGCACCTGTAACATGGGTTGAATAGTTAGCACTGTCATGACCCTGCGCTGCCTGGCCAGGTAGAACCCATTAGTAAAAGACCTTCATAATGTGCATGTGTTTAACGTGAGGGGCTTCTTTTGCCATAAGAGCACAATTTAAGACCATCACGCATTAAAACAAATGAGCTGTTTCACATTCAAATATATTCAAAGCAGCTGAGCACATGCAAATGCAATAACTTTGCAAACTAATATTCTAGTGAAGTTAACTTCACTTCCAGAGGTGGCGCTAACCTTTTGCCCAGCAGCATCGGTAACACACAAACCGATTCTCCCAAGAACAGTCTTAAAGGGAATAGCAAGCTAAACCAAAACATTAGACAGTCTCCAGCTAAAAGCAGTCCTTTGTGGTCTATTGTGAAAGGGGTTTGTTCATTTCCCCCCTCCCCCGGAAGGATGGACAAAAGTCCTGTTGAAACTGGGCCCTCTGGGTGCCCACACACTCTCAAATCCTCAGTGGTTTGAGGAGGGCAGTAATGTCAGTTACAAGAGTTACAAATTACAATGGTATTTACTAAACTATTTTACTACACCTTAGTGATCTGGGCCCTAGGTGCCCGAAGCAATAGAAGATGAAGCGACTTTCCCAAGGTCACAGAGGGTGAATTTGAATTGCAGCTTCCCTGGTTCTCAGCCTGCTGATCTAATCATGACGCTACATGTGCATTCTATGTCTACATACATACAGACTGCAGTAAAACACTTGCCCTAGTCACTTGCCTGTAGACCCTAGTTGGACCTGCACATACCCTTTCCATCTACCATAATATTCATAGGAATGCACATCTTTATCCATTCAGGGCCGTATAAAAGTCTGGCTACAAGATTCCACAGTTCTCTGCACATATTTCCTCAGAAAAATACAAGTTTTCAATGTCCCTGTTTAATGTACATTACCAGGTTTAAGTTACAATGTAAAACCACTTTGGCTAAAAGATAAGCGGTATAAAAAACTGTAAAATAAATAAATAAATTGATTTCTGCCTAATGAGTAAGGAAATATATTTCTGAAGAGTGGTATCAGCTCCTGCAAAGTTTCCTAGCGCTCCTCAACACATCGACACAGAGATACTTTTAAGGCCTCAGCCCTGGCCTGGAGCACATCTAAATCAGTCTAGTTTTCAGAATAGCCACAATGAATATGCATGAAAAAGATTTGCATACTTGGAGATGCAAAATGAAAATTTATGGTGTGCATATTTATTGTGGCTATTCTGAAAACTAGACTGGTTTAGCTGGACCTCCAGGACAGAGCTAAGAACTACTGCTCTAAGGCATCGCTACAATTTACATAACTGGAGTCCTGGCTAGCACACGGTTTCCTGTGAGGAGGACAGGCTCAGGTCAGCTAATCACAGGCTCACACACGAAGTCCACTACTCATAAAAGAAGTAAATGATTAAACCGAAGAAATCGCATCTTAATGTAATGAGAACACTATTAACTTCTAACATTGTAATAATTTTTAGGGGCCATTGAACTACCAGGGGTCGCCCAGCAGTGCTAGTTAAACGTATTTTCATACAATCCAGTTTGCTACAGATTCAGCATTTTACTCTCCCATGAGGATTAGGGGAAGCTCATGAAATCCATGGACATTATTTCCATGGTGATTCAGAGCTAAACCTTGAGAAAAAGGTTGCCATAGGCACTGTCTTCCAGTTGCTATGGAGATGCTGCCACTGTAACCATGGAGACAATGATGCTTGCAATATCAAAGCCTCATCAGCACATGGTGTGGAGGTGGATTGACTGGAGGGTAGGAGAAATGGAGGGGGTTCTTCCAGACCCATAAATATAGAAAACTATTAGTGGTAGGGAGCAACAGGAAACATTAATGCCAGAGGAACAGGAAGATACAATAACGAAAGGGCTGGGAGGCTGGGAAGAGGAGACCTGGCTGTTGCAGTAAATTACAAGACTCACAGATAGTGGACATTTCACTAGTGGCTTGCCAGTTGTGTTCAGCATAGGCTGAGGGCCATTAAATGGCTTCTTGCATATGGAGAGAGCTGATATGCTACTGATATTAGATGTTTCCCCATGAATAGGTGCCAGTATTATCATCATCTTTACACACCTTCAAATGGTCAGTTTCAACAGAGATAAAGTAGATGAAATAGAACTTTTCCTCATGCCCTTTTACCTTCCCCTACTTCTCATCCCCCACCTATACAAAAACAGTGGATTTCTCTAGCATGCGTCCATGAAGGTGACATTTTACTTACCAGTTAATGTCCTTTCCTTGAGTCTTGCTAGACCAGTCCGGACAAGTGCATTGTGCTCCCCTAACAGCAGGTTGGTGGAGACAAAGAACCAATGAGAAGTCTAGGTTTCACTTACATCACTCCTATATCTCTATTCATCACCAGAGATCTCTTCAGTACTCATCTCAAAGCATATGGGAGAAACATGGCAAGCCTCACAACACCTCAATTGTGGGCAACAATGAGCAATCAGCAGTACAGAACTATGTACAGGAATGCATACACAGAAGGCTGTCAGTAGAAGATGAACCTGCAGAGCCAAGTATAAAATCCACAGCAGACCCAAGGGTACAGCAGCAGCAGAACAGAGCAAATATCATTACAGGGGTGGGCCCTGGACTGGTCTAGCAGGACTCAAGGAAAGCCATTAACTGGTAAGTAAAATGTCACCTTCCATATCATCCTGCTAGACCAGTCCAGACAAGTGGGATGTACCAAAGCTACAACTCCACTGGGTGGGAAGAAGACACAGCAGCTTGCAAAACCCTTGAGCCAAATGCTATATCTGCCCGCATGTGGACATCCAAGCAGTAATGCTTGACAAAAGTGGAAAGTGATGCCCACGTGGCCACTCAACAAATGTCTGCAGGGGCTACAGAGATCTGCTCTGCCCTGAAGGGCACTTGTACTTGGGTAGAATGGGTATGCAAACCCTCCAGAAATGGCCGGTTCCACAACAGATACTTTGAGCCAATGGCATCCTAGATTCAGCGCCCCGAAAGTTGACTTAGCTACCGCATCACCTTTGCACGGGCCAGCAAACAGCACAAAAAAGATGGTCAGACTTATAAAAAGAATTCATAACCTCCAAGTATCGGAGAAGCACCTTCTAAACATCCATAATGTGAAGATCCTTATCCTTCCCCCGACACTGCTCCTTAGAGAAATAGGGCAGTCCATCCACCTGGTTCACATGAAGGTAAGAAATAACCTTAGGCAAGAAGGAAGGCACAGGCCAAATGGAAATTGCCTCCTTTGAAAGTGACAGATAAGGATCTCGGTAAGACATAGCCTGCAGCTCGGAAATCCACCTTGCGGAACAAATTGCGACCAAGATGATCATCTTGAGCATCAAATCCCTCAAAGTAGTATGCTTCAACAGCTCAAGGGGCGTCACCATCAGGGCCCTGAGCAGCAGACACAGATCCCAGGAGGGAACCACAGACCAGAGGGGAGGACACAGACACCAAACCTCCTGGAAAAAGCACAAGACATCCAGGTGCAAGACTAGAGACTTACCAGCCACTGGGCCTCGGAAATAATCCAAAGCTGCCAACTGAACTTTCAGGGAGCTAAGGGAAGGCCCTTCTTCAGGCCATCCTGTAGAAAAAACAAACCCAACAGAGAAGGTACCACGGCTACCTCAAGAGACAAATGCTGAGCACCACACTATTGGCTCAAAGAAGCACCAGACCACACGTATTCTAGCTTGGTAGACCTCCTCCAGGCTATGAACAGAGGGGAAAACCACCACAGGAGAGTAGCTCATATGCACTAACCATCTCCTTTCAGGAGTCAGACCTTAAGCAAGAAGGGAGCCAGGTCCTCCAGGACCATTGGTCCCTGACGCAATAGCGAGGCAACTGAAGAGGAAGCACCTATAGGAGCCACAACAGGTCTTCAAACTATGCTGTCCTCGGCCAATCCAGCATCATCAGGACAATCCTGCCAAGGCAGCATTCTATATGCCAAATCACACCCCCCACTAGGGGCCACGGAGGAAACACTGACTTGACCAAGGTCGGGCCAAGGCGTCAGTGCCCTCTAGCCCTGTCTCCATGTGGTGACTGAAGAAGCAGCAAACTTTGACATTGGAGTGGATTTGGCAAGTCCATTTTGGGGTGACCCCAGTGGCACAGAATCAATTGAAATGCCTCCTGACTCAACTCCCACTCTCCAAGATCCAGTGAGTTTTGACTGAGGAAGTTCGCTTCCACATTGTCCACCCTGGCAATGTGCTGAGTTGACAAGACTAGGAGGAGTTCATCTCTGCCCAGGCAAACAGGAAAGCCATCTCCAGAGCTACCCCGGCACTCCTCGTGATGCCTTGCAAGTTGACATAAATCACCACCATGGTGTTGTCTGAAAACACTTGAACCACCCGGCCCTCAACCAGGGCCCAGAAACACAGAAGAGCCAACCTTATGGCCCTCATCTTGAGGCAGTTGATGGACCACACTGCTTCCTTGTGGTTCCAATGGCCCTAGGTCATAAGAACATAAGATATGCCATACTGGGTCAGACCAAGGTCCATCAAGCCCAGTATCCTGTTTCCAACAGTGGCCAATCTAGGTCATAAGTACCTAGCGGTCTCCCCAAAAGACACAGGTTCCTCAATGCTTGTATTGGGTCAAGGGTCTTGGCAATGTCCTCCCCAGCCCGAGAGACTGGCATCCGTCATCAAGAGGATCCAGGAGAAATCATACAGCAGCACACTCTTCCTCAGATTACAAGGTTGCTGCCACCATCGCAGGCTGGACTTCACCATCATTGGAACCAGGAGCCTGCACTCAAACACCTGAGAACTCAGGGTCCACTGAGCCAGCAAAGACCACTGACATGGTGACATGGGAGCATGCACCCACAGCACCATCTCTATGGTTGCTGCCATCAATCCAAGGAGCAGAAGATAATCCCAGACTCTGGGAGCTGGCAATCCAACAGTCTTTTGACTTTCTCCTCTGGCAGGAAAATTCTACCCACTCAAGTGTCAAAACATATTCCCAAAAACTCTAAGGACTGGGAAGGTAGCAGTTGGCTCTTTCCCCAATTGATTACCCATCTGAAGGTTTCCATAAAGGACACCACTCAGAATGCCTCCCGAGATGCTTCTGAAAGGGAACGGGCCCAACTGAGCCACTTGTCCAGATAAGAATGGACAGAGATCCCTCGGCATTGCAGCACTACCGCCAACACAACCACCACCACCACCATGACCTTGGAGAACGTCCTCAGGACAGTGGATAGTCCAAAAGGGATGGCAGTGAACTGATAGTGAGAGCCAAACACGGCAAAATGCAGATACCCTTGCTGATCTGCCCGGATTGGGACATGAAAATATGCCTCGTCCACATCCAGAGAAGTCAAGAACTTTCCTCAGCGCATTGCTTGAATCACGGAGCGCAAGGCTTCCATCCGGAAGCACAGGACACACAGATGCTCCTTGACTCCCTTGAGGTCCAGAATGGACCGGAAGGAACCATTCTCTTTGGGCCCCACTAAATAGATGGCGTATCTGTCTTTGCCCTGCTCATTCAGGGGAATGGGCATCACCATTTTTAGGCACAGCAACTTGTCCAAAGTGGTCCGCACAGAGGCATTTTTGATCAAAGACCACAAGTGGAGATGACAAAGACATCCGGAATTAGTTCTTTGCATTCCAGGACATAGCCAAACTGAATGGTGTCTAGCATCCTGATATCCTTAGTAACCAAGATCCATTCCTGAATGGAAAGGTGAAGCCTGCCTCCAATCAGAGGAATCAGGGAATGGACCCACAAAACTTCATTGTGCAGCCCGGGAGGGTCCTCCTCTAGAGGGTTCAGAGTCCCTGGGCCCACACACTCCACAAAAGGACTGAGAATGAGCCTGAAGCCTGGAAGCAGAGGGAAAGAACAGTTTTCTAGACTGGTAATGATTAAAGCCCCGATATCCCAGGGATCAGACCAGCGCACCCTTGGTAGATAGGCGGAGGCTGATGAGAAGGGGTACCAGCCCACTTCACAGGCCCCCTGGACCTGTCTTCTGGAAGGCCCTTCACTAGCTTATCCAAGTCCGCTTCAAAAATAAGCTTCCCCATAAAAATCAGTTGGGACAACCAGGCTTTGGAAGATGAGTCTGCTGCCCAATGATGGAGCCAAATCCAACACCATGACACCATCATGAGGGCACTATCCCTGGCCGCCAAAAATACATGGTCATATATGGCATCAGAAGGGAAGGCCGTAGCTGACTCCAAAAGAGGGGGTAGTATCAACTGGCAGAAAAGACTGAATCCACTGGAGCAGGACTTGAGCTGTCAGACTGGCACATACTAGCTGCAGAATAGCAACTGCCACAGCGAACTGGCTGTTCAACAACAAATTCACCTTATGGTCCAGAAAATTCTTTAAGGCCAATTTGCCTTCCACAGGAATAGTGGTCCATCTGGGAACCACCATGACTAGCACATCCACCTTGGGAATACCAAATCTCTCAATGCACTCCTCTGAGAGAAGGTAAATTGTCTTACATACTCTGACCCTATCATATTCTTGATCACATCTGGGAACAGGAAGACAGTAGTGAATTTCTGCACCCCTTGAAGGAGCAGGTTACCTTCGGCTCCTGCTCCATGCTAGAAGCATCCGTCAAGTTCAAGGTGGTTGAGACCCTGGCAATCAATGCCACCAACTCCTCCTTCCAGGATAAGTGGATTACACCGGTCTTCTCACAGTCTTCTGAAGGCAAGAGTACTTCTTCATCCATGTCGGAGCCCAGTAAGAGCCATCTGTATCCAAGTTATAGTCAAAATCTCAGACATCTCCCAGCTATCCCCCATTTCCAAGGGATGCCCCACACCAGGGATACTTAGCCAAAGGCAATCAAACAGCACGTCCACTCTCTGCCTGTCCTGCATGAGATTGCCGCCGGGGGCACCTAAAGGCCGCAGGATCTGAATTTCCACACCGGAAGGACCAGGCCTGCTGAAATAAAGAAAAGAATTCCATGGACGACAACCTGGAGTCCGAAAGCTCTCCTCTTGGAAATGACCCCCCAGCACCAGGGGGCATGGCCACCACAGACCCCCTAGAGGATGAGGAGTGGCTCACAGCACAGTCACCGGATCCTCCGGCTAGCTGGATATCCATACCCATAGCACCATCTGTCACCTCCTGTCCTGAGGCAGGCAAGGCCAGACTAATTGCATCCCCCAGCTGAGAGAGCGGGAGCAGGCCCTCCAGGGATGATTCAGAAGCTGCCATACAAGAAGAGCAGTCCAGAATCTGGACTGAAGGCACCACATGACCGAGGTAATGTGGTGCCTCCACATTACCTCAGTCCTGTGCTTTCAATTTAGTAAATCACTCTCTTTTACTATCTTGTCTACATTCTGGATTTGGTATTTGCTCCTCAGACAGTCTGAACAAAACCACAACCTACCAATATCAATCGTTGATGTAACCTGGTCAGACCACAAACTGATCATTTTCCAGATCCCCATCATCAATGAGAAGCTGCACAGAAGCCAAAACATGCACAGCACATCACGGACGCCCACAAGAAGATTTAGACCATTTAACAGGGAACACATCTTGGCTGAGACCCAATCACTCCTCAACAAAACCATACCAGACCTCGACGAACTAATCACCTCCTGGAACTCCAATCTGCATGCCATATCACAACCTCCAATTTCCAATAACACAAAGAGGAGAAAAAGAAGCACCGCCCCATGGTTCTCTCCTGAATTGCGATCCTCTCTGACTCAACTCCGCAGACTGGAGCGCCGCTGGCGCAGATCACTTTCCACTGAAGATCAGACCGCCTACCGTACTCACCTCTCCACACACCATGAAGCAATCACAACCACAATGAAACAGTATCACACAGACACCCTAAAGAGATCACTGAATAAACCACATGACCTCTTCAACCTGGTCAAATCCCTCTCAAAGGAACCTTCTCCCGAACAACACAGTGAGATTCATCCACAGAAATTCGCTGACTACATGCAATCCAAGATAGTGCAAACTAACAAGGTGTCAACAGTCCCGTTCCAAGAACCAACGAATGCAACCCCACTAAATAACTTCTCTACACCATCCACTAAATGCATCGAGGACACCATAGCATCTCTCAATACCTCCACTGCACAAACGGACCCATGCCCAGCTTTTTGGATTAAGGAGCTACGTTGTGCGTTCAGCCCCTTCATTGCAAATCTAATGAACCTCTCATTCACAACAGGGTACTTCCCTGCAGCACTCAAGCAGACTTCCATCAGGCCACTTTTGAAAAACCCCAAGCTAGACCCGCAAAAGGTCGAATCTTATAGGCCTATAGCTAGCATTCCCCTCTTAGCCAAGATAATTGAGAAGGAGGCACAACAGCAAATCCAAGATCATATAGACACCACAGCTCCCCTAGATCACTGCCAACATGGGTTCAGAGAATATCATGGGGTCGAGACCCTACTCACTAACCTATTCAACGACATTATCACAGGCATTAACAACATCCGACAAGGATTTGTACTCGTCTTCTTAGACATCGCTGCGGCGTTCGACTCGGTAAGCCACGAAATTCTCCTCAGACGACTGAAAGAGAAAGGTATCTGCAACAGTGCATTAGAATGGTGTAACTCTTATCTGGATGGAAGATGGCAATATGTGAAGTCCGGTACAGAAGAGTCAAAACGCTTCCATCAAAAGCAAGGTGTGCCTCAAGGTTCCTCATTGTCTTCCCTACTATTTAATATATACATGCAGCCCATCTGCGACATCATAAGATCTTTCAAAGTCAACTGCTTGATATACGCAGATGACATTCTCTTATATATGCCTTTCTCTACAACTCAATTAGACCTGGCACCGTTGGTAGACTGCCTCAATTCGGTCTCAGAGTGGCTCCAATCACAAAACCTTCGCATTCAACATAAAAAAACAGAGGTGCTCTTCATCTCCAAAGACCCCAACTTCACCCCTCCAGCCCACGTCAGTGTCAAGGAAGCTGACCTACAAGCTAAAGAAACAATAAGATACCTTGGAGTTACATTGGACCAACGTCTGGATATGAAACATCACATAAATAACATAGTCAAAGCTGTATACTTCAAAATACGCTCGCTTAGGCATATGCGCTCCCTGTTGGACCTGGATGACTTCCGAACCATATACCAAGCGCTAATCCTGCCACACTTCGACTTTGCAAATGCCATATTACAAGGTCTCCCTCAATCCACTCTTAGCCCATTACAGATGGCCATGAATGCCGCAGCAAGAGTCCTTTACGGAGCCTCCAGAAGCGACCACGTAACTCCCATTCTTAAACAGCTTCACTGGCTCCCCATCCATGGGAGGATCATCTTTAAAACCCTAGTCCTATCATTCAAGGCAATCAAGGGTATCTCATCCTCCTCACTCACAGATCTGATTCACACTGTACCCCCCAACAGATCCAGAAGAGCAACAGCCGTAAACCTACTGACAACCTCGAAGGCGTCGACAAAGTGCAACATGACAACCTCAAACAGAGCCTTCAGTTTCTATGTCCCCAAATGCTGGAACGCTCTACCCTCCGATATAAGGGCCATTACTGACCTACTCCAGTTCAGGAAGGCACTCAAATACCACCTCTTCCTTCAATACTACCCTACCAGCAATTGAACCAGAGGAAGTGACCCACTCATGAACACACCATGCCGTTCTTTATATTATTAAGACTCTATTCTGTTCTATGTAATTATCTCATGTATATAGTTTACCCCGGTTCTCCAAGTTTGTACTCCTGTTCGATGTAAACCAAACAGCTTGTTGTTATGGTCTTTATGTTATAATGTAAACCGCGCTGATGCCGAATAGTGCGGTATATAAGAACTTGTAATAAATAAAAAATAAATAAATAAATTCACAGATGTGCATGGTACTGTATTATAATAGAAACATGATGGCAGAAAAAGACCACATGACCTATCTAGTCTGTCCTTCCATATCAACTACAATAGTCCCCTTTTTATCTTTAGAGATCCTCTGTGTTTGTCCCATGCTTTTTTGAATTCAGATACTGTCCTCGTGTCCACCACCTCCACTGGGAAACTATTCCACGCATCTACCACTCTTTCCATAAAGAAATATTTCCGCATATTACTCCCTAGTCTATCCCCTTTCATCCTCATCCTATGTCCTCTCGTAGCAGAGCTTGCTTTCAATGGTTCCATACATGTCTCTCTGGCAGAGCCTATAAAGTGTTTTCTCAGGGTTCCACTTCTAATGCATTCCATCCTCCCTGTAGAGTCCCACAAGGCTCTGTATTAGCTCCTCTTTTATTTAATGTCTTTCTTGCCCCACTTGCCAGTCTTATTCAGGAGCAGAGTATCTCTGCATATTACTACACAGATGACATCCTACTCTTATACCATACAGACCTGCACACCCCAGATCTCACAAAGCTAAACAACTATTTTGCCTTGGTTGTGATCTGGTTATTTAACAACTGCCTGAAGTTAAATCCAACTAAAACCTCCGCCCTTTGGTTAACAGATCATCTAGATTCTCTGAATGTTTCCCCTATGATAGATGGTTATTCTAGTCCTCTCTCCCAGTCACTTCGTTATCTTGGAGTTATTCTCAATACTCAACTTTCCTTCTGTGATCATATTAATTCAGTTGCAAAATGGTGCTTCTTTTCTTTGGCAAATCCATTCAGTCCGCTCTTACCTATCTGATGCCTCCTTTCACACTTTTTTCATTGGTGATTTCAAAAATCGACTACTGCAATGTTATTTACACAGAAATTTCTCAAGCTCAACTCACGTTTGCAAACCATTGAAAATACAGCCATTTGTCTGCTCTTTCATGCTACTAAGTTTGACCATGTAACCCCTCTCTTTATTCGCTCTCATTGGTTACTAGTTTCCTACCGTGTCAAGTATAAATTTCTTGTCTTCACATATAAAATTCTCCATTCTGGGATTCTGGGTTATCAGTCATTTCTCCTCATCCCGCGTGCATCGTCCAGAATATTACATAATTCTCTTAGTCTCAGTCTTCGCTATCACGGGCACACCGTAAATCCACTAGACATGCCGCCTTCTACTTCCTAGCCCCTTACCTCTGGAATTTGTTGCAAGCTGATATCCAATTAGAGCTCTCTCATCCCAGGTTCAAAAATGCCTTGAAAACATACTTATTTCGAGCTGCGTTTCAGTTGACCTCCCAGTGACTGTTTTGAGGCTTAGCTCCCCTCCCTTACCCCACCCCACTGTCATTTCCTTTCTGTTTTTTTTTTATTTAGGTTTTTTTTATCTTTATTTAGACTTTATATGCAGTTACAAACATCAACTTAAACATTTTTAACAATCCAAAATAAACTGTACCCTCCCCTCCCCTACCATAGTTATTTATAGTCTAAGTGTATAAATTCTTAGTTAAACTCTATCTTCCTTTTTTCATCCTCCTCTTATTTATTTGTACTTCTTCATTCACACCTATGTGGCCATAAAACTGTCCAGAGTCTCCCATTTTTTCAGTTCGGTCTTAATTTTCATTCTCACAGAAGGATATACCTTTCCTATTTTCTATATATACAAATCTCATTCCACCACTGCTGTACATGTAGGCGTTCTAGGTTTTTCCAAAGTAAAAATATATTTTTGATAGCAATACTGACCATCAAGTCAAATAATTTGGCATCTTTTTTCATTAACATATCTATCCCTGCTAGGGATCTATATATAACTATATTATATGTTATCGCTTCCTTAAGCTGAAAAATGTTTGAGCGTTGTCTCCACACTTCTTTCCAATATATATTAACATGTACACAATCAAATAACGTATGTCACAGTGTTCCTATCTGGGTCTTGCAGGCCCAACACCTGTTTCCCTGTTGTAGGACCCATTTAGAGATCACTACAGGTGTTATATACGCTCTATGTGCTAGAAAATAAAGTGTTTGAGTCAAAGCTGCTGAGTTCGAAATGCGTACTAACCCATTCCAGAAAACGTGCCAGTGTTGAGGAGTTAACAGTTCCCTGGCCTCCAGTCCCCAAATCTTTTCAGTCCCTATGTAACCTCTGGATTTCTCCTCTTGGAGAAAAGTAGAAATTTTTGCTGCAGTTTTAGTTGGTTCAGCTATATCATGGATTTCTTTATCTGTGGAAATTCTGTTGCCGTTGTGTCCCGGAAGCACTCCTGCTACTTTCAGACAGTGTTTGAGCTGGAGGTATTGGAATGCATAGGAACTTATAAGTTTGTATTCTGTTTGTAAATCTTCAAAGGATTTAATATTTGTGTTATTAACTATCTGATTCAATGTCCATATCTATTTATCTATCCAGTGTTTCCAATAAATAGGATCTTTGTGTATCTTCAAGAGGGGATGTAACCATATAGATGAATTTCGTGCAAAATTCCCTTTCTCCCTACAAATTGAGGAGTAATGCTGATAAGCCTTTTGCGTGGTCTGAATTACTGGATCTTTACCGTCTTGCTTTTTATTTATCATCCTTAATGCTAAATAATACAGGAATGGGCCAAAGAACTTGTCTTTCCAATGTCTTCCAAGCCGATTCTGATGTGTCATCCTTCAGCCAGCTAATACCCCGCTTGAGAATGAAGGCAGTATGATATAGTTTAAAGTCTAGAAAGTGTACCCCACCTCCTCCTTTTGGTAGTTTGAGCTTCCACAAAGCTATACGTGGAACTTTCTGTTTCCAAAAAAATTTGGTCAGGATCTTCTCTACCTCTTTATAAAAGGAGTCTGGAAATACTAGTGGGAGCATGCCCAATATATAGTTTATTTTTGGGGCTAGTGTCATTTTTATTGTCTCTAGACGTTCCCACCATGCGATATATGTAATGGAGACCATCTCGCAATTAAAGATTTCAGTACTTCTTTACAATTCTCCATATTTTGCTGATTAGTTCTTTGTATCGTCAATCCAAAATTTATTCCTAAGTATTTGAATGATTCTGCCCTTCTAAAAGGGAATTTTTGAAGGTCTTCTTTCTTGACCAATATATTTAAAGGGACTGCCAAAGATTTTTCCCAATTTATCTTATATCCCAAGAGGGCAGCATATTATTTGATTATCTCTAGTGCATCCTTAAGGGCAGAGGGATCTAGGAACAACATTAAATCATCTGCATATGTGGACAGTTTAACTAGATAACTACCTATATTTATACCTTAAATTTGAGTTGAATTCCGAATCCCTATCATTAATGGCTCCAAGGCCAGGTTAAATAGAAGAAGAGAAAGGGGACACCCTTGTCGGGTGCCTCTCTCTAGTTTAAAGGCATCTGACAGACCCAAGTTAGCACTTATTCGTCCTATAGGGTTTCTATACATCAGACTAATCATGTCAATGAACCTCGGCCCTATTCCAAACCATTCTAAAGCTGGTATAAAAATCCCCATTCCAGTCTGTCAAACACCTTATCAGCGTCCAAAAAGAGCCCTAATAATGGTGTAGAGGTCTTTTCTGCTTGAGCTAATATATGGCATATTAGCCTTCCATTATCTGCAGTTGATCTCCCGCTTATAAATCCACATTGGTCCTGGTGAATTAAAACTGAGAGCACTAGTTTCAATCTATTTGCCAGGATTCTTGCATAAATTTTATAATCTGCATTAAAAGTGAGATCAGCTGGTAACTCTCTACTTTCTTAGGGTCCAGGTTTTGGGTGCACTACTATTGTGGCTTCCGAGAAATTTCCTACTTCTGATGACTGTGACATTAAAACTTTATAACAGGTCATCAAAAAAGGTGCCATTTCTTTTTTAAACAATCGATATATTTCTGCTGGCAGCCCATCTGGTCCTGCCGCCTTCCCTATAGGTATGTTACATATGTATTGTCTCTATCACTTCACTTTCTTTATCTCTGCTTCCAGCATTCCTTTCTGTCCCTCATCTAAAGTGGGATGTGCTACTGCATCTAAAAATTGTTGAAATTTTTGATGGTTCTCTCTTACTTTTGATGAGCAAAGAGATTTATAAAATCCTCAGAATTTCTCAAGAATTTTTTGATCAACTATATCTTTCCCTTTTTCGTCAAAAATTGCAACTATCCTAGGTGTTTCTTTTTGTGCTTTTAAGGTGCACACTAATAGCCACCCTGTTTTATTATTTTTCATGTGATATTTTTCTTTCTGTCATGTCACTAGTTGGTTTGTTCCTGACTTAGTAGAGTATTATATTGATAATGTAATTTATGAAGTATAAGCAGACTGCAGGGATCCGATCTCGCTACTAGCTGTTTCTCTTCATTTTTAATCAGATACTCAAGATCTAAAATCTGTGCTTTATTAGCTTTCCTGGCTCCTATAGCATAACGTGCTATTAAAGCAAGTAAATATGCCTTAAAGGCTTCCCACGAGGCCCAACCTTTTGTGTCCGCAAGCAAATTATTTTTAAAGTAGATATCTATATGCTGTTGTACATATGTTATAAGTTTATCATCTTCTAGAAGCTTTCGGTCCAATGCCCATCTACCCCTTCCTTGTTTTGGGACTATATTTCCTATTGTTAGTGTAATTTTGGCATGATCTGATACTCCAGCTGGTCTAATTTCTGTGTCTATGAGACTTGAGATAAAGGATTTCGATATTTAAAAAAAAAAAATCAATCCTTGAGTATGATTTGTGCAGGGCAGAATAGAAGGTATAGTCTTTGTTGAGTGTTGGATATGCCATGGTTCCACTAAACCAGCCTCTGTCATTTTAGATCAAAGCACTTTCAACGCTCTCATTGCTTTTTTGGATTCTAGCTGGGAGCCTGTCCAGTAGTTAGTCTAACACTAAATTGAAGTCGCCTCTCACTATAATTGGAACTGGCGCAGTACTAATTATCTCCGCAGCTACCACCTGATAAAAGGTAGGATTATCTGTGTTTGGACCATACACATTTAGCAAAGCTATTTGTGTCTGCCCTATCTGTATCACTGCTTTAGCCCCTCTTCCTCCATTATCTATTCTTGTTTGTATGACTATTGGTGGTAAAAAAAAACCTTTCTTAATCAAAATACAAATGCCTCCTTTTTTCTTTTGGGCTTGTGCCACGATTATTATATCATATATGCCTCCTCCCAACTTGTTACTTTCCCCCGTTGTAAGATGTGTCTCTTGTAGGTACACAATATCCGCCTCCTCCTTCTTACAATAAATTAATATTTTCTTTCTTTTTATGGGGTTATTAATCCCTTTCACATTTAAAGATAAAAATTTTAAAGGTTTCGCCATTAATTCACTCTATTTTGTTCCTTATTCCTATTTTCCTGCCTAGCTCTCCTCTTTTTCCAATTAAGCATCTCTAGAGTTATCATCATCTTATTATCAGACACACTTTTATAGTTATAACCACACTTTAACAACCTGAGCCAGGGGTACCCACAACCTTTATAACATAAGAACATAAGATATGCCATACTGGGTCAGACCAAGGTCCACCAAGCCCAGTATTCTGTTTCCAACAGTGGCCAATCTAGGTCATATGTACCTAGCAGTTTCCCCAAGAGACACAAGTTCCACAATGCTTGTACTGGGTCAAGCATTGATATCTTTGGTCACTTCTTAATATTGGTTTATGGACCTTTCCTCCAGGAACTTGTCCAAACCTTTTTTAAACCCAGCTACACTAACAGCCTTTACTACATCCTCCGGTAACAAATTCAAGAGTTTGATTACACGTTGAGTGAAAAAATATTTATCATACCTAGCATTCTATTTGCTCTCTTGGCTGCCGCTGCACACTGGGCCGAAGGTTTTAACATGGTATCCACAATGATGCCTAAATCTTTTTCCTGGGTGGTGGTTCCTAATGTGGAACCTTGCATCATGTAACCATAGTTTGGGTTGTTCTTCCCTAGGTGCATAACCTTGCACTTGTCCACATTAAATTTCATCTGCCATTTTGATGCCCAGTCTTCCAATTTATCAAGATCCTCTTGCAATTTTTCACAATCCTCTTGGGTTTTAACAACTTTAAATAGTTTTGTGTCATCTGCAAATTTGATAACCTCACTCGTTATTCCACTTTCCAGGTCATTTATGAATATGTCAAAAAGCAGCGGACCCAGCATAGATCCCTGGGGTCAGGGCCGGCCCGTCCATTGAGCAAGAATGTTTTTTGCACAGGGCCCCGCGCAAAGAACATTCTGCTTTTTCTTAATTGAATTTAAAAAAAAAAAAAAAAAAGCTGGCCGCTGCGGCATGGAGTGTCCCGCGGGGCTCCCTCTGCCCGGCGGAACTCTCCCGGCGCGGCTGAGCCCCTCTCTGCCGGCTTGCAGATACGCGAAGGGAGAGAGTCTCCCTCGCGTCTTTGTTAAGCCCGCAGGGGCAGATGGGAAATTTCCCATCAGCCCCTGCGGGCTTAACAGAGACGCGAGGGAGACTCTCTCCCTTCGCGTATCTGCAAGCCGGCAGAGAGGGGCTCAGCCGCACCGGGAGAGATCCGCCGGGCAGAGGGAGCCCCGCGGGACACTCCATGCCGCAGCGGTCAGCTTTTTTTTTTTTTTTTTTTTTTTAATTGCCATTAGCCGAGGGGGGGGGGGTAGAACTGTAAAGGGGCGAGGGAGGGGGGGGGTTAATACTGGCAATGGGCTAGGGAGGGAGGGGGGTTGAGACTGGCAATGGGCTAGGGAGGGAAGGGGGTTGAGACTGGCAATGGGCTGGGGAGGGGGGTTAAGAATGGCAATGGGCTGGGGAGTGGGGTTAAGACTGGCAGTGGGCTATAGGGGGTTAAGACTGGTAATGGGCTATAGGGGGGGGTTAAGACTGGTAGTGGGCTGATGGGGGGGTTAGGACTGGCAATGGGCGATGGGGGGGGTAGGACTGGTAATGGGCTATGGGGGGGGTTAAGAATGGAATTGGGATATGGAGGGGTGTAAAGAATGGCAATGGTCTGTGGATGGGGGATAAGACTGGCAGTGGGCTATGGGGGGTTAAGACTGGTAATGGGCTATAGGGGGGGTTAAGACTGGTAGTGGGCTGATGGGGGGGTTAGGACTGGCAATGGGCGATGGGGGGGGTAGGACTGGTAATGGGCTATGGGGGGGGTTAAGACTGGCAGTGGGCTAGGGAGGGGGGTTAAGACTGGCAATGGGCTGGGGAGGGGGTGAAGACTGGCAGTGGGCTATGGGGGGTTAAGACTGGCAATGGGCTATGGGGGGGTTAAGACTGGCAGTGGGCTATGGGGGGGTTAAGACTAGCAATGGGCTGTGGGCTGATGAGGGCTGGCAATGGGCTATGGGGGGGTTAAGACTGGTAATGGGCTGATGGGGGGGTTAGGACTGGTAATGGGCTATGGGGGGGTTAAGACTGGTAGTGGGCTGATGGGGGGGCTAGGACAGGAAATGGGCTGATGGGGAGGGGTTAGGACTTGAGGTGGGCTGATGTGGTTAGGACTGGTAATGGGCTGTGGGCTGATGGGGGGGTGGGGTTAGGACTGGCAATGGGCTATGGGGGGCTGACTGGAAATGGGCTGATGGGGGGTTAGGACTGGTAATGGGTTATAGGGGGGGCTTAAACTGAAAATGGGGTGATGGGGGTTAGGACTGGAAGTTGATTGATGGGGGGCTAGGACTGGTAATGGGTTGGGGGGTTGCTAGGACTGGAAATGGGCTGAGTGGAAGGGGAGACTTGAACTGCAAATAGCTGATGGGGAGGGGGCTTGGAATGGAAATGGGCTGTGAGGGAAGGGAGCTAGGACTGAAAATGGGCTGATGGAACAGCTAGGATAGGACTGGAAATGGGCTGTTGGGGGGAGCTAAGATTGGAAATGGGCTGTGGTGGGGGCTTGAATTGAAATGGACTCATGGAGGGGCTAGAACTGGAAGTAGGCTCATGGGGGGGGCTTGGACTGGAATTGGGCTGAGTGGAGGGGAGCTATGATTTGACATGGGCTGATGGTGGGGCTAGGAAATGACTAGAAATGGGCTGATGGGGGGGGGGCTAGGATTGGAAATGAGCTGATGAAGGGACTTGGACTGGAAATGGATGGGGTAGCTAGGACTGGAAATGGGCTGATGGGGGGCTAGGACTGGAAATGGGCTGATGCAGGGACTAGAAGGGAATGGATGCTGGGTGAGACTGGAACTAGAAGGGAGCTGATGTTGGGGGAGGATTAGAATGGGATGGGGCTGGGAGATTAAAATGGAGGGGGAAAAATATTTTGTGTAGGAGGGATGAAAAATCTACAATTGGCCAGGTATTGGGAGAGTAATTGGGGATTGAGGATGGAGGGGTAAAATTTGTGTGGATGAAATAGGAATGAGGAAAGAGCAAAAGGAGAAAGATTAGTATGTTAAAGCAGATGTAGAGAGAGAGAGAATGGGAAAAAAAAATCTAGAAGAGAGAAGAAAGGACAAATGGACAGCAGACGATGGAGAGTTAGCAGAAAACATGAAGAAACCAGAAGAAAGTGGCTGGACCAATTGCAACTGAAAAAAAAAATGCACAAAAGGTAGAAAGATATCTCTTTATTTTGAATTTATTAACTGGAATATGTCAGCTCTGGGAAATGTGCATCATTAACATCTGCGCTTTGTTTGGTACAAGAGGAAATTAATTTATAGTTTTATTTCTACAGTGTTGTTGTACATTCCAAGTTTGGCTTTTGGGGTTCCCAGTTTAATTATTGCCTTCCTGTTTCTAAATTGTGATTCCTTGTTTGGTGATGGTCTATGTTCTGCATGTGTAACTGAGCTGAGGTATTCTGTTTATGTAATTCCTATTTGACGTTGCCACTTGTTCTCTTTCCCCAGTATTCTCTGAAATGTATTGGTTTAATATTTGCAGTGTTGCCTTTTGATATGTAGGGTATGGTGCTTTGTGAGTCCTGGTAATGCTGTCAGGATACAGCGGGTTTGCTATGGGTTCTAAATGGGCAGCGTTTGTAGTAGTTCCTAATGTGCCTGGCGGTTGGCACTGGATTATAGTAATGTAGAAATCTTTTAGTCTTTCTTTATTCATACACTCATTAAGAGACATGTTTACTAAAAGTTAGTGAATGGTAACATTATGCAAATATTTATGCAAATAAGACCACTTATGCAAATGAGGCCCCGCACCGAGTCTCCGCACATGGCCCCGCACCCCCCTTGGGCCGCCCCTGCCTGGGGTACACCACTATTCACCTTTCTCCATTGGGAAAATTGGCCATTTAGCCCTACCCTCTGCTTTCTATCTTTTAACCAGTTCCTGATCCACAATAGTACACTGCCTCCTATCCCATGACTCTTTAGTTTTGCCAAAAGTCTCTGATGAGGGACCTTGTCAAAGGCTTTCTGAAAGTCCAGATACACAATATCAACCGACTCACCTTTGTCCACCTGTTTATTCACTCCTTCAAAAAAACATAACAGATTAGTAAGACAAGATCTTCCTTGTCTAAAGCCATGTTGGCTGTCTCCCATTAGGTCGTGACTATCTACATGCTGAGTAATTTTATTCTTTATGATGGTTTCTACCATTTTTCCCGGTACTGACGTCAGGCTCACCGGTCTGTAGTTTCCCGGATCACCCCTGGAACCCTTTTTAAAAATTGGTGTTACATTGGCGATCCTCCAATCTTCAGGTATTAGAGATGATTTTAATGATAGTTCACAGATTACTATAATCTATAACAAACCAACCTTTGTGCGGAAACCATACCCAACCTTCCCTGGGGCCCATCCTCTGGTATTCCTTCTTTAACCTCTTCCCCCATATACTATTTCACTTCTCTCTCTCCTCTTTTTTTTTTTAATGTTTCCTGTTATCCCATCCATACCATATCTAATTTACATAATTTCAGAACTTACACCCTAACTACCTGCTATCCACAGTTATTTACAAAATCTTATTCCTCATCATTAGCACCGTTGGATGTGGATGCTTCTTGTTCACACTTTGATAAGAAGGGACTCTGTGAGCGCACTCAATTTCTAGCGGGTGTTGTAATTTCAGTTCCAGAAGTTGCAGAAGCAATTTCTCCAGGTATTTCACCATATCTTGCCCTTTGGCATTCCTAAAATCCTTATGTTATTTCTCTGTGCTCTGTTATTTTGCTCTTCCAACTGACACTCGATCTTCTGCAGCTTGTTTTCATGCACCTGTAGCGTCTTTAACTGTGTTTCATATGAACGCAGTGACTGCTCTGGTTTTTCCATGCACTTGGTCAAAAACATTGAATTTTGACCTAGTCTCTACTACCTCCATTTGTAACGATGTGAGTGTTTCTATATTAGTTGCCACTATATCTTTGACACAGCATATCTCTAGTAGTATTTCCTTTAGGCCATCATCCATTTCTTTTGTCGGCGCCATCTTTGCTGTGGACGGTGGATCCATTTTGGTTCTTTTTGCTCCATAGATGCCCCTGCTGTATATTCCAACCTAGCAGGTTTAAGCGAGGACATTTCACCTTCCGATACCGGTATGTCTCAGCACACTAGGAGTCGAAATGAGAGAGGAGGCCACTCTATCTTTCCATCTAGTCCTCGAGCAAAGGAATTAAGCTTCCATTTGGTCAAGATGCAGGCTCCGACCCCTTCTTTTCTGTTTTTAATGGAATTCTTTTCCACTTCTCATATTTCATGTATTATTATTGTGAACTGCTCTGGCGTATTGAAGGGCAGTATATCACCCAGCAGATGGCACCTTAATTCTTGAGCTCCCGTCGGGACACAGTAAAAAGTGGTAGAAATACCATATTTGCCTCCCTGTAAATTGCTGAGCCCGGCACCCTAGTCCCCCAAACTAAGTGCAATGTTGGTCCGTAAGAAGTTGGCGAAGTTTAAGTCTCCCTACACACAGGATGGTCACCACACGCTGCAAGACTCGGAGGACCGCATGGCATTGGAGGAGGATTCAGAGTTGGAGCATGAGAGCTGCACACGCAATGATATCTGGGGCTGGATGCGCATTTTAAAAAAGAACTGGTCTCTACTTGAGGTGAAAGCCAAGAGGCAGTGGCTGCATTTAAGAGTGAGTTACGAGAGCTGGGGAACCGGGTGGAGACTTTGGAGGAACAAGCGGAGCAGCAAGACGAAAAAGAGAACGCGGCTGAGATCCAGATACAGCAGCTTCAAGCAGAGCAGAAACTGCTTAAAGATAAATTAGACAACTTGAAGAATCGCACCCGTAGGAGTAACATCCGGATTTTGGGGGTCCCAGAAGCAGAGTCCTACATGGATGCCTCCTTAGTGGTGCAAAAATTGTGTCAATGGCTCCTACAAGATGGGGGGAGTGAGGGAGAGCCTGAACATGTTGGAGTGGCTAGGGCACATAGATCACTGGGTCCACCAGCCGCGAGAAGGCCGCAGGACATTGTAGCCTGTTTGACCTCATACGTGTAGAAATTAAAGTGATGCGAGTGACTGCCAGAAAGGGGCGATTTACCTGGGACGGCATTGAGACTGAAGTTTTTCACGACTTGTCCACTGGTATGCTGCAGCGACGGAGGGCTATGCAACCAGTAACACGGTATTTGAGAGCGGAGAAGGCCAAATATCGCTGGCTTTACCCCTTTGCTGGATATCAGTGGATGGAGTTTACGGGTACACAAAGTGGAGGAGATCTGGACCACACTGCAGCGGGAAGGGGCCCCGAATTTGCCAGATCATCCCCAGGGCCTAGGCGAGCCCACTCAACTATGTGCTCTATCAAGATGAGAAAGAGTACCTGCCAAAGGACAGCAACTGAGGAGAAAGTCAGGAGGTCCAAGTAAAAGTGGCGACTCCAGTGTGGCTGACCATCGTCTGGACACATGAACTCCCTTGGACATGTTCAAAGTCTTAATGGGGGTACAGTCACTGAAGGGAGAGTGGCATGAGGATTGTTAAGGCATTTGTACGGTAATAAGGGGCTGTCATGGGGTGTTGTTGTGTGGTCCTGCATAAGTGGGGGGGAGGGATAGAAGGGGATGTTGGAGGGGGGTTTATGAGTGCTTGATTGCTTTGTGGGACAGACTGGAGTGTGGAAGGTGTGAAGGGGAGGCGAGTGGCAGAGGGTGCAAATGTGGGTTTAGAGCATGGGGGGGAGATAGTATAGCGTCCACAAGGGTCTCTTCCTCAAAGATTGGAATGGGGGGGAGCTCCATGTATTAGGGGTGGGAAGAGAGGGGTGGGGGGAATGGAGGGGTGGGAAAGGTATCTACAGTACTGCAGCAGGGGGCTGGGGAGTCAGGAATGGTGAGCATGGCTTGAAGGTTAAAAGTAGGGACTTTGAACATGCGGGGTCTCAACTCCCCACAGAAAAGGAAGCTATCATTGTGGGAACTTAGGGAACATCAGTGGCAGGTGGTATTTGTCCAGGAGACACATTTGCAGAAATGAGATAAGCGCTTGCTCAATCTCCGGACCTTTCAATCTTTTTTTGCTGCAGAAGAGGGGGACCACCAGCGAGCGGGAGCTGCAATTATGATTCAAAGTGATATCTTTTATTGGGGGGGGGGGGGAAGACATTCCAGAGGTCAGATGGATGAGCCATAGTGGTCTAGGGGGAATTGTATGGTGAGACCATAACAATGGTCTCCCTGTATGGGCCCAACACGGAGCAAAAGGTCTTTTGGGGAGACTTGTATAGTTGGTTGGCAGGGCGAGCTCACGGGAGACTTTTAGTGGGAGGGGATTGCAACATAGCTTTGGATGGGCACTCCAGGGGGGGAGGGGCAGGGGGTTCAGGTTTACTGGCGATGCAGGCATGGTTGCAGGATTATGGACTGTCGGATCTATGGCAGCTAGTTCACCCGTCCACAAAGGATTACACCTTCTACTCTGCAGTACATGCATCCTATAGACGGCTTGATTATGTATTTGGGGAATCCTACTGGGGGGATATGTTAGGTGGAGTTAAAATCGGCCCCATCACTTGGTCTGACCACACTCCTTTGGAAGTGTGGTTTGGGACTCCATTGGAGCCAAATCGACAGACTTTCTGGAAGCTTAATGAACATTTGTTGCAGGGGGAAGAGGTGATTAAACAGCTGGAGAAGGTGATAGCAGATTATATGGCAGTTAATGACATGGGGGAGGTCTCGACAGGGGTGCTGTGGGATGGTTTAAAGGCCATGCTTTGGGGCCACCTGATTCAGTTGGGGGCCTGGAGGAAGCGTCAGCGCGAGGAACAGGCTAGGCAGCTCACCCTTTGGTTGTAAGAGCTGGAGAGGGCTCATAAACAGTGGGGGAACTCGAAAGTGCGGGCGCAGAGACTAGGTGGCAATTAAATGCACTCCAGACAGAAAGAATATCATATCAGTTGCAACGAGTCCATCAGATTTATTATGAGTTTGATAATAAATCAAGCACTATCCTGGCAAGCAAGTTGCGCCAGGCAATTGCAAAGCTAAAAGGGCCCCAGGACAAATTACTGTTTAAGGGAAAGGATATTAGGGATCAATTTTTGAGCTATTATAAAGCCCTGCATACAGTGGAGCCCGTGGCGGATGCTACAGATATATCAGAATACTTGCATATTGGAGGGAATGGGAGTGAGCAATTGGAAGCCCCCAGGGGGGAACTGTTGGAACAAGCTATAATGGTGGATGAAGTTCAATCGGTTATAAAGGGACTGGCGCCCCATAAAGCGTCAGAGTTAGATGGCTTTACAGCTTTGTTGTACAAGAAATTAGCGGGAGTATTGGGACCCCTATTGGTGCGGGTATTTAATGCAGTGCTGAGGGGGGAGGACCTTCCATCCACCATGTGCCAAGCGACTGTCACTCTAATCCCCAAGCCCAGCAGAGACCCTGCGCTGTGTGGTTCTTATCACCTGATTTCCTTATTGAACACTGATGTTAAAATTCTGGCAAAAGTCCTGACCATTACTCCCTGGGGTGATACACCCTGACCAAGATGGGTTTATTCAGGGTAGACAGGCAGCAAATGGGGTGCGGAGAATATTGCAGTTGGCCTGCAGAGAGCAACAGGAAGTGATGTTCTATCAATTGATGAGGAGAAGGCCTTTGAAAGGGTCCAATGGGACTTTCTTCTTGCAGTGCTGAAGCATGTGGGAATGGGCCCAAATTTTCTAGCTTGGATTTGAGTGCTCTATACATCTCCGGAGGCTGCGATCTATGTAAATAGGGGTTACTCTGCGTTTTTTTCCACTGGGGCAGGGGACACAGCAGGGGTGCCCATTGTCCCCCTTTCTCTTCGTTTTAGTTATGGAGCCCTTAGCTGCTAGGGTGAGGGCTCTGGGGGATATTCAGGGTATTGTGGTAGGGTCTTCCCAGCACAAAATAACATTTATTCACGGATGACCTGCTGTTTTCTATAACAGCACCTGTCATAGTGCTTTTTCGTGAGTTAAAGAAATATGGAAGGTTGTCAGGGTTTAAACTTAACCTTGATAAGATGGAGGCTTTAGCCCTCACCCTTCAGCCCCAGGTGGTGCAGGGATTGAAGGCCTCATTCCCCTTTCTCTGGATGATGCGATCTATTAAATATCTAGGAGTCCAGGTAACTCCTACTTTTCTTGACCTATATGTAGCCAATTATCCGCCATTATTTCACCAGATTAGTGGTGATTTGCTTAAGTGGCAGGAGGGAGAGTTGTCCTGGCTGGGTCGGGTGACCGCTTTAAAAATGAATGTCCTCCCCAGACTGTTATACTTGTTTCAGACCCTGCCCATGCAGGTGGGGGCAGCGGACCTTCGTCACCTGCAGAGGCAGGCCTTTGAGTTTGTTTGGTGAGCTAGTCAACTTGAGTGAGTCACCGGATTATGTACGCCAACCATCAGAGGGGTGGACTAGGGGTATCCGATTTTGCATTGTATTATTTGGCCTCACATGTGCGCCAAGTATTTGAATGGCAGGTGAGTGACCGACATACTAAGTGTTTTCGAGAGATAGAGCAGTATTGGTTGGGTGAGTTGGCACTACATTATCTGCCATGGATGATGGACCCCCCTCCAGGGGGATGGTGGTGGGAGAATCCATATTTGAGGCACCTGTATTCTCAATGGAGGCTGGGGAGGTGACTAATAGAACCAAGGGCATGCTTCTCGGTTTTGGCCCCTGTAGGAACAATGCCAGGGTTTCTCCCGGGGAGGGGGGGAGGGAGGGAGGGAGTGTTTTGAAGCTGGGAGACGGTGGGTCTAGACATCTTTGCCAAATTTATTGAAGAGGAATTGCTCTTTTTCCCTGCACTCCGAATAAAGTACCGCCTGCCTAGTAGGGACCTTTTTGCCCATCTTCAAATCACCCACTTTTTACAGCAGAGTACTGTCCAAAGTACCTACAAGGAGGGATACAACATTTTGGAACCATTGTGGATGAGTTACTGGCGTAGTAGGAGGCTTATTCGGATATTGTATCGAGCACTACAAGGGGCTCCTTCTGAGAAGTTTCCACACCAACAGGCATGGGAAGGGGATTTGGGGAGGGTGTTGGATGAACAAGAGTAGATGAGGGTGAATGAGAATCCAGTTTGTCAGGCGTTATCAGTATCAGTGAGAGAGACTTCTTATAAGCTCCTTTATCATTGGTACTATACACCTGTTCGACTTCACATGATGTACCCTGCTACATCAGAGTGGTGTTGGCAGCAATGTGGCATGCTGAGCACATTTAGACATATTTGGTGGGATTGCCCCTTGGTTTTCTCTTATTGGGGGGAGATAAGGAATCATGTACAATAGATATTTTGTTTAGATTATAGGCCTTGACATGGGGTTTTGTTTGTTGGGAATTTGGCCAACCTGTGTGCCCATAAATGGGTCCAACCAGTTCGGGTCTGCATTCAAGCGGCCCGGAGTGAGATTGCCCGGGCCTGGAAACAGGCAGTGCTTCTGGGAATGGAGCAGTGGAAGACCTAGTTGCGCAGGCAGGTTTTGATGGAGCAACTCACAGCCTTGCGATGCCAGAAGAGTGAGGGATTCTGCAGGCATTGGCAGCCCTTGCTGGATTATTTAAGGAAGCTGAGATGCCTTCAGAAGAGGGAGGGGAGGGGGTGGGGGGGAAGGTGTTATGTTTATTTGATTGTGGAGAGATCTTGCATAAGGTAAACTGTATAAAAAGGGGATGGGGGAATAGCTTGAATATTGATATAGAGCTTGACGCACAGTTGGTTGTATGTTAAATACTCAATAAATATTAAATATTAAATATTAAATATTAAAAAAACAAACAAAAAAAACCCAAACTATAAACCACATTTCTTGGAAGAAGATATTGAGAGTTAAGACATTGAGAGTTACAGCAGCTCATGCAAAGGCTGTGGCAGTCCAAAGGCAGTGTAAACTGTGCTTTTACTGTGGCCCACATTACAGGTACTAGGTTAGGAACACACATTGAAATCACTTGGGTGGAGAGCACATTCAAACTGCACGATTGCCAGGCACACAATAGGAGAAAACTTCACTAACGCATGCAGATAATTGCAGGAAAGCCCCACACTGCTCCAACGGTCATCAGCAGTCTACCCCAAACTGCGTCCCACACACAGATGGAATCAGAAGCCCCAACAATGACAATGATGAGGTCAAGTCTTGGTACTCGACCCCTGAGAACCCCAAGCAGAGGATCAAAGCTGGGCTCAGCTCTACTCCCCTGACAGTCATTGACTTTTGCAGCACTGCATCTATGGAGGCTGGAAGGCAGATCCATCTGTGAGCCTTCTGCAATCTTTGGGAGAGAAAAGGGAAAACAGAGGAGAAGGGAGGGGGTGCTGAGGTTGCATGAGGCTGCTGCACTCTTCCAGATCCTTCCAGTTTCTGGCTACTCAACAGGTTCTTATCATAATAAGCACGGAGCTGAACTAATTTTCTCTCCTCCTATGGCTACCAAAAGGACTGCATTCTAGTGGAGCTTCCCATGTCATGCGTAAGTGAGAGAGTCATCTTCAAGGTGGTTGTTCACGAGTGTTTAATCAACATTTTCCTCTCAGTCTTCAGATTTTCTTCAGAGAGGAGAAAAGCCATCCACCATCGGCTGGAGACAAAGAAATAATGAAGAGACCTTTGGTGACGGAGGCAAATAGAGACATAGGAATGATGCCATTGAAACCTGGGCTTTTCAATGGTTGTCTCCACCACTCTGCTGGTAGGGGAACACAACCCACTTGTCTGGACTGGTCCAGTAGGACGAAGCATAGTTACTCACCTGTAACAGGTGATCTCCGGGAACAGCAGGAATTTAGTCTTCACATATGAGTATCATCAGTACTGACAGAGCCTGCATAGGAACGCTCCCCAGCATCCAATAGGAAAGCTTTTGGGAGCATCCCACAGCACCTGCATGGTGCCTTCCTGCCTTTCCCAACTGTCCCTCTCCAGTTGAGTTTAAAGCTGAGACAAAGAGAGAAAGATACAACTCCTAGGGGAGGTGGGTGGGTGAGTAATGAAGACTAAATTCCTGCTGTTCCCGGAGATCACCTGATACAGGTGAGTAACAATGCTATCTCCAGGAACAAGCAGGAATGTAGTCTTCACATATGGGGACTCCCTAGCTGCAGATGCCAAGGAGAAGGCCCCAGAAGTTGTGTGCCCTTGTGAAAGGGCTCCACTTTCCCCCATGGATCTCTGGCATCCTACCAGTGATGGTGGGCAGGAGTTGATTAAGTCTGGAACAGGTGCTGAAGAACAGCCTGACCAAACAAGGCATCCCAGCAGGAGTCCTTGTCTAAGCAGTAATGGGTTGTGAAGGTATGAACCAAGGCCCAAGTAGCTGCTCAACAGATGTCGTTGATAGACACAGAGTGAAGATGAGCCATAGAGGTTGCCATGGCTCTCACATTGTGAGCTGTGACATGGCCTTCAAGAGGAAGGTTCTTACTCTCATAGGCAAAAGAAATACACTGTGCAATCCAGCTGGACAGTGTTCTTTTGGAGACTGGAAGTCCCTAATGACCAGGATCAAAAGCAACAAAGAGTTGAGAGGACTTTCTATGTTGCTGTATACTTTGCAAGTAAAAGGCCAAAGCCCTTTTACAGTCCAAAGTATGAAGATTCCTTTCAGCATTTAAGGCGTGAGGCCTTGGGAAAAATACAGGGAGGTAAACCGCTTGGTTTAAATGAAAAGGTGATACCACCTTTGGCATAAAGTGTGGATGAGTCCTAAGGACTACCTTATCATGATGGAACCTTGTATAAGGAGGATCAGCCACCAGAGCTTGCAATTCACTTATGCGACGTGCTAATGTGATTGCAATAAGAAAGATGACCTTCCAAGAAAGGAATTTCAAAGAGGTAATAGCTAATGGTTCAAAAGGCAGCTTCATGAGCTGCCGAAGAACCAGATTTAAGTCCCATGCCACCGGTGGTGGCTTAATGGGAGGCTTAGTTAAAAGAAAGCCTCTCATAAATCTCATTATGAGAGGATGAGGGGAAATAGGTTGACCATTTAAAGGCTTGAAAGAAGCTGCAATAGCACTCAAATGAACTCACTGAATTGGTCGTAAGCCCTGTATTAGACAAATGAAGGAGCTACTCCAGTAATGATTCCAGAGGTATCACAAGAGGGTCAAGACCCTTCTGCAAGCACCATATGGTAAACCTTTTCCACTTGAAAGCATAAGAGCGTCTTGTGGAAGGTTTCCTGGAAGCATAAAGGATATCCCTTACCTGCTGAGAAAGGTTAAGACCATGAAGTTCTAGGCTTTCAGCAACCAGGCCCTGAGATGCAGAGACTGGGGATTGGGATGCCACAGCATCCCGTCCTCCTGAGAAAGGAGATCTGGAGCAGATCCTAACTCCAGAGGTGGAGCTTGAGAGAGATCCAGGAGCAGAGGGTACCACATTTGCCATGGCCAATGTGAAACTATGAAAATCATATGACCTCTGTCTCTCTGAAGCTTGAACAGGGTTTTAGGAATTAGGGGAATGGGTGGAAAGGCATACAGGAAGTCCTGGCCCCAATGGAGGAGGAAAGCATCCCTGGCCTGACAACCCTGAGCCGGGATTCTGGAACAGAACCGGGGAAGTTTGGCATTCAGTCTGGGGTTCCCCAAATTTGAAAACTTTTGGCCACTTGGTCTGCATGGAGAGACCATTCGTGTGGAAGCAGAACTCGACTGAGTCTGTCTGCCCAAGAGTTTTGAATGCCTGGAAGATACACCGCAAGGAGATGAATCTGATGCTCTCTGGCGAGGGCCCATAGTCGCAAAGCTTCGTTGCAGAGCGACAGAGAACCTGTTCCACCCTGCTTGTTCACATAGAACATGGCTACCTGATTGTCCATTTGAACTAGGACTGTCTTGTAGCTGAGCTGGGTGTGGAATACTCAAAGAGCAAGGAAGATTACCCTGAGTTCCAGGAGACTGATGTGTAGATAGGTCTCCTGTGGAGTCCAGGTAACCTGGCTAGAGAGGCCTTGCAGGTGGGCTTCCCCAACCCACCTGTGAGGCATCTGTTGTCAGAGTGGCTTGGGGTGGGGGTTGTTGGAAAGGGGACCCCACCAAAAGGTTTTGGGGTGACTGCCACCATTGGAGGGACAAAATAAGACCATCTGAGTTTATTATTTTGTCTGACAGGCAACCTGATGCCTGAGTCCACTGAGTGGATAAAGTCCACTGGGCTGCCCTCATATAGAGGCGAGCATAAGGAACCACATGCACAGTGGATGTCATGTGGCCTAGCAAGTCGTCTAAGTAAGGGAAGACGAATAGAAACATAGAAACATGATGACAGAAAAAGACCACATGGCCTATCTAGTCTGTCCTTCCATAACAACAACTACAACAGTCCACTTTTTACCTTTAGAGATCCTCTGTGTTGGTCCCATGCTTTTTTGAATTCAGTTACTGTCCTCATCTCTACCACCTCCACTGGGAGACTATTCCATGGATCCACTACTCTTTCCGTAAAGAAATATTTCCACATATCACTCCTGAATCTATCTCCCTTCACCCTCATCCCATGTCCCCTCGTAACAGAACTTGCTTTCAATTGAAAGAGACTCTCTCACTGAACAATTTATGCCACAGAGGTATTTAAACATCTCAATCATATCACCTCTATCCCGCCTTTCCTCTAAGGTGTACATATTAAGATTCTTAAGTCTGTCCTCATATGCTTTATAATGAAGCCCATTAATCATTTTAGTAGCAACCCTCTGCACCGACTCCATCCTGTTCACATCCTTTTGAAGGTGTGGTCTCCAGAATTGCACATCATACTCCAAATGAGGTCGCACCAAAGACTTATAAAGAGGCATTGTGGGAGGGAGGAGTGGCCTAGTGGTTGGGGGCAAGGTACTACAGGCCGGAAGGTCGGTGGTTCAAATCCCACTAGAGGACAGCAACCTTGGGCCAGAAGGACTGGGGTTTCTAGTCCCGCAGGTGCTCCTTGTGGTCTTGGGCAAGCCACTTAACCCTCCATTGCCCATGTTCCCTGTAAGTATTAGAGTATGTGTCTCATATCCCCTCATGTTAAATGTATCCCCCAACCGCTTTGACCCGGTGAAAAAGCGGGATATAAATGCAGCTAAATAAATAAATAAATAAATAAATTATCACCTCCTTTTTTCTGCTAGCCATTCCTCTCCGTATGCACCCAAGCATCCTTCTAGCTTTTGCCGTCGCCTTTTCTACCTGTTTAGCTACTTTAAGATCATCAGACACAACCACGCCTAGGTCCCGCTCTTCTTTAGTGGACAAAAGTACTTCACCTCCTATACTGTATTGCTTCCTTGGATTGCTGCAGCCCAAATGCATGACCTTACATTTTTTAACATTAAATCCCAGCTGCCAAATTCTAGACCATTCTTCAAGCTTAGCTAGATCCCTCCTCATGTTATCTACACCTTCCTGGGTGTCTACTCTATTGCAGATTTTGGTATCATCTGCAAAGAGGCAAACCTTACCCGACAGCCCTTCTGCTATATCATTAACAAAGATGTTAAAAAGAATCGGACCAAGGACAGATCCCTGGAGCACACCACTGGTAACATCTTTCTCCTCAGAGTGAGCTCCATTTACTTGTACTCTTTGTCGCCTCCCACCCAACCAATTTCTAACCCAATCAGTAACTTTAGGGTCCATCCCTAGGGTGCTCAGTTTGTTTATAAGTCGCCTGTGAGGAACAGTGTCAAAGGCTTTACTGAAAACTAAATACACCACATCTAGAGCTCTCCCTCGGTCCAATTCCCTGGTCACCCAGTCAAAGAAATCAATCAGATTTGTCTGACAAGACCTGCCTCTGGTGAATCCATGCTGCCTCAGATCCTGTAATCCACTGGACTCCAGAAACCTCACTATTTTCTCTTTCAGCAGCGTTTCCAATAATTTACTCACCACCGAAGTTAAACTAATCAGCCTGTAGTTTTCAACCACATCCTTACTTCCGCTTTTGTGTAAAGGCACCACATGAGCCTCTCTCCAGTCCTTTGGTACCACTCCCGACTCCAACGAGGCATTGAAAAGGTCAGTCAGTGGAGTTGCTAGAACGTCCCCAAGTTCCCTCAGTATTCTAGGGTGTATCCCATCCGGTCCCATCGCTTTGTCTACTTTAAGTTGAGCTAGTTTCTCACGAACACAGTCTTCTGAAAATTGTTCAAGATGTCCCTCGCTTCTGTTCTTATTTGTGGGTGTTTTCTGAGGTCCTGCTCCTAGTTCTTCATCTGTGAACACAGAACAAAAATATTTGTTAAGCAATTCCGCTTTATCCTTATCAGCTTCTACATATTCCCCCCCCCCCTGCACCCTTGAGTCTGACAATACCACTTTTGCCCTTCCTCTTCTCACTAATATATCTGAAAAATGTCTTATCCCCCCATTTTATTGCATTGGCTATTTCCTCCTCCTTTTGAATCTTTGCCTTCTTGACTACTTTGCTAGCTTTTATAAGTTTTTCCAAATACAGATGCCTGTCTTCCTCTCTCTGTGATCTCTTGTATTTCATGAAGGCCTCCCTCTTTTTCTTCACTTTTTCAGCTACTTCCTTCGAAAACCATAGCGGTCTCCTGTTCCTTTTGCCTTTATTTACCATTTTAACAAAAAGGTTGGTTGCCCTTAAAATACCCCCTTTCAGTTTTGCCCACTGTTTTTCTACATACCCCAGCTGTTCCCATCCCACTAACGACTCCCTGAGGTATTGGGCCATCTTCGCAAAGTTAGTCTTCCTAAAGTCTAAGATCCTCACCTTGGAATGGATTCTAACAGCCCTAGTCCTAATACTGAACCACACCATCTTGTGATCACTGGATGCAAAATGATCTCCCACTACAACATCAGAAACACTTTCACCATTGGTAAGCACCAAGTCCAGTATGGCCCCTTCACGTGTGGGGTCTGTTACCAATTGCCTGAATAGTTCTTCCTGTAGAGAATCCAGGATCTCCTTACTTCTAGATAATACTGCAGCAGGAATGTGCCAATCAACATCTGGCATATTGAAATCTCCTATCAGTAGCACTTCCCCTTTCCTAGCAATGCTGTGTATGTCTTCAATTAACTCTCTGTCCACCTCTTCCTCTTGTGAGGGAGGTCTGTATATCACACCAATGCAAATAGATTTCTCTTTCCCTCTTTCTAGTTTAACCCACAATGCCTCCTCTCTCCCTTTTAAGCTCTGTAATTCCAAAGCTTTAATAGTAGTTTTTACATATAGTGCCACTCCTCCTCCCCTTCTTCCTACCCTGTCCTTTCTGAATAAAGTATAGCCAGGTATAGTTACATCCCAGTCATGGTTTTCTGTGAACCATGTTTCTGTAACTGCCACTAAATCCAAGTCAGCCACTCCCACCATATTCCCAGGGTGCAAAGAAATGCTGCCACCACAGCCATGCATTTTGTAAACACCCTTGGTGCCAAGGCCAGGTCAAAAGGAAGAACCCTGTATTGGTAGTGCTTCCCTTGAAACAGAAAGCGAAGGAACTTTTGATGAGTTGGATGGATGAGAACATGAGTGTATGCATCCTTGAGATCTAGAGAACAAAGCCAATCCTGACTCTGAAGATATGGCAGCAGAGCTCCTAGAGAAATCATTTTGAACTTCTCTTTGAACAGGAATTTGTTTAATTCTCTGAGGTCCAAAATGGGTCTGTGCCCCCCTGTTTTCTTTGGAATAAGGAAATAGGGGGAGTAGAACCCTGTACCCTGTTGGAGAATGGGTACCTCTTTTATTGCCCCCTGGGCAAGAAGCACAGTGACCTCTTGACCTAACTGGGCATTGAGAGAGGTCTGAGAATTGAAATGTCTTACCATTGTAGGAGGGGGCATGCTGAGGAAATGAAGCTTGTACCCCTCTCTGACAATGGACAGAATCCAATTTTCAGCTGTTATCTGCCCCCATCTGGGGGCAAAATGACATAACCTTCCTGGAATGGTGGAAGGTTCTGGGCCGTTCAGGGCCAGGAAGGCAAAGTTCTCTAGATAGGAGGCAAAGCCCCTGTGGAGGCTAAGTCTGCTGAACCGGTTGAGGCTTAGGAGCTTTTGTTTTTCTTTGCCTAGGTTGTTGCTGCTGTCCCTTTTGGGCAGACTGACCTAAACGATGTCCCTGCTGGGTATAGGAGGGGTAAAACTTCTTTTTATTGAAGAATGGTTTCTTGTAGGATTTCTTCCTTTCAGGATCAGCTGTAGATTTAGACAATCTATCCAAGGCGATATTGTCAGCATCTATCTCATTAGCTTTTTCCTGCCAATTCTTGCCAAAGAGATTCTCTCCTGTGCAAGGAATATTCCCTAGTTTATCCTGTACCCAAAGTTCCAAATCAGATGCCTGGAGCCAGGCAATCCTACGTGCACCTATGGCAATAGCAGAGGTTCTGCTTATGCACTCAAAGCAGTCAAAGGCTGCACGATTTACAAACTTGGAAACATCCTGAGCATGTTTTGCCTCTTATCTTCAGGAAGGAGAGGGCTCATAAGATCTAAATCTCCCGTGACCTCCTTAAGGAACATTCCCATATATAATATATAGGAACTGATCCTAGCAGAAAGCATGGAAGGTTCGACGTCCAAAGACGTCAAGAGTCCTACACTCACGTCCTGGAGGATTAGATGCATGTCTTTTTGCACTCTTAATCCTTCTCATAGCTGATTCCACCACCATGGAATGGTGTGGTAGCTGAGTCTTCTGAAACCCAGGACAGGGAGGAATTCGATACATGGTGTCGAGCCTTCGAGAGTGAGGAGAAGTGGTTAGAGGTGTTTCCCACATCCTTAACATGAGGTCATGCAAGATCTCATGAATAGGTAAGGTAGCTGCCTCCTTGGGAGCTTTAGGGTATTGCAGGCTTTCCAATTCCTTTGCCCTAGGCTCTTTTTCAGGAGCCACTGTGATGGAAAGACCTCGAGCCAAATCTCGGATAAAATCCTGACAGGACATATCCTCTGGAGGAGACATCCTACGCTGAGGAGAAGAATCCTCAGGAAGAAGTACTCTGGTATCGGCAGAGCTTTCAGAGTCTTCAGACTCATCCGAGGATTCAAAGTATCTCCGATCCGGGTGATCATGCAAGGCACGTTACCGGTACCGATCGAAGTCAGTATCGGAGGGGTCCGGTATCGACTTGATGATACCGGATGGATAAGCATGACTCGGTCCCGGTAGAATACCTGCCGATGTCAATACAGTCGGTACCAGTACCGGTTGAATTGTCTGAAGCGGTTTCAAAGGCATCGAGGCCGTGAGAAGAGCCGCCAGACTGCGTTCAATAGCCAAGAATCTCTGGTCTATTGACGCTGCCGATGCTTGGGTATCGGTACCGGATGAAGCAGCAGGTACCCCAGAGCATGGCACCAGTAGTTCTGCCGAGGTTGAGGCCTCAAGAACATCCTGGAGCCCCGTTAGTGCTTTGGAAGCCGAAGCCTCCCACCAGGGCAGTTTTGCCGATACAAGTCCAAGGGCAACGCCAGAGGCATCTCAATGCTTAGAAGGAGATCTACCCTTTGAGGACCGGCCAGATTTATGTTTAGTTACCTGAGATCCATGGGAGGAAGACGAAGCCCTGGAAGACGTCGATGCCACAGACGCTGCATCGGGGGGAAAAAGGGTGCTAAGTTTAGCAGCTCGCTTTCACCGGCCCCTCTTCGACATCATCCCACAGGCAACACACTCGGAAATAGAGTGGTCAGGACCTAAACATTTGAGGCACCACTCATGGGTGTCGGTGACGGAGATGGTACCGCCACACTTGGAACACTTTTTAAAACCCGAAGCGGGTTTTTCCATTTTAAAGAAAAAGTTGGGCCTAGTGCCCAAAATGGCACGGGGTACCTGAGGAGAAAATACCTGGAAAAGACTCCAGAAGAAAAGATTTTTTTTTAAGAAAAAGAAAGAAGAACTGGCAGTACCAGTGTAGTGTCGAGGGAAGGCAGACGCGACCACAAAAAAGAATAAAAGGGAATATTTTCTGTGGTGACAGGATGTGCGACCTGTCGGCTCCGCGGAAAACGAAGAACTGGAGAGGGACAGTTGGGAAAGGCAGTAAGGCAGCATGCAGGCGCTGTGGGATGCTCCCAAAAGCTTTCCTATTGGACACTGGGGAGCATTCCCGCGCAGGCTCCGTCGGTACCGACAATACCCATATGCGAAGACTACATTCCTGCTTGTTCCTGGAGATTATGGAATCTATAGGTTATAACCTGCACAGGAAGGCTGAAATTCACTGAAACTCATACTGGCAAACTAGACTGGGATCAGATACAATCTTGTACTAGCAAATAAAGGACTGATCAGATTACTGGTGAGGAAACAACTTTTATCAGCTGAGGAAAATAGTTTTCCAGATCTATCAATGCATTAAATCCAACTGTTCAAAGGTGTTTTTCGCTTTGGAGCCCACTCTGCTGTAACAGAATTACAAAATCCAACAAAATGATTGTTAGCAGGGTTCTCATTCCCACCACCCCTTCAGCTTTATATTGTGAATGTTGTTATTCTGAATAGGATATCACACTGCAGCAAAATTTCAATCTGCTGCCCCATGGATTTCTAGGGACACAATTTCATTTTCAAAATGTCAGCCCTATCACTACTGCCAAAATTTAAAAAATAAATAAAGTCATCCAGGTCTTCTCCCAATCCCTCCTACTCACCTGGAACTCTCAAACTGTGTACCCCATCTTAACTGGCCTAGAGGCACACCTGTTTCAGTTAGCATTTAATATACAATAATGGTGGGGGGGGGGGGGAGATTAACATTTGACTGTTAAGGAACAAATGCACACATTACATAACCTCTTCAGAGCCAAATTATCTCATGTATATATTATTTTGTTTGGACCATCAAATACAGCTTGCATTTCAGACTATTCCAGAGCTGTCAAGCCTTCAATAGCATCCACCCAAAACTCTGCCTTTTTCTTCCTTGACCCAAACTCTGGAACTCCCTCCCCCCCAGACCTTCATTTGGAACTCTCTTTTAATAAGTTTAAGTCCTTGCTTAAGACCCACCTCTTCTGCTCCGCTTTTAATCTTCCTACCCACCCCCCTGCTCCCAGCTGAGGCATCCCTTCCCTACTTCTCTCTAGCACCTCCTCGCCTTTTGTCTTCTCTTTTTTTTGCTGTCTCTGGTTCCCCTCTTTCCTGTCGGATTATGGCATTCCTTTCCTTTTCTGGCAGTCTGCTTTGAACCATTGTAAACCGCTCTGATGGGGTTTTTTTTGTAGAGTAGTATATCAAGAATCTAAATAAAGATCATCGGTCCAATTAGTGATGATCAGCCACGATCTGGATTAGGCTTGGTAAATGTCTCTGATAGCATACTTAGAAATGGTTTCATAGATTTTCTGGCACAAGAACATGGCAAAAAAATATCTTTAGAGTAAATCTCTACAGGAGTCGTCAAAATTCACAAGATAACACAACAAATTTGCATATTCCATAGAGCTCCAGACAAGTCAAACTTTGGGCCAATCATGAAACAGGAAGGAAGATCACCAGCAATACAAGAGTTCAGAGCAGACTGTCTAGAGCCATCCCCCATGGAGACAGGATGGCTCTTCAGCAAGATGACTGCCTTCTCAACCACAGGGTACTGGTTCAAATACCAGCCTCTGATTGTGAGAAAAAAAGTATTTTTTAATTTTTTTTTTCTTTGCCTGAAACCTCTAGTAACCTTTCAGCTATTATTTTCATTTGGGAAGTTACCTCTTTAATTAACAAAATTGCTCTAAAATGAACATTTATAAAAAGAAACTAAAATGTATTAAAATAAAATACAATCTGTTAGCCTGGAGGGCCCAAGGGTGCTTGCAGTCTTCCTCAGCATCAAAAAGAACCGGGCTAGCTAGAGAAACCCAAGAAGGGCTGCCCCATCTGCCCTCAGAGGCCTGAGAGGACCAGCTGCCTAGATGCAGCTCTTTTAAAAAAATAAATTTGAAATAGCTTTATTACAAGCTGCCAAGAGAGTAAACAGAGCCAAATGAAAACATAAAAGGGTAAAAATTAAGGAAAGATTAGGAAAAAAATGTAGAAAAAAAAGCTAAGCAAGCAGATGTAGGACAGCAAGAGGGAAGGAGGGTTTGCACATACATTTACCACCCCCCTTAATGGTCCTGTGAGATCCTCTTGTCTACTATCTGGCCAGCCAATGCTGGAACCCAAGGGTAATGGTGCTGGACACAGGGCAGCTATTGGCATGAGAAGACAGCGGCATACCCTAGCTCTGAGCACATGTTGGGTCTATAGGTCTCAATCACACAGGCCAGAGAACCGTGGGTCTGGGCCAAGGGAGATGGGCTTATCTCCACTGCTGCACCAGTCCAAACACTTTGCCACCTGCTAAAGGAAGACAAATACTGGCTTATCTCAGTGCTGCACCAGTGGGTATGCTAGTGATAACATTACTAAATGTTGCTCCGGTCTGCCTGCACCTGCTGGCTGGGGAGCATAACCCTCTCATCTGGACTGGTCTAGCAGGATAAGGCATAGCACACACTAAAAATTCCTTATTAAAACAAATATGTGAAACTAACAAAGGCATGCACAACAGGAAAAATTTGTGAAAAACACAACCCTGAATTTTTCTTGCCTGTACATGTTCCTAATGCATAATGGGGAGGAGAAGGAGGCAGAAAGAAATCCTGTTTTCCAGTTTATACTGAAAGCATCCACGGCCAAACTGCCACGGTTTAGCCTTTTGGAGTAGAATGATACATTTTCTGTCGCCTTCTGACACAAAGATCTTTAGTACAGGTTCCTCACTTTCGTAAGATTTCTTCCACTATCTGTTATTGCAAGGATTGTTTAGGAGGTTGCACATAACCCTGTTTGTCGGTAATCACATTATGTGCTAACAGAAGCATTTGTTAAGAGATGAACCAGTTCCAGGTGGCATCTCCTTGTAGAGCAGGAGTGCACAAAATTCAGTCCTCTAAAATCACAAAAAAGGCAGGTTTTCAGCATGGCCCTAATGAATATGTATGAAATAGATTTGCATACAAAGGAAGTAATAGACATATTAATCTATGCCTATTCATTAGAGGCATCCTGAAAAGCTGATCTGCTTGAGACTCTCAAGGACTAAATTTGTGCACCCCTATTATATCAAAGATATGAACCAGTTCCTATCTTGTTTATATAAACATTGCAACATGGTAGCCTGTCTAAATTAAGAATCCTTTCCCTACCGTACTTTGGCAAAGCCCTTGAGCAATGAAAATTACTCTTAACTCTGTTATGATTTCTCCCATATTGCTCTAGTGCAAAGCGAAGGGACATGAGCGCCCCACCCTATCTTCAGTCCATTCTGGTAATATCACTTGGTGCCAAGGTTGGAATGAAGTCTCTGAATTGTGTCCCATGTTCCTTCTACCACTGAAGACAGCAAAAAGCCCCGTTATTCATTTTTATTTAGAAAACTCACATGTACATGTCCCAATCTCAAAATGAAGGAATAGTGAACACCACAATCAAAAAAACGTCATTCAAAAGAGCCCCAGGCAGGCGAAGAAAAAAATACCAATTGCCAATAAATTTCAATAAAAGGAAAAAAAGGATCTCAGACTATATTGAGCAGGTTAACACAGACATACGGACTGTAAGCCCTTGACACCTGCTCGCTGCATCAATGATCCAAAAATCTCCTTTGGAGCCAGTCATACAGCATGGTACTCTGGGAGGAGTGAGGAATAGGATTTATAACTGTGCCATAGTGGCTTGATATCTGTGTTTACATTTTTTTGCCTGTCCCTCCTAGCGTGTTCTTTGTCAAAGAGGATTTCTATCCCCCTGAGGAAGTGTCAGCGAAACACATGGTTTGGCATCATAGGTGGGTGGCATTGGGGAGATTTTTGGCCAACAGATAAGTGATTTTTGTGCCTACATGGAATTTTGTTTTACACCTGCAGTCTTAATGGGGAAATGTTTCGTTGAAGTTAATGAGCTGTAACACATGTGTGGGCTGAAAGGAATTGGATAGACGTAAAAGTTTTACGTTTAAACACAAGAATATAAGAGAGAAAAAGACAAAGAAAAAAATGAATCAATATAACACAAAAAAGGATCGAAATTTCAATATTTTCAACTGGAGCATATTTTGTAGGATTGGCTACAAGAGTTTTTTTAGATCATTGATGCAGCAAGTGGGTGTCAAGGGCTTACAGTCTTTATACCTGCAGTGTGTTAACCTGCTCAATATAGTCCGAGATCCTTTTTCTCCTTTTATTGAAATTTATTGGCAATTGATATTTTTTCTACTCCTACCTGGGGCTCTTTTGAATGAAGTTTTTTTTTATTGTAGTATTCATTATTATTTGGCAGCTAGGTGTTGAATTTATTTATATCATTTCTAAGGTGCATTTTTTCCTAGCAAAAAAGGTGTAAATACTTACATGCAGGGCTCTCATTAATACATTAGGACCATGGAGTAGCACAGAGTACCCTCTCAATACAGCTTTCTATAACTAAAGCTAATTCAAAGCAATGTCCAGCAAATAATCATTTCATACAATACAATGCAACAACATAAAAAATTGAAGTTATAAAAAAACTGAAAATTTATAATAAAATAAACATAAAAATGTAAATATATATCAACTGGTGTCATTAAAATCTTAATAGAGATTGACACATGCAGAGGTTTACATACTGTTAGATGCACTGTGCTCACCATGTAGCCAATCAATATCATGACGGATTGAGCTAAAGAATTTGTTCTGTTCATAAGTTTCCTGGTGACCCCAATCAAATGTTCATGTTCATTTATTTGATTGACCGCCCTTCATTAATAGGCAGAGTGGTTTACAATTAAAAAAAAAATTACAAACGAAAGGCGCAAGGCCAGAAATTAGAAAGGAAGTTACATATTGGATAGGAGAGAAGAGCGAGAACAAAAACAGGAAGGGTAAAGGAAGAGGCAAGAGGGTCAAGGCTCAGGGGGGGGAAGGTCAAAGGCAAGGGAGAACAAATAAGTTTTAAGGGAGCGCTTGAAGGTGGGGTAGTGAGGTTCAAGACAGAGAGGTGGGGGAAGGGAGTTCCATAGAGCAGGACCAATAAAAAAGAAAGCTGAAGATCGTGTGGACTGTAGATGGGCATGTGAGGGGGATGGCAGTACTAGTCGGTTGAGATGGAAAGAGCGAGGAGTGTGGCGGGGGTGTGAAAATGGAGAAGATCAGCCAGGTATTGGGGGGTAGAGGTGTGGAGCGCCTTGTGAACTAGTGTGAGAAGTTTAAATTGGATGCGAAAGGAAATAGGGAGCCAGTGAAGTTGGAAAAGAAGGGGAGTGACGTGATCCCGAGGAGAAGAGTGGGTGACAAGACGGGCAGCAGTGTTTTGGATGCGTTGCAGTCGTGAAAGTTGCAGTTTAGAGATACCGGAGAGAATGGAATTGGAGAAGTCAATGCGGGAGATAACAAGGGTCAGTAACAGAGTAGTTAAGGCAGAGGGAGATAGGAAAGGACGGATAGCGCGAATCTGACAAAGGTGAAAGAAAGAAAGTCTAGAGACGTGAGAGACATGTGCTGAGAAGGAGAGATCGGAATCAAAAAGAACCCCAAGATAACGAAAGGTAGAAACTAACGAAATGGGTGCATTAGGGAAGGATGGAGCCAGGGAAGGAGGGTGGTGACCATGGGAGAACCATATAGCTATAGTCTTTGAGAGGTTAAGATGCAAACAATTTTGTGTAAACCAGTCTGAAACAGCAGCTAAACAGGTATTCAGAGGAGCTAAGTCAGGGGAGACAGGGGAGGTGTGATGGAGGAGGAGAATATCATCGGCGTAAAAAAAAGCTGTGATTCCGAATTGTTGAATGAGCAGAGTAAGAGGAGTGAGAAAGAGATTGAAGAGAAGGGGGGCCAGCACAGAGCCTTGAGGGACACCACAAACAAGAGGGAAAGGTTCGGAGGGGGAGTGTGACGAAGACGACGGCAGAACAGCGGCAGAGCGGGAAAAAAGAAAGGAATGAAACCATCGTAAAACAGTACTGCGAAGACCGGCATCGTGTAAGTGGGACAGAAGAAGGGAGTGGTCAACCAGATCGAAGGCAGCGGATAGGTCAAGTGCAACCGCCACCGAAAAGTTGTCCCGATGGTGGGCAGTGTGTAAAGAGTTAGTGAAGGCTAAAAGGACAGTCTCCACGCTGTGCCCAGAGCGAAAGCCAGATTGACGTGGGTGGAGCAGATTGATGGAATCGAGGTGATGAGTGAGTTGGGCAAAACCGATTTTCTCAAGTAGTTTGGAAAGGAAAGGGAGGTTAGAGACAGGATGGTAATGATGGCCTTTCTTGCTTGAGTATCTAGTAGGGCTCCAATATATTTGTGATGTTGTGATGGACGTAAGGTCGATTTTACATATTTTATGACAAAACTCAGCAACTCTCACAGTTGAATTATCATTTGAAGAGATAGTGTAGCTTCTTTAGGAGAGAAACCCCTGACCAGCTCATCATCTTGGTAGGGAGACACAAAGATCCCCATGTTTCAAGAGGTGGACAGCTACCACTGCTAGGCACTTTATGAAAACTGTCAGTGCAGCTGAGACACCAAATGGAAGTTTGTAGTGTTAGCCACAAATGCCATTCACTGCAAATTGAATTTTTGGTATACATAAAGGGTGACTTAGGATGTGTGTATATATTTCCCTTGAGATTTAGAGTGGTGCTTCTCAGCCTTCTCCAGGTGGCATACCTAGCCATATCGGGTTTGCAGAATTACCACAATGCATATGCCTGAGATAGATTTGCATATATAGGAAACCTCTCATTCATAGTGCCTGGAAAAACTTCTTGCTTTTCTCTGTTCCAGTTGCAGTTTTGTTCAGGAAGAAATCAGGGCTATAATGACCTGGACTTCATTTCTCATCCCGTCAGCACCAGCTTTTGTTCTCCACTGTCCCTACACTCCATTTCCTCAGCTGCCAACTGCTCCCCTTTGACCCCATCTATACTTGACATCTTTGGGACACTCAAATGATATTACCAGAAATAGTTAAGACTTAAATTTCTGCTTTCAGACATAAATGCATACTGAAGAAGCCAGGATGACTTCTCTGTTTTGTTTTTTTTATAAGGCTCACAGGGTAGTGTTTTTAATTTTTATGTTAGTCCATTAGGTTTCACTATATTTTTTAATGTATTATGGTTAAAACTTATTTTTTAAAATTACAGATTGTTTTCCTTGTCTTACGATAAGGAAGTGTGACTAAATTTTATAAACAAACCCCGTGCATGCATCCAAGTTCTTTTCTGAAGGCATGGGCTCTATTCATCCCATTGTGGATGATCAGGGAGACATCTGACCCAACAAACTGTTGGCTTATTTCCAATTTACCCTTCCTTTCCAAACTTACCAAAACGTTGGTCCTCATGTAACTTTCAGGCCATATCGAGCATATACCTACTCTACATCCAGGTCGATCAGGTTTCCACTCTTACCATAGTACTAAAACTATCGTAACTTTAGTCCTAAGTGAAATTCATAGCACTTTAGATCAACAGAAAATAGCTTTAGCCATCTCTTTGGACTAATCATTCACGTTTGATTTCCAGGTAAATATTTGCAATTCTCTCTCCACCCCACACTCATCTCTCTATGGAGTCCCACAACGGTCAGTATTTGCACCCCTCCTATTTAATATTTTCTTGAGCCCCCTAGCGGCAATAGTCCAAAGTACTGGCATCTCTAACTATATCTACACCAGTGGTTCCACAACTTGTCTTGGGGGCTCCCCAGCCCATCCAGTTTTCAGGAAGTACATTTGCATGTAGGAGAGACAATGTATGTACATCTCTCTCATGGATATTCATAGTGGATATCCTGAAAACCCAACTGGTTTGGGAACCACTGTTTACCCTGATATATTGCTCATTTCTTTTGTTGATTAACTCTTTCTGGACTTATCCCGTCGATGCCTGCCTAAATAGCATTGAAACATGGCTCAGCATGGCTCACCTAAACTTAACCCCAAAATAAACACAGGCCCTTGATTACTGGCTAATGCAATTACCCCACGACAGCTCCCATGCTAGGAGCAGTGCCGGTAACTCATCAATCCTCTTTTAAATATTTGGGTATATTACTGGATGCAGTGGAGTAGCAGTCTAGTGGTTAGAGAAGCAGCCTAGTGACCAAAAGACCAGGGTTCAAGTCCCACTAGCACTCCTTGTGGCCTTGGGCAAGTCACTTTATCTTCCATTGCCTAGGAAGAAAGGTCTGGCAATCTATGTCCGGTCACACCTTGCCAAGGTGGCTGCTGGGTTGCCTGGAGTCAACATTGTCTAAATGGCAGACAATGCATTGTATTATTGGATATCAAACTTTCCTTCTCCTCACAGATCACCAAGTAGTGAAGTCATCCTTCCTCACTCTCTGGCGTCTCAGGGCTTTCAGGCCATTCCTGCCATGATTACTACTGCAATCTCTCGTTTGGATTACTGCAATATTTCTTATACTGAATTACCACTTTTTCAACTAAAATGTCAGCAAATTATCCAAAGTACTGCCATATGTATTCTTCTCCATATCTGTAAGTATGATCATGTCACCTTCCCCCCCCCCCCCCCTTCTGATCAACCATTACTGACTCATATTTGGTACAAAATTCTGACTTTAACCCAACAAGACCATTCATGGTGAGGCTCCGGATTATATCTCTTTGATTATCCTATACATCCCTGCCCATTCTCTTCACTACATTCCACCCCCTGCCAAAGCAAAATATTAATCCACTCAGCAATCTGCTGCCTTCATCATAGCCCCTCTCTCTGGAACAGCTGCCCATCACTTGCAAATGGAATCTAATTTCAAACGCTTTAATAGTTAACTAAAATGTAGCTTTTTGAGTCAGCTTTGAAGTCTCCTAATTTGGGTATTGGATTGTTGCTGGCTGAGCAATTTCTTCCCCTCCCTTTCATCCTCCTGTGCTCACTCTTCCTAACTCCAACACTTCCACCAGCCTCAACTTCAATCTTCCGCCAGCTTCGTCATGCTCATATTACTCCTCTTCTCAAGTCACTTCATTGTCTCCCTATCCGTTTCCATATCCGTATCCAGTTCAAACATCTCCTGCTGATCTATAAGTGCATTCTCTCTGCAACTCCTCACTACCTTTCCTCTCTTATATCTCCCTACAACACCCCCCCCCCCTGAAACTCCGCTGGCAAATTGCTTTTATCTGTGCCCTTCTCTTCTTTTGCTAACTCCAGATTTCACTCCTTTCACCTTGCTGCTCCTTATGCCTGGAACAAACTACTTAAGTCTGTACAATAGGCCCTTTTAAATCCAGGTTGAAAACGCACCTCTCTGCTGCCGCTTTCAAAGGTTGACACACCAGATCTCCTTTGTGTTTCCTTCCCCTTCCCCCTAGATGTATCCCTGTCTACACCTACTGTGTTGTCTGTCTTGACTAGATTGTAAGCTCTGATGAGCAGGGACTGTCTCTTACATGTCTGTGCAGCACTGTGTTTGTTTTGTAGTGCTATACAAATGCTCAGTAGTAGTAACACTGTTTTCTCCATTTACCTCTTTCCTAGATAGTAGGTAAGCCTTTCTTCCTGGTTTCAACTAGAGTTTTGTAGACTGTATTTATGAGTATAAGCAATGTGGTTTATCAAATAAATGTAACCTAAACATAGCAACTAAGCACTTAACATTTCAACATGAAGGCCCAAAAGCAGTCTTGAGTCTTGCCCCAAGGAGTCTATGCAATGATTCTCAAGAGGAAAAAGAATAAAGGAGGAGGATATGTCATTCTGAAATCCACAAAATCAATAGATTCCTGGTTCCTCTTCAATCTACAGTGCCATGGAATTAAAAGAGTAATAAAAACCAAAAATAAGAGAGAGAAAAGAAAGAAATTAAAGCCTGAGAAAGTGGTAAAAGAAAAGGGTAGGAAAACAAACAAAAGGAAACAGAAACAGCTGGGCATAGCCAAAGGAGAAAAGTGAGGAAAAAGGAATGCAGCAAGAAAAAGCAGTAGAGAGAAAGAATAGTTGAAGAAAGAAATGATGAAAAGAAGCAGGATGTAAAAACAGAAAAACACAAAAAAGAAGCATAAGAACATAAAAGAAATGAGGATACAAAAAAAAATTCAGCGACTAGCATAAAGTGAGGTGATATATATACAAGACACAGGAAAAAAGGCCCGGCAATCTACTTCTCTATCTTGCCATGAAAACCCAATGGATAGTCACAATAAGACAAACTGTGATATAGTGCTAGAAGATAAGACCTCCAAGTTCGAAAGCATTCAACAGGCAAGTGAGGAAGACCCAAAGGCACTTCACAATAAAGCCAGCATTTATGATGAGGTTGTATCAAAGCCCTCGGGACAGCTGATGTAGCTGTGCATGAAATGAGAGTCAGCAGTTGCAAAGAATGAAATGGAATGTATGGACCATGAACCAAGGGAAGTTGTACATGAATGAAATGGAACATGTACAACTCAATCTGTTGGGTGTCAGCAGACTGAAATGGATTGGCATTGGGCACTTTGAATCTGATAATCACATGGTATACTATGCCGGAAATGAAAGACAATGAAGAAATAGTGTTGCATTTATAGTTAAGAAGAAACTTGCAAGTACTGTAAGGAAATATGATGCAGTCAGTGAATGCTTAATTTCTATTTGTCTATGAAGAATGTCCATTAGTACAACTACTATTCAGGTATATATGCCAATAGCTGTAGAAAAGGAAGAGGTTTATCAATTCTATGAACAAGTACATAGTCTTAAAATGGGCATTATCTTAACTGAAGACAAAGATCCTGACAATTGGCAAAAATCAATAATTTCATCCTTGGTGGAAAAGAAACAGAAATAATAGAGAACTTCAACCTGCTTGGATCAAAAATCAATAAAGAAAAGAGAAACAGTAAAGAATTGCTCTTGGCGAAAGGGCTATGAAGGACCTAGACAAGATAAAAAGATTCAACTTGTCCAAGCCATACCATTTTCAATTTCATAAGGACGCAAATATTGGACAGTGAAGACAACAGACAAAAAGAAAAATTGATGCCTTTGAACTACAGTGTTGGCAAAGAACATCATAGACTGTTTGAATAAAAATCAGTCGGTACTAGAGAAGATAAAACCTAAGCTTTCTTTAGAAGCTCAGACGACAAGAGTTCAACTTTCATACTTTGGCAACATCATGCAAAAAGACAGATCATTAGAGAAAGACATGTTTGGAATGATTGAAGATCAATGCAAAACAAGGCCAGCAATGCAAATGGATCGATATAATAACAGCAGCTATGGATGCCACTCTATTAACAATTTGCCACTTGACTGAAGACCAAACTATCCATAGAGTCACCATGAATCAACATTGACTCAATGATACTTAATAGCATATACATAAGGGAAGCTTTACATGACTGAGGTAAAAGGAAGAGGCAATATAATGTATGGGCAGATGAAAAATCTGCAAGAAATGAAGCACTGCGGCTCATAAGCAAATCTTGCCTTACTTCATGGCTGTCTGGCATCACAAGGGTTGCAGAGCAGAGATGGCATCCATCTGTCCAAGAAGACTCAATGTGTCTTCAGTAGCAGACTGGCTAACCTACTGAAGAGGGCTTTAAACATGATTTGTTGGGGATGGGTGAAGACAGCCCCCAGATTAAGTGAAATATTAAATACCTTTATGGAAATAGGTAAAAGGGACAACATGTGGAAAGCAGAGTGTATAAATGCCCATAGCATGGGAAAGAAGATCCCAGATGTTGAGGCTTTAATGGGAGAAGCTGACTTGGATTTAATGGCAGTAACAGACATGGTTCACAGACATCCATGACTGGGATGTAACTATACCAGGCTATACTTTATTCAGAAAGGATAGGGTAGGAAGAAGGGGAGGAGGAGTGGCACTATATGTAAAAAATAACATTAACGCTATGGAAATACAGGGCTTAAAAAGGAGAGAGGAGGCACCATGGGTTACACTAGAGGGAAAGAGAAATCTATTTTCATTGGCGTGATATACAGACCTCTCTCACAGGGAGAAGAGGTGGACAGAGAGTTAATTGAAGACATACGCAGCATTGCCAGGAAAGGGGAAGTGCTACTGATAGGGGATTTCAATATGCCAGGTGTTGATTGGCACATCCCTGCTGCAGCATCATCTAGAAGTAAGGAGATCCTGAATTCTCTACAGGGAGAACTATTCAGGCAACTGGTAACAGAACCCACTTGTGAAGGGGCCATACTGGACTTGGTGCTTACCAATGGTGAAAATGTTTCTGATGTAATAGTGAGAGATCATTTTGCATCCGGTGATCACCAGATGGTGTGGTTCAGTATTAGGACTAGAGCTGATAAAATCTATTCAAAAGGAAGGGTCTTAGACTTTAAAAAAACTAACTTTGCCAAGATGGGTCAATATCTCAAGGAATTGTTAGCGGGATGGGAACATCTGGGGGACATAGGAAAACAGTGGGCAAAACTGAAAGAGGATATTTTAAGGTCAACCAACCTTTTTGTTAAAATGGTAAATAAAGGGAAAAGGAAAAGGAGACCACTATAGTTTTCGAAAGAAGTAGCTGAAAAGGTGGAAAAAAGGGAGACCTTCATGAAATACAAGAGATCACAGAGAGAGGAAGACAGGCATCTATATTTGAAAAACTTAGAGAAGCTAGCAAAGTAGTCAGGAAAGCAAAGATTCAAAAATAGTAGGAAATAGCCAATGTGATAAAAGTGTGTGGTGGGGGGGGGGGGGATAAGACATTTTTCAGATATGAGTGGAGGAGTGGCCTAGTGGTTGGGGCCGGAAGGACTGGGGTTTCTAGTCCCACAGGTGCTCCTTGTGGTCTTCGGCAAGCCACTTAACCCTCCATAGCCCATGTTCCCTGTAAAATAGTTATTTCCAAGTTATAATGCCCTGTTCAATGTAATTTCAGTTTGTTCAATGTAAACCACACTGATGCAGAATAGCGCGGTATATAAGAGAATGTAAATAAAATAAAAATAAATAAAATGTTAGTGAGAAGAGGAAGGGAAAAAGTTATATTGTCAGACTCAATGGTGAAGGGAAGGAATATGTAGAAGCTGATGAGGATAAAGCGGAATTGCTTAACAAATATTTCTGTTCTGTGTTCACAGATGAAGAACTAGGAGCAGGACCTCAGAAAACACCCACAAACAGGAACAGAAGTGAGGGGCATCTTGAACAATTTTCAGAAGACTGCGTTCGTGACAAACTAGCTAAACTTAAAGTAGACAAAGAGATGGGACCAGATGGGATACACCCAAGAATACTGAGGGAACTTGGGGACATTCTAGCAGCTCCACTCACTGACCTTCTCAATGCCTCATTGGAGTCGGGAGTGGTGCCAGAGGCTTGGAGAGAGGCACATGTGGTCCCTTTACACAAAAGTGGAAGTAAGAATGTGGTTGAAAACTACAGGCCGGTTAACCTCGGTGGTGAGAAAATTATTGGAAGCACTGCTGAAAAAGAAAATAGTGAGTGGAGTCCAACAGATTACTGGGTCCAAGGCAGCATGGATTCATTAGAGGCAGATCTTATCAGACAAATCTGATCAATTTCTTTGACTGGGTAACCAAGGAGTTGGACCGAGGGAGAGCCCTAGATGTGGTGTGTTTAGATTTCAGTAAAGCCTTTTGACACCGTTCCGCACAGGCGACTTATAAACAAACTGAGCACCCTAGGGATGGACCCTAAAGTTCCTGCTTGGGTTAGAAATTGGTTGAGTGGGATGCGACAAAGGGTACAGGCAAATGGAACGCACTTTGAGGAGGTTACCAAGGATCTGTCCTTGGTCCAATTCTGTTTAATATCTTTGTTAGTGATATTGCGGAAGGGCTGTCAGAAAAGGTTTGCCTCTTTGCGGATGATACCAAAATCTGCAATAGAGTAGACACCCAGGAAGGTGTAGATAACATGAGGAGGGATCTAGCTAAGCTGGAAGAATGGTCTAGAATTTGGCAGCTGAGATTTAATGTTAAAAAATACAATGTCATGCATTTGGGCTACAGCAAGTGATATAGTATAGGGGGTGAAGTACTTCTTTCCACAAAAGAAGAGCGAGACCTAAGTGTGGTTGTGTCTGATGATCTTAAAGTAGCTAAACAGGTAGAAAAGGTGACGGAGAAAGCTAGGATGATGTTTGGGTGCATAGGGAGAGGAATGGCCAGCAGAAGAAAGGAGGTGATAGTGCCTCTGTATGTGTCTTTGGTGTGACCTCATTTGGAGTATTGTATGCAATTCCGGAGACCCCACCTTCAAAGGGATATATAAACAGGTTGGAGTCGGTACAGAGGGTGGCTACTAAAATCATTAATGGTCTTTGTAATAAAGCATATGAGGACAGACTTCAGGATCTTAATATGTATACTTTGGAGGAAAGGCAGGATAGAGGTGATATGATTGAGATGTTTAAATACATCTGTGGCATAAATGCACAGGAGAGCCTCTTTCGGTTGAAAGCAAGCTCTGCAACGAGGGAACATAGAATGAGAATGAAAGGGGACAGACTCAGGAGTAATATGCCGAAATATTTCTTTACAGAAAGAGTGGTAGATGCATGGAATGGAGGTGGTAGAGATGAGGACAGTATCTGAATTCAATACAGCATGGGACAAACACATAAGATCTCTAAAGGCAAAAACGGGACTGTTGTAGTGGTCGATATGGAAGGGCAGACTAGATAGGCCATGTGGTCTTTTTCTGCCATCACGTTACTACACAGACCACCAAATGTTCTCTTGCAGATATCACAGGCACAAACCCCAATGCAGACAAATTCTCCAGAGGCCCTTAGAAGATTTGCTGAGAACATTAGTTGCATTTTCTGCCTTTTCCCTTCTGTATGTTTTTTTTTGTAGTTATTCTTAAGTGTCACTGAGTTGATGTTGACTCACTGCAATCCTGTGGATAGCTATCCTAAACTATGTTCGATCTTCAGTCAAACAGCTAATTGTCGATTGATACAATAATAGCAGCAATGGATGCCACTCTATCGCATTACTGACTTTCCTTTTTTTGTAATGACCTTCAATTTTGCCAAGTATGATTTGTTTCTGTAATAATCTCTCTCTCTCTTCGCATGATTTGTCCAAAGTATGAAAGCCAAAGTCTTGTCATTTGAAATTCTAAAGAAAGCTTACCTTTGATCTCTTCTAGTACAAACTAATTTGTTTTTCAGGCAGTCCACAGGATACACAGTATTCTTTGCCAGCACCATAATTCAAAAGCATCAATTTTATTCCTGTCTTTCTCACTGTCCAACTTTCTCATCCAAATGACGTTATTGAAAATACCATGGCATGTCCAAGTGGAATCTTTGTATGTGAAGATATGTCTCTGCATTTCAGATCTATTCTAGGTCCTTCATAGCCATTCTGCCAAAAGCAATGTTGTCACCAAATTTCTTCACTGCTTGTTGCTTCTTTGATTATTGATCCAAGCAGGTTAAAGTTGTCTAGTATTTCTATTTCTTCTCCATTAAGGTTGAAATTATTGTTTTTGCCAGTGGTCGCGATCTTTGTCTTCTTCATGTTAGGCCCATTTTAAAACTATGTTCTTTGATCATGATAAGCACGTTTCAGATAGTCTTCACTTTCAACCAGTGGTATCACTTGTTGTTCACTTTCAACAACTGGTATCATCAGCATAGCAAAGGTTAAGTCTTCCACCAATCTTCATACCTTGGTTGTCTAAATACAACTGCTTTTCTCAGATTATTTGTTCTGCATATAAATTAGACAGGTATGGGGAAAGTATGCATCCTTGTTGTATTCCTTTGCTGATTTTAAACCATTCTGTTTCTCCTTGTTCTGTTTGAACTGCTGCTTCTTGATTAATATAAGGTTGTATATGAGAAATATCAGGTGTTCTGGAATACCCATGCTTCTTAATGTGGCCCAGGAGTTTTCATGATTTATACAATCAAAGGGCATTGCTGTCATCAGTAAAATGGCCAGACTGTTATGGGGTTCAGGGAAGTATGATTCGGTCACAGGTGTTCGGTGCCTATTGCACTGGCTACCGGTTAGGCAAAGGTGTATTTTCAAGGTACTGACTTTTGTTTTCAAGTTGCTACGGAGCTCAGGACTCTTATCTACAGGAGCTGGTACGATGGTATCAGTCCAGGAGGACTCTACAATCTACAGGGGCACAGTTGTTGACCATCCTGGGGACTACCAAGGGTCATCTGCCATGCTGGTGAGCAAAGGTTTTTTTCCATGGCAGCCTCAACTCTTTGGAATGCCTTGCCATCTGCCTTGCACATGGAACTTGGATCAGTTAACATTCTGGAGACAGCTGAAGACCTTGCTCTTTCCAACAGGCTGATGGGGTGGACTGGTGGGTAGCGATTAGCATGACAGAGCGGATGTTGGTCCAGCATGGCAGTAGGTGGCAGCAGCTGTCTCTTTGTATATTGTATTGTAATGTATTTTTACTTTGTGGTGGTTTGGGGTCCTGCTGGGAAGGGCCGGGGCGGGGGGGGGGGGGATTATTGTGTTGTTTTATCTGTTGTACAGCACTTTGAATGCCATATGCATAAGGCGATTAACAATTTTTTAAAAAATAAATAACTAAAAATAGATATTTTTGTCTTTTCAAGGATCTAACTAACATCAGAGATAATGTCTTTTGTTCCTTGCCCTCTCATGAATCATGCTTGCATTTCTGACAGTTCTCGTTCCAGGTATGGTTGCAGTCTCCACTGAATGATCTTGAGTAAACTTTTGCTGACATGTAGATCAGTGATACCCGATGGCCTTAATACTTATAGACTGGACATCCTGCATATAGGGATCGATAGGGGGCAATCGAGAAACAGGGAGTAAGAGTATAGGTAGGAAATATAGGGTAATATATCTTTTTTAGTTAGGTCCACGTAGGTAAGGGAATACGAATAGTAAGTAGTGGAATATAGGTAAAGGGGAATCACCTAATTGAATGATTGTCTTTGATACATTCATATAGTGATAACATTGGTGCGGTGGACACCATTTGTAGGTGGGTTTTTATGTTATCAATGGATTGACAAGAGGGAGGTTTAAAAATAAGAGCGGTAACAGCTAGCCCGCATGCACTGCGTTTTTCCATAACCAAGCTGGAAGAGAGGTTTCAGTTGCAGCAGTTGATGAGACGCATGCAGCATCATACTTTTCTCCGGTAGGTGATCGGCCCAGTATTAATTTAAAGGAGAGTTTTTAATAAAGGAGTTTGGGTGTAGTTAAAGTGTTTATTTATTTGCACTTTTTGTTTTGTAGAAATAGGAGCCATTAGCAATCCCCTGATGAAACTTGTAAAAATGAAATGCGACGAAGGCGCCTAAGAAAGGTGTTGGGATACAAGCTAATTATATTGTTGAAGCAAAGCTGAGGAAGCCTGAGGATACTGCTGAAATATAAGCTAAGCATATTGTGGAAATATGTTTATAATAAGAAATACAAGCCACAGAGAATTTCTCTGGAGCAGTCTTCTCATTATGTTAAAAAACAGTGGGTCACAAGCTTCGGATGTTTATACTCTCTTAATATTATAATACAAATAGTTTGAGAAAGGTCATTGATGCTAATGGGCACAAGAGTTGGACATGCTTGAAGTCTAAAAACTGGTGCCACTATATTGAGACCTTTCACAATATAGAGTAGTGACCATAAGAGTAAAATTGTTTGGGAAACATCTAGACCCCTCTAGATAAGAATTGAGTGATTTTTCATTTAGAATTTTTGACAAATGCAACACTCAGAGAAATAGACCATTCGCGGACATTAGATCAGAGCAATTGGAAATAAATTTCCAGAATCAATCGGATTATAATGTTGTCTTTCTAACTTCTTTGCAGAGCTTTCTGTAACAGCTGCATCTCTTTGCGTAATTCTTCAATGGGACTGCCATCAATGCCCAGTGCTATGTTCTTTGATAATACTTTCAATGCTGCTTTGACTTTTCATCAATGGATCCTGTTCGTAAGATACAGGTTGATCCACTTGATCTTTATGGTATGACAACTGTGTATTTTTTCCACCTTTTCTTAATCTCTTCAGCATCATTCAGTGTGGATCTTTGAGCATCTTAGGTGTCTTTCTTGATAGCGCTCTCACATTTAACAATCACATCTCCCAGGTCTCCCGACGCTCTTTTATCTGCCTTCGGCACATTCGTGCCATCAGGCCGTTCTTATCTGCTCAGGCTTTGATCACGCTCCTTCTGTCGCTAGTCATCACTAGATTAGACTTCTGTAACTCCATATTTGCTAGCATCCCTCAATATCAGCGTCGACAATTACAACTCTTACAAAACACTGCAGCTCGGATGGTCACTCATGCCTCCCTTCGCGATCACATTACCCCAATTCTTCAACAGCTTCATTGGCTTCCGTTGAACTTTCGAATACAATTTAAGATCCTCATTTTGGTCCACCAAGCTATTTACTCTTACAGACCCCAGTACCTAGCTGACTTATTAACCTTTCATACACCCACCTGGAGCCTCCGCTCTATACATATCAACCGTTTACACCTTCCTTCCCCCTCACAAGCACATCTTCAGCCAACTAGACAGTCAGCTTTCTTTTATCTCGGCCCCTCCCTGTGGAACTCCCTACCTACTGCCCTTCGACTGGAAGTCTTACCCCAAATTCCACTCTCGCCTAAAAACCCATCTTTTCTCCTCTGCCTTCAACCTCCCCCCCTAATCTCCTGATTCTCCTCTCCTTTTCATTACTGACGTTTACTGTCTTTTTATTTTTTCTCTCATTCTCTTCCTCTTTCCTTATCTATATTTGATTGTAATTTCCTTTTCTCTCTGATTTTTTTTGTATTGTAAACCGCCCCGATGTAATGGGGGGGGGGGGGGCAGTATATCAAGTATCTGATAAACAATAATCTTTTAGGATTCCAATCACAGGCTCGAATTTAACTCTCATAGCTATAGAAAAGCCAATCTTGTTCTTCCTCTAATAGTTTCTGTTTTCCTGCATGACTCACTGCATGGCTGCCTGGCTGTTGTATGGTGCACAAAGAAGAGACCATGTTTCACCTGAAGGAGCAGCATTGGCTTCCCCATATCCAGCCACATACTTTTTAAGATTCATTTGTTAGCACATAAGGTTTTTTACACAGTTCTCTCTCAGTATCTTAACAATTTCTTGATTCCTTAGGTACCCATAGGAACTTTGAGATCCTCTCAAGGAAATTACTTGGAACTTACAACAAAAATCCGACTGCAATTAGTCTTTTTTCAAGAGTTTATTTAGCTATCTTGCTCCCCAACTATGGAATGCTTTCCATCAGGATTTATGATTGGAAGGCTCCTATAGTTAATTCAAAAAGGGCCTTAAAACCTGGCTCTTTTCCAAGGCTTTTAGTGAAATTTTAGGATCTATTTATTGATTCCTGAGTTCTCAAATTATTTTTTTTTCAGAATTAATGTCCCCTAACGTTCCACGTTTATATGTTTGTCCTTGAAAAGAATTGTTATTCTATTCATTCCCTCGCTTTTGTATGAAATTATCTTATTTTGTGGTTGCATATATTTTGATTTTACTTGTATTTTATGGTTTTAATTGGGTATTTTATGTGGTTTTATTCTGCTGTTCTTGCTATTTATTTTTGTAAACCGCCATGCTGTACAATTCTAATGGCAATATATTAGATTCTAATAAATAAATAAAATAAATGCTTCATTACAGTACCTTCTTTGTCTAACCTTGCTGCACACTAGAAATCCGTTAAGTTCTATGATTACCTCTCTTTCTCCTCTGGATTTAGCATCTGTGTTTCGCGACTCTGTGTTTCTGAGCAATTTTCAGAGTTTCTTTGGTCCTCCATTTTGGCCATTTTTGCTTTTTCATCTTTTGCAGAGCCTTTTTGCTTTCTTCAAGCACAACTTTCTTGATGTCATCCAATAGCTCTTCTAAGTGCTCTGGCATTTGTATCCAAAGCGGTGAATCTGTTTTGCAGGCAGTCTTTAAATTCCAGTGATATATTTTCAAGATCATATTTTGCTATATTCATGAGTGGCTTGCTCTTTTCAGCTTTAGCTTGCATACTAGTAGGTGGTGGTCTGTACCACAGTTAGCTCTAGGTTTTCTCTTTGCTGTTATTGAGCTTTTCTATCACTGACATCCACAGTTGTGGTCAATTTGATTTTTGTACAATCCATTGAGTAAAGTCCATGTCAACAGTCGCTAGGTGTTTGAGATGAATAGATTGTTGGTTTTGCAAAATTCTCTCAGACTCTCCTGCTTTATTTATGTTGCCAAGCCCATACAGTGGTGTGCAAAAGCGGCATAGGCTGCATGATCAAGCTAGTGGAGTAGCCGCCAAATGGTTAGAACACTGGCTTGGGAATCAAGATACCAGGGCGTGACTCCCAATACCATTCCTTGTGGCCATGGGCAAGTCATTTAACCCTCCATTGCTACAGAAAAAAGAATCCAAGTTATCAATGTCCCTGTTTAATGTATATTACAAAGTTTAAGCTACAATGTAAACCCCTCTGACTAAAATGATAAAGCGGTATAAAAAACCCATTAAATAAATATACAATAAATAAATTCCCAGCTTTATTTTGACAATCTTTCCAAATCCTGTAGCAGAGTCCTGGCTTATTATATACTGTTTTGTTGCAAATTTAATTCAGCAGCCATTTCTACATGCCAAATTACTTGTCTGTGAACTTTTGTATGGCTATCATGAGGAAACTATGTTCCAGTATGATCAACCGAATTCTATGTCAAAGTGGGATCGAAATGAACCAATACAGTACTGCGCTTCCTCAGCCAAAGGGAAGTCATATTTGATAGCCAATCAGTGCATGATATTTTGGTGGCACATAGGATTTGAATTTAATGTGGATCAATGTCTGATGCTCAATGTCCTGGCATGGTGAAGAGGTCACATTTACTATCAATGGAGAACCGGGTCCGGGAGGTGGTTTTGCATGAGGAAGGTATTCCAGCCTGCAGATTACAGCAAAGGTCAGTTGTAATCAGAAGCATAAGGAAATGTGAAACATGCAGGACCGATATCGTAGCGGTCAGCCTAGAAAGTCAACCAAGAGGGACGACAGGGCCTTGGATAAGGACATCTCTTGATAACCATAAGCTAACCTCCCCTGAGTTTCTGCGAGAATGGAAGGAGAAGTGTTCCACTGCAGTTTGCACTTCCACTGTGAAGAGACGATGCTTGGAGTACGGGTTGAGGGGCTCTAAGGCAGAGGAAGCTGTTACTAATGGTGGAACAGAGGAAGACACACATTGAGTGGGTATCCAAGTACTCAAAATGGAGCAAGGCTGACTGGGAGAACATTCTATTCCGTGACGAAAGCACATTCTGCATTCTGGGTGACCAGGGCAAAACCTATGTAAGTCAGTTTCCCCATGAAGAGTACAAACAAGAGTGCTTGAATATCATAAGAACATAAGAAATGCCATATTGGGTCAGACCAAGGTCCATCAAGCCCAGCATTCCATTTCCAAAAGTGGCCAATCCAGGTCGCAATCACCTGGCAGGTTCTCAAAAGGCACACAGGTTCCACAATGATCATGGGGTAAGCAGTAGATTTCCAGGGTCCTCTTTAATAATGGTTTATGGACTTTTCCTCCAAGAACTTGTCCAAACCTTTTTTAAACCCAACTACACTAACAACTTTTACTACATACTCTGGTAACAAATTCCAGAGTATGATTATGCATTGAGTGAAAAAATATTTTCTCTTATTAGTCTTAAATGGGTTACACATTGTAGCTTGTGTGTCGTTTTTCTACTTTTTGATAGCCTAAACAACTGATCTACATTAACCCGTTCCACTCCATTAATTTATAGATCTCCATCATATCTCCCCTCAGCCGTCTCTTTTCCAAGTTGAAGAGCCCTAACCTTTTAAGTCTTTCCTCATAGGGCTATTCATCCATCCCCCTTTGCATTTTGGTGGCTCTTCTCTGTACCTTTTCTAATTCCGCTATATCCTTTTAAGAAGCAGCGACCAGAATTGCACACAATATTCAAGGTGTGGTTGAACCATGGAACGATACAGACGGATTATAATATCCTTGGTTTTATTCTCCATTCCTTTCCTTATGATTTCTAGCATTCTATATATTTTCTTGGCTGTCTCTGCACACTGGGCAGAGGGTTTCAACATATTATCCACAATGACACTTAAATCTTTTTCCTGGGTAGTAGTTTCTAAGGTGGTACCTTGCATCATGCAAACAAAGTTTGGGCTGTTGTTTTCTAGATGCACAACTTTTCACTTGTCCACATTAAATTTCATCTGCCATTTGAACACCCAGTCTTCCAATTTATCAAGGTCCTCTTGCAATTTTTCACAATCCTCTTGTGGTTTTAACAACTTTGAATAATTTTGTCTCATCTGCAAATCTGATCACCTAACTTGTTATTCCTATTTCCAGGTCATTTATGAATATTTAAAAAATAGCAGGCCCAGCACAGATTCTCTGCGTTACTCCACTATTTACTTTTCTCCATTTAGCCCTACTCTCTTCTTTCTATCTTTTAACCAGTTCCTGATCCACAATACTACACTGCCTCCAATCCCATGACTTTTTAATTTTTGCCAAGTCTCATGAGGGACCTTGTTAAAGGCTTTCTGAAAATCCAGATACACTATATCAACCGGCTCACCTTTGTCTACCTGTTTATTCACACCTTCAAAAAAATATAACAGATTAGTAAGACAAGACTATCTTTGGCTAAATCCATGTTGGCTTTCTCCCATTAAACCATGACTATATACATGATCAGTAATTTTATTCTTTATAATGGTTTCCACCTCCGTGAAGCATCCAACGAAGGTCATGATCTGGGAATGCATGGCAGCCAGTGGTGTTGGAAGACTCCATATCATTGACAAGATGTTGAATACAACAAAATACATACAAATTCTGCAGAAGGGCATGCTACCATCAACTGCACCTTGCCACCGAACAAAAACTGTCATCAACTGGAAGAAAATAAATGGAGTTCAGATCATTGACTGGCCAGCTCAATCACCCAATTGCAACCCAATTTAGAATCTCTGGGACAAGGTATCAGTTGATAGCGCCAAGAAGCAACCGCAGACCAAGCAAGCGCTGACTGAGTCACTGACTGCAGCCTAGAATTGCATCTGGTCCCCTCTATGCCAGACAGATGTTGTCTGGTAAGAAAGAGCAAGGGCTGCCCGATCAAGTACTAATGGCCATTGGGGGAGGGGGGGGGGGTAAGAGAGGAATTGGATTGAATTGAGCTCCAGGAATTGCTGTTGCCTGCCATGGGGAACCCAGGGCTGTTAATTCATCTTTCTGGTGTTCTTGGGGTGCAGAACTCTGTTGTCAGAGCCCCACCCCCCACCAGTCTAGGTTTCTTTTGGGGCCTAGAGCTCCTCCATTCCTCCTCCCCAACTTTTGGGAGGGAGCCCAAGAACTTTTTTATGCATGAGCCTGACCCTTTAATCTCTTTTGTATTGGGAAAAAAATCAAATATCTAGAAGTGAAGTGCATTTTAGTGAAGTCCGGCTCAGGGGCCTTGGGGGGCTACAGGAGCAGCAGCAGTGCCTGGAGGTCTGGTGGGTTAGCCAAGGCTAGGGATGAGGTGTGAGGGGCCCATGAGGTAAGCAGGAGCGAACAACCGTGACAGTATGTCAGTTACAAAGCAAACTGCACAGCCTCTGGCGGCCACCGCTTCGGCCTGTCAGCAGCGGGGCTGTGCCGTGGGTGTGAACCAGGTGACCACTCTGCAGAAGATCGTAGGGGAAGTAGACCACTGCAATTAGAGATGTGCATTGAGGCAGGGGCTGATTTGGAAGGCATGTGACACTCCCCATTAACAGGTTTTGCTATACCATTTTTCTACAAATTGAAATGGTTTACATGGAAATAGCTGAATACAAATGAACTTATGCAAACAACTGGGTGACAAACCTATGAGTAGCAGGAGGCAACAATAAGCTTAGAATAAGGTATCAAAACTATTTACACAGTTGGAGTGGTCTAGAAGGGGGGTGGTCTAGGGTATCTGAGGGGGAGGTTCAGGGAGGCTAGGGGGGGAAGATCCACAGGATCCCTCGATTTTGGTGGGAAATGTGGCTATGGCAGAAAGGGCTGATATGGAGGGAAGAGAGTGCTCGGGCGCCCGAGCAGCAGTCTTTGGACATTCGGGGAAGCAGCGATTACAGTCTGAGAACCCTGGGGAAGATTCCACTGCAGCTCAGCAGAGTTTGTCTTATTAATGTATCAGGTCTACTGCCTGAAGCAGGGCCAGGTGACAGATTCCCTCCACAATGAAGCAGCTAAAAGGAGTTGCGATTGTTCAGCTCTGGCAAAAAACAGCTTCTCAGAGAACCCATGTCTAAGCATCGGAGGGCAGAAATGGACATGTGAGATGGCCATGACTTGGTCTCTTGGGGGGGGTGTCGAAAGACACTCTAGAAGGTTCTTCGGCACTCTGGGAGGAACCTATGGGGGACAAGCTGGAGGAAGGAGAGATCCTGCCAGGAGAGGATCCTTCGATAATTAGAGTGTTTCGGTGGAAAGAACTCCCAGTGCTAATCGCGCAGTCTTTGGCGGTTCCCAGGAGCCAAAGGGCACTCTGGAGCATCCCTTATTGCAGGGCATTAGAAAAATGCAAACTTCAATCATCTGCTTTATGGCACTGTGAAGCAGAAAGGAAGTGGAGTGGGAAGTACTGGAGGCAAGGTTGCACAAAGGCAGATCAATGGCACCCTTGTACCTTATTCCACTGAAGGAAAAGGAGCTCCTTCATCTTCCAAGGGTGGATGCTCTGGTTTCAACAGTTACCAAAAAAGATGACTCTTCTGGTGGAAGGTGGACCGGCACTAAAAGATGCCCAGGATCAGAAGCTAGACGCGCTGCTATGACAGAACGCAAATGTCTCCATGCGAAAATTAGGCACTCGCAGAGCATGATTCATATGCTTTAGATAAAGAACTGGGCGAAAGCGTAGTTACTCACCTGTAACAGGTGTTCTCCAGGAGCAGCAGGAATCAGTCCTCACATATGGGTGACGTCAGCGCCGACGGAGCCCTCGCGGAGCAATTTTCCCCAGCTTTCAAAGAAAGCCTTTGGGAATTGCATCGCGCATGCGCGGTCCTCTTCCCGCCCAAGGGTGCCATCTTGCTCAGTCAGATGACATAGCTAAAAGACAGCAAAAATTAGCAAAAACGAAAGCATAGAACTGCAACTCCAAGGGGAGGAGGGAGGGTTGTGAGGACTGATTCCTGCTGCTCCTGGAGAACACCTGTTACAGGTGAGTAACTACGCTTTCTCCAGGACCAAGCAGGAAGTCAGTCCTCACATATGGGACTCCCAAGCTTAAGGCTACCGGAGACCCTAAGCACAAAAATGAGCTCCCTCAAGGTCATTAGCACAGAAGGAAGGAATCTTCTCTGAATATGTCTCCAACCGGTAGCCCAACATCCGGGACGGAGGGTAGGAGTTGCCTATACCTTGAAGAGGTTACGGAGGACTGCCTGTCCGAAAGCACTGTCCCTGCGGGACTCCCTTCTCCAGGCAGTAATGGGCTGCAAAAGTCTGGCTTGAAGACCAAGTAGCGGCCCGGCAGATGTCTGCCAATGGAACAGAGCGGAGGTAAGCCACTAACATAGCCTTCGCCCGAACACGATGAGCGGTGACTCTACCTTCCAGCACGAGGCCCGCAGCCTCGTAAGCCCAAGCGATGCAGTCCGCAATCCAGATGGACAGAGTACGCTTGGAGACAGGGAGCCCCAACTTGTTGGGGTCATAAGACACGAAGAGCTGAACAGCCTTTCGGTGCTCCCACGTACGGTCAAGGTAGAAGTTCAGCGCCCTCCTACAGTCCAGGGTATGCAGGACCATTTCAGCTCGGCTGGAGTGTGGCCTGGGAAAGTAGGTCGGAAGTACCACCTCCTGGTTGATGTGAAAAGGGGAAACCACTTTAGGAAGAAACTTAGGGCGAGTCCGTAGGACTACCCGGTTCTTGTAGAACCTAGTGTAAGGAGGATCAGATACTAGGGCCTGCAGCTCACTAACGCGTCTAGCAGAAGTGAGGGCCACCAAGAACAAGGCTTTCCAGGAAAGAAAACGAAGACGACAGGTAGCCATAGGCTCAAAAGGCGGACAGGTAATCCGCTGTAAAACCACACTGAGATCCCAGTTCGGGGCTGGCGGGCGCAAAGGTGGTTTAAGGAGAAGGAGGCCTCTGAGAAAACGAGCCACCAGAGGGTGGCTGGAAAGAGGTCTACCATCCACCGGCAGGTGATGCGCAGAAAGAGCACTGAGGTGGACCTTGACCGAGTTGGACTTAAGTCCAAGATTGGAAAGGGAAAGCAAGTACTGCAAGACCACTGATGTTGAACAGGAGAAGGGGTCTTGAGACTTCTGAGTACACCAGACGGAGAACCGACGCCACTTAAGAGCGTAGGACTTCCGGGTGGAAGGCCTCCTGGAGGCCAAGACGACCTCCTCCACATCTGGAGGTAGCTGGAGAGGAGCAAGGACTACCCTTTCAGCAGCCAGGCCATCAGATGAAGGGACCGAAGGTTGGGGTGCAGGAGCGTCCCCTGATCCTGCGAGAGGAGGTCGGGCTGAAACCCCAGAGGAAGAGGGGTGTCCAACCCAGCTGCATCAGAAGCGGGAACCAAGGTTGTCTCGGCCACCGGGGAGCCACTAGGATCATCAATGCCTTGTCTCTGAGAACTTTGAAGAGCGTCCGAGACACCAGAGACATGGGTGGAAAGGCATACAAGAGGCCTGTGGACCATGGAATCAGAAAAGCATCCGCCGCTACCCTAAGAGGATGCGGCTGTCGAGAGCAGAATCTGGGAAGCTGCCGGTTCAGAGGACTGGCGAACAGATCCATGGTGGGGAGGCCCCACCGGAGAAAGATCCGCTGAACGACAAGTGGATCCAATCTCCACTCGTGCGGTTGGAGGACTCTGCTCAGTTTGTCCGCCAGGTAGTTTTCTTGACCTGGGAGATAGACAGCTTTGAGGACGATGTTGCGATGGACGGCCCAAGAGCAGAGCTTCTGTGCTTCCTGACAGAGAAGGAAGGAGCCGGTTCCGCCTTGTTTGTTCACGTAGAACATGGCAACCTGATTGTCTGTCTGGACAAGAACTGACTGGTGAGAAATCAGGTGAGAGAAGGCTTTGAGCGCTAGGCGGATGGCTCCGAGCTCCAGGAAGTTGATCTGCTGAGCGGACTCCCAAGGAGTCCAGAGACCCTGAGTACAAGTCCCTTGGCAATGTGCTCCCCAGCCCTGGAGAGAGGCATCGGTCGTCAGGACCTGAGAATGTGTAGGGGGCTGAAAAGTCACCCCTAGCACTAGCTTTGGCAGATGAAGCCACCATCGCAGAGAGGAGACCAGCTGGTCGGAGATCTGTACGGAGTCCGCTAGGCTCCCCGTGACCTGATGCCATTGAGTGCGAAGGCACCACTGAGCAGGACGCATGTTCAGGCGGGCATTGGGGGTTACATGGACCGTGGAAGCCATATGGCCGAGCAGTCTCAGAAAGTGCCTGGCGGAGACCAGGGAATTGCTGTGAAAGCGGCTGGCGAGATCCATGAGCCGTTTGGCCCGGTCCAGAGGGAGGAAGGCCCTCGCCTGAAGCGTGTCCAATCTGGCGCCTATGAACTCGAGATTTTGAGAGGGGAGCAAAGTGGACTTTGCGAAGTTTATGACAAAACCCAAGTGCTGGAGCAGAGTCACAGTGCGATGAGTAGCCTGAGTGGCTTCTTGGGCAGACTGGGCCCTGATGAGCCAGTCGTCCAGGTATGGGAACACAAAGAGACCTTGACGTCTCAGATAGGCCGCCACCACTGCTAGGCATTTGGTGAACACCCTGGGGGCGGAGGATAGACCAAAGGGCAGCACTCTGTACTGGTAATGGTTTCCTCCCACAACAAACCTGAGATATTGTCTGTGGTCTGGATGAATAAGGATATGAGTATACGCATCCTTTAGATCTAAGGAGCATAGCCAGTCTCCCTGCTGGAGGTAGGGCAGCAGGATTCCAAGGGTAAGCATTTTGAACTTTTCCTTTGCAAGGAACTTGTTGAGGTTTCGCAAGTCTAGGATGGGTCTGAGGCCTCATGTTCTTTTTGGAATCAGGAAGTACCTGGAATAAAACCCTTGACCCTTCAGGTGGTGGGGCACCGGTTCCACGGCTTGTTCCTGAAGGAGACTTCTTAACTCCTGAAGGAGTAAGTCCCTGTGCAGAGGGAGTCTGGAAGGCTCCCCTGGAAAGTAGGAGGGAGGTACCTGGTGAAAATGAAGAAGATAGCCCTTTTGAACTATGTGAAGCACCCAGGTATCTGTGGTGATGTTGGACCACCTGTGGGCAAAGTGGACCAGCCGGCCTCCTGTGCTGAGAGAAACCAGCTGAGGGGGAGAGGCTATGCTGAGAAAGTAAAAAACCCCCACCCTGCTGAGCAGGGGCTGGTGGTGCAGGCTTGGGGGCTTGCTGCCTACGGGACCCATTACCCCGTCCCTTGGCCTGCTTTCCCTGTGGGGGAGCTGGTGAGGCCTGATACCGAGGGTAGTATTTATAGGCAGCACCTTTCCTCGGGTAAAAGGGCTTTTTCCCCGAGGCCTTCTTCTTTTGAGAAGGGGCAGAGGTCTTCCATGAGAGACGAGTCCTGGTGAGAGTCTCCGTCTCGATTTGTGCAGCCTTCTCATCCATGGGCTTGCCAAAGAGGTTATCACCTCGGCAGGGGACATCGACCAACTTGTCCTGTACCCAGGGCTCGAGGTCGGACGTCTGAAGCAAAGCCTGGCGGCGTCCACCGATGCCGGCCGCAGCTACTCGAGCCGAAGCCTCAAAACCATCATAGGCTGCTCGAGATATAAACTTGGAGCACTCCCGAATACCAGTAGACAAGGATTGGAACATCTGCAAAGGTTCGTCGGAGAGACCAGCAGAGAACCCGGCTATTTCCTTAGCCAGGTCTCGGAGATACATGCCCATGTAGAGCTGGTATGTCTGGACTCGACAAGCAAGCATAGAACCCTGGAAGCACTTCCTACCGAGGGCATCCAGGCTACGGGCTTCCCTACCAGGGGGCACCGAGGAGTGCATTTTTTGACTCTTTAGTCTATGCATGGCCGATTCCACCACCATGGAATGGTGCGGTAGTTGTGCCTTTTGGAAGCCAGGGCTCTTGCGGACTCGATAAATGGAATCGACCCGCTTGCTTAACACCGGCGACGACGCCGGGCTCTCCCACATGCGGAAGAGAAGTCGTTCCAGCATGGGAGGAACCGGTACAATAAAGGCCTCCTTCGGGGGAGAGTCATATTGGAGGGCATCGAGTTCTTCGACTCGAGGCTCCTCCTCGGGATCCGCAGGGAAGGCCAAGGCCTTGGCCATATCCCTCACGAAGTCCGAGAACCGGGTATCCTCCGGGGGGGACCGTCTCCGAGGTTCGGACTCGGGGGAGTCCGAAGGGACACACCGAGTCCGAAAGGAACCAGGTGACTCTTCGTCCTCAGATTCCCAGGCCGACTCCTTGGAGGAGGAGTCGATCGGCACCGGTCGGGCGGGCACTGATGCCATCCGCCCCGACGCCGAGGGAGTCGGCGTCGACGACCTCGGTCCCGAACGGGAGGCCGAAGGAGACCTCGACCGAGGATCGACTCGAGCCCTCATGGACTCGAGGATCGGCTCGGTCTCCGGGGTCGATTTGGAGGTCGACGTCCCGGCGGTCAGGGCAGAAGCACCGGCGAGGCCAGCGATCAATGCCCGCTGCTGGTCCAAGAAGGTAGACAGACTGCACGCCAAGGCCGTCAACCCGAGTCCGAGCTCAGGAGACCCAGCAGCCCCCGACTCGAGCCCCGACGGCGTCCGGCCTGACATCGGGTCCTTCGGAGGCGAGTCCACGAGGACAACAGTACTTACGTGAGCGGGCAAGTCCACCTCGAGTCGAGGATGTTTTGACGGCCTCTCCGATGATGTTCCCGGGTAGGAGACCCCCTTTCAGAGGAACTCCGACGATGCTCAGGACCAGATTCCCGAGACGTCGAAGCCTCTGACGAGGTCCGAGCCCGGCCGGAGTCAGAGAAGATACGCTCCCGCTGGTGCTGCCGACTCCTCAATGCTTTTGAGGACATTTTGCCGCATGGCCCGCAGATCATGGGGTCATGATCTGGGCCGAGGCAGCGGAGGCAGAAGTCATGAGTGTCTGTAAGAGACATAAGTTTCTTACAGAGGTCACACTTTTTAAAGCCACTGGCAGCCATCGGGGGAAAAAGGGCCCCTGCGAGGTCGAACGACCGGGCTGCCAGGGAAAAAGGAAAAAAGCGCGAAATCTGTCACGAAGGACAAAAAACCGAAAAATAAAGGACGGACTCGCAACCGGCGTCGTGAGTCCGGACGGGAAAAGAACCGGCGTCGAACCGAAGAAAAAATAGAGAAAAATAGAGAAAAATCAACTTTTCTGCGGTGATTCACAGGCAACGTCTGTAGGGCTCCACGGAAAAAAGACGACTGAGCAAGATGGCACCCTTGGGCGGGAAGAGGACCGCGCATGCGCAATGCAATTCCAAAAGGCTTTCTTTGAAAGCTGGGGAAAATTGCTCCGCGAGGGCTCCGTCGGCGCCGACGTCACCCATATGTGAGGACTGACTTCCTGCTTGGTCCTGGAGAAAGAAACCTTCCTTCTTGAGCTCCACAAAATAAATTGAATACCGCCTGAGGATGCGCTCTTCTGTGGGCACTTCAATCACTGCTTCTAGTTGAATCAATCAATCTCTGCAGCGTGTCCTCTATCACCCTTGTCTTGGCCAGAACCTTGCAGGGCGATGACAAAGGTGTCAGAGAGCGGTTGAGCCAACTTTAAGGCGTACCCTTATCAAATTTATTTTATTTTATTTATTTACATTCTCTTATATACCGCGCTATTCTGCATCAGTGCGGTTTACGTTGAACAAACTGAAATTACATTGAACAGGGCATTATAACTTGGAGATAACTATTTTACAGGGAACATGGGCTATGGAGGGTTAAGTGGCTTGCCCAAGACCACAAGGAGCACCTGTGGGACTAAAAACCCCAGTCCTTCCGGCCCAAGGTTGCTGTCCTCTAATGGGATTTGAACCCCTGACTTTCCGGCCTGAAGTACCTTGCCCCAACCACTAGGCCACATCGCCACATAAGTTCCAACACCCATTGGTCGGAAGTAATCTGGACTCAAACGGAGTAAAATGTTTGTAGCCAACCGCCTACCAGTAACAACTCTGCCTGGGTCCCCCTTGCTTCACTGGATTTCCTGGCACCCACAGAGGCTCCCCCGACATAATCTTTATCTCCTTTCTCCGTTCCCTCAAAAGGGCTGCCCCCCTGAGAGGATACCATGATCACTGGAAAGGCGAATAGCATGCTGCTCGAAATCTACTAAAGCCCCACAAATGGACGCCTGCAACATCAGGACCATAATCTCAAAGGAGCACTTCAACAGTGCATCTGGCTTCTGATCCTGGATATCTTTTAGTGCCTCCCCACCTTCCACCGGAATAGTCATCTTTTTGGTAACTGTCGAAACCAGAGCATCTACCCTTGTAAGTCACAAGAGCTCCTTTTCCTTCAGCGGAATGGAGTACAAGCACGCCATTAATCTGCCTGTGCGCAACCCTGCCTCCAGTACTTCCCACTCCACTTCAATCATCTCCTTTATGGCACTGTGAAGCAGAAAAGAAGTTTGTGGTTTTCTAATGCCCTGCAATAAGGGATGCTCCAGAGTGCCCTTCGGCTCCTGGGAACACGTACGATATCAAGAGCTGCCAAAGACTGCGCGATTAGCACCTGGAATTCTTCCCACCGAAACACTGATTATTGAAGGATCCTCTTCTGGCAGGATCTCTTTCTCCAGCTCATCCCCCAAAGGTTCCTCCCAGAGCGCCGAAGGACCTTGTAGAGGGTCTTCTGAACCCCCCAAAGAGACCAAGCCATGGCCATCCTACGTGTCCATTTCCATCCTCCGATACTTAGACATGAGTTCTCTGAGAAGCTGATCTGCCAGAGCTGAACAATTACTTTTAGCTGCTTCGCTGTACAGGGAATCCAGCACCTGGCCCTGCTTCATGCAGTAGGCCTGGTACAATAAGACAAACTCTAGTGAGAATGGCAGATAAGCTGCAGTAGAATCTTCCCCAGGGTTCCCAGACTGCAATCACTGCTTCCCCGGATGTCCAAGGGCCGCTACTGGGGAGCCAGAGTGTTCTCCTCCCTCCAAATCAGTCCTTTCTGTCATAGCCACATTTCCCACAAAAATCAGGGGATCCCGCAGATCTCCCCCCCCCCCAGCCTCCCTGAACCTCCCCCTCAGATATCCTAGTGTCCACCTCACTCTAGCCCACTCCAACTGCATAGTTTTGATACCTGACTCTAAGCTTATCATTACCTCCTGCTACTCATAAGTTTAATGTTACCCAGTTGTTTGCATAAGTTCATTGTATTCATCTAGTTCCACATAAACCATTTTGACTTGTAGAAAACCAGTATAGCAAAACCTGTTAAACCTGGGGAATGTTGCATGCCTTCCAAATCGGCCCCTGCCTTGATGCACATCTCTTATTGCAGCAGTCTACTTCCCCTAAGATGATCCTCCGCAGAGTAGTCACCCGGTTTACACCCACAGCACAGCCCTGCTGCTGATAAGCTGGAGCGGTGGCTGCCCAGGCCGTGCAGTTCGCTTTGCGACTGACATGCTGTCGCGGCTGTTAGCTCCTGCTTATCTCATGGGCCCCTCACACCTCACCTCCATTTTTTTATTTAGACAGTTTTGTATACCGCCTTATTCTTCAATCAAAGCGGTCACAACACAATTGGGGGATACATTTTTAACACGCGGGGATATGAGACACATACACTAATACTTACAGGGAACATGGGCAATGGAGGGTTAAGTGGCTTGCCCAAGACCACAAGGAGCATCTGTGGGACTAGAAACCACAGTCCTTCCGGCCCAAGGTTGCTGTCCTCTAGTGGGATTTGAACCCTCGACCTCCTTGCCCCAACCACTAGGCTACTCCTCCCTGGTCTGGTGGGTTTTGGCTAACCCACCAGACCTCCAGGCACTGCTGCCGCTCCTGCAGCCCCCAATACCTCTGAGCCAGATTGCACTTCCCTTCTACATGTTTGTTTTTTGCCCCACACAGAAGAAATTAAAGAGCCAGGCCCGTGCATAAAAAAGTCCCTGGACTCCCTCCCAAAAGTTGGGGAGGACCTCTAGGCCCCAAAAGAAAACTAGGCTAGTGAGGAGTGGGGAGTTAAGAGGGCAGGACTGACCACTGAGTTCTGCACCCCAAGAACACCAGAAAGGTGAATTAACAGCCCTGGGTTCCCCGTGGCGCGCGCAACAGCAATTCCTGGAGCTTAGTTCAATCCAATTCCTTTCTCTCCCCCCTCCCCCATTTCTACAGTGGAGTCCACACTGCACCATCACCATCTGCTGGAGACTGAGAAAATACTGGAGTGTGAGAGAGGCACAGTCCCTTTATAGGATATCATCATCAAAACTAGTGTTTCTCAGTCTCCTTGCTGGTGATGGGGCATAAACCCATGTGTTTGGACTGAAGGGATGATGAGGAAGGTCATGTTGATGAGCATTCCACATAAATAGAAAGTAAGCGTTCACTGAATACACTGTATTTTATTACAGTTCTTGAATGTTTCTTCTTAATTATAAATGCAACGCCATTTCTTCTTTGTCTTTTATTTCCAGCGTAGTATACCATGTATTCATCCGATTCAAAGTGCCTAATGCCAGTCCATTTCAATTCGCCGACACTCAACAGATCGAATTGTACATTTTTTTTTCTTTTTAAATACCTCCTTATCCTTTAGTCAAAGTGGTTTACATTGTAACTTAAACTTGGTAATGTACATTAAACAGGGACCTTGATAACTTGGATTCTTCTAAGGCAATGGAGGGTTAAGGGTTACAGGTTCCATTTCATTCTCGACCATCTCCAGGTTCATGCTTTGTACATTCCATGTCCCAGTAGGTAAGACATTTTTGCAGCTTCTGACTCATTTCATGCACAGCTTGATCAGCAGTCAGAGGTCCCGAGGGTTTTGATCCAACCACATCATAAATGCTGGCTTTACTCTGAAGTGCCTTCAGCTCCTTCCTCAATAGCCTGTTGAGTGCTTTTTCCAGCATTATATTACAATTTGCTTTGTTGCGAATACCCAGTGGGTTTTCATGGCAAGATATGGAAGTAGATTGCCAGGCCTCTCACCAGTGTTATTGCTGTCGTCATAAAGCATAATTACTCACTTGTAACAGGTGTTCTCCGGGAACAGTAGGAATCAGTCCTCACATACGGAGCCCGCATGGAGCATTTCCCCAGCTTTCAAAGAAAGCCTTCAGGAATGCTACCACACACGTGTGGTCCCCTTCCCACCCAAGGGTGCCATCTTGTTCAGTCAGATGACATAGCTTAGGCGAAAGACAAAAACAGATAGAGGAGGCAACTCCCAGGGGAGGAGGGAGGGTTGTGAGGACTGATTCCTGCTGTTCCCGGAGAACACCTGTTACAGGTAACTACGCTTTCTCCAGGAACAAGCAGGAAGTCAGTCCTCACATATGGGACTCCCTAGCTTCAAACTGCCAGGACCTGAACCATGACAGCAACAACAGCGACCACTAGGGGAGGTCGCCAGTTGCAGAGGACGAGTCCCTACACAGTGATTCCATGCCCAGCAATCCTCATTGCCAACAGTCCGGGAGCCTGACCATCGATGGGTTGGAGGGCAGGAGTTGCCTAGACATCAAGTAAGCCATGAGCTAACGCCTGGCCGAAGGCACTGTCCCTGCAGGACTCGCTCTCTAGGCACTAATGTGCTGCAAAGGTATGCACTGAAGATCATGTGGCGGCCGTGCATATGTCCGTCACTGGTATTGAGTGTAGGTTAGCCACCAAAACGGCCATGGCTCTAACACGATGAGCAGTGATCCGGTGCTCCAAGGAAAGGCCCACCTGCTCGTAAGCGAAGGCGATGCAATCCGCTACCCAAGAGGAGAGAGTCCATTTGGTCACTGGCAGCCCCAGTTTACTGGGGTCGAACGAGACAAAGAGTTGGGGAGCTTTCTGATTGCCCCTGGTCCTATGAAGAAAGGACAGGGCCTCTTGCAATCCAAAGTGTACAAGATTGACTTCACCTTGCAAGAGCGAAGCTGTGGAAAGAAGGTAGGGAGAACCACCTCCTGGTTGAGATGAAAAGTAGACACCGCCTTGGGAAGGAACGGGATGCAGCTGCAGCACAACCCTGTTCATGCAGAACCGGGGGTAGGAAGGATCCACCACCAGGGCCTTGCAGCTTGCTCACCCTGCAGGCAGAGGCCACAGTCACCAGGAAAACCACCTTCCAGGAGAGGTGTCTCAGGTGACAGGTGGCCATAGGCTCAAAGGGCGGTCTGGTGAGCTGGGACAGCACCAAATTGGAGGTCTCATTCCAGCACCAAAGGGGGGCCGTGACAACTGAAGGCCCCTGAGGAATCTATAGATTAGGGTCAAGGTGGAGAGGGGCCTCCCCTCTACAGGGTGGTGGTTCACAGCTATGGTGCTGAGATACACCCTGACTGAATTATATTTCAGGCCCAAGTACGAGAGATGCAAAAGGTACTGCAAAATGAGTTGCACCTGGCAGGAGAATGGGTTCACGTTCCTCTGTGCGCGCCAGACTGAGAACCTCCTTCACTTGAAGGCGTAAGCTCTCCTAGTGGAGGGCTTCCTGGAGGCCAGGAGAACCTCCCCGACCTCCCTCATGAGGTGGAAAGGGGCCAATGCTATCCGTTCAGGAGCCATGCTGTCAGCCTCAGAGCCCTCAGGTTGGGGTGCAAGAGGGAGCCCTCCTTCTGCGAGAGGAGGCCTGGGGCCTGGCCCAGTGGCACCAGGGCTGACACCGACAGAGAGAGCAGCAGGGGGAACCAGGGTTGCCTGGGCCACCTGAGGGCCACCAGGATCACTAAGGCGTGCAAACTCTGGATTTTGAACAGACACTTGGGTATCAGGTGGGTCGGCGGGAATGCATAAAGCAGGCCCTGCGACTATGAGATCAGAAACACATCTGCCGCCACCCTCCCGTGGTGTGGTTGAGGGGAGCAGAACTGCAGAAGCTGAGCATTGTCCGGAGAGGCGAACAGGTCCAGGCAGGGTCTGCCCTAGAGCCAGAAGAGCCTCTAGGCCACCGCAGGGTCCAGGCGCCACTCGTGTGAGCGGAGGACTCTGCTGAGCCTGTCTGCCAGGGAATTGTCCTGGACTGGTAGGTACACTGTCCTTAGGGTCATGCAGTTGCACACTGCAAAGGAATGAAGTGCTGTGGCCTCCTGACAGAGGGAGTAGGAGCCCGTTCCACCCTGCTTGTTCACGTAAAACATGGCTACCTGGTTGTCCATCTGAATGAGGATTGAGAGGCCTTGGAGCAGGTGGCAGAAGGCCTGCAGGATCAGAAAGATAGCCCTGAGCTCGAGGAGGTTGTTCTGGAGGGACTCCTCAGAAGACCAGTGGCTCTGAGTGTGCTGGCCCTTGCAGGGCGCATCCCAGTGCTCCAGTGAGGCGTCTGTAGTCAGAATCCTCTGAGGTGCTGATGCCTGGAAAGGCACCCCTGCCCTGAGGTGGCGCAGGGACTTCCAACCAGGTAAGGGAGGCTGCCAACTGCCAGTTGACACACACCCTGTCCTGCAGTCCGCCTGTGGCCTTAGACCACTGAGACAGGAGGCACCACTGGGCCGCTCGCATGTGTAGGCAGGCTAGGGGTGTAACGTGCACCGTTGAGGCCATGTGGCCCAGCAAGCCGAGCCGCCGACGGGCCAACACAGACCTATAGGCTTGCATCTCCCTGGCCAACTGCATCAGGCAATTAGCCCTGTCTTCTGGAAGGAAAGCCTTGGCCAGCAGAGTGTTCAGCTGGGCCCCTATAAATTCCAGGGTCTGCGTCGGGGAGAGCCTGGACTTGGGGTAGTTGATGACAAAGCCCAACTGATGGAGGGTGTGAATGGTCAGCCTTGTGGCCCTGTCCGCCTCCCCGGTGGTGCTGCCCCTGACAAACCAGTCATCCAGATAGGGGAAGACGTGAGCTCCTTGAAGGCGCACACGTGCGGCCGCTGCAGCCAGGCACTTTGTGAAGACCCTTGGAGAGACGGTGAGCCCGAAGGTGAGCACCCTGTACTGGAAGTGAAGACCCCTGACCACAAACCTCAGATATTGCCTGTGGGAGGGATGAATCAGGATGTGGGCATAAGCGTCTTTGAGATCCAAGGAGCAAAGCCAGTCTCCCTGGCGGAAGTAGGGCAGCAGGGTTCCAAGGGAGAGCATCTTGAACCGTTCCCTCACCAGGAATCTGTTGAGGCCTCCTGTTCTTCTGGGGACAAGGAAATACCTTGAGTAGAAGCCCCTGCCCCAGAGGTGGGGGCACAGGTTCCACCGCCTTGTCCCTGAATAGGTTTGCAAGCTCTGTGATGAGTAAGGTCTGGTGAAGGAGGGGACGAGGTGGCTCCTCTGGAAAGTACTCCAGAGGGCTTTGTTGCAAGTGGAGGGAAAGCGTAGTTACTCACCTGTAACAGGTGTTCTCCAGGAGCAGCAGGAATCAGTCCTCACATATGGGTGACGTCGGCGCCGACGGAGCCCTCGCGGAGCAATTTTCCCCAGCTTTCAAAGAAAGCCTTTGGGAATTGCAGCGCGCATGCGCGGTCCCCTTCCCGCCCAAGGGTGCCATCTTAGCCAGTCAGATGACATAGCTAAAAAAGACAGCATAAAAATTTGCAAAAAACTAAGCAGATGATTGCAACTCCAAGGGGAGGAGGGAGGGTTGTGAGGACTGATTCCTGCTGCTCCTGGAGAACACCTGTTACAGGTGAGTAACTACGCTTTCTCCAGGACCAAGCAGGAAGTCAGTCCTCACATATGGGACTCCCAAGCTCAAGGCTACCGGAGACCCTAAGCACAAAAATGAGCTCCCTCTAGCTCAGCAGCACAGAAGGAAGGAATCTTCGCTGAATTATTACCCACCGGTAGCCCACATCCGGGATGGAGGGTAGGAGTTGCTCAGACCTCAAAGAGATTACGGAGGACTGCCTGTCCGAAAGCACTGTCCCTGCGGGACTCCCTCTCGAGACAGTAATGGACCGCAAAAGTCTGGCTCGAAGACCAAGTAGCGGCCCGGCAGATGTCTGCCAGCGGAACAGAGCGGAGGTAAGCCACTGAAGTAGCCTTTGCCCGAACGCAATGAGCCGTGACTCGACCTTCCAAGGAGAGTCCGGCTGCCCCATAAGCCCAAGTGATACAGTCCGCAACCCAGATGGACAGAGTACGCTTGGAGACCGGGAGCCCCAATTTATTGGGGTCAAAAGACACAAAAAGCTGAGCAGCTTTACGGTGCTCCCGCGTACGGTCAAGGTAGAAGTTCAATGCCCTTCTACAGTCCAGGGTATGGAGGACCGTTTCAGCTCGGCTGGAGTGTGGTCTGGGAAAGAAGGTCGGAAGTACCACCTCCTGATTGATGTGAAAAGGGGAAACCACTTTTGGAAGAAACTTTGGGTGAGTCCGCAGGACTACCCTATTTTTGTAGAACCGAGTGTAAGGGGGATCAGACACGAGGGCCTGCAATTCACTTACGCGTCTAGCGGAAGTGAGGGCTATCAAGAACAATGTTTTCCAAGAAAGAAAACGCAGAGAACAGGTAGCCATCGGTTCAAAAGGCGGACAGGTGATCCGCTGCAAAACCACATTCAGATCCCAGTCAGGCGCTGGCGGGCGCAGAGGTGGTTTAAGTAGAAGGAGACCTCGGAGAAACCTCGCTACGAGAGGGTCACTGGAAAGAGGTCTGTCGTCCACCGGTATATGATGTGCTGAAAGAGCACTGAGGTGAACTTTGACGGAGTTGGACTTAAGTCCCAGATTAGAGAGGTATAGCAAGTACTGCAAGATCACCGACACCGGGCAGGAGAAGGGATCCTGAGACTGTTGGGTACACCAAACGGAAAAGCGACGCCATTTAAGGGCGTAGCATTTGCGGGTAGAAGGTCGCCGAGAAGCTAGGACGACCTCTTCCACCTCTGCCGGCAGGAGAAGGGGGGCAAGGACTACCCTCTCAGCAGCCAGGCCATTAGATTGAGAAATCTGAGGTTGGGGTGTAGCAGAGACCCCTGATCCTGAGTGAGGAGATCCGGTTGTAACCCCAGAGGGAATGGATCCTCTACAGCTAATTGCAGCAGGAGTGGAAACCACGGCTGCCTGGGCCAGCGAGGGGCCACCAGGATCATGGAAGCTTTGTCTCGGAGAACCTTGAAAAGAGTTCGAGAGACTAGCGGGATGGGAGGAAAAGCATACAGAAGGCTCTCCGACCATGAGAGTAGAAAAGCGTCTGCCGCAACTCGAAGGGGATGTGGCTGACGAGAGCAGAAGCGAGGAAGTTGCCGGTTGAGAGGACTGGCAAAGAGATCCATCGTGGGGAGGCCCCACTTTAGAAAGAGCTTCTGAACTACCAAGGGATCCAGGCGCCACTCGTGCGGCTGGAGGATCCTGCTGAGTTTGTCCGCCAGGCAATTTTCTTGGCCTGGGAGATAAACTGCCTTGAGAAGAACGCTGTGACTGACGGCCCAAGAGCAGAGCTTCTGTGCTTCCCGACAGAGAAGGAAGGAGCCCGTGCCCCCCTGCTTGTTCACGTAGAACATGGCAACTTGATTGTCCGTCTGGACAAGGACGGACTGGTGAGAGGTCAGGTGGGAGAAGGCCTTGAGAGCCAGGCGGATCGCTCTGAGCTCCAGGAAGTTGATCTGCTGAGCAGACTCCCACGTGGCCCAGAGGCCCTGAGTACGTGCCCCTTGGCAATGTGCTCCCCAACCCAGGAGGGACGCATCTGTCGTCAGCACCTGGGTCGGCTGAGGTGACTGAAAAGGCATGCCGAGTACCAGGTTCGGCTGATGAAGCCACCACTGGAGAGACGAGGCCAGCGGCTCGGAGACGCGCACTAGGTCTGCTAGGCCGCCTGTGGCTTGTTGCCACTGCTTGCGAAGACACCATTGAGCAGGCCGCATATTCAGGCGGGCATTGGGGGTCACATGGACGGTGGAAGCCATATGGCCGAGTAATCTCAGGAAGCGCCTGGCGGAGACCAGGGGCTGGCTGCGAAAACGGTCGGCTAGGTCCATGAGCCGTTGAGCCCTGTCGAGCGGTAGGAAAGCTCGTGCCTGAGGGGTGTGCAGCCTTGCGCCGATGAACTCGAGATCCTGTGAGGGGAGCAAAGTGGACTTTGCGAAGTTTATGACAAAGCCCAAGTTCTGCAGAAGAGTCACCGTGCGGCGTGTGGCGTTGGTGACCTCCGGAGCGGACGCTGCTCTGATGAGCCAGTCGTCGAGGTACGGAAAGACATAGAGGCCGTGAAGCCGGAGATGGGCCGCCACCACCGCGAGACATTTTGTGAAGACTCGCGGTGCGCAGGACAGGCCAAAGGCAGTACTCTGTACTGGTAATGATTTCCTGCCACCACAAACCTTAGGTATTGGCGGTGGCTTGGGTGGATGAGGATGTGCGTGTAGGCATCCTTTAGATCCAAGGAGCATAGCCAATCTCCCTGCTGGAGGTAGGGCAGAAGGATTCCAAGGGTAAGCATCTTGAACGTCTCCCGCACGAGGAACTTGTTGAGATTGCGCAAATCCAGGATGGGTCTGAGGCCTCCTGTCCACTTTGGTATGAGAAAGTATCTGGAATAAAAGCCTTGACCTCTCAGGTGGTGGGGCACCGGTTCCACCGCCTGTTCCTGCAGAAGACCTGCTAACTCCTGTAGGAGTAATTCCCTGTGCAGAGGGGGTCGTGGAGGTTCTCCCGGAAAATAGGAGGGAGGGACCTGGTGGAAGTGGAGAAGATAGCCTTCTCTCACGACTTGAAGCACCCAGGCATCTGAGGTGATGCTGGACCACCTGTGGGCGAAGTGAATCAGCCGGCCTCCGGTGCTGGGAGGAACCAGCGGAGGGGGAGAGGCTATGCTTAAGGAGTCAAAAGCCCCCACCCTGCTGAGCAGGGGCTGGTGGCGCAGGCTTGGGGGCTTGCTGCCTACGGGACCCGTTACCCCGTCCCTTGGCCTGCTGGCCCTGTTGGGGAGCTGCAGGGGCCTGATATTGGGGGTATTGTTTGTAGGCAGCCGCCTTTCTCGGGTAAAAGGACTTCTTTCCCGAGCCCTTCTTTTTCTGGGAAGGGGCGGAGGTCTTCCTAGAAAGCCTAGTCCTGGTGAGAGTCTCCGTCTCAATCTGTGCAGCCTTTTCAGCCATGGGCTTGCCAAAGAGGTTTTCGCCTCGGCAGGGGACATCGACCAACTTGTCCTGCACCCAGGGTTCAAGGTCAGACGACTGAAGCCAAGCCTGTCGGCGGGCACCGATGCCGGCTGCGGCCACTCGAGCCGATGCTTCAAAGCCATCATAGGCTGCTCGGGATATGAATTTTGAGCATTCCCGAATGCCAGAGGACAAGGCCAGGAACCTCCGCAAGGGTTCCTCGGACAAACCAGCGGAGAATCCGGCCAGCTCTTTAGCCAGGTCTCGGAGATACATGCCCATGTATAGCTGGTAGGTCTGGACACGACACGCAAGCATAGAGCCCTGGAAACACTTTTTACCAAGGCCATCCAGGTTACGGGCCTCCCTGCCAGGAGGCACCGAGGAGTGCATCTTCTGGCTCTTAAGACGATGCATGGCCGATTCCACTACCATGGAATGGTGAGGTAGCTGTGCTTTTTGAAAGCCAGGGCTCTTGCGGACTCGATAGATAGAATCGACCCGCTTGCTCAGGACCGGCGAGGAGGCCGGACTCTCCCACATGCGGAAGAGTAGTCGTTCCAGCATGGGAGGAACCGGTACAGTAAAGTGTTCCCTGGCGGGAGAGTCATACTGGAGGGCGTCGAGCTCTTCGGCTCGAGGCTCCTCCTCGGGATCCGCAGGGAAGGCCAAAGCCTTGGCCATATCCCTGACGAAGTCCGAGAACCAGGCATCCTCCGGGGGGGGACTGCTTCCGAGGTTCGGACTCAGGTGAGTCCGAGGGGACACACCGAGTCCGAAAAGAATCAGGTGACTCTTCCTCATCAGACTCCCAGACCGACTCCGACGAGGAATCTGTGGGGTCGGCCCGGGCAGGGCGCGGCGCCTGCCGCCCCGACGCCGAGGGAGTCGGCGTCGGCGACCTCGGTCCCGAACGGGAGGCCGAGGGTGACCTCGACCGAGGATCGACTCGAGTTCGCATGGACTCGAGGATCGGCTCGGTCTCCGGGGTCGACTTAGACGTCGACGTCCCGGCGGTCGGGGGCAGCGGCGCCAGCGAAGCCAGCGAGCAGTGCCCGCTGCTGGTCCATGAAGGCAGACAGTCTGCTCTCCAAGGCCGTCAACCTGAGTCCGAGCTCAGGTGACCCAGCAGCCCCCGACTCGGGCCCCGACGGCGTCGGGCCCGACGTCGGCGGTCTCGGAGGCGAGTCCAGGAGGACCACAGGACTTACCCGAGCAGGCAGCTCCGACTCCAGGCGAGGTCGCTTCGAGAGGTGCTCCTTCTCCAAGGACCCGGGACGGCTATCGGGGCTATGCGACCTGGCCCTCGCGGAGCCAGGAGCGTCCACCGACGCCGCCCTCGCGGGTTTCACCTTCCGTCGATGGTCCCCGGAGGGAGAACCCCTGTCGGAGGAACTCCGGCGACGGTCCGAGCTGGAACCTCTGGCGGAGGCCTCCGACGAGGTCCGGGTACGGCTGGGGTCAGCGAAGATCCTATCCCGCTGATGCCGCCGACTTCTCAACGCTTTGGAGGACATTTTGCCGCAGGGCCCACAGATCATTTCTTCATGATCCGGGCCCAGGCAGCGGAGGCAACTGTCGTGTGTGTCAGTTAGTGACATATTTCGGTCACACTGACCACACCGTTTGAAACCACTGGCAGCCATCGGGGGAAAAAGGGCCCCGGCGAGGTCAAAGGACCGGGCTGCCAGGGAAAAACCGAAAACGAAACTGACTAAGTCAGAAAAACCGAAAAAGAGGAAGAGGACTCGCGACAGGCGCCGCGAGTCCGGGCGGGAAAAAGACCGGCGTCGAACCGAAGGAAAAAAGAGAGAATTATTAGTAAAAATCAACTTTTTCGCGGGGACACGACGGGTACGTCTGTAGGGCTCCGCGGAAAAAAGAAGACTGGCTAAGATGGCACCCTTGGGCGGGAAGGGGACCGCGCATGCGCGCTGCAATTCCCAAAGGCTTTCTTTGAAAGCTGGGGAAAATTGCTCCGCGAGGGCTCCGTCGGCGCCGACGTCACCCATATGTGAGGACTGACTTCCTGCTTGGTCCTGGAGAATAACCCTCTCTCACCACCCACAGGACCCATTGGTCTGTAGTTATGGTGACCCAGCTGTCAGCGAAGGAGGCCAGTCAACCCCCTATGGGCTGAGGTGTGTCTCCTGGGGGAGGGGAGACCCTGCCCACAGAGTCAAAAGCTCCCCCTGACTGAGGGGGCGCTGAGGCCTGGGGCATTGGGGCCTTGGGCTTCCTGGGCCCATGCCCTTTGCCCTTCGGGTGTGTGGGTTGGTGAGGCTGACCCTGGTAAGGCTGGTAATGACCGGCTGAGGGGTAACCCTTTTTCCTTGGGAAAAAGGTCTTCTTTCCTGAGGGCTTCTTCCTGGGGAGAGCCAAGGTCTTTTTGGAAAGCCTCTGCCGGATAACTACCTCGGCCTCAACCTCCCTTATCAAACATCGGCTTCCCAAAAAGGTTCTCCCCATTGTAGGCCACATCCAGAAGCTTCTCCTGCCCCCATTGCTCAAGGTCCGAGGTCTGCAGTCATGTTTGGCGCCGGTCCTGATGCCTGCGGCCACCACCTGGGCTGAGGCCTCAAACCCATCGTAGGCAGCTCTAGAGAGAAACTTAGAGCAGTCCCAGACAGCCCCGGTCAGGGACAAAAAGTGCTGGAGAGATTCCCCGGAGAGGCCCGCCGAGAACCCCAAGAGCTCTTGGACCAGGTTCTTCAAATACATCCCCATATACAGCTCGTAGGCTTGTAAACAGCACCTGAGCATGGCACCCTGGTAACACTTATGGCCCAGGGCGTCGAAGGCCTGGGCCTCCTTGCCTGGGGGCACAGACGAGTAGGTCTTCTGACTCGTAAGCTTTTGCATCGACGACTCCACCACCATTGAGTTGTGGGGGAGCTGAGGCTTGTGGAATCCCTCACACTTCCGGACTTGATAAATGGCGTTGACATGCTGACTGACTACTGGCACAGAGGCCGGGATCTCCCAAGTCTGGAGCAAGAGTCCCTCGAGGAATGGTGGGATCAGGACTGTGAGAGTCTCCTTAGGCGGAGACTCGTACAGTAAAATTTCCAGCTCCTCTGTGTGCGGGTCCTCCTCAGATTCCGCCTGCACCGAGAGAGCCTGGGCCATGTCCTGAATGAAATCATGGAATGCCACATCCTCAAGTGGGGCGTGGCGTTGAGGCTGCAGGGGTGAAGGCTCAGAGGGAACGACCCGATGTCGGGAAGTCTTGGGAGAAGCCTCATCCTCGATCTCCCATTCAGAGCCAGAGGTTGTCGAGGACTCAGTCTTGGGAGTAACCCCCAGGAACTGGGGACAACCCGAGGACTGGGGGGACGGATCCCCGCAGGCTGACCGGGGAGGACCAGAGCCCCGAGGATTGGGACCGGAACCTCGACTGGGGCCGAGAATTTACCCGAGGCAGGCAGCACTTGGTGCCTGGTTCGATGCCCTGAGCATCCCTTGAGGCTGGAGGGTGCCAGGCACTGTTCCCTCTAAGCTGTGCGCGTGTGTGCGCGCACACACCTCACCGAGCGAGCGCACATACTTTACAACAGAGCGCACAAAAATTACGGCTCTGATTCTGATAGAAAACAACACAGACATCTTAAAATGTAAAAGTTATGATTGTAATTACTAGAAATTTCCCGCTTCATTTAGTAATCGTCTATTTTCATTTAATTTGATTAAAATCAATGTGGTATACATACTGTATTCTGACGTGTAGTCAAATTTTAAAGTATATAACTCCGAGTGTCGTTATGTGGCGCACAAAAATTTAACCTTCCTTCAAAAGCTGCACAGCTGATATTTTATGCGCACACAGCCTACAGAGAATTAGAGGGAACATTGGTGCCAGGTGTCGAGGCCGATGATGCTGGAAGTCCAGACATCAACTCCTGCTGCAAGGCCAGAATGGAGGAGAGAGACACTACTTCATGGCCGCCATAAGGGCCTCGAGACCCGATGGCTCAGCAGCCTGCGGCGCGAACACCAAGGGCCTGAGATCTGGTGCCGGCAGTCCAGAGAGTGCATCCTCCAAGAGGACTATGGGTTCCCAAACCCTGGTGCGGTCACCGCCGGCCGAGGGCTCCTGCCTTGAGAGTTTAAGCAGGCACTGAACTGAGTCACTCGAGTCCCGCTGCAGGACCTGCCCAGGTTTTGCCGGCAACTCAGGGGGCCTCATCTTCTTCTTCTGAGGGTCTGGTGACCTACTGGAGGAGCTGCCACTGCGGGACTCCGAGGACGCCCAGACCTCCCTCAAGGAACCCTCCTTCGGACTGGGAGAGGGGGACACCGGAGCAGAGTCTGGCTTGGGAAACAGATTCCCCTGCAACTCCAAACATTTCCTGTTGGTCCTGGGCATCATGGCTTGGCAATGGTCACAGGAGGAGCTGTCGTGGTCCGAGCCCAGACAAGGAGGCAGCAATCATGAGTATCAGTAACCGATATGGTTTGGCCACATCAGTGACACTTTTTAAACCCACCGGGAGTCATGGTGGAAGAACACCCGGCTGGGGTCGAGGATCCCCAGGCAAAAAAAAAGGCACAAACGCTGGTCAAGGAAGAAACTCAACAAAAAAGGGGACTGCACGAGGCAGAGAATGGCACTGGGGTGCCCGACTCGAGGCGGAGGCGATACAGGGACCGAGGTCAAAAATTTGGAACGGAAAGAATCACTTTTTCTAGGAGAGATGAGGACCACGTCCGATGGGCTCCACGGAAAAAAGGAGACTGGAAAAGATGGCACTCTTGGGCGGGAAGGGGACCATGCATGCGTGGTAGCATTCCCAAAGGCTTTCTTTGAAAGCTGGGGAAATGCTCCGTTGGTGCCGACGTCACCCATAAGTGAAGACTGACTTCCTGCTTGTTCCTGGAGAAAGATGTGATCCTCTGCTGCCAACACCGTCCCATATTGCTGCTGCCCAGATAGGTGGTTTATCTTAGTCCATCACCTCAGCTGAGACCTGTCCATCTTGGGAGGCCGTGCAAGTAGTTAAGCTACCGATAGCATAGCTCTCAGCATCACTGATGCACACAAGCCCTCGCAGCACAACAAGCTGCAAACCAAGCGAGGGGTACATTTTCTATTGGTAATTTATAATCATTTGAGAAAAGGTAACAAGCCACCATCCACTGAAAGGGTGGTGGATGCTTGGAATAGCCTCCCGATGGAAGTGGTGGGGGCAAATACAGTAACAGAATTCAAAATGGCATGGGACAGACATAGTGGATCCTTTATAGCAATAGGATAAAATCAAAATAAACAATTCTCTCTTATATCTCAACAAATAGGGGTGATCTACACGGAGCGATGGGTACACCCCTAAACAAAAGCATGGGGAGGGGTGACCTGCACAGAGCGGCAAGTGCACCTACTCTTGCCGTCTTGCTGGGCAGACTGGATGGACATGCTGGTCTTTATCTACCATCATATACTATGTTACTAAGCAATTAACTCATGTTTTAATTCACTAATATTCTGTTTTAAAGACAACAGTTCTGAAGAAACAGTTTTTCAGTATAATTTCCATGGACTATTGTAGAACAATAAGAACATAAGATATGCCATACTGGGTCAGACCAAGGTCCATCAAGCCCAGAATCCTGTTTCCAACAGTGGCCAATCTAGGTCATACGTACCTAGCAGTTCCCCCAAAAGACACAGGTTCCACAATGCTTGTACTGGGTCAAGCATTGATATCCTGGGTCCCTTCCTAATAATGGTTTATGGTTCCTTTCCTCCAGAAACTTGTCCAAACCTTTTTTAAACCGAGCTACACTAACAGCCTTTACTACATCCTCCGGTAACAAATTCCAGAGTTTGATTACACGTTGAGTGAAAAAATATTTTCTTTTATTAGTCTTAAATAGTTTACCCTGTAGCTTCATTGCATGTCCCCTAGTCTTTCTATATTCTGATAACGTAAACAATCGATCTATGTTTACCCGTTCCATTCCATTAATTAATTTATAGACTTCTATCATATCTCCCCTCAGCCGTCTCTTTTCCAGGTTAAAGAGCCCTAACCTTTTTAGCCTTTCTTCATAGAAGTATCCTTCCATCCCCTTTACCATTTTGGTGGCTCTTCTCTGTACCTTTTCTAATAACGCTATATCCTTTTTAAGATACGGCGACCAGAATTGCACACAATATTCAAGGTGCAGTCTCACCATGGAACGATATAGAGGCATTACAATATCTTTTGTTTTATAATATCAATGACGCACTGTATGATATTTTGGACTGAAGGGCACATGAATCACTGTTGCAATGCAAAACAACCCAGACTAGATGCTGATACAATGACAAAGCACTTAAGAAGGGTCAGCAATCAGATGGTTGCACAGCTTAAAAATTCACTATTATCAATTTCTGACCAAGCATCCATTCTATTTTATCATAATCAGAATTGCAAAAGGGAAAATAAGCTTGGCTGGTTTGGTGAAGCTAGCAAGTTTGCTTCCCAGGCCAGCTGGGGAAGAGCTAGAGGTGGAAGGGAGTCTTCATCATTGCATAACAATGACACCTAGTGGCCATTAATCACATTACATAAAGTACTCAAGAGTTAGTTTGTTACCTCTTGCTGCTCTGAAGTTTGGGCTGAGTTGGAAAGGGAGAGAGGTGACAAAGAAAAGACAAAAGCGGGGAAGGGGGAAATGCAAGACATATACAATTATCAATGTAAGTATTTTATTATAAAAATTATGACATCTTTTCTGAAAGATCAAATGTTACAGCACTGTGTAAAAACTCCACTTGAGTAAAAAAGCTGCAGTATTCCCTCTTCTGAAAGCTCATCCAGGCTCCTATCTCTTGTCTCTGGCATGAACACACTGGCTGGAACTGCGTGGCCCCATGGATTATGAGGAGCCTGCAAATGAGGATGGCCACAGCTCAGCGTCTCCTGCTTGCAGAGAGAGCAGACTGCAGCTCAGAAGCCCAAAGCATGCCGCTTTTACACCTTTTATACAGTATGCACGGGCAATGCAATTCCCAGTCCTTATATTCTCACAGTCCAACAGTATTTTCTTTTTCCCCCCCTAAGAAAAAGTGAGTTTTCTTTAGTTTCAATAGTTTAAAAATATCTCCCTTGGGTCAAACACCTGATTTCACTTGTGAAATTCTGTAACAGTCACACAACAAAAGGTGTGGGGGGGGGAGGGGGGACAACAAAAAAATAAGACTGAAAAAAAGAAACAGAGAAGGGAGGGAGGGAGGGAGAGACTCACAGCATTATGTTGTCCAAAAAAAAAAAGGTAAAGTCACTGCAGCACCATGGATTATAACTTTTGTATATTAGCTAACCTACAATGGTTATAACTGAATATAAAAGTAGATAAATAAAAACATCTAAGGTCAGATATTACAGTAAACAAGCAAGAGAAATAAGCTGACATTCGTATGGAATTTAACAGACTGGGCACACAGCCTAAGTGGGTGGCAGCACTAGCGTTAGAAGTAAAACCGTGCTACCCAGAGAAGCAGCAGCGTGCACGACATCCAGACATTGATTCACACCACCCATACATAAGTCCCATTACTAGTTCCTCCCCAGCAGGTGTATCTGCAGTCAGTGTTCAGTGGTTGGACTTGTCAGAGTGACATCTTCACCATGAAAAAGGGAAGACCCAGGCAAATGATTTGTTTATCAAATGATTCAGGCCAATACAGTGCTAGCAGTCAAGAGTGCTGCCTCAACCTGGCTTTCCAGGTGATGAAACAAATTTCATTATAGTGCTAAGCCACATTTCAGCATGGAGGACGTACAGTTGGCACTGGCCCCTACAGCCTATTTCACGTGTATCCAAGCCAAGATGGTTCTGGCATAAGCGTTAGAATTTAGTTTCTTCCAAGAATTCTAGAAAAATAAATGCTCTAACATCGAGAATGGACAAAAGATGCCCGACCTTACCCACTTCTAACACTGACCTGCAATCACACACATGCACATTCTTCACATCCATGAACTTCACTGACAGCAGCCATGCCACACACGCTATGAAGATCATCCACCAGACAGAGCAATACACTGTCCACACCCAGGCTCACGTCAAAAGCAGTTGTTTCTGCAGTGAATGTACAGATGCTTTCTCTAGGGCAGGCTGGCAGGGCCTGGCGTGTGCCAATCCATTTCATGACTGGAATGATCTACAGAATTAAAAACATCTCTGCTGAAACGTTGTTAGAACCCAATGCTACAAATACAGGTGGCTTTCCTTTAAGCCCTCCCTCCCCATCTGCCCCACTTTTGTTTTCCTATAAAAATTGTCTTTACTGCACAAGTGACTACAGGAGGTTCTGAAAGAGAAATTGGACAATGCCATACAATCTTACAATCTTTCCCATGATTTCTGTTTTCCAAAAATGTCCAGAAACAGCAGCTTTAAGAGCTGTTTACAAGTCTTGTATGCATATTTTTACACCTGCCAATGTCATGAGACCAGTGACTGCCTGTTGGTCTCACTTTCGCCATATAGTTCAGGGATTCTCTGGCCTCTGCACCACCAGCGCCTGGTGCTAGTTTAACACTGGGGCCAAAAGCTGCTCCTGGAGGCCAGCAGAATGGCCTAGGGTTTGGTGCTGTCCTACTGTATGCCCTGTACAGCTCTAAGAAAGTCCAGTCTGAGTCTTTACACCCGATCCTTGCAGCTGTTGTAGGCGGTATTGATGGACTCCGACCCCACGCTGTGGATAGTGCTGGGAACTGGAAACGGATACCCTGGAGGCCGGATACAGTGTGGCCTGCCCAGAGCTGGACAGACTGATCGTCCGTAATTCTGAGTGTAGGGATCGTGAGCCCTGGGGTGCTAAGATGGAGCTTGAAGCGCCAGTGCTCAGCTGGGAGTCTGAAGGTAAGGAGTCCATGTTAATTGGTTGTGCCGGGCTCATGGCACTGCTAGGGCGGCTATGGAGGGAGTTTTTCTTTAGGAGGCTGATACTAGTGTTGCTCCCAGAATGCTGCTGGTTGCTGTAACCCCCAGAGTTTACGGTACACTGAGCCAGAGAGGATGAGGAAGATGAGGAGTCCGTAGAAGCAGAGTGTGCAGGGCTAGGATAGGACGTGGAAGTGAAAGAGGATTCAGTGAGCCCATGCCCTGTTCTCTGTAGTGAAGCTCGATAGCTGTACCCAGGAGATGGAACAGTGTGCCCTCTGTATGGAGAGGAATTCTGCTGGAAAATGTTCACAGATTCCGGCTGGGGACTGTCAGACTGCAAGAGCTAAAAAAACAAGAGGAAGACAATTATATCTTCATAAATTTTACCTCCATTTTTCCCCCTGATCTTTCAAATGGACATGAGGCATTGTGACATAATAAAAATTAATTATAAGAACCTTAGAATCTTTTTTTCAGTTGCTCATTTTCAAATGAAGAGCATCCTATGAGGTAAATGCTCCAGTTCAATGAGCAAGAACAACTTTTTACCCCAAAGGATGACTGAAGCTCTTTCCTTTATTTTACTCTTTTCAATGTTTCCTTTCTTTAAGGCATGAGCTGTAACACCATCTACTGATTTCCTCTTACCTGGTAGGTGTACCTGGAAGGGCTGTAAACTGATGGTCCTTTGGCAAGAGCCATTCCAAGAACGTCTGATGTGTCACCTTCCACGAAATCTAGAAGGCATAAAGAGCCAGACATTAATCATCTGTTTATCAAAAATCAGTCATTTCAAACAATTTACTCAGTACTTAATAAAGTCATCAATCAAGATACTATGTTTCTTACTGTTATGCCTTTGAAAATATTTAGAAAGCTCCTCTGACCATTATAAATTAGGTAAAAGGTAAAAACAAACAAAAAAAAACACAGATAAGGTGGCATCCCTACCCAGTTTAACAAGACAAAACCCTTAAGGACTAACATATTCCATAGATACTGCCCAGGTGGTCCCCAAAGCTTACTTCTTTTAAAGTTCATGAGATAGAGATTTTTTATAAGACCACCTTTTACAGACTTGGATTATATTTTGGTCAGCCTAATAGGATATGCTGGTATAATTTGTGCTCTATCGTTCTCGGCATTGGTGCAAATGTAGTCTCATTAATACTCCCTGAAGTACTGGAGGTAAAAATGCAAGACAACTGGATGAAGAGACAGCATGGACCAAAGATAAGAAATAAAAAGTAACCTTGTCTTTTTAGAGGTCAATAATGAAACAAACTTTGACTACTATGTTCAGTTTTGGAAGCTGTATCTTTACAAGGATGCTGAGAATGGAAATGATTCAGAGAACGGCTTTGAATTTTATTTATTTATTTATTTAGCTGTATTTATATTCCGCTTTTCACCGGGTCAAAGCGGTCAATTGGGGGATACATTTAACACGAGGGGATATGACACACATATGTTAATACTTACAGGGAACATGGGCAATGGAGGGTTAAGTGGCTTGCCCAAGACCACAAGGAGTGCCTATAGGACTAGAAATCCCAGTCCCTCCGGCCTGAGATTGCTGTCCCCAGGTGGGACTTGAACACCCGGCCCTCCAGCCTGAAGTACCTTGTCCTAACCACTAGACCACTCCTCCCTAATGATACAAGGCCTGCAACAAGAGCTGCAATCGGTACCGGATGAAGCGGCTGGCACCCCAGAGCATGGCACCAGTAGTTCTGCCGAGGTTGAAGCCTCGAGAATATCCTGGAGCCCTGTTACTACTTTGGAAGCCGAAGCCTCCCGCCAGGGCAATTTTGCCGGTGAAAGTCCCTCAAGGGCAATGCCAGAGGCATCTCGATGTTTAGGAGGAGATCTGCCCTTTGAGGACCGGCTAGATTTATTGTTTAGTTACCCAAGATCCATGGGAGGAAGACGAAGCCCTGGAAGACGTCGATGCCACGGAGGCTGCATCGGAGGGAAAAAGGGTGCTAAGTTTAGCAGCTCGGTTTTGCCGGCCCCTTTTCGACATGCTCCCACAGGCAACACACTCTGAAATAGAGTGGTCAGGACCTAAACATTTGAGGCACCAGTCATGGGTGTCGGTGACGGAGATGGTACCGCCACACTTAGAACACTTTTTAAAAACCGAAGCGGGTTTTTCCATTTTTAAGGAAAAATATTGGGCCTAGTGCCCAAAATGGCGCGTGGCACCTGAAGAGAAATTTACTGGAAAGACTCCAGAAAGAACTTTTTTTTTTTTTAAAAAAAGAAGAACCAGCGGTATCGGTGCAGCATTGAGGGAAGGCAGACGCGACCACAAAAAAGAATAGAAGGGATTTTTTTTTTCTGCGGTGACAGGATGTGCGACCTGTCAGCTCCGCGGAAAACGAAGAACTGCAGAGAGACAGTTGGGAAAGGCGGGAAGGCAGCACGCAGGTGCTGTGGGATGCTCCCAAAAGCTTTCCTATTGGACCTCTGGGGAGCGTTCCCGTGCAGGCTCCGTCGGTACCGACGGTACCCATATGTAAAGACTACATTCCTGCTTGTTCCTGGAGATCTAGCCAACAGTGCAGCTATAAAAACATGCAAAATTTTTGAATTTCATACGCTTTCTGGATCGGCCATGAAGATGACTCGGACCCTGACGTTGGAGGAGCCTGTTTGTGTGTCCTTTATGAACGAGGAAGGATTTTCAAGCCGTCAGATAGCCAGGAAAGTTGGCTGCAGTCAGAGCGCTGCTGTTAAGATTGAACAGAAGAAGAAAGAAACTGGTTCAGTGGTGGACAAGCCTCTTTCAGGTCATCCTCGTGCAACAACATCACGCCAGGACCGCGCACTATGACGCATTTCACTGACTAATCGGAAGTTGACCTCTACTCAGCTACTTCGAGAGTGGTCAGACAAGAATGAGGTTAGTGTCAGCTCATCAACAGTTCGTCACCGGTGCCTGCAGTTTGGTCTCCGGGGCTGCAAAGCACGGAATAAGCCACTGATGACTGACATACAAAGGCACAACCAGATCGTGTGGGCGAGAAAGCACTCAACCTGGTCGACTGAAATGTGGGAAAAGGTGCTATTCAGCGATGAAAGCACATTCTACCATTATTTTTCCCGCCATCGAGGAAAGGCTTACTGGCCGGTAGCTTATCATTTCTTCCCTATTACCACTTTTGTGAAGAGATACCGCATCAGCCTTTCTCCAGTACTGTCTCCAAGGATCTATTAAAAACATCCTTTAACGGCCCTACAAGAATCTCTAAGCTCTTTTAGTATCTTGGGATGTATTCCATCCGGTCCCATGGCCTTGTCCACTTTCAGTTTTGCAAGCTGTTTTAACACATCATCTTCTGTGAATGGTGTGGTATCTACTCCATTCCCATTTGTATATTTGCCAGCTACAGGTGATCCTTCTCCAGGAATTTCTTTAGTAAAAACAAAGCAGAAATATTTGTTTAGCATTTTCGCTTTTTCAATGTCACTTTCCACAAATCAATTCCCAGCACTTTTGAGTACTGCAATTCCACCTCTGATTTTCCTCCTCTTCCAAATATAGCTGAAAACTGTTTTGTCGCCACACTTCACATCTTTAGCCATCTTTTCTTCTGCCTATGATTTTGCTATCCTTATTTCCCTTTTTGTCTCCTTTAGTTTGATCCTGTATTCTTTTGTGTTTCTCTGTTTGCAAACTTCTGAATTTTGTGAAAACAGTGTTTTTTACCTTTATTTGTGAGCCACTTCTTTGGAGAACCAAATAGGTTTCCTTTTCCTCTTGTTTTTATTTACTTTCCTTAAACATATATCTGTTGCTCCTTTTATTACCTCCTTTAGTTTAGCCCATTGCAATTCCACTTCCCTTATCCCCTCCCATCCTGCCAACATCCCCTTCAGGTATTTGGCCATTTTACTGAAGTCAGTGTTTTTGAAGTCTAGGACTTTGAGCTTGCTGTGATTGGACTCCACCTTGACTTTTATCTCAAACCACACTGTGTGATGATCGCTGCTACTCACATGGGCGCCCACCTGGATATTCAACATACTATATCCGTTGGTGAGCACGAAATCCAGCATCGAGCTTTCCCTGGTCAGTTCCATCACCATTTGTCTATTCTTAATATCCTTGAGGAACATGCCCATGTACAACAGTTACAAAAGGACACTGGCCAACAGCATGGTGCTCTGGAAGCACCGCTTGCCAAAGGAATCCAAGGTTCTTGCCTCCCTATCTGGGGGGGCACTGAGGAATGTGTCTTGCTGCTCTTGATCCTTTTCATGGCCGACTCCACCACCAGAGAGTGGTGCGGGATTCGAGGCTTCTCAAACCCTGGGGCCTTCTGCATCCAGTAGATTGAGTCCAGCTGCCTGCTGACCGCTGGCACTATGAATAGGGTTCTCCTACTCCTCATTTGCGGCCCCTGCAGGATCTGGTGCACCAGCACAATCACAGCCTCCTGGCGGCCAAAGGGTACAGAAGGATCTCCAGTTCCTCTGTCCTAGGCTCGTCCTCTGACTCCAGGGAGAAGGGAATGGCCTTGGCCATATCTCACACGATGTCCTGGAAGGACATATCCTCCATAGGCGACTTCTGCCACTCAGGAAACCTCTGATTCTGCCTCGGTCTCCCAGTCATCGGAGTCCAACTCCAAGAGGATGTCAAGGTAACATCAGGCCTTGTCCCGATGTCAACTCTGGCTGCGCAGAGAGGAAGAGCGCCTCCGAGACTGATTGGGTGCTTCTGTGGCCTCACTGGGACATCAGACTCCGATACGCTTGATAGGGAGATGGCTGCAAGAACTGGTGTCAAGTCCGATCGTCGGCTGGATAAGTCTGCTTTGGCGGGCAGTATATGGGTTTCGAGAATCAGCTGCACTGCCTGTTGTGGCGATGCCCTAGGCACAGATGGGCACACTGGTTGCGTGGCAAACACTGCCACCTTATGGGCTCGAGGGCTCTAAGGCATTCCTCCAAGATTGCCATCTCCAAAGGCATAAGGGCTGGAATTATGACTTCAGCCACTGGCTCCAGTGCGCCCCTGTAGGGGAATCCACGACAGTGGGGAACATTGGGGCATTCCTGGCGTCCCTCTGGTACCCTGGATTACTCTCACTGGGGTACCTTAGCAGGCCGCTCCTGACCACCTCTCTCCACATTGCATCCGGAAGGACTCCAATGTTTGTGCATGTGGACATTGGCCCAGTACTCAGATGCCCCTCTTCGACAACAGGGTCGACGAAGTTGATTCTGGGTGAAGGTCAATGGAGATCCTTCGCTCCAGGTCACTGTGGCTCAGAGTTCACTCAGGCTCCTCTCGATGCTGATGCCTCTGTGGTGCCAAGGACACCTGGATAGATGCCGGGGTCAAACATACAGAATCCATCGGCTGGAAGAGGGACTCCTGCTGCTCCTCCCAACCCTTCAAGCCCCTTCTTGTCATCTGCAAGCATAAGTTACAAGAGGCGGGCTGGGGGTCAGGGCCCAAGCATTGAAGGCATCAGTTGTGCTGGTCCATGACAAAGATGGTCTGGGCACACTTGGTGCACTTTTTAAATCTGCTTGCTGGCTTCTGTGACATATGGAGTGGAGGAGTGGCCTAGTGATTGGGGCAAGGTACTTCAGGCCGGAAGGTTGGGGGTTCAAATCCCACTAGAGGACAGCAACCTTGGGCTGGAAGGACTGGGATTTCTAGTCCCACAGGTGCTCCTTGTGGTCTTGGGCAAGCCACTTAACCCTCCATAGCCCATGTTCCCTGTAAAATAGTTATCTTCAAGTTATAATGCCCTGTTCAATGTAATTTTGGTTTGTTCAATGTAAACCGCACTGATGCAGAATAGCGCGGTATATAAGAGAATGTAAATAAATAAATAAATATACGGGAACACTCTGTGGTAAGGTCAAATGGCTCGATGGTGCCAATCGCAGGAAAACAAGCAAGAAAAAAGGACAAAAATACGAAAAATGAAAGCGAAGGCACCGGAGTCAATGCTACCAATCAGTTCGGAGGTTGTGGGGGCTCTACCACCAGGCGAGGAATGCAGCCAGGGTCTGCGTGATCTGAATCCTGTCCTCCAAGCAGCCGGAAGGCTGTGTCCAATGGGTGCTGAGTGTCCACTGGGCCTACTGCATTTGGAGGTGGGCAAAGCGTGTGACGTGGATAGTAGATGCCATGTGCCTCAGCAGGTGGAACATCTGCCTGGCCATCACCACCAAGCAGCCCTGAACTTCCCTGGCTAGAGCGGAGAGGCGCAACATGCAGTCCTCCAGGAGGAAGGCCCGTGCCTGGGTGGAGTCCAGAAGATTGCCAATTAAGTTTAAGCGCTGGGCCGGTAGCAAGTGTGACTTCGGGAAGTTGACCACAAACCTGAGCTGCTGCAGAAGCCCTATGGTGCGCTGTGCACCAATGACAGGCAGTGCTACCAATGACAGGCAGTGAAAACTCAGTGAAAAGAGGACACCAAAGGGGCATAAACGAATTACTCCACGGAAAAAGACAACTGGAGAATATGGCACCGCGGCAGGTGGGAAGGCATGCACACATGTGCGATGGAGCCTCCCAAAAGCTTCCAATGGAAGCTGGGGAGCCTTCCCACGTGGGGCTCTGTCTGTGACATCACCCATAGGACTTACTTCCTGCTTGTCATGGAGAAACAACTGATCACCTTGAACAAATTCAGTCGTTAGGAACAGAGAATGAAATGCCAGTGGATCATTAAGGCTGTGCGGAGACAAGATGGCAGTTTCTCCAGTGTTTTTGTCCTCTCAGACGGGAGACTAAGCCAATTCAGGACCTGTTGTGGATATCATTTCCAAATGCCTCTCCAAATTAGAACACCACACCCAGGAGCTAGACCCAGAAACAAAGGACCCACAGAAGCGGTACCACAAGCAGCATGTGCACTCACTTGGTCCTACCACAAAGCTGACAAAACACACTGCTGCACTGCAGTTCCTGCTGAGTTACTGACCCTGAGCCTGACAGCATAAAGGCGGCTCAATACTCACTTAAGCGCTGATCCCGATCTGCAGGCCACCTGATACTAACACTGCTCCTTGCATGAAATGACCCCATGTGGGCCGGATAAAGCACAGTTACTTACCTGTAACAGGTGATCTCTGGGAACAGCAGGAATTAGTCCTCACATATGGGTACGTCGGTACGGACGGAGCCTGCGCGGGAAAGCTCCCCAGCTTCCCAGAAGGAAAGCTTTTGGGGCCTCCACTGCGCATGCGCGCTGCCTTCCCGCCTTCCTGACCAACTCTCCTCAGTTCGAGTTTAAAGCTGAGAGGAAAGGAAAGAGAGAGATAGATACAACTCCTAGGGGAGGCGGGTGGGTTGTGAGGACTAATTCCTGCTGTTCCCAGAGATCACCTGTTACAGGTAAGTAACTGTGCTATCTCCAGGAACAAGCAGGAATAAGTCCTCACATATGGGGACTCCCTAGCTAAGATGCCTGGGAGATCCCCTGAAGGGTATGAGACCCTGAAAGGTTCCTCATCTTCCTATGGATCTCAGGCATCCATTCAGGGAAGGTGGGCTGGAGTTGTTCAAGAATGGAACAGGTGTCTGAGGACAGCCTGACCAAACAAGGCATCCCGGCAGGAGTCCTTGTCCAAACAGTAATGGGCTGTAAAGGTATGAACCGAGGCCCAGGTGGCTGCTCGACAGATCTGGTCAATGGACACAGAGTTTAAATGAGCCATAGAGGTGGCCATGGCCCTCACGTTGTGAGCGGTGACATGGCCCTCCAGAGAAAGGTTCTTACTCTGGTAAGCAAAAGAGATACACTGAGCAATCCAATTGGAGTGTGTTCTTTTGGAGACTGGAAGTCCGAAATGAGAAGGATCAAAAGCAACAAAAAGCTGAGAAGACTTTCGATGTTGCTGTGTCCTGTGGAGGTAAAAGGCAAGAGCTCTTTTACAGTCTAGAGTATGAAGGTTCCTCTCTGCACTGGATGCATGAGGAGCTGGAAAAAAGACAGGTAAATATACCTCTTGATTAAGATGAAAAGGGGAGACCACTTTAGGCATAAAGTGGGGATTGGTCCTAAGGACCACCGTATCATGATGGAACCTTGTATAAGGTGGATTAGCCACTAGAGCTTGCAGTTCACTGATACGGCGAGCTGAGGTGACTGCAATAAGAAAAATAACCTTCCAGGAAAGAAATTTCAAGGAGGTAGTGGCTAAGGGTTCAAAAGGTGGCTTCATAAGCTGACCAAGAACCAAGTTTAAGTCCCATGCTACCGGAGGAGGTTGAATGGGAGGTTTAGTTAAGGTTAGGCCTCTCATGAATCTTGCAATAAGAGGATGAGAGGAAACAGGTTGTCCATTGATGGGCTTAAGTGATACCGCAATAGCACTCAAATGGACTCTTACTGAATTCGTTCTGAGTCCTGCATTGGAGAGATGCAGGAGATATTCCAAGAGAGAATTCAATGGGAGTGCTAGAGGGTTAAGACCCTTTTGAGCACACCAAATGGAAAATCTTTTCCATTTAAAAGCGTAAGAACGCCTAGTGGAAGGTTTCCTAGAGGCATGTAGGATATCCTTCACTTGCTGCGAAAGATTGAAGTGGTGAAGGTCTAGGCCTTCAGTAACCAAGCTCTGAGGTGAAGGGACTTGGGGTTTGGGTGCCACAAAGTCCCCTCCTCCTGAGACAGAAGGTCTGGAGCCACTCCCAAGTCCAGGGAGGGGGCTTGGGAGAGATGCAGAAGTAGAGGGTACCACACTTGGCGTGGCCAGCGTGGAGCTATGAGGATCATGGACCCTTGATCCCTTTGAAGTTTGAACAGAGTCTTGGGAATCAAAGGAATGGGAGGAAAGGCATACAGGAAGCCCTGACCCCAATGCAGGAGGAAGGCATCCTTGGCCTGAACTCCCAATTCTGGAACAGAACCGGGGAAGTTTGGCATTCCACTTGCAAAGAGGTCTATGTCCGGGGTTCCCCATTTCCGGAAGATTCTGAGTACCTGATCCATGTGCAGGGACCATTTGTGTGGAAGCAGAACTCGACTGAGTCTGTCTGCCCAAGAGTTTTGGATTCCTGGAAGATATACTGCCAGGAGATGGATTTGATGCTCTCTGGCGAAGGCCCATAATCTTAGAGCTTCATTGCAAAGCGACAGAGAGCCAGTCCCTCCTTGTTTGTTTATGTAAAACATGGCTACTTGATTGTCCGTGTGAATAAGGACTGTCATGTTGCTGAGGAGGGTATGAAAAACTTTGAGAGCCAGAAAGATTGCTCGAAGTTCCAAGTGGTTGATATGAAGGGTGGTCTCCTGTGGAGACCAAGTGCCCTGAGTGGAGAGATCTTGGAGATAAGCCCCCCAACCTGTTTGGGAGGCATCTCTTGTGAGGGTTGCTTGGGGCAACAATGGTTGAAAGGGGGCCCCCAACAACAGATTTTGAGTGAATATCCACCATTGGAGAGACCAAAAGAGACGATTGGAGTTTGCTATTTGGTCTGAGAGAGCTCCTGATGCTTGAGTCCACTGGGTGGATAAAGTCCATTGAGCTGCTCTCATATGTAGGCGAGCATAAGGCACCACATGCACTGTGGAGGCCATGTGGCCTAATAGTTGTAGCATCTCTCTGGCAGTCAAGTGGCTTCTGGACTGAGTCTGAGAGGCTAAGTGCACTAGACGTTGGCAACGGGCCTGAGGTAGATAGGCCTTTGCAGTGGTGGTATCCAACCAGGCCCCTATGAACTCCAGGGATTGCGTAGGGGTGAGTTGAGACTTTGGCAGATTGATCACAAGTCCCAGATACTGCAGGATGCGTCTGGTGCGATCCAGGGAAGTCTGAGCCTCGGACTGAGATGGAGCTCGGATGAGCCAGTCGTCCAGGTATGGGAAGACAAAAATTCCCAGGGTGCGTAGAAATGCAGCTACTATTGCCATGCATTTGGTAAATACCCTTGGAGCAGAGGCTAGACCGAAGGGAAGTACTCTGTACTGGAAATGTTTTCCTTGGAACAGAAACCGTAGGAATTTTCGGTGGGATGGATGGATGAGTATATGTGTGTACGCATCCTTGAGATCTAGAGAACAAAGCCAATCCCGACTCTGTAGGTATGGAAGGAGAGTACCTAGAGAAAGCATCTTGAATTTCTCCCTGTATAGAAATTTGTTCAATTCTCTGAGATCCAGAATGGGTCTGTACCCCCCTGTTTTCTTGGGAATGAGAAAATAAGGGGAGTAAAAACCTGATCCCTGTTGAGGAAGAGGAACCTCTTCTATTGCCTTTTGGGCGAGAAGAGTGGTCACCTCCTGACTCAACAGGTCTAGGAGAGATGGGGGAGAACTGAAACTTCTCACCATGGTATGGGGAGGAAGGTTGGAGAAATGTAGTTTGTAGCCCTCTCTGATGATAGAGAGGGTCCATTGTTCTGATGTGATTTGCTCCCATCTGGGAGCAAAATGAGTTAACCTTCCTGGAACGGTGAGAGGTTCTGGTTTTAGAGCCAGAAAGGTTAAGTTCTCTAGATTTAAGTCAAAAACCCTGAGGGGGTTGGGACTGTTGGGCTGTAGCAGCCCCTGCAGGTTTTGCCCTGGCCTGTTTAGGCTGCTGACGCTTAGGAGCAAAGCGAGCTGCAGAAGATTGTTGGCCAGTATTTGTGGCAAATCTGGCCTTCTTGTAGAAAGGCTTTTTGAAAGATTTTTTCTTGACAGGGGTAGGGGTAGAGGTAGACTTAGAAAGTCTATCTAATGCAGCATTTTCTGCATCCATTTGAGTGGCTTTGATTTGCCACTCCTTACCAAACAGATTCTCACCTGTACAGGGCAAATTTCCCAACCCATCTTGGACCCAGGGTTCTAGATCAGAGGCCTGGAGCCAAGCAATTCTGCGAGCCGCAATGGCAATACCTGAGGCTCTGCTAGCACCCTCAAAGGAGTCAAAGGCTGCTCTGTTGGAGAACTTTGAAATATCTTGGGTATGCTTTAGCAAAAGAAGGAACTCCTCCTTTCTATCCTCTGGGATAAAGGGGAGAAAATGGCGTATCTTTAATGCAATCTCCTTCAGAAACATGCCCATATAGAGGCTGTATGAGTTGATTCTGCCAATAAGCATACTTGCTTGGAAGATTTTTCTTCCAAAAGCATCCAGAGTCCTACATTCTCTTCCTGGGGGAGTAGAAGAGTGTCTTTTAGTACTCTTTATCCTTTTCATAGCTGACTGCACCACAATGGAGTGGTGAGGGAGCTGAGTTTTTTGAAACCCAGGAGAAGGGGGGACACGATACATGGTGTCCAGACGACGAGAATGTGGAGATAGGGTGAGAGGAGTCTCCCATAAGTCCATCATGTGTTCTTGAAGAATTTCATGGATGGGCAAGGTGACTGCCTCTTTGGGAACCTTAGAGTATCCTAAAATGTCTAACTTTTATGCTCTAGGTTCTTTTTCAGAGGTTACAGAAATAGAAAAACCTTTAGCTACTTCAATGATGAAGTCTTGAAAGGATAAATCCTCTGGAGGAGACATTCTCCTCTTTGGAGAAGAGGGCTCCTCAGGTAGAGTAAGGGATACTTCAGCAGAGTCATCTGATGAATCAGAATCATCAGAAGACTCAAAGTATCGTCTGTTTGCTTCCAGGGATCGATAAGCTATCGACATTGGGGGTACCCGGAACCGGATCGGTATCGGGAAAAACCCCGGAACCGGAATCGGTATCCTGGTCAATGTGGATGGCCTGGGTACCGGTATCGGTTGTGGTACCGGAACCTGAGTCGGTACCGCAGGGTGCGGTACTGAGGGCGTCGCAGCCTTAATGAAAGTGAAAATGGCCTGCTGCATGGATTGAACTGTTTGATCCATGGACGCCACGACTGTCTGGATGTCGGTACCGGATGAATGAGCCGGTACCCCAGAACAGTAATAGGTGATCGGTCGAGGCCGTGCCATCGATGTCAACCTGTAACCCCATAGGAGGAGCTTTGAAAGCCGGAGCTTCCCATCGGGGTTGTTTGGCTGGGGCAGGGTCCTCAGGGTCAAGCCCAGGGGTATCTCGATACTTAGAGGGAGATTTGCCCTTTGAGGACCTGCCAGAGGAATGTTTGGTTACCTGAGATCCATCAGGAGAGGAAGACCTGGAAGATGTTGATGCTGGAGTATCTGTAGAAAACAGCATGTGAAACTTGGCTGCCCGGTTCTGTAAGCCACGTTTAGACATCAAAGAACAGGATGGGCAATCCGGAATGGAATGGTCAGGTCCCAAACATTTAAGACACCATTCATGGGTGTCTGTGACTGAAATAGTACCGCTGCACTTGGTGCATTTTTTAAACCCAGAGGCTTGTTTCTCCATGAGGGAGAATTTGTGAAGGCCTAAAGGCCTCACAAAACAAACACACCAAGTGAGGAAAAAAGAAGATTTTTTTTTTTTTTTTTAGAAATAAAGGAAAAAAGACCGGCGGTACCGGTCTGAAATCGGGGAAGGCAGACACGCGGCCAAAGAAATAAATTAAAATAACAACTTCTTCAGCGGTGACAGGAACACGACCTGCTGGCTCCGTGGAAAAAGAAGAACTGAGGAGAGTTGGTCAGGAAGGCGGGAAGGCAGCGCGCATGCGCAGTGGGAGGCCCCAAAAGCTTTCCTTCTGGGAAGCTGGGGAGCTTTCCCGCGCAGGCTCCGTCGGTACCGACGTACCCATATGTGAGGACTTATTCCTGCTTGTTCCTGGAGATCAGACAACAGCATGGAAGGTCCCTCCTCCCCTCCCCCACAGCTCATTAGCTCTCCTTAGCAGAGCATGCTGAGTTTGACAGTAAACAAAACTCTTCTAAAAGACTGCATGCCACTCCCAGCGCTGCAAATTGCATCTCCAGTCCTTAGGACTGAGTCTGAACCTAGTCAATGCTCTCAGGCAATGTTCCCTCTAATTTTCTGTAGGCTGTGTGCGCATAAAATATCAGCTGTGTGCAGCTTTTGAAGGAAGGTTAAATTTTTGTGTGCCACATAACGACACTCAGAGTTATATACTTTAAAATTTGACTACACGTCAGAATACAGTATGTACACCACATTGATTTTAATCAAATTAAATGAAAATAGACGATTACTAAATGAAGCGGGAAATTTCTATTAATTGCAATCATAACTTTTACATTTTAAGACGTCTGTGTTGTTTTCTATCAGAATCAGAGCCGTAATTTTTGTGCGCTCTGTTGTAAAGTATGTGCGCTCGCTCAGCGAGGTGTGTGCGCACGCACAGCTTAGAGGGAACAGTGCTCCCAGGGCATTCTAACCCTCCCTTCAGGGCCCTAAAATTGTATTAGCCATATGGGACCCTTCCCCTCTCCCAAGCCAAATCACTCACCCTGTTAAATTGTAGCAAGGTCCCCACCTTATTTTCAGCAGGCTAGCAGTACCAGCAATTAAGGGAAAAGCACAGCCACAAGATCCATCTGTCCCTATTAGCATCTTTTTTAAAATTTTATTCCAATTCTGAATAGCACTGCCAGGAGGAAGGGGGAAGGGAGTTAGAGGAAGACAATTGTCCAAATATTGGTTATCCTTGGCAGGAGTCAACTTATTGCTCAACTGGGAAACTAGTTCTCCAACTGGGCCTAGGAGCTACCACACAGACCAGAACAGAGCTGCAAGGGACTGCTTAGTCACACATCTGCTGAAGACAGAATACAGAGGTGCAAGTAGCTATAAGGAGCATCTTATAAGCCAAAGCATACAGCTCATCTCTCTCTCCATCTTCTGGATGATATATACAACCCATGTGTTCTAGACTGGTCTGGTGGACAAAAAGGAAACGCTATGTAGAAATTCTGGATCATAGTTGATCTCCCCAGTTGGCTTCATTGACTGATATCGAAGGGGATGGATCAGAGGAAGAAATTCTGCTTCAGTGTCAGTGATATGGGAGCATGAGCTTCAGTCTTGACTCTAGCTTGTTTCACCATCTTTGCTGCCAGAGCAATCCTGTGGATAGTGTAAGACATTCCCACCATTCTCCAGATGATGGGCAGGACTATAAAGTAGGATGCTAATCTGAAGTTGAGACAGGTTGACAAAGAAATTTTCATAAAGCAGAAGCAAGCATGTGGTTCTGCAACAGAGGGCAGGACACTGTGTGCCTGATGTTCTGGCCAGTATTACTGGAACAGCCCCTGGGTACTTCCTGATAGCCGAGGGACAAAGATGCCTCTCTCCGACTTGAGAGATGGGATATCTGGGAAATCCATGGCTGCTTAGCTGTTGGGATGCCCTGAAATCCAATGGATTTAAGACTCTTTTTAAGGTGGCCCTTTATCTTATGAGTGCCAGATGGAGTAAAGCTTCTTTTGGGGGAGCACTCTAATTCACAGAAAAAAAAGAGTAATTACTCACCTGTAGCAGGTGTTCTCCAGGGACAGCAGGAATCAGTCCTCACATTGGTTGACAATGGCGTCAACCAAGCCCGCACAGATCCACTCCCCAGTTTTCACTGAAAGCCTTTGGGAGTTACACTGCACATGCGTTGTCACCTTCCCACCCAAGGATGCTATCTTACCTTAGTATGATGACATAGCTTAATCAAGCAGAAAAAAGAAAACAACTCCATGTGTAGAAGGGAGGATTGTGAGAAATGATTCCTGCTGTCCCCGGAGAACAACTGTTACAGGTGAGTAACTACACTTTCTCCGGGAACAAGTAGGAAGTCAATCCTCACATATGGAACTCCCAAACTACAGGCTACAGAAAAACCCTGTAGAAGCCAAGGGCAACCCAAAAACGGACTTTAAAGGACAGCAAGGAGCACTGGTTGACTGGAAGTCTGGCACTGCAGTACCAACATCAAAGATGCAATCCTCTCTCCAGCAGCCTGAATACAAAGGCCTGGAGGGAAGGAGTTGCACTATTCCCCAAAAAGGTGACGAAGTACTGCCTGGCTGAAGGCTCTATCACACCGAGAGCTCTCCTCCAAGCAGTAGTGTGCTGCGGAGGTGTGGACAGAGTGGCAGCCCAGCAGATATCCAGCAAGAGCACTGAACACAGGTTGGCCACAGAAGCCGCCATGGCACGTACGTTGTGCACAGTGACATGTTATTGCAGAGAAAGCCCAGCCTGCTCATAGGTGAAGGAAACACAGTCGGCCACCCACTGTGAGAGGGTGCACTTGGAGACCGCCACCCCAAGATGGCTGGGGACAAAGGAGACAAAGAGCTGTGCTGAGTGGCAGTGGGACTGCATCCTCTGGATGTAAAAGGACAATGCCCTCTTGCAATCAAGTGTGTGCAGAGAGGCCTCCGCCATGGAGGAGTGAGGCCCGGAAAAGAAAATGGGAAGCACCACCTCTTGATTCAGGTGGAAAGGAGAGACTACTTTGGTAAGAACTTGGGGTGGGTCCGAAGGACTTTTCTGTTCTTGTGGAACTTGGTGTAGGGCACGTGGTCAACCAGCACCTGCAGCTCACTCACATGTCAGGCTGAGGAGAGCATCACCAGGAAAACGACCTTCCAAGACAAATACTTGAGATAGCGCATTGCCAAAGGGGGGGGGGGGGGGAGTCATGAGCTTCCCCAGCACCACATTTAGGTCCCATACCAACTGCAGTGGGAGGACTGGAGGACAGGACAGGAGTCGTCCTCTCATGAAACGGCCCACCAGGGAGTGCACCGAAACCGCCGAGTCGTCAACAGGATGGTAATGCACTGAAATAGCACTAAGATGCACCCTGACAGTGTTCGACTTCCAGCCAGCCCTGGAAAGATGCAAAAGAGGCCCCCATCCATGCACTAGACAGATAACCTGGGCCATTTAAAGGCGTACGCTCAACGCGTGGAGGCCTTACGCGAAGCTAGCAGGACATCCTCCACCTTCCGCGAGGCACAGAAGTGTGCTATGGCTAACCTCTCAGGATCCAGGCTATCAGAGTGAGGGACTGGAGGTTGGGGTGCAAAAGCATCCGTGTCTCCTGTGACAGCAGGTCTGGGGAGCTCCCCAAAAGCAGCGGGTCTCTCCGAGCGTGCTGCAGAAGCAGAGGAAACCTGGATTGCCTGGGCCACCTGGGAGCGATGAGGATGATGGAGGCCGTTTCCACTCGAATCTTGAGCAGCAACCAGGGAATCAGGGGTGTAGGCAGGAATGCGTGCAGGAGTCCCTGGGACCAAGGGAAAAGGAAGGTGTCCGCCACCTCCCTGCCCTGGGCAGGCCTCTGGGAACAGAAGCACGATAGTTGCGCATTCTCCAGACTGGCAGAGATCTATCTCTGGGGTCCCCCAGTGACGAAAGACCTCTCAAAGTACTGCTGGGTGGAGCTGCCACTTGTGGGGTTGAAGTACTCGGCTCAAGCAGTCTGCCAGCACACTGTCCTGGCCCAACAGGTAAACTGCCCAGAGGGAGATGTTCTGCCCTACGGCAAAGTTCCACAGGTGAACAGCTTCTCAGCAGAGGTGGTACAAACTCTTCCCCCCCCCCTGCTTGTTGAAGTAGTACCGCACTAACTGGTTGCCCATCTGGGCTCGAACCACCTGACCCTGAAACACCTGAAGGGCACTGCATACCGCTATGAGCTCTACCAGATTGATCTGCAGAGCACTCTCTCCTAATGACCACTGGCTCTGTGACTGCAGGTGATTGCAGTGGGCTCCCCAGCCCAGTTTGGACACGTCTGTCGTGAGGACGTGCTGAAGTGGGGTGCCCAAAGAGCAGGCCAGTTCGGAGGTTGTGGGGGCTCTACCACCAGGCGAGGAATGCAGCCAGGGTCTGCGTGATCTGAATCCTGTCCTGCAAGCAGCTGGAAGGCTGTGTCCAATGGGTGCTGAGTGTCCACTGGGCCTGCTGCATTTGGAGGTGGGCAAAGCGTGTGATGTGGATAGTAGATGCCATGTGCCTCAGCAGGTGGAACATCTGCCTGGCCATCACCACCAAGCAGCCCTGAACTTCCCTGGCTAGAGCGGAGAGGCGCAACATGCAGTCCTCCAGGAGGAAGGCCCGTGCCTGGGTGGAGTTCAGAAGATTGCCAATTAAGTTTAAGCGCTGGGCCGGTAGCAAGTGTAACTTCGGGAAGTTGACCACAAACCTGAGCTGCTGTAGAAGCCCTATGGTGCGCTGTGCAGCATTGCACACCTCCTCCAGAGAGTCAGCTTTGATGAGCCAGTCGTCCAGAAAGGGGAAGACAAACACTCCTAGAAGACGGAGGCGGGCGGCAACCACTGTCAGGCATTTGGTGAATACCTGAAGAGCCGAGGATAGGTTGAAGGGAAGCACCCTGTATTGATAGTGTCATCCGCTGCCGATAAATCAGAGGTACTGACAGTGCCTTGGATGGATCAGTATATGGGTGGAGGCATCTTTGAGATCCAAGGAGCATAGCCAACCTCCCTGCAGGAGGTAAGGCAGCAAGGTTCCAAAGGATACCATTTTGAACTTTTCCTTGACCGGGAAGCGATTGAGGTCCCACAGATCCAAGATGGGCCAAAGGTCCCCTGTCTTCTTGGGCACAAGGATGTAGCGGGAGTAGAATCCCTGGCCCTGCAGAGGTTGGGGAACTGATTCTATCACACGATCCTCGAGCAGGACTTGAGTTCCCTTTGCAGGAGCTCCCTGTGCAAGTAGTCTATGGGTCATTCCCCTGGGAAGAAGGGAGGAGGTAGTTGAAGAAAATGAAGGAGGTACCTCTCCTGGACCACCTGCAGTACTCGGGCATCTGTGGTGATGTCCGGCCAGATGTGTGAAAAGTGGACCAGCTATCCTCCCATGAATCTTGGACCCATTACCTCCTGGGGGAGGGAAGCTATGCCCAAGGAGTCAAAAGCCACCCCCCCCCCACACACACACAGGCTGCAGCTGGGGCGCAGTTTGGGGCTTAGGGATTTTTTGCTTTCGGGGACTGTGCCCCTGGCCCATGGCCTGCTGCCCCTGTTGGAGAGCCTGATAGGCCGAAGACTGAGGGTATTTCCCATAAGCCTTCTTGGTCTTCGGGTGGAAGGGCTTTTTCCCCCAAAGCCTTCCAACAGAAAGGTCAGCAGTCTTCCTGGACAGCCTGGCTCTGGTCAGGAATTCTGTCTCCAGCTTGACCACCTTCTCAATCATGGGCTTGCCAAAGATATTTTCTCTCCAGAAAGGATCGTTGGCCAAGTTGTCCTGAACCCACTGCTTCACATCAGAGGACTGTAGCCAGCCCAAGTCTGAAACGTGGAGCATTCCTTGACAGAGGAAACCAGGGCCTGGAAGTGCTCAAGAGGTTCACCTGTCAACCCAGCCAAGAATCCAGCGAGCTCCTTCGCAAGTTCCTGTAGGGTCCATACCCATTGTACAGCTGGTATGCCTGGATCTGGGCTGTGAGTAATGGGTAGTCCATAAAAATGAATTCCTGAATTCCTTTGCTCCCTGGCCCGATTCTGGTTCCATTTAGGTAGAAAACAAAGTTTGAAGCCAATCAAATAATATTTAGGGGTGGCTCAACAAGTCTTGAGATTTCCCCCTGGGAGCAGATGACGAAATGTTGCATCATCTTGTATCATCCACTCAGTTCTACGCTGATTACATTTGATTGCGTCATATTTGAACTAATCTCGTCTCTGAGAGGTGGCAAAGACATTGCACTATTATCTTTGTATCTTTATTCTTTTCAGATGGCGAAAAAACGTGGTTTTTATCTCATTGAAGAAATGTCCACCACAATTCTGGGGACCAAGCTCCCCAGCAAGGAGCAAGTGTTAAGTGTATTTTTACATCACCATATGACATTAAACAAAGGCGTTAGTGAAAGTGCATCTATTGTAACAAGTGAAGTAGAAGCTTACTGAGAAAAGGCCAGTCTTCCTGTTCAAAGAAATGACAAAATTCAAGAAAAAGTAAAGAAATTGTTCAATCAGTGGAAACTTTTGAAGAAAAACAAAGGGAGAGGAGGGAAACAAGAGGCAAATGAAAAAGAATTCCAGGTTGCAATGAAAAACCTATTTGATGTAGCGCATGCCAATGCAATGTCTTTAATTCATATTCAAGATGACAAAGAATTCTTAATAGCGCAACGAGAACCAGGGCGCCGTGGCTCAATGTGCGCGATGGACAAGAAACTGGCCAACACGGAAGCAAGATCGCAACAGCGAGAAGAACTGAAAAGGCGCAGACAAAAACATGTTGCCGAAGCAGAGGCAACTACAAGTCAAATTCAGCTGGAAGGATCTTCTTCCTCAGCAGAGTCAGGTGAAGACTCGTCGACATCTGCGGATTCAGATAATGGACAGAAGAAAGCAACTCCACAAACGAAGCAGTTTCGACCTAACAATGTCTGGACCCCAGAGCTTACAGCTGCCCTGGATCGGACAGGGACAAGGGATCGCAATGCTCTGTTTGTGGTAGCTGAAACCGCTAGATGTCTGGGACATTATCCTGGGGAGCTCAATATCAGCCGCTCCAGCGTCAAGCGCCATAGAGAAAAGCAACGTCAGCAGCAATGGACGGACCTGCACAACGCATTCAAAGCCGAAGGCAAAACATGCATTGTGCATTGGGATAGCAAGTTATTGCCATCTCTCCTCTGTTCAACCACATCCGTTGACCGCCTTCCAGTTTTGATAACGGCTGTCTCCACTACAGAAACACAACTTCTTGGTGTACCAAAACTGACATCAGGAACGGGCGAGAATCAAGCTGCAGCAGTTTATGAACTGTTACAGGAATGGTGTTTGGATGAAAAGGTTGCAGGCTTCTGCTTTGATACAACTGCATCGAACACGGGACGTCGATCAGGAGCGTGCATTCTTCTAGAACAGAGACTCCGTCGCACAGTCCTTCATTTGGCATGCCGCCATCACATTTACGAAATAATTCTTGGTGCAGTATTCTCTACATGCTCTGGAGCTTCATCGGGTCCCGATGTCCAACTCTTTCGCCGTTTCCAAAATAATTGGGGCTCCCTTGACAAGTCCAACTATCAAACTGGAAAAGACTTGGAGGTGCTGCAACCTGACAGGGATCGCATCATGAAGTTTGCGGAATCCAAGTTGGCACAGGGCAATCACCGAGATGATTACCTGGAATTCTTGGAGTTAACGATTGTCTGCCTTGGAGGGAATCTTCCTAGTTTCAATTTCAAGAAACCCGGAGCTTTCCATCATGCCAGATGGATGGCAAAAGTCTTGTACTGTCTCAAGATTTGGATGTTCCGAGGACAACTCAAAGATCTTACCCAACGGGAGGAGTCCTGTGTTCGTGATGTGAGCATTTTCTCCATCCTGATTCATGTGGAAGCCTGGTTTTCTGCCCCTGATGCCGCAGTTGCTCCTCGAACAGATTTGGAGATGCTGAAGAAACTACACTCTTACCACAATGACCGTGTTGGAAGAGCGGCCAGAGACAAACTGCAACAGCATCTGTGGTATGTGTCAGAGGAGCTTGTGGCACTGTCACTGTTCAATGAAGCTGTTTCAGCACTGACAAAGCAGGCCATAGTGTCGGCCATGATCCCGGCAGAATCAGATGAAAGCGATGAGGATGACGACGAAGATGAAGATCCCCCAAAGCGGGTTGAATTGAAAAGTTCCATGATTCCACCACTTGAATCTTTTGCAACTCGCAAGTCAATCCGTTTCCTGAAACACCTCGACATCAACAGTGATTTTCTTAATGCAGACCCAGAAGACTGGGAAGAGAATGCATCATTCAAAGACGGTCTGAAGAACGTAAAAAATCTTTCAGTGATCAACGATGTGGCTGAGCGAGGGGTCAAACTCATTGAGGAGTTCAACAGCCGACACCACAAAAGAAGAGCAACTCCAGTTCCTTCTGGGTGTTGTCTCGCAACACCGTAAGATGTTCCCCACATCATCAAAGTCCTTACTAGCATCTGGACCACATTGAGTGCTTGGCAAGCATGATACCCCCGTCTATGAGCGGATAATACCCAGTGGTCTGACGAACCCTGGGGGGAATCCAGGGGCCTGATAGATAGGGACCTTGAGCCACCCCTAAATATTATTTGATTGGCTTCAAACTTTGCACATATTGTTTTCTACATAAATGGAACCAGAATCAGGCCAGGGAGCAAAGAAATTCATACTTTTATTTTTTCCCCTATGGTAGTGGACTGAGCATGGAGCCCTGCTAGCTCTTTCTGCCAAAGGCATCCATGGTGCAAGCCTCCCTACCCAAGGGCAGAGGAGTGTGTCTTTATGCGACGCATGGCCGATTCCACCATTATGGATTTGAGAGACAGGTGTGTCTTTTGAAAGCCGGGCTCCAGTCAACTCGATACTGAGTATTGAATCGACTGTTCACAATCGGCACCATCACCAAGCTCTCCCATATCCTGAACAATAGCCTCTCAAGCATGGGGGGCATGGGCACTGTCAGTGCCTCCTTCAGGGGACTCAAAGTAGGATGTCCACATCCTCAGTACTAGACTCATCCTTGGGCACTGCCACAAAGGTGACGGCCTGGGACATCTCCCTCAGAAAGTCCAGACAGGCAAGGTCCTCCAGAGGGGACTGCCTATGATGGTGAGGGGGCATCCCGATGGAGGATGGTGTCGGGAGACTCCTCATCCGACCTGGAGTCAGAGGAATCGTCAAGAGCAGAGCGATCTCCCCATCAGCTGTGCATCGATGACGCCTGGTGCTGGTGCTTCATGGCCACAACGTCCAGTGGCGAGTCACATCTCGAATCTAATGCAGATGGAGTCTGTCTCGGACGAGCCAGCTTCTCCAGGATCAGCTGAGTCTCCTCCAGGGAAGTTCTTGCCGAGGATAGTCTCGAGGTTGGCGCCGAAGACCCAGAGGTTCCGGGCATCAGGCAGTGCAGCGCCTCAAGGAACACAGCAAAGTGGCATTCCAGGGCTGCCATCCTGGCCTCTATGCCAGTTGGCTCTGCAGCAGCTGACTCTGGTCTCGAGGTCATCGAACACAGAGCCAAGTCCCTCGTCAGGGAATCATCGATGGTGATGGCATCGGGGGACCTGACCTGATCCGATGCCCTGGGAGTCTCCTCCCACTGAAGCTGTTTGGAGGCCCGCCCAGGCGCTGGAGGTTATACCTGCTGGTCTGGGATTGGATCTTGCCTTTGGCTTAGATGACTTCCTGGAACTACAGCGAAGGCTTTTGGAGGACAATCCCTGGTCCAAGGCTCCACGACCCCGGGCTCCGACCGAGCCCAGGCACGTGACGAGTTGTCTGATGCCAGTTCCGAGGGCAGGGATTCAACCCCCGATGCCAGTCCCAAGGCAGACTTAAATCCAAACAGCTCCCCCTGCCACTTTTCACAATCCTTCCGGGTCCTCGCCGACATCTGCTGGCAGGTAGACTCGTCGTGGTCTGCCCCAAGGCATTTAATACAGTAACTGTGGTGGTCTGTGATGGACATAGTGTAGATGCATTTCCCACATTGCTTGAAACCGCTCATTGAGGCCATAGTGGGAAAGACAGCACCCACAAGGTCAAATTCTGTCATTTCAATCAGCCAGGCCACGAGCAAAGACCTGTGTGCCAAAAAAATGAGAGTAAAAGGGGGACCAGAGAAAAAACACGATGCAGAGATGGTGGACTCGAGTGGCAGAAAGGTGATCGGAACTAATCCTAGCAAAAAGCACGAAGAAAAACTGGTGAAGAAAAAAGACTAATCAGGGACAACAGAGAGGACACGTCTGTAGGGCTCCATGGAAAAAAGATGACTGAGGTAAGATGGCACTCTTGGATGGGAAGGTGACCGCACATGCACGGTGTAACTCCCAAAGGCTTTCTGTGAAAGCTGGGGAGTGGATCCGCACAGGCTCAGTAGGTGCAGTCATCCATATGTGAGGACTGACTGCCTGCTTGATCCCAGAGAAGAGGTGGTTGGCATTCCTGTAGGGATGTTACCCATGACTGAAGTGGTATTTAAAGGTGCGGAAGAATTGAAGGAAATATCGATACATCGGGAAGATGTATTACAACTATTAGATAAACTGAAGAGTAGCAAATCACCTGGGCCGGATGGTATACATCCAAGGGTGTTGAAAGAACTGAAATACGAGATTGCAGACCTGCTATTAGTAATCTGTGAACTATCATTAAAATCATCTCTAATACCTGAAGATTGGAGGATCGCCAATGTAACACCAATTTTTAAAAAGGGTTCCAGGGGTGATCCGGGAAACTACAGACCGGTGAGCCTGACATCAGTACCGGGAAAAATGGTAGAAACCATCATAAAGAATAAAATTACTCAGCATGTAGATAGTCATGACCTAATGGGAGACAGCCAACATGGCTTTAGACAAGGAAGATCTTGTCTTACTAATCTGTTATGTTTTTTTGAAGGAGTGAATAATCAGGTGGACAAAGGTGAGTCGGTTGATATTGTGTATCTGGACTTTCAGAAAGCCTTTGACAAGGTCCCTCATCAGAGACTTTTGTCAAAACTAAAGAGTCATGGGATAGGAGGCAGGGTACTATTGTGGATCAGGAACTGGTTAAAAGATAGAAAGCAGAGGGTAGGGCTAAATGGCCAATTTTCCCAATGGAGAAAGGTGAATAGTGGTGTACCCCAGGGATCTGTGCTGGGTCCGCTGCTTTTTGACATATTCATAAATGACCTGGAAAGTGGAATAACGAGTGAGGTTATCAAATTTGCAGATGACACAAGGCAGAGGAGAGACTGCTCTAAAGTGAAATTTTACTTACCATTAATTTCCTTTCCTGTAGTCCTGCTAGACCAGTCCAAACAAATGGGTTATCTACCCCTGCCAACAGATGATGGGAGGCAGAGAAAAAACAAACTATGCCATGACATCACTAAAAATAACAAAAAGAGACCACCCCCCAGAATGAACTGCACTAACTAGGATACAAAACCAAAGAAGGGGACAGCGTATAACAATAGCTCCATATACCTCCCTTGTACATCATATAATAAAAGGATACATCCCTTATGTTTCAAAACATCAATATATCAGTATTGCACATTATAATACCTAAATAGCACAATTATAATACAAAATCACAAATACCTACTACAAAATACTGTAATACAAAATTTCAAAGCTAAAACAGTACACAGTTCTTTATACAGATATCCACCAAAGCCCCTATTCAAAAACAGGCCCACATTATAACAGCTATTATAGCAACAAAGTTACAAACAAGCATAACACTGCATCAGAAATGTAACAAATGCAACAAAATGTTACTACAACGGTGCTAGAGCCTTAATGGAAAAAGCAGTCCTGAGAGCAGAAAGCTCCCACCAATAATGTTAGAAACGTGATCAATAATAGTCACAAAGCTGCAATAATCTCATTTAAAGTGTGCTCTAAGCGCAATAAAGTCAGCTGTGGGCTGAAACAGTTCAGTTCACAATTTTCTTCACAGCCAATGTCCCCAGATGCTCAAATAAGTAGTGTGTCAGCAACACAGCAATGCAACAAATACCACAGCTGCCGCAACTCTTCGCACAGCGAGGCATAAAAGATCATAAAAGGCATCCGCCAAGAACGCCGCCAGGCGGGCCATCTTGGCATCATCCTGGAGAAGTTGAATCCATTGGAGAAGGGCAGGAGCTCAAAGACCTCCACAAGCCACTACTTGCACCACCAGAGAGGAAGTCAAAAAAGCAGTCTTCAGAAGACCTTTCACATTTCAATGCTGCTGTACCTGAAGGGCAATCCCGCTCCCTCCATGGGAATGGTGGTGCACTTGGTTACTGCATTGATCAGGGCGTCCACCTTGGGGAAAACACAGCCACCTGTCCAGGTCTTCTTGTGACCAGGCATAAATACAACCCAAACGCTGAACATTCTTAAGGGCCACATCAGGACATTCCCACTCTGCGGAGACCATCTGCTGTAATTCCAGCAGAAAGGGAAAGGCCCTGGAAGGTCTCCTAATAACCACCAAGATGGGATCAGAGGTTGACTGAGCCTAAGCTTCCCCTAAGAATCTGGAATACTTAGCCCACTGGAAATCTGAACAAGCAAGGACAGGATCTCCTCTCGCCAAAGACGCACCACCCTTGAGTCGCTATTGTGATCCAAAGGGGAAAGCTGCCCTTCCTTCATTTCTGATGCACAGGAAAGCACAGTTACTTACCTGTAACAGGTGATCTCTGGGAACAGCAGGAGTAAGTCTTCACATATGGGTATCGGTACCGACGGAGCCTGTGCGGGAACGCTCCCCAGCGTCCAGAAAGAAAGCTTTTGGGAGCATCCCACAGCGCCTGCGCGCTGCCTTCCCGCCTTTCCTAACCGCCTCTCTCCAGTTCGAGTTTTAAGCTGAGACAAAGAGAGAGAGAGAGGAAAGGAAAGATAGATACAACTCCTAGGGGAGGTGGGTGGGTTGTGAAGACTTATTCCTGCTGTTCCCAGAGATCACCTGTTACAGGTAAGTAACTGTGCTATTTATTTATTTATTTAAAGTCTCTTTTATACCGCGCTATTGACATCAGCGCGGTTTACAGTGAACATTAAACTACACATCTCAGCTTGGTGATTTGTGCTTATACTAAACAGGTATCATAACGGATATACATTAAAACAATTTCTTAACAGGGAAAAACATGATAAATATATACAAAACCACTTTATGTAGCTATATAAAGGGTTAAATGGACTGTACAAGCATCTCATAGTGGAGGAAGGTTAAATGTGTGATTGCGAGTATTCAGTCAAGAATGTGAGATGCATGCGCTTGAGGAGCTGCGTTGAGGTGTGGAAGTGGGTGGATGTGAGGTGGAGACTATCTCCAGGAACAAGCAGGAATGAGTCTTCACATATGGGGACTCCCCAGCTAGAGATGCCAGGGAGATCTCCAAGGTTGTGAGTCCCTGAGAAGGGCTCTACCTGCCCCCATGGATCTCGGTCATCCAACCAGGGATGGGGGGGTAGGAATTGATTAGGTATGGAACAGGTGTTTGAGAATAGCCTGACCAAACAAGGCATCCCGGCGGGAGTCCTTGTCCAAGCAGTAATGGACTGTAAAGGTATGAACCGAGGCCCAGGGGCCACTCGACAGATTTGGTCGATGGACACAGAGTTTAGATGAGCCATAGAGGCTGCCATGGCCCTCACATTGTGAGCTGTGACATGGCCCTCCAGAGAAAAGTTCTTACTCTGGTAGGCGAAGGAAATACACTGACAGAGTATTGACAGAGTTGGACAGAGTTCTCTTAGAGACTGGGTCCTAAATGAGAGGGATCAAAAGCAACAAATAGTTGAGAGGACTTTCTATGTTGCTGTGTCCTTTGTAAGTAAAAAGCAAGTGCTCTCTTACAATCCAGGGTATGAAGATTCCTCTCTGCACTTGATGCATGAGGTCCTGGAAAAAAGACAGGTAAATACACCTCCTGGTTCAGATGAAAAGGTGAGACCACTTTAGGCATAAAGTGTGGATCAGTCCTGAGGACTACCTTGTCATGATGGAACCTTGTATAAGGAGGATTAGCCACCAAGGCTTGCAGCTCACTGATACGGCGAGCTGAGGTGACTGCAATGAGAAAAATAACCTTCCAGGAAAGGAATTTCGAGGAGGTAGTGGCTAAGGGTTCAAAGGGTGGCTTCATGAGCTGGCCAAGAACCAAATTCAAATCCCATGCCACTGGAGGTGGTCTAATGGGAGGTTTAGTTAAAAGAAGGCCTCTCATGAATCTTGCAATAAGAGGATGAGAGGAAATAGGATGTCCATTGAGAGGCTTAAGGGATACTGCAATAGCACTCAAATGGACTCTTACTGAATTCGTTTTAAGGCCTGAATGGGATAAATGCAGTAAATACTCTAGTAAAGAACTCAGAGGTATTGCAAGAGGGTTAAGACCCTTTTCTGCACACCAAATGGTAAACCTTTTCCATTTAAAAGCATAGGAACGTCTAGTGGAAGGCTTTCTGGAAGCATGAAGGATATCCTTCACCTGCTGAGAAAGATGCAAATCTTGAAGGTCTAGGCCTTCAGCAACCAGGCCCTGAGATGAAGAGACTGGGGATTTGGGTGCCACAACGTTCCCTCCTCCTGGGACAGGAGGTCTGGAGCAGATCCCAAGTCCAGGGAGGGAGCTTGAGAGAGATGAAGAAGTAGAGGGTACCACACTTGGCGTGGCCAACGTGGAGCTATGAGGATCATAGACCCCTTGTATCTCTGAAGCTTGAACAGTGTCTTGGAAATTAGGGGAATGGGTGGAAAGGCATAGAGGAAGTCTTGCCCCCAATGGAGGAGGAAGGCATCCTTGGCCTGAACTCCCTGACACGGAATCCTGGAACAGAACCGGGGAAGTTTGGCATTCCACGGACTTGCAAAGAGGTCTATGTCCGGGGTTCCCCAAATTCGAAAAATCCTGGCTATGTGGTCCCCATGGAGGGACCATTCGTGTGGAAGCAGAATTCGACTGAGTCTGTCTGCCCAAGAGTTTTGAACCCCTGGAAGATACACTGCCATGAGATGAATTTGATGCTCTCTGGCGAAGGCCCACAATCTCAAAGCTTCGTTGCAAAGCGACAGAGAGCCAGTCCCGCCCTGCTTGTTCACGTAGAACATGGCTACTTGGTTGTCCGTGTGGATGAGGACTGTCTTGTAGCTGAGCAGGGTGTGGAAGACTCAGAGCTAGAAAAATTGCTCTGAGCTCCAAGAGGTTGATATGTAGAGATGTCTCCTGTGGAGACCAGATGCCCTGGGTGGAGAGATCTTGTAGATGAGCTCCCCAACCCCTTGGAGAGGCATCTGTTGTAAGGGTTGCTTGGGGTAGCAACTGTTGAAAGGGGGACCACAGCAACAGATTCCGAGTGGACTTCCACCACTGGAGAGACCAAAAGAGGTGACTGGAGGTTGCTATTTTGTCTGACAGGCACCCTGATGCCTGGGTCCATTGGGTGGACAGAGTCCACTGAGCTGCTCGCATGTGAAGGCGAGCGTAAGGAACCACATGCACGGTGGATGCCATGTGGCCTAACAGTTGTAACATCTCTCGAGCAGTTAAATGGGACTTTAACTGAACTTGTGAGGCTAACTGCACCAATCGGAGGCAACGGGCTTGGGGAAGATAGGCCCTTGCAGTTGTGGTATCCAGCAAGGCCCCTATGAACTCTAATGACTGAGTAGGGGTGAGATGTGATTTTGGGATGTTTATTACCAGTCCCAGATACTGAAGAACACGCCTTGTGCAGGCTAGGGAAGCCTGGGCCTCTGTCTGGGATGGAGCTCGGATGAGCCAGTCGTCCAGATATGGGAATACAAATATTCCTAGAGTGCGTAGAAATGCAGCTACCACTGCCATGCATTTTGTGAACACACTCTTGGAGCAGAGGCCAGACCGAAAGGAAGCACTCTGTATTGGTAGTGCTTTCCCTGATAAAGGAACCGAAGGAACCTTCTGTGTGTTGGATGGATGAGGACATGGGTGTACGCATCCTTGAGATCTAGAGAACAAAGCCAATCCTGACTCTGAAGGTATGGAAGGAGAGCACCGAGAGAAATCATCTTGAATGTCTCCTTGCATAGACACTTGTTCAATTCTCTGAGATCTAATATGGGTCTGTAGCCCCCTGTTTTCTTTGGGATAAGAAAATAGGGGGAGTAGAACCCTGAACCCTGTTGAAGAAGGGGTACTTCTTCTATTGCCCTTTGGGTAAGAAGGGTAGCAATCTCCTGGCCCAGAAGGTCGAGGAGAGATGTTGGAGAATTGAACTGTCTCACCATGGTGTGAGGAGGAAGGTTTAAGAAATGAAGCTTGTACCCCTCCCTTATGATGGAGAGGGTCCATTGCTCTGCTGTGATTTGTTCCCATCTGGGAGCAAAGTGAGCTAACCTTCCTGGAATGGTGAGAGGCTCTGGTTCTTCTAGAGCCAGAAAGGTTAAGTTCTCTAGTTGTAAGTCAAAGGCCCTAAGGAGGCTGAGGCTGTTGGGCCGTAGCAGTCCTTGCAGCCTTAGGCTTGGCTTGTTTAGGTTGTTGCTGACGCTTTGCAGCAAAACGACCTGCAGAAGATGCCTGGTGACCATAACCAGGATAATATTTCCCTTTTTTAGGAAAGAAAGCCTTTTTGAATAACCTTTTTCTAACAGGAGCAGAAGTAGACTTTGAAAGTCTATCTAAGGCAGAATTCTCAGCATCCATCTGAGTGGCCTTTGCTTGCCAATCCTTGCCAAAAAGGTTTTCACCTGTACAAGGAAGATTTCCTAATCCATCCTGGACCCAGGGTTCCAAATCAGAAGCTTGTAACCAAGTAAGTCTGCGTGCACCTATGGCAATAGCCGAGGCTCTGCTGGCACACTCAAAAGAGTCAAAGGCTGCACGATTGGAAAATTTGGAAACATCCTGGGCATGTTTAAGCCAGGTGAGAAACTCCTCCCTTTTATCTTCTGAGACAAAAGGAGATAAAGTTTGCAGATGATCTGTAACTTCCTTTAGAAACATCCCCATATAGCGTAGTTACTCACCTGTAACAGGTGTTCTCCAGGAGCAGCATGAATCAGTCCTCACATATGGGTGACGTCGGCGCCGACGGAGCCCTCGCGGAGCAATTTTCCCCAGCTTTCAAAGAAAGCCTTTGGGAATTGCAGCGCGCATGCGCGGTCCTCTTCCCGCCCAAGGGTGCCATCTTGCTCAGTCTGATGACATAGCTAAAGACAGCAAAAAAATAGCAAAAAAACCACGAAAGCATAGAACTGCAACTCCAAGGGGAGGAGGGAGGGTTGTGAGGACTGATTCCTGCTGCTCCTGGAGAACACCTGTTACAGGTGAGTAACTACGCTTTCTCCAGGACCAAGCAGGAAGTCAGTCCTCACATATGGGACTCCCAAGCTTAAGGCTACCGGAGACCCTAAGCACAAAAAATGAGCTCCCTCAAGCTCAGTAGCCCAGAAGGAAGGAATCTTCTCTGAATACATCTCCAACCGGTAGCCCAACATCCGGGATGGAGGGTAGGAGTTGCTTATACCTCGAAGAGGTTACGGAGGACTGCCTGTCCGAAAGCACTGTCCCTGCGGGACTCCCTCTCCAGGCAGTAGTGGGCCGCAAAAGTCTGGCTTGAAGACCAAGCAGCGGCCCGGCAGATGTCTGCCAATGGAACAGAGCGGAGGTAAGCTACTGACGTAGCCTTCGCCCGAACACGATGGGCCGTGACTCGACTTTCCAAGGGGAGGCCGGCTGCCTCGTAAGCCCAAGCGATACAGTCAGCAATCCAGATGGACAGAGTACGCTTGGAGACAGGGAGCCCCAACTTATTGGGGTCATAAGAGACGAAGAGCTGAACAGCTCTTCTGTGCTCCCGCGTACGGTCAAGATAGAAGGTCAACGCCCTTCTACAGTCCAGGGTATGCAAGACCATTTCAGCTCGGCTGGAGTGTGGCCTGGTAAAGTAGGTCGGAAGCACCACCTCCTGGTTGATGTGAAAAGGGGAAACCACTTTAGGAAGAAACTTAGGGTGAGTCCGTAGGACTACCCGGTTCTTGTAGAACCTAGTGTACGGAGGATCAGACACCAGGGCCTGCAGCTCACTAACGCGTCTAGCAGAAGTGAGGGCCACCAAGAACAAGGTTTTCCAAGAAAGAAAACGAAGAGCACAGTTTGCCATAGGTTCAAAAGGCGGACAGGTAATCCGCTGTAAAACCCCATTGAGATCCCAGTCCGGGGCTGTGGGGCGCAAAGGTGGTTTAAGGAGGAGGCGGCCTCTGAGAAAACGAGCCACCAGAGGGTGGCTAGAAAGAGGTCTGCCCTCCACCGGCATGTGGTGTGCAGAAAGAGCACTGAGGTGGACCTTGACCGAGTTGGACTTAAGTCCAAGATTGGAGAGGGAAAGCAAGTAGTGCAAGACCACTGACGCTGAACAGGAGAAGGGATCTTGAGACTGCTGAGCACACCAGACGGAGAACCGACGCCACTTTAGAGGGTAGGACTTCCGGGTGGAGGGCTGCCTGGAGGCCAAGATGACCTCCTCCACATCTGGAGGCAGGCGGAGGGGAGCAAGGACTACCCTTTCAGCAGCCAGGCCATCAGATGAAGGGACCGGAGGTTGGGGTGCAGGAGAGTCCCCTGATCCTGTGACAGGAGGTCGGGCTGAAATCCCAGAGGAAGAGGGGTGTCCACCGCTAGGTGCATTAGAAGTGGGAACCAAGGTTGTCTCGGCCACCGGGGAGCCACTAGGATCACCGAGGCTTTGTCTCTGAGAACCTTGAAGAGTGTCCGAGACATCAGCGGCATGGGAGGAAAGGCATATAAGAGGCCTGTGGACCATGGAATTAGAAAAGCATCCGCCGCTACTCTGAGAGGATGCGGTTGTCGAGAGCAGAATCTGGGAAGTTGCCGGTTCAGAGGACTGGCAAACAGATCCATGGTGGGGAGACCCCACTTGAGAAAGATCCGCTGAACCACCATCGGATCCAGCCTCCACTCGTGTGGCTGGAGGATCCTGCTGAGCTTGTCGGCCAGGTAATTTTCTTGACCTGGGAGATAGACAGCCTTGAGGATGATGCCGTGGTGGACTGCCCAAGAGCATAGCTTTTGTGCCTCCTGACAGAGAAGGAAGGAGCCTGTTCCGCCTTGTTTGTTCACGTAGAACATTGCAACCTGATTGTCCGTCTGTATCAGCACCGACTGGTGAGACACCAGGTGAGAGAATGCTTTGAGCGCTAGGCGGATGGCTCTGAGCTCCAGGAAGTTTATCTGTTGAGCAGACTCCCAAGGAGTCCAGAGGCCTTGAGTACATGTCCCTTGGCAATGTGCTCCCCAACCCAGGAGAGAAGCATCGGTCGTCAGGACCTGAGAATGCGTAGGGGGCTGAAAAGTCACTCCTAGTACTAGGTTTGGTAGATGAAGCCACCATTGTAGAGAAGAGACCAGCTGGTCGGAGATCTGTACGGAGTCTGCTAGGCTCCCAGTGGCCTGATGCCATTGAGGGCGAAGGCACCATTGAGCAGGTTGCATGTTCAGGCGAGCATTGGGGGTCACATGGACCGTGGAAGCCATATGGCCGAGCAGTCTCAGAAATTGCCTGGCCGAGACCAGGGCATTGCTGTGAAAGTGGCTGGCGAGATCCATGAGCCGCTTGGCCCTGTCCAGAGGGAGGAAGGCTCGCGCCTGAAGAGTGTCTAACCTGGCGCCAATGAATTCAAGATTTTGAGAGGGGAGCAAAGTGGACTTTGCGAAGTTTATGACAAATCCCAAGTGCTGGAGTAGAGTCACAGTGCGATGAGTGGCCTGAGTGGCCTCTTGTGAAGACTGGGCTCTGATGAGCCAGTCGTCCAGGTATGGGAACACAAAAAGGCCTTGAAGTCTTAGATAGGCCGCCACCACTGCTAGGCATTTGGTGAACACCCTGGGGGCGGAGGATAGGCCAAAGGGCAGTACTCTGTACTGGTAATGATTTCCTCCCACAACAAACCTGAGATATTGTCTGTGGTCTGGATGAATAAGGATATGAGTATACGCATCCTTTAGATCCAAGCATAGCCAGTCGCCCTGCTGGAGGTAGGGCAGCAGGATTCCAAGGGTAAGCATCTTGAACTTTTCCTTTGCAAGGAACTTGTTTAGGTTTCGCAAGTCTAGGATGGGTCTGAGGCCTCCTGTTCTTTTTGGTATCAGAAAGTACCTGGAGTAAAACCCTTGACCCTTCAGGTGGTGGGGCACCGGTTCCACAGCCTGTTCCTGAATGAGACTTGCTAACTCCTGAAGGAGTAAGTCCCTGTGCAGAGGGAGTCTCGGAGGCTCCCCTGGAAAGTAGGAGGGAGGTCCTGGTGAAAGTGAAGGAGATAGCCCTTCTGAACTATGTGAAGTACCCAGGTATCTGTGGTGATGTTGGACCACCTGTGGGCAAAGTGGACCAGCCGGCCTCCTGTGCTGAGAGAAACCAGCTGAGGGGGAGAGGCTATGCTGATGAAGTCAAAAACCCCCACCCTGCTGAGCAGGGGCCGGTGGTGCAGGCTTGGGGGCTTGCTGCCTACGGGACCCACTACCCCGTCCCTTGGCCTGCTTACCCTGTGGGGGAGCTGCTGAGGCCTGATACTGAGGGTAGTATTTATAGGCAGCCGCCTTCCTCGGGTAAAAGGGCTTTTTCCCCGAGCCCTTCTTCTTTTGAGAAGGGGCAGAGGTTTTCCTTGAGAGACGGGTCCTGGTGAGAGTCTCGGTCTCGATCTGTGCAGCCTTCTCATCCATGGGCTTGCCAAAGAGGTTTTCACCTCTGCAGGGGACATCGACCAACTTGTCCTGCACCCAGGGCTCGAGGTCGGACGTCTGAAGCCAAGCCTGGCGGCGTCCACCGATGCCGGCTGCGGCTACTCGAGCCGATGCCTCAAAACCATCATAGGCTGCTCGAGAGATAAACTTTGAGCACACCCGAATACCAGTTGACAAGGTTTGGAACCTCTGCAAAGGTTCGTCGGAGAGACCAGCAGAGAACCCGGCTATTTCTTTAGGCAGGTCCCGGAGATACATGCCCATGTAGAGCTGGTAGGTCTGGACTCGACAAGCAAGCATAGAGCCCTGAAAACACTTCCTACCGAGGGCATCCAGGCTGCGGGCTTCCCTACCGGGGGGCACCGAGGAGTGCATTTTTGACTCTTAAGTCTATGCATGGCCGATTCCACCACCATGGAATGGTGCGGTAGTTGTGCTTTTTGGAAGCCGGGGCTCTTGCGGACTCGATAAATGGAATCGACCCGCTTGCTTAATACCGGCGACGACGCCGGGCTCTCCCACATGCGGAAGAGAAGTCGTTCCAGCATCGGAGGAACCGGTACAATAAAGGCCTCCTTCGGGGGAGAGTCATATTGGAGGGCATCGAGTTCTTCGACTCGAGGCTCCTCCTCGGGATCCGCGGGGAAGGCCAAGGCCTTGGCCATATCCCGCACGAAGTCCGAGAACCGGGTATCCTCCGGGGGGGGACTGTCTCCGAGGTTCGGACTCGGGGGAGTCCGAAGGGACACACCGAGTCCGAAAGGAACCAGGTGACTCTTCGTCTTCGGATTCCCAGGCCGACTCCTCAGAGGAGGAGTCGAGCGGCTCCAGTCGGGCGGGCATCGATGCCATCCGCCCCGACGTCGAGGGAGTCGGCGTCAACGACCTCGGTCCCGAACGGGAGGCCGAAGGAGACCGCGACCGAGGATCGACTCGAGCCCTCATGGACTCGAGGATCGGCTCGGTCTCCGGGGTCGACTTGGAGGTCGACGTCCCGGCGGTCAGGGCAGAAGCACCGGCGAGGCCAGTGATAAATACCCGCTGCTGGTCCATGAAGGCAGTCAGACTGCTCTCCAAGGCCGTCAACCTGAGTCCGAGCTCAGGAGACCCAGCAGCCCCCGACTCGGGCCCCGACGGCGTCGGGCCGACGTCGGCCCCTTCGGAGGCGAGTCGACGAGGACAACAGTACTCACATGAGCGGGCAAGTCCATCTTGAGTCAAGGATGTTTTGAAGGCCTCTCCACCTCCGAGGACCCGGGACGGGAATCGGGGCTATGCGACCTGGCCCTCGAGGAACCAGGAGCGTCCACCGATCCCGCCCTCGCGGGTTTCTTCTTCCGATGATGTTCCCGGGTAGGAGACCCCCTTTCAGAGGAACTCCGACAATGCTCAGGACCAGAGTCCAGAGACGTCGAAGCCTCTGACGAGGTCCGAGCCCGGCCGGAGTCAGAGAAGATACGCTCCCGCTGATGCTGCCGACTCCTCAACGCTTTAGAGGACATTTTGCCACACGGACCACAGATCATCTGGTCATGATCGGGTCCGAGGCAGCGGAGGCAGAAGTCGTGTGTGTCTGTAAGAGACATGAGTTTCTTACAGAGGTCACACTTTTTAAAGCCGCTGGCAGCCATCGGGGGAAAAAGGGCCCCTGCGAGGTCGAAAGACCGGGCTGCCAGTGAAAAAGTAAAAAGGCGCGAAATCTGTCACGAAGGACAAAAAACTGAAAAATAAAGAACGGACTCGCAACCGGCGTCGCGAGTCCGGGCGGGAAAAGAACCGGCGTCGAACCGAAGAAAAAAGAGAAATAAAGAGAGATAATCAACTTTTCGGTGGGGATTCACAAACAACGTCTGTAGGGCTCCGCGGAAAAAAGAAGACTGAGCAAGATGGCACCCTTGGGCGGGAAGAGGACCGCGCATGCGCGCTGCAATTCCCAAAGGCTTTCTTTGAAAGCTGGGGAAAATTGCTCCGCGAGGGCTCCGTCGGCACCGACGTCACCCATATGTGAGGACTGACTTCCTGCTTGGTCCTGGAGAAAGAGACTATAGGAGTTGATTCTGGCAGTAAGGATATTGGCCTGGAAGATTCTCTGGCCAAAAGCATCCAAGGTTCTGCATTCCCTTCCTGGAGGATTAGATGAGTGTCTTTTTGCACTCTTTATCTTCTTCATAGCAGACTCCACCACAATAGAGTGGTGAGGAAGCTGAGTCTTATGAAAGCCAGGACAAGGAGGAACATGGTACATGGTGTCCAACCTGCGAGAATGAGGGGAGGTAGTAAGAGGTGTCTCCCATATGCCCAACATGTGATCATAAAGGATCTCATGAATTGGTAAAGTAGCTGCCTCTTTAGGAGCCTTAGGATACTGTAAAATATCCAATTTCTTGGCTCTAGGCTCTGGTTCAGGGGCCACTGAAATAGAGAGGCCCCTGGCCACTTCCCTAATGAAGTCTTGAAAAGACAAGTCTTCTGGAGGAGACATTCTTCTTTTTGGAGAAGAGGGCTCCTGAGGAAGGAATACCGATGCTTCGACAGAAGCCTCTGATTCATCAGAGTCTTCGGAGGAATCGAAGTATCGCCTGTCTGGATGCTCTTGCAGAGCCCGATACGCGTACCGAGTGGTATCGACATCGGGAGTGATCGGTACCGATGGGCATCACAGAACAGGGTACCGCTGCAGTTGACACCAAAGCCGATGTGTGCCAGAACCGGTATCGACAACTGAGTTTGTTGCGGTACCGGAGGCGTCGCAGCTTGTATGAATGCCGTAATGGCACGCTGCATGGTCAGAATAATCTGATCCATCGACGTAACCAATGTCTGGATGCCGGTACCAGTGGAAACCACCGGTACCCCAGAACATGGCAACAGGTGATCGGTCGAGGCCACGCCATCGATGTCAACCTGTGACCCCATAGATGAAGCTTTGGAAGCCGGAGCTTCCCGCCGGGGTAATTTTGCCGGTGCCGGATCCTCAAGAGCAAGCCCGGAGGCATCTCGATACTTAGAGGGAGATCTACCCTTCGAGGACCGGCTGGACTTATGTTTGGTTACCTGAGATCCATGGGAGGAAGAAGCAGCCCTGGAAGATGTCGATGCCACCGAAGCTGCATCAGAGGGAAACAGGGTACTGAGTTTGGCCGCTCGATTCTGTCAACCTCTTTTAGACATCATGGAACAGGACTCACAATCGATGATGGAGTGGTAAGGGCCCAAACATTTTAGACACCAGTCATGGGTGTCGGTGATAGAAAGAGTACCGCTGCACTTCGTGCACTTTTTAAACCCGGAAGCGGGCTTTTCCATGAGGAAAATTTTGCTAGGCCTAAGGTCAAAAAGGAAAAGTTGCACAGAAGTGGGAAACGGTAGGGGTTTTTTTTTTTTGTTTTTAAAGAAAGAAGAAAAGACCGGCGGTACCGGTCCGACGTCGACCAAAGAAATAAAGAAAAATAAAGAACTTCTTCAGCGGTGACAGGAACACGACCTGCTGGCTACGCGGAAAAGAAGAACTGTTGCCATGGAGGAGAGAGGTCACGTGACAGGAGAGCATCACCCTGGTGTGGCAGGAAGTGATCCTGTAACTAAGACCTGTCCTCCAGGTGATGTAAAACACTCTCGCACCGAGGAAGTTTCTCCAGGGCCATGTGCCCATGAGGGAAGGGTTAGGGACAGCCGTTATAGATGGTGATTCGATCATTAGGCATGTAGATAGCTGGGTGGCTGGTGGACGTGAGGATCGCCTGGTAACATGCCTGCCTGATGCGAAGGTAGCGGACCTCACGCGCCACCTAGATAAGGTCTTAGATAGTGCTGGGGAGGAGTCTGCTGTCTTGGTACATGTCGGTACCAATGACATAGGAAAATGTGGTAGGGAGGTTCTGGAGGCAACATTTAGGCTTTTAGGTAGGAAGTTGAAATCCAGAACTTCCAGGGTAGCAGTCTCCGAAATGCTTCCTGTTCCACGCGCAGGACCCAAAAGGCAGGCAGAGCTCCGGAGTCTCAATGCGTGGATGAGAGAATGGTGCAGAGACGAGGGTTTTGGATTTGTTAGGAACTGGGGAACATTCGGGGGAAAGGAGGGGCTCTTCCGAAGGGATGGGCTTCACCTTAACCGGGATGGAACCAGGCTGCTGGCATTAACCTTTAAAAAGGAGATAGAGCAGCTTTTAAACTAGATATTAGGGGAAAGCCGACAGTCGCCCAAAGCGGATGGTTTGGAAGAATGTATCCTTGAAGGATACTACCAAAAGCAGAGAGGGGTTCCACAAAAGAGTTAAATAGCCCAAATGCCCTCAAGTATGGAGCAGACAGAGCTTAAAGATCCCAATTTACCCATGTCTAACAATAGCCAAATTAACATGAATAAAATACATTCTCTAAAATGCTTGTATGCAAATGCTAGAAGTCTAAAGAATAAGATGGGAGAGTTAGAATATATAGCACTAAATGAAAGGTTAGATATGATTGGAATATCAGAGACATGGTGGAAGGAGGACAACCAGTGGGACACTGTGATACCTGGGTACAAACTATATCGTAATGATAGAGCTGATCAAATAGGTGGAGGGGTTGCGCTCTATGTTAGAGAGGGCATTGATTCAGAAAGGATTAAAGTTTTGCAGGAAACATAATCTGCTGTAGAATCTATATGGATTGAAATTCCATATAAAAGGGGGAAGGCGATGGCAGTGGGGGTGTACTATCGAGCACCTGGCCAGAATGACCAAATGGATGATGAAATGCTCAAAGAAATCAAGGAAGCTAACAAAAGTTACAGCGCAGTAATAATAATGGGTGATTTCAATTACCCCGGTATCGACTGGGTCAGTGTCACGTCAGGACATGCTAGGGAGATAAAGTTCCTAAATGAAATAAATGACTGCTTCTTGGAGCAGCTGGTTCATGAACCGATCAGAGGGGAAGCCATATTAGACCTAGTCCTTAGTGGAACACCAGATCTAGTTCAAGAGATAAGGGTGTTGGGGCCACTTGGCAATAGTGATCATAGCATGATCGCCTTTGATTTAATTAGTGGAGGAGGGATAGTAAAAAAATCCACAGTACTACCTTTTAACTTTCGAAAGGGAGACTACGATAAAAGGAGGAAAATAGTTAAGAAAAAACTAAAAGGAGCAGTTGTGAAGGTTAAAGACGTACATCAAGCTTGGGTGTTGAAAAATACTATCTTGGAAGCCCAGACCAGCTGTATTCCACGCTTTAAGAAAAGTGGAAGGAAGTCCAAAAAACTGCCAGCATGGTTTAAAGGTGAGGTCAGAGAGGCTGTTGTTGCCAAAAAAGCATTTTCAGGAAATGGAAAAAAGAGCCAAACGACGAAACCTGGAAACAGCACAAGCACTGGCAAGTCAAATGCAAGGCATTGATAAGGCAGGCAAAGAGAGAATTTGAGAAGAAGCTTGCTGCGGAAGCAAAAACGCGAAATAAAGACCTTTTCAAGTACGTTCGTAGCAAAAAACCTGTGAGAGAGTCAGTTGGTCCATTACATGATAAAGGGGTTAAAGGAGCACTAAGAGGCGACAAGGCGATAGCGGAGAGACTGAATGAATTCTTTACTTCGGAAGATGTAGGGATGTTACCCATGACTGAAGTGGTATTTAAAGGTGTGGAAGAATTGAAGGAAATATCGATACATCGGGAAGATGTCTTACAACTATTAGATAAACTGAAGAGTAGCAAATCACCTGGGCCGGATGGTATACATCCAAGGGTGTTGAAAGAACTGAAATTTGAGATTGCAGACCTGCTATCAGTAATCTGTGAACTATCATTAAAATCATCTCTAATACCTGAGGATTGGAGGATCGCAAATGTAACACCAATTTTTAAAAAGGGTTCGAGGGGTGATCCGGGAAACTACAGACCGGTGAGCCTGACATCAGTACCGGGAAAAATGGTAGAAACCATCATAAAGAATAAAATTACTCAGCATGTAGATAGTCACAACCTAATGGGAGACAGCCAACAAGGAAGATCTTGTCTTACTAATCTGTTATGTTTTTTTGAAGGAGTGAATAAACAGCTGGACAAAGGTGAGTCGGTTGATATTGTGTATCTGGACTTTCAGAAAGCCTTTGACAAGGTCCCTCATCAGAGACTTTTGGCGAAACTAAAGAGTCATGGGATAGGAGGCAGTGTACTATTGTGGATCAGGAACTGGTTAAAAGATAGAAAGCAGAGGGTAGGGCTAAATGGCCAATTTTCCCAATGGAGAAAGGTGAATAGTGGTGTACCCCAGGGATCTGTGCTGGGTCCGCTGCTTTTTGACATATTCATAAATGACCTGGAAAGTGGAGTAACGAGTGAGGTTATCAAATTTGCAGATGACACAAAACTATTTAAAGTTGTTAAAACCCAAGAGGATTGTGGAAAATTGCAAGAGGATCTTGATAAATTGGAAGACTGGGCATCAAAATGGCAGATGAAATTTAATGTGGACAAGTGCAAGGTTATGCACCTAGGGAAGAACAACCCAAACTATGGTTACACGATGCAAGGTTCCACATTAGGAACCACCACCCAGGAAAAAGATTTAGGCGTCATTGTGGATACCATGTTAAAACCCTCGGCCCAGTGTGCAGCGGCGGCCAAGAGAGCAAATAGAATGCTAGGTATGATAAGGAAAGGAATGGAAAATAAAACAAAAGATATTATAATGCCTCTATATCGTTCCATGGTGAGACCGCACCTTGAATATTGTGTGCAATTCTGGTCGCCGTATCTTAAAAAGGATATAGCGATTTTAGAAAAGGTACAGAGAAGAGCCACCAAAATGGTAAAGGGGATGGAAGGATACTCCTATGAAGAAAGGCTAAAAAGGTTAGGGCTCTTTAACCTGGAAAAGAGACGGCTGAGGGGAGATATGATAGAAGTCTATAAATTAATGAACGGAGTGGAACGGGTAAACGTAGATCAATTGTTTACCTTATCAGAATATAGAAAGACTAGGGGACATGCAATGAAGCTACAGGGTAAACTATTTAAGACTAATAAAAGAAAATATTTTTTCATTCAACGTGTAATCAAACTCTGGAATTTGTTACCGGAGGATGTAGTAAAGGCTGTTAGTGTAGCTGGGTTTAAAAAAGGTTTGGACACGTTCCTAGAGGAAAGGTCCATAAACCATTATTAAGAAGTGACCGAAGATATTAATGCTTGACCCAGTACAAGCATTGTGGAACTTGGGTCTCTTGGGGAAACTGCTAGGTACATATGACCTAGATTGGCCACTGTTGGAAACAGAATACTGGGCTTGATGGACCTTGGTCTGACCCAGTATGGCATATCTTATGTTCTTATGGAGAGAGGCGGTTAGGAAAGGCGGGAAGGCAGCGTGCAGGCGCTGTGGGATGCTCCCAAAAGCTTTCTTTCTGGACTCTGGGGAGCGTTCCCGCGCAGGCTCCGTCGGTACCGACGATACCCATATGTGAAGACTCATTCCTGCTTGTTCCTGGAGATGCTGAATCCTCCTGGGATCCTTCGTCAAACTCATCACAGCCCAAGGACAGCATTTCACCCCAAGTTGTAACTTTGGGAGGGCGAGCACCCTCCCAGTTCAAGTCAAGACCCCAGGAATACTTTGGGGTCTCTTCCACTGGAGACAATGGAATAGCAGGAGGGGCCAGCTATGAGAGGCCCTGACACCACTGTTCCCTCTAAGCTGTGCACGTGCGCGCGCGCACACACCTCGCCGAGCGAGCGCACATACTTTACAACAGAGCGCACAAAAATTACGGTTCTGATTCTGATAGAAAACATAGACGTCTTAAAATTTAAAAGTTGTGATTGTAATTACTAGAAATTTTCTGCTTCATTTAGTAATCGTCTGTTTTCATTTAATTTGATTAAAATCAATGTGGGGTACATACTGTATTCTGATGTGTAGTCAAATTTTAAAGTATACAACGCTGAGGGCCGTTATGTGGCGCACAAAAATTTAACCTTCCTTCAAAAGCTGCAAAGCTGATATTTTATGCGCACACAGCCTACAGAAAATTAGAGGGAACATTGCCTGACACCCCCTTCCACAGGCCTCAGGCATGCCGAAATATCAAGGAAAATTTGGCCGCTGCTAGATCCAGGATGTTGTGTCTGTGGTTGTAGCTTCTGCTGCAGGACTTGGGGCTGTGGGAGTAAGACAGGAGGAGTTGAGTCCACCTTAGGGGGCAATGCCAGCACCACTGTGACCACCGAGCACCCCACAGGAGGAACTACCGCTGCCAGTGGGGAGGGGGTAGCACTTGTTGATAAGGCAACCGTGGAAGATGCCGCTGACTGTGCAGATGTCTCCCTGGGGTTGGCTGAACAAGCAGCGCAAAGGCGATCTACCAAAAATCGCCGCTGCTTCTTACAACCGAAACACCGCAGGCGGGAAGAAGGTATACTGGAGGAGGGCCCAAGATGGCCTGTGCGAGAGCCTACAAGATGGACTGGGCAGGAAAACAAGCTGTGGCAGAAAGTGCTACAGGTGCACTCACTGTTGGGCGATCAAGGCCCCCAGCAGGGGACACTGAGCCGACTCAGGCTGTTTTCCTGCTGCGATCTCCTCTCCTCTGTGAAGAGGCGCCCAATCAGCCACACGCTCTGCCTAAGCTGTGTGTCTCTTTCCTTTTTTTTTTTTTTTTTTAATAAAATGAACTTTAATCCATTGAAATTAAAATAAATATAAGCACGGGTCTATTGGGCACCCCCCTTCAGAGGATCCTCCCCAGCATACCACTGGGCTACACTGGCTCTCATAGCCAGGAGTTCACCCCCTAGAAGGCCAAAGACTAGCCAGAGGGGTATTCTTGTATATGCCCTGGGATCCCCAGACGGCCGAGCTCCACTGGCTTGCGAACTCAAAGTTGGCCTCAGCTGCAGAAGAACAGGAACAACCATCTGCTGGAGGGTGCCCCTAGCTGTACCGGGTTTTATGTCACTGATGTCGTCACAATCTATCAAGTAAAACCCTACTACCTACACCTTATAATTTGACTTAAAACCTTCAAACATTAGCACCCAAACTTTTTTTGTTGGATTGTTTGCCATAAAAGGAAACCTCCCTTTCATGGCAAACAATCCAACAAAAAATAATTTGGGCTAATGTTTGAAGGTTTTAACTCAAATTATAAGGTGTAGTAGGTAGTAGGGTTTTACTTGATAGATTAGGATAATTTTGGAGTAGACCTTTTTAGTCTTTTTATTTATTTATTTATTTAACAGTTATTTCTATACCGCTCTTTCCCAAGTATCAAGTGCGGTTTACAAGGAACAGTAAGTTATATGGTATGAGACAGAGCATACCTAGTTGTTTTACAAAGAACAGGTGAAACTATTTACAAGTAACAATAACACGTTTGAACAGTAAAATATTAGAACATATATACATTGGAGGTACTTACAAATTATATCATGGATCGATATTTTAATGCATAAATTATTTTAAATGTGACAAATCACATAATTATAAGGTTAGGGGAATCGTTATCTGTATATATGTGTGGTATGGTTAAGTATTATGTGGTTATGTAATTATTTGTTATGTAGTATCGTAGTATGGTTGTTAACCTGTGTCTCTTTGTGTATTCTGCTTAGGTAGTGTATTGTAGTGTAAAGTGAATAAATGAGTTTTTAATTTTTTTCTAAATTCCTTTATGTCTGACAATATGCAAATGTTGTCAGGTAGATTATTCCAGAGGATAGGTGCTAAATGTGAGAAAGCCCTCTTGTTGGTTTGTTTTCTAGCTTTTGTGTAATCTTTTGGTATTGCTATAGTGTTTGTGTTTCTGCTCCTGTGTGATCGTTTATCTATTTCTACGCTAATGAGTGTATTGAGTGCAGATGGTGCTAGGTTATTTATTAGTTTAAAAGTGGTGACAAGAATTTTGTATTTTATTCTACTGTAAATAGGTAACCAATGGGGTTCAGCCAGAATCGGTGTGATATGCTCTGTTGAGCTTATATTCATTATAATCCTTGCTGCAATGTGCTGAGTTAGTTGTATCTTTTTAATATTTTGCTTTGTGATGCCGTTAAGGATTATATTTGCAAAATCAAAGTGTGGGGTTATGATAGCTTGAATTATAGTTATGAAGTCTTGTAAGTGAATCAATGGTCTTAATTGTTTCAATGTCTTGAGTTTGTAATGTATGTTTTTTGTCAGGTTTTTTATGTGTGAATCCATGTTGAGTTTATTGTCGAGTATCACACCTAGGTATTTTACTTCTTTTTTTATGTTGATCTCATGGTTATCTAGGGTAATGGTGCTTGGAGGTGTGTATGTTTGATTTTTAGTGATAAATAGTACATCGTTTTTTGTGAAATTGATGTGTAAGTTCTGATCCTTAAGCCATTTTGTTAGTTCTTTAAAACATTCTGTTATTTGTTGTAGTGGTGGGTGCGGGATTTTAAATGGGAGGTAGAACATTATATCATCGGCGTAAATATGGTAATAGACACTGTGACGTTTAAAAATGCTACTGACTGGTTGTAGGTAAATGTTAAATAGTAGTGCTGATAGAGCGGATCCCTGTGGAAGGCCTTGTGTTTGTTTGAAAGTGGTGGATGTTTGGTTGAGAATTCTTACTGTTTGGGTTCTGTTTGATAGGTAGGATTTGAACCAGTTATAAACAGTAGATGTTATTCCAATTTGTTGAAGTCTGTTTAACATTGTTAAGTGATTGACGCTGTCAAATGCTGCAGAGATGTCGAGGAATACTAGGATGAAGGATTGTTTAGTGTCATCAATTCCCCTTAATAAAGTGTCATAAAGGACGGTTAGTAAGGTTTCTACCCCATGGAATGGTCGGAAACCATATTGGTGTTCGTCAAGGAGGTTCAGTGTATCTAAGTTAATGAGTGTATTGAGTGCAGATGGTGCTAGGTTATTTATTAGTTTAAAAGTGGTGACAAGAATTTTGTATTTTATTCTGCTGTAAATAGATATATTAATTAATATAGATATTGCAGATGATGATGATGTCAAGGCAGATAGGTATAAACTCTACAGTACATAAATGGTTCACCTCCTATTTACACAATAGAACACAAAATGTACGAATAGGTAATCAAACTTCAACTACATATAACCAAGAAATAGGTTTACCACAAGGATCTGCACTATCAGCCTTACGTTTTAACATTTACATAAAACCGGTCTGCAATATCTTTAAAAAATTTGGAGTACAATATCACCTATATGCAGATGATTCCATTTACTATCCCTAACCTACCGTTACAACTCCTCTCAGACTGCTATAATGAAATCACAATTTGGCTAAAAACTCAAAACCTCCACATAAACCATGCTAAAACCGAAGTCTTAATCGTATCAAAAAATCAATCATTTATCCCCCCAACCCATATAACACTACAAGATCAAGAAATTAAAATAAAAAATGAAATAAGATATCTAGGTGTTATCTTAGATACACACCTTACAATGGATACCCACATTAGAAATAACAAAGAAAATCTATTTCAAACTTAAAATTCTCAAACAACTACGCCCGCTATTATTTGTACAAGATTTCATTAATATAACACAAGCTATCATAACCCCGCACTTTGATTTTGCCAACCTAATACTAATGGGCATTTCAAAACAGAACATTAAAAGAATCCAACTAGCCCAAAATGCAACGGCAAGAATTATACTAAAAATAAACTCACTCCAACACATAACACCAATACTAGCATCCCTTCATTGGTTACCAATACAAAGCAGGATAATATACAAAACATTAATAACCTCATTCAAAGCATTAAATGACATGGCTCCGACCACCCTATGTAATCTAATATGCAAAGAAACACCTAAACCTACTCACAGAAATGAACAATTAAATAAACTAAAGATCCCGAAGGACTTCATAAAAGCACATAAATTAACCAACAAGAGAGCCTTCTCTCACATAGCTCCAACTATCTGGAATGCCCTACCAGAGGATCTACGATCACTAACAGAGATCACGGAATTCCGCAAAAAATTAAAAACGTATCTATTCACTAAACATTATAACACCATGGAAAACCTTGAACTCAATTTAGATAAAGGCTAAACAGGTAACTGACCACATATAACACAAACCTCCTACCTAAATGGACAACACACATAGTTCAATCGAAATGATGATCCAATCTCTTATGCCCTAATACCTCCTCATGTATATAGTTGTTTCTGTAATGTACTGTCTTATGTTATTTAGACACTACATTTTGTTAGTTAATTGTTTTAACACGGTTCCAGTTTAAATTCACTGTTTAGTTTCCTAGACTTAACTTTGTTTAATTTATGATATTTTAAGATGTTCTATGTAAAATTAAGATGTTCTATGTAAAACAAACTTCGCTTTGTTATTTGTTGTTATTTGTACACCGCAACTGATCTCTGGAAGATGCGGTATAAAAATGAGTGTTAAATAAATAAAATAAAGGCATAGCTTGAGTTTTTTCTGTCTCCATCATCTGCTGGCAGGGGGAGATAACCCATTTGTATAGACTGGTCTAGGAGGAATATCTGGAATATAGAAGTCCCTGCAAATGCAGACATTCTAAATTTTTCCTGGGCTGTGGGAGAGCAGATCCATCAGCTTGTTCACAGATGACATCACCATGTGTATGGCTGTATGCTGCCTGCTTGTCAACGGAGAATGAGCAAAAGATGACTATCAGAATATGCAAGTGTATTAAAAGAATTCCAAAGATAGTCTGAAGGAGAAAGGCTGACGAATGAACAAGAGAGGATATCACTATATTACTGTATATATAAACAGAAAAAATCTTTAGACATAAAGAAATGGAAGCTATGAATTAGAATAAAAAAAGGGCAAAAGAACTACAATTTAGTTATTGCTGTCAAATCTCAAGATGATCCCCAGGCATTTGTAGTGACTCTCAGTTCTAAGATCCTGACTTTGCACTTTGGGTTGATCTAACTGAGAAGGGAGAAAAGACTCAGAAATCTTTACCTGGCTCTCTCTCTGTCGCGCTCTCCTGATTTGGAGAAGGCTCGCCCCTCTGAGATACTTTCACGCCACTACGAAGCACCCTCTCCAGAATTCCCCGCCCTTCTCTAAGGCGCTCCACTGATGTTGGGACCATCCTGAAACAAGAAGCAAATAAGTGTGGCAGGACACACCACATCACACAAAAACACACAACTATGCATATCATGACTAATTATCAGAATGCAGCTTGAACTTTGCAGATATTTTGCCAAAAAATCTTTACTGCAAGATTTCGATGGCACAGTAATATGGGGACAGAATGAGATGGGATGATGGTGACAGTTTCTTAATAGACAACAGGATAATCAGGCTCATTAGCTTTCATCTCATAACCACTGTATGTAGTTTTTTCATTCATTTTAGCTTTTCTTTAATGTTCTTTGTAAAGCCATTTATTGGCTATTTGTTGTTTTCTGTAAACCACTTTGACTTTTAGATTTAGTTGTATAAGCACATAGCTAAAGGTGAAATTAGACTTACCTGCTAATTGTTGTTCCTTGAGGAACTCCAGTCTAGTCCTGAACCTCTGGGTTGTGCTCCTCCTCCAGCAGTTTGGAGACTGAGAAACATCATCCTTTTGATGACACCGGTATAAATACAGAGGAACCGCCTCCTCACTCCAGTAACCTATTGACAAAGCAGACTCACCGGAGCAACAATTAAGTAGTAAATACTATCAAGAAACTGTAAACTAACTGAACCAATAACTATTAAGGGAGAACTCTTTCCCATCCTGATCCCCCCTATACCATACTAACGTTGGATAAAACTGCTTAGGCCTGCTCCCCCCCCCCCTTATGGAGCAAAGTGACCCCATTATAAACCCCCTATTCAGAAATTCCCCTTAGGAACCAGAACCAATACAGTCTTATTCTCCGCTTACCTGTGATATTTATTTATTTACATTCTCTTATATACCGTGCTATTCTGCATCAGTGCGGTTTACATTGAACAAACTAAAATTACATTGAACAGGGCATTATAACTTGGAGATAACTATTTTACAGGGAACATGGGCTATGGAGGGTTAAGTGGCTTGCCCAAGACCACAAGGAGCACCTGTGGGACTAGAAACCCCAGTCCTTCCAGCCCAAGGTTGCTGTCCTCTAGTGGGATTTGAACCCCTGACCTTCCGGCCTGAAGTACCTTGCCCCAACCACTAGGCCACTCCTCCACTCCTGATTGTTTGCTTCAGGCTCTAGTCCAAAGGAAAAACCAGGGCGGGATACGGGACTAGACTGGAGTTCCTCAAGGAACAACAATTAGCAGGAAAGTCTAATTTCACCTTCCTTATTGTCCCTTCAGGCTAGTCCCGAACCTCTGGGGATGTAATAGAGCAGTGAAATAAATCAATGGGAGGGACCTGCTAGACCAGCCTGAAGCACCGCTGTGCCAAAACAGGTATCCCTTTCCGCCTGAACATCCAGACGGTAATGTTTGACAAAGGAATTTAAAGATGACCAGGTCGCTGCCTTACAAATTTCTACCGCTGGCACCAACCTGTACTCAGCCCATGAAGCCGCCTGACCTCTAGTCGAATGAGCTTGCAGCCCCTCTGGGACCAGTTTACCCTTCAACAGATACGCTGACGCTATCGCCTCCTTAATCCATCTGGCAATGGAAACCTTAGATGCCGCTTCTCTCTTCTTTGTACCACCAAAAAGGACAAATAGTCTATCCAACTTCCAGAAGTCTGCCGTCCGTCGGATATATTTCTTTAATGCCCGGCGAACATCCAATAGATGTAACCGCCCTGCGGAAGCAGCCTTGGAACCTTCCCCGAAAACTGGCAAGGAAACTACCCGATTCATATGAAAAGGTGACACCACTTTTGATAAAAAGGATGGCACTGGCCTCAATACCACCTTTGAATCGTAAAAAGAGAGAAAAGGTTTCCTACAGGACAAAGCCTGCAATTCCGAGATTCTCCTGGCTGAACACATCGCTACCAGGAAGACCATCTTGAGAGTAAGATCTTTCAAAGACAACCTAGACAATGGCTCAAACGGGTCGCGCACCAACACTTCCAAAACTAAAGGAAAATCCCATGTCGGAACTAACTGCCGACATGGTGGTTTCAAAAGCAACACTGCCCTTAACAAACGCTTAACATCTGGGTGAGGCCCCATCGCTTCCGCTTTTATCTTTCCACTATAACAGGACAGCGCTGCCAACTGCACTCTTAAGGACGAGGCCGCTAAACCTTTCTGAAATCCATCCTGTAGGAACACCAGAATTTGCGGACTTGACGCTCTTAATGCTTTCAACTTGCTGACCGCACATCAAGCTTCAAATATGCACCAAACACGAATATACGCCAACGAAGTAGACTTCCTTCGTGCCTTCAGCAAGGTAGCAATTACTGCTGCAGAATATCCCTTTGCTCTCAACCTTGCCCTCTTAAGAGCCAAGCCGTAAGCAAGAATCGATCCACCTGAGGCATGTATAGTGGGACCCTGAGACAACAGATCTCTCCTGACTGGAAGATGCCAAGGCCGCTCCACCAAGAGCCTCCTGAGATCCGCATACCAAGGTCTTCTTGGCCAATCCGGTGCGATCAATTTCACCAATCCTTTGTGTAGTTCGATGCGTTGCACTACACGGCCTATTAACACCCAAGGTGGAAATACGTACAATAGCTGCTCTACTGGTCAGTCCTGAATGAGAGAATCCAGGCCCTCCGACATTCTCTCCCGTCTTCTGCTGAAGAAACGACTGACCTTTGCCGAGTGGAAAGTCGCCATGAGATCCATTACTGGTGACCCCCAGCTACTCACCACCATTTCGTATACTTCCGGATGAAGCATCCATTCTCCTGGATCTACCTTCACTCGACTCAAGAAATCGGCCTCTACATTATCCACTCCTGCCACATGCACTGCCAACAGAGCCCCCGGGTTCAGTTCGACCCAATCGAACAACTGCTCGGCCTCGGCCTCCAGTGCCACACTGCTGGTGCCTCCTTGCCTATTGATGTAGGCTACTGTGGTCGCATTGTCGGAAAACACTCGGATCGCTTTTCCATGCAGATAAGGCTGAAAAACTCGCAAGGCCAAAGCCACTGCTCTCAGTTCCAACCTGTTGATCGACCATAGCTTTTCCAGATCGGTCCACTGCCCTTGTGCGAATCTTCCTTGGAAGTGAGCTCCCCAGCCTAATAAGCTGGCGTCCGTTGTTAGGGGTATCCAATCGGGCGTTTCCAAGGGCATCCCCTTCTCCAGAACCCCTGGACGCAACCACCACTGCAGCGCCTGCCGCGTCTCTACCGGACAGGGCAGTCTCTGGGACAGAGGGTCGTTCTGGTGAGAGCACCGCCTGAGCAATGCTTTCTGCAACAGTCTCATATGGGCCCTCGCCCATAGTTGCCGCCATAGTCCCGGTAATGCCATGCCATGGGAAGCGTCCTGCTCAGAAATTTGCGTACCAACTTCCTCAAACCTTGTGCTCGATGCAGTGGAAGGAATAACCTGCCAACCTCCGTATCGAATCACGCCCCCAGGTATTCCAGACTCTGCGATGGAGTCAAACCTGCCTTTTGACATATTGACTACCCAACCTAGACTTTGCAGGAACGCGACTACTCTGGACATAGCTGCGTCGCTCTCGGCTCTTGACTTTGCTCGAATTAGCCAATCGTCCAGATAAGGATGTACTAGAATTCCGTCCTCTCTCAGCGATGCGGCTACTACCACCATCACCTTGGTGAATGTCCGTGGTGCCGTAGCTAGCCTGAATGGTAACGCTCAGAACTGAAAATGCCCCATAGGAACTGCAAATCTGAGAAACGTTTGGTGTTCCTGCCGAACTGGAATGTGCAAGTATGCTTCTGACAAGTCCAGGGACGTAAGGAACTCTCCTTTTCTTACTGCTACTCTGACCAACCTCAGTGTTTCCATGTGAAAAAGAGACACTCTGAGACAGTGATTTACTCTTTTGAGATCCAGAATTGGCTGATAAGTCCCCTCTTTTTTCGGAACTACGAAATAAATGGAGTACCGACCGGAACCGTATTCATCTTGAGGAAACAGCACTACAGCTTTGAGGGCTATCAGTCTCTCTACCGTCTGTTTGATGGCTTCGCACTTGAGATGTGCTCTGCAAGGGGACTGTACGAAAGAGTCGGTCACCATCTGGTGAAATTCCAAAGCATAACCTTCTCGAATGACCTCCAGTACCCACTAGTCTGAAGTAATCTGGACCCAGGGAGGGTAAAACTCCCGTAGTCGACTCCCTACAGATACCAAGACTACCTGGGTCTCCCTCACTTCATTGTGCCTTCCTAAGATTTGAGGATGCCACAAATCCTCTGCCTGTTCCCCTAAAGCCCCGAAACCCCTGATTTCTAGTGGGAAAATGCCCTCTTTGACCTTGGTTGAACCTTGGAGAACGAAAACTATGAAACTCTCTCTGAGGAGTCTTAGAAGGTACATTTGATCATCCCTGCTTTTGTTTATCCTCCGGAAGCCTTCCCCCTTTGGATTCTCTGAGGTCCTTCACCAGTTTTTCCAAATCTTCTCCAAAAAGCAGCTTTCCCCCTGAATGGCAGCTTACTTAACCTAGCCTTAGCCGAACCATCAGCTGCCCAGTTGCACAGCCAAAGATACCGCAGCGCCGCTACTATGGAAGCCATACTGTTTGATAAACCTCGGATAAGGTCGTAATAGATATTGGTCAAATAAGCCGTCCCCAACTCTAACCTGGCCGCTTCTGTGGTTGCCTCATCCATCTGCTCTCCTTGGAGTTATGACCAACAAAGACAGGCTCTAGCGACCCATTAATTAATTAATTTATTTATTTAGACAGTTTTGTATACCACCTTATCCTTCAATCAGCATGGTCACAACACAATTGGGGGATACATTTATAACATGAGGGGATATGAGACAAATACACTAATACTTACAGGGAACATGGGCAATGGAGGGTTAAGTGGCTTGCCCAAGACCACAAGGAGCACCTGTGGGACTAGAAACCCCAGTCCTTCCAGCCCAAGGTTTCTGTCCTCTAGTGGGATTTGAACCCCCAACCTTCCGGCCTGAGGTAACTTGCCCCAACCACTAGGCCACTCCTCCCTATTTGTGGACCCATGGCTCCACAAATAGAAGCCTGTATCGACAGCGCACTCACGTCAAAACAAGGTATCCAACTTCCTATCCTGAGCATCCTTGAGGGCCGCGCTACCCTCTACCGGAATGGTAGTCTTCTTGGTAACCGCCGAGACGGCCACATCCACTCTTGGGGACTGAAACAACTTCCGATCCTGCTCCACCAGCAGGTAAAGGCGGGCCATAACCCTGGACCCTTTAAGCCCCGCCTCGGGCATATCCCATTCTCCTTGAATCATCTCCTTGATTACCTTCTGTATCGGGAACGCTCTCTGAGTCTTTCGAAAAGCCTGCAACAAGGGGTCTTCTAAGGTCGCATCCTCTACCGGCCCCCATCACCGGCATATTAAGCGCCTTGAGCGTTTCTGAAATGAGCGCTCGTAACTCCTCTCTGCAGAAAATTCGAACCACTCGAGCTTGGTCCTCCTGCTCTGCGATTTCTCCTTCCTCCTCCTTGAGCTCTATGTCCTGATCTCCCTCTTCGGAGTCAACCCCCTCTGAGGTCACTGACTGATCCGTCTGCTCCTTCTCTATCCTGGCTTTCTTTGCCTGGACCCCTGCTGTCCCTGCAGCCATAGGGTCCCCGGCCTCTTCTCCCCTAGCTCTGCATTTGAAGACGGTGTTGTGAAGCCTCTCCTAACCCCCCCAAACGCTTGCTGAATCAGCATAACGGACTCTGGAGAAAAAATTGCCGCCTGGCCTCCCAGCACCGGTGTAGGAGGAGGAAAAAAACCCAGTGCAGACGAAGGCCCCGCCACGGGTTCCAGTAGTGGCACAGCAGGGGAAACTGGCTCCAGCAAGCCTTCTACCACCCCTTTACCACCCTCTGAAGCCACCTCTAAGGCTTGTTCCATAGTGGCCGCCTCCTGCATACACCCCCTGCACACTCCTGTGTCCGACACAGCACCCCTTCTAGTACCGCAGAGCACGCACTGCGGTCTAGAGGGCATTTCTTCAGAGCAGACCTCCCCTATGGACTCTGCAGCCCCCCCTTCACACAATAGCTGAGCCACCCTCTGCAGCCTTTGATGACCACGGGAGGCACCCCCTTTCTCTTCAGAGCGGACTGCTTTTATTTATTTTTTTTTCTTTAACTTGAAGTTTCTGTTCCCTGAAACCCTCTTAGACAGTTTCTGAAGAAATTTTAAGAAAACGAAGCTCTAACGCCAAAAACGTAGCTGTTGCAGTCAGCCCGATGCAGACAGTGCTTCCCGCGCTGAGACCACACAGTCGGGCCTTCCTTGACACACGCGATCAGCAGCGCAGCGTCTAACCCAGCGGCTTACCTCTATACGGACCCTCCATTCGCCCCTGCTGTTCTGGGCCTCTGCGGTCCTCCGCCGGTGCTTGGCTTTACTGCCGGAAACAAAGCTTCAGCTTGCCTCACTGCAGCCGCTATCAGTCGGAACCTCTGACGCTGGTTCTGAGCGCTCACAGGAAACACCTTCTGCATGCGCTGCCGAGCCTAAGCTACCGGTTCCTCACCCATCTATGTGGAATAGGGAACCGGAGCCTTGCCTCCTCTTAGTCCTGTCTCTCTTGCGCTGAACAGTTAAACTCCGTATAACCCAGCAGGGGGGGAGGGGGCCTTTCCGCTCCAAACAGAATTCTTAAAGAGACAGACTATCTAAAAACAATAAACTGGATTTAAAGCAATCCTGATTAACTAACTCTCCCAACACTATTCCTAACTCTCCTATCTCCTTAATTGCTCCACAAGTGAGCCCTGAAGCTCCGGGCTCACCACCCTCCAGCTGCTTGGAGACTGAGGTAACTGGAGTGAGGAGACGGTTCCTCTGTATTTATACATCGTGTCATCAAAAGGATGATGTTTCTCAGTCTCCAAGCTGCTGGAGGAGCAGCACAACCCAGAGGTTCGGGACTAGACTGGAGGGACGATAAGGAATAAATAAATATCATTCAAGGGCACTGCGGCTGGCACCATTGGACAACACCTACTCGTGTAGCTAAAACAGCTTGTCAACAGATGAAAAATCTTTGTATACTGTGGTATCTTCTGAAGAACCAATAGAGAATTTGATACCTCAGAGGTCTCATGCACGTTAAATGATTTCAAACTACAAAAATGCCATTTTCCCCAGCCTTATATACTGTAACTCTATACTAAAAATATAGATACTCATATTTTGTATATCTGGACTACCTTTCTCTTATATGAGTGGAGTAGCCGCCTGGTGGTTAGAGCAACAACCTAGTACCCAAGAGATCAGGGCTTATTCCCACTGACACTCCTTGTGACTTTGAGAAAGTGACTCTACCTTCCATTGTCTTGGAAGAACAGGCCAGCAATCTACTTCTGGACATACCTTGCCAAGAAAGCACATCATTGACTTGACTTCACTTTAAAAAAGTATATATACACTACCTTTCAATTTTTAGCTCAAGGCATTATATATAATTTTTTAGTATTGTAAACTGGTTGAGGGTGACAAAGGGTATAAGTAAATGGAGTTCACTGAGAAGGATGTTACCAATAGTGTGCCACTGAGATCTGTCCTTGGTCAGTCTTTTTTTTAAATTTGTATATTTATTAAATTTTAAACAGTAACAATAAGCAACTTCAAGAAAAGTAAATTCATCAAAGTATACAGAAAAGCAATCATCAGGAAACAGGAAAGAATTTACACAAGCCCACATTACGAGAGACGATTGAGAATACATGGAGGTCAAAAGGAAGAAAAACAAAAATATATTCAACCCCTTTTAAACACCCAGACAAATACAGGAAAACATCTCAAAGGAAAACTACTTATCCAAAAAAAATGGCTCAAGGTGGGAAGCCTCAACAAATACATTACTGTTGCCAGAAAGCATTGCTACCCACTCCAAAAGGGGAAACCACCGTAATATGAATTTTTTTGTTGGAACTCACACCATGAGGGGAAACCCCCTCTCGTTGTGTGCTGTTCCGTTTTCTCTTTTAATTTAAATTAGGGTCCCAACCCTAAAATGGATTAGAGGGATATCAACCCACTAATACCAACTGAAACTGTGGGAAAGCATAAAGGGATTAACCAAAGTCACTTAGCTTAAAACTGGAACTGGAGTACAATGACCACATTAGCGTCAATCCCAACGCTGATATCCAGTCAACGGTTTCATGGGCAAAACTCAACCACCTCAAAGATTCCAAAAGAGATGTCTCCACTGTGTCTCCACTTTATCCAGACGCCAAGCAAACTAACATGGTCCCAACGATCCCAGACTCATGAGCAACTATATGAGGGGAAACTCCCCTTCAAAGTAACCCAACGTTGTAGCTGTTTCGAATCACTGAATCTCTCGACTCTTTGTCAAACTCCGTTGCTCGTCTCCCCACCGGAAGCAAACTTCTTTTAAACGCCCAAGAGCAGGCACATGATCAGTTAGTATCCAATAGACATGCGGAATACTCAGCTCCTCATCAATCAGACCAGAGTCCACCAATCCACAGTCAAATTTAGCCCCTGAGGTTCTAGAGTCCAAGGTAAAGATCCAAAATTGCTCACGGTAACTCAAACGTGAGCCCCGGTCACCCCCTCGAGCTCTAGGAGGAATGTGATCAATAATTTGCCAGCGTAAATCAGTAAAGCTGTGATGATGTTCCTGGCAATGTAAAGCTAACGGGGCAGTCAAGACAGCACCATTAATCCGGGATCGATGTTCTTGGAGACGCTTCTTCATAACCCGTGTCGTTTTGCCTACATAAATCAGCTGGCAAGGACAAATCAATATATACACTACAAAGGCAGTTAAACATGTCGTAACATACTTACTATAGATCTTCCGATGGTTGAAAGGATGTTGCCACATAGGACCCTCTAAGGTCTGTGCACAAAAATCGCATCCAATCTCGAGGAAGGTCGGAGGGGACCAACCACCAGATCCCACACGAGGTCTCAGTAATCAATCTATCTTCGATGGTATTGACTCCTGACCAAATGAGTGTGTTGCAATATGGGCTATCCTTTGTACCTTCTTCTAAATATGACCCGTTTCGTATTCGGGTAGCCCTGTATACGTTTTTTAGGAAACTACAGGTGATACATTTCTTTCACTCCCAGCAATCTCTAGGGGCTTGTATAGATGATTCAGTGATTCGTAATCCTTCTAAATGGATCCCTCCGGGGATGGTGGATCCAGCAATTGAAACCTTCCAGAAATTGGTTTTAAGAGATCTTACCAGTTGGGAAGGACGAGGGGGATGTCATCGCTTTTCAAATTTGGATAAAGCACACTATCAAGCCTTGAAATCTTTAGGAGATTGTGATAATGTTGTTATTCATCGGACGGATAAGGGGGGGGGGGCGATAGTGCTTCAGGACAATTGTCACTATCGGACTTTGGCGCAGGCTCATTTGTCAGATGTGAAATATTATATGTTGTTGCGGGAAGATCCCTTGACTGCTATACAGGAAGAGATACGGGAGTTGACAGCATCAGCTTTGTCGTCCAATTGGATTACATTTAAAGAACATCAGTTTTTAAATAAAATACATCCAATCACTCCGATATTTTATATGGTGCCCAAAATCCATAAGGATATACACAATCCCCCGGGCCGCCCTATCGTTTCATGTCGCGGGTCCCTTTTGGAACCGCTGTCTCAATTCTGCGATGTATTTTTCCGCCCTTTATTGCCTACAGTTTTATCATATATACGGGATTCATTTCATTTTTTGAAAATTCTGAATGACTTACAAGGGGACAAAACCTCCTGGTATATGGTTACTATGGACATAAAAGCCCTTTATACTAATATTAACCAGGAGGCTGCGTTGGCCATGGCAGAACAGATTCCATTTGTTTTACCACCTCGGTTACCTAAGTCCTTTGTGGTTCGACTATTACGATTGGTATTAACAAAACATTTTTTTCAGTTTGAAAATCATTACCACCAGCAAGTTTATGGCATTGCTATGGGGGCGACGGTTGCACCGTCGGTAGCTACATTTTATATGGCAGAATTTGAGACTAGACACATCTATCCTTCTCAGTGGTTTCAGTGGATACGTATGTGGTCTCGATTTTTGGATGATGTCTTTTTCTTTTGGACAGACACGGAAGGAACTTTAAAGGAGTTTTTCAGTTGGATAAACACACTGTCGCCTGATCTTCAATTTACACCTACTTTCCATAAAATGACGATGGACTTTTTGGATATCCGGCTAATTAAAGATGACTCGGGGGTACGCTCGACCTTATACCGGAAGGAGGTCCAACGGAACACTTTGCTCCATTATCGAAGCTATCATCCGGGCCCCCTTCGTAGGGGATTGCCGGTGGGGCAATTCATTTGTTTGCGATGATTGTGTTCCACGGTAGAGGATTTCAAACTCCAGGCATCCCAGTTGAAGGATCGTCTGAAGGACCGAGGGTACCCCCCTACTGTTATCAATAGGGCGTATCATCGGGCCCTGTTTAACTATCATGATTGGTGGGATACTCCGAGTCCTAGTTCTGAGGATACCTCTCCTTTTGTTGGGGTATTGCCATATATGCCTGGAACATCAGAGGTGATAAAAATTTTGAAATCTCACTGGCCGCTGTTATCTCTGCACTCGAGTTTTATGAAGCCACTCATGTTTGCCCTACAGAAAGGAAAGAATATAGCAGACTGGGTGGTACATCATGATAGTTCTATGTCTCGGGTGGAGAGGGGAGTTACAGTGGGCCATTTCAAATGTATTGGATGTGATTTTTGTGCACAGACCTTAGAGGGTCCTATGTGGCAACATCCTTTCAACCATCGGAAGATCTATAGTAAGTATGTTACGACATGTTTAACTGCCTTTGTAGTGTATATATTGATTTGTCCTTGCCAGCTGATTTATGTAGGCAAAACGACACGGGTTATGAAGAAGCGTCTCCAAGAACATCGATCCCGGATTAATGGTGCTGTCTTGACTGCCCCGTTAGCTTTACATTGCCAGGAACATCATCACAGCTTTACTGATTTACGCTGGCGAATTATTGATCACATTCCTCCTAGAGCTCGAGGGGGTGACCGGGGCTCACGTTTGAGTTACCGTGAGCAATTTTGGATCTTTACCTTGGACTCTCTAGAACCTCAGGGGCTAAATTTGACTGTGGATTGGTGGACTCTGGTCTGATTGATGAGGAGCTGAGTATTCCGCATGTCTATTGGATACTAACTGATCATGTGCCCGCTCTTGGGCGTTTAAAAGAAGTTTGCTTCCGGTGGGGAGACGAGCAACGGAGTTTGACAAAGAGTCGAGAGATTCAGTGATTCGAAACAGCTACAACGTTGGGTTACTTTGAAGGGGAGTTTCCCCTCATATAGTTGCTCATGAGTCTGGGATCGTTGGGACCATGTTAGTTTGCTTGGCGTCTGGATAAAGTGGAGACACAGTGGAGACATCTCTTTTGGAATCTTTGAGGTGGTTGAGTTTTGCCCATGAAACCGTTGACTGGATATCAGCGTTGGGATTGACGCTAATGTGGTTGTTGTTGGCCTCATTAACGATTCGGGCTGAAGTACTCCAGTTCCAGTTTTAAGCTAAGTGACTTTGGTTAATCCCTTTATGCTTTCCCACAGTTTCAGTTGGTATTAGTGGGTTGATATCCCTCTAATCCATTTTAGGGTTGGGACCCTAATTTAAATTAAAAGAGAAAACGGAACAGCACACAACGAGAGGGGGTTTCCCCTCATGGTGTGAGTTCCAACAAAAAAAATTCATATTACGGTGGTTTCCCCTTTTGGAGTGGATATTTATATGGGAGATCTAATGGGACCTTTTGTGATTATATAGAAAGCATTGCTAAGCACTTAAAGGGAAATTTCAAGTAAAATGTTCCTCCAAGAGCCAGTACCTTAGGTTTCAACTGAAGAAAAGGTTTACGCAGGGTCTGAGTAGCACAAGCAATGTTGGGAAATAACAACAATGGCTGTCCACAAAAAGAAGTAGTCTTCTTTAAGAAATACAACTTAATAATGTCACGCTTAACCCGCTCCGATAAAAGAGAAACTAAAAGTACCTCTTTGAACTACATTACCCAAAGAAGTCTCAAAAAATTGAGTTAAGCCCAAATCATCGGGATTAACTGGCTCATCTGAGTCTCCAACAGATGCTACCTGAACAATACTCTGAGGTATATAATACATAGAGGAGACAGCAGACTCTGAAAAATCAGAGTACAACAAAAATATCCCCCTTAAGTACATTTTAAATAGCTCCATAGGAGAAAGCAGACTAACCACAGGAAAATTAAGAACCCTAAAGTTCTTGGCTCTTGCAGCATTTTCCAACATTTCCAATTTATTATGCAGCAACATGTTATCTTTAGATAAGAATTACCCTACTGCCGATTCTTTTTAACATTTTTGTTAGTGGTACTGCGGAAGGGCATTCGGGTAAAGTCTGCCTCTTTGGGGATGATACCAAAATCTGCATTAGAGTAGACATCCAGGAAGGAGTAAATAACATGAGGAGGGATCTAGCTAAGCTTAAAGAATGGTCAAAATTTTGGCAGCTGAGACTTAATGCTGAAAACTGCAGGGTCATGCATTTGGGCTGCAAAATTCCAAGGGAGCGGTATAATATAAGGGGTGAAGGAAGTCTGTCCATGAAAGAAGAGCGGGACCTTGGTGTGATTGTTTCTGATGATCTTTTAGTGGCTTAAACAGGTAGAAAAGAGAATGGCAAAAGCCAGAAAAATGCTTGAGTTCATACGGAGAGAAAAAAAAAGGAGGTGATAATGCCTCTGTATAAGTCTCTGGTGAGAACTCATTTGGAGTATTGTGTGCAATTCTGGAGATCACACCTTCAAAAGGATATAAACAGGATGGAGTCAGTGCAGAGGATGACTACTAAAATGGTCAGTGGTCTTCGTTATAAACCATATGGGGACAGACCTAAAGATCTCAATATGTATACTTTCAAGGAAAAGTGGGATAGAGATATGATAGAGAAGTTTAAATTTATTTTATTTAGACAGTTTTGTATATCACCTTATCCTTCAATCAAAGTGGTCACAACACAATTGGGGGATACATTTAACACGAGGGGATATGAGACACACACACTAATACTTACAGGGAACATGGGCAATGGAGGGTTAAGTGGCTTGCCCAAGACAACAAGGAGCACCTGTGGGACTAGAAATCCCAGTCCTTCTGGCCCAAGGTTGCTGTCCTCTAGTGGGATTTGAACCCCCGACCTTCCGGCCTGAGGTAACTTGCCCCAACCACTAGGCCACGCCTCCCTCATGCTCCTCCATAGCATAAATGCACAGGAGGAGAACCTCTTTCAATTGAAGGTAAGCTCTGCAACGAAGGGACATAGGATGAGGGTGAAAGGGAAAAGACTCAGGAGTAATATGCGGAAATATTTATTTACGGAAAGAGTGGTAGGTGCGTGGAATAGTTTCCCAGTGGAGGTAATAGAGATCAGGACAGTATCTGAATTCAAGAAAGCATGGGACAAACAGATCTCTAAAGGAAAAAAAGAGGGACTATAGTAGTTGATATGGAAGAGCAGACTCTGTCGTCATGTTTCTTCCCCAAAGAACTTACAATCTAGCCTGGTACTCGATACAACAGAAGATAACGTGACTTGTCTAAGGTCAGAAGGAATATCAGTGGAAGAAGCACAATTTAAACACAGTTCTCTCTGGTTCGCTTGGCCACTCCTTCCCCCACAATTGTACAATTTCTCCCATTTGAAGAAATTCCCTCTACAAAGTTTCATGGGCTCATGATTTTTTGGCACAGGTGATAAATGGCATCTTTGAGTTCAGTCTATCTTTGAGAATATAAATGAAGAAAAGCTTCCCTAAAATAGATGTTCTTCCTATTCTTTCATCAAAGGTAGGATAAGAGGACTAACAAGCAGATGACCTCATTCAATGGCACTGTGACTGGCACCATCAGATGGCACCATCCGCCTATGTGGCTAATTATATGAGAGTATTCATCTATAAGCACTCAGTAAAAAGGGTGAACACTTACCACCTGCTGCTGCTGTTCTCTGAAGATCTGCAGTGAGATGTCGAGGACCTGATGTCTCTTGGATCTGGGGGGCTCACTTCTTCAATTTCAGGAGTGGAGGTGTGGGCAGGAGAGGAGAAGCCGCTCTGTGGGGAGGAAGGGGCCTGAGGATTTGAACCCTGAACACTGGAGGTATCTGTGTCTGTTCCATTGCTGTTTTGCCGGGTAGGTGTCCCTGTACATCTCACTAGATCACCTCCAGAACAGGAAGTACCCTCCTTGGCTTCCTGTTTTCTTTTGCGATATTCCAGTAGAGATACCTGAATGATAAACTCAAAGATTAGGCTTACAACACAAACTCTCTGGGGCTTCTAGCAAAAGTATGGAAAAAAAAAGCCTCCTCGTTATACTCTTTCAAGACCAGAAGAAGAATTCTTCCTTAAAATGCAACTTATTTTGCAATGAATTTTCCCTTAAGGATAAAATTCGCATACAATTTTTCCCCCCAAACTATACCATTTATCATCCAATTACAACAAAGCATAATCTTCCTGGGAGCGTATTTTTACTACAATTTAATATTTTTTTAAATCTAATAGCTCCTGCTAACAGGACATATTCTCTACAGAAAACAAAAAAGGAATGCAGGCAAAGTGAAACTGAATTAGCCAATAAGATCCTGAACTCTGATTCAATCCCTAGACTAGATGGAAATGCCCTAAAGATGTCTTGTCTACTTAACTTATTTATTAATTAGCTCTCGCCTTTCCAGACGAAGACCAAGGCAAGTTACATTCAAGTACAGCATGATATCAAGGCTACAAATGTGCAATAAATCAATGGCCAGAGTAATAAAGCATAGTTACTCACCTGCAACAGGTGATCTTCGGGAACAGCAGGAATTAAGTCTTCACATATGGGTATCAACGGTACTGACGGAGACTGCGTGGGAACGCCCCCCAGCGTCCAATAGGAAAGATTTTGGGAGCATCCCACAGAGCCTGCGTGCTGCCTTCCCGTCTTTCCCAACTGTCCCTCTCCAGTTGAGTTTAAAGCTGAGACAAAAGAGAGATGGAAAAAGAGAGATAGAGAGATACAACTCCTAGGGGAGGTGGGTGGGTTGTGAAGACTAAATTCCTGCTGTTCCCGGAGATCACCTGTTACAGGTGAGTAACTATGCTATCTCCAGGAACAAGCAGGAATGTAGTCTTCACATATGGGGACTCCCTAGCTGCAGATGCCAGGGAGAAACCCCAGAAGTTCTGTGCCCTTGTGAAAGGGCTCCACTTCCCCCATGGATCTCTGGCATCCTATCAGGGATGGTGGGTAGGAGTTTATTAAGTATGGAATAGGTGTTGAAGAACAGCCTGACCAAACAAGGCATCCCGGCGGGAGCCCTTGTCTAAGCAGTAATGGGCTGTGAAGGTATGAACCGAAGCCCAAGTAGCTGCTCGGCAGATGTCGTCAATAGACAGAGTGAAGATGAGCCATAGAGGCTGCCATGGCTCTCACATTGTGAGCTGTGACATGGCCTTCTAGAGGAAGGTTTTTACTCTCATAGGCAAAAGATATATATATCGTACACTGTGCAATCCAGTTGGACAGTGTTCTTTTGGAGACTGGAAGTCCCAAATGACTAGGATTCAAAAGCAACAAAAAGTTGAGAGGACTTCCTATGCTGCTGTGTCCTTTGTAAGTAAAAGGCCAGAGCCCTTTTACAATCCAAAGTATGAAGATTCCTTTCTGTCTTTGAGGCATGAGGCCTTGGGAAGAATACAGGAAGGTAAACCGCTTGGTTTAAATGAAAAGGTGACACCACCTTTGGCATAAAGTGTGGATGAGTCCTAAGGACTACCTTATGTTGGAACCTTGTATAAGGAGGATCAGCCACCAATGCTTGCAATTCACTGATGCAACGTGCTGATGTGATTCCAATAAGAAAGATGACCTTCCAGGAAAGGAATTTCAAGGAGGTAGTGGCTAATGGTTCAAAAGGCGGTTTCATAAGCTGCCCAAGAACCAAATTTACGTCCCATGCCACCAGTGGTGGCTTAATGGGAGGCTTAGTTAAAAGAAGGCCTCTCATAAATCACGCTATGAGAGGATGAGAGGAAATAGGTTGCCCATTTAGAGGCTTGAAAGAAGCTGCAATAGCACTCAAATGAACTCTCACTGAATTGGTCTTAAGCCCTGCATTAGATAAATGAAGGAGATACTCCAGTAATGATTCCAGAGGTATCGCAAGAGGGTTAAGACCCTTCTGCGAGCACCATATGGTAAACCTTTTCCACTTGAAAGCATAAGAGCGTCTTGTGGAAGGTTTCCTGGAAGCATAAAGGATATCCCTTACCTGCTGAGAAAGGTTAAGACCATGAAGTTCTAGGCTTTCAGCAACCAGGCCCTGAGATGGAGAGACTGGGGATTGGGATGCCACAGCATCCCGTCCTCCTGAGAAAGGAGATTTGGAGCAGATCTTAACTCCAGAGGTGGAGCTTGAGAGAGATGTAGGAGCAGAGGGCACCACATTTGCCGTGGCCAATGTGGAGCTATGAGAATCATATGACCTCTGTCTCTCTGAAGCTTGAACAGGGTTTTGGGAATTAGGGGAATGGGTGGAAAAGCATACAGGATGTCCTGGCCCCAATGGAGGAGGAAAGCATCCCTGGCCTGACAACCCTGAGCCAGAATTCTGGAACAGAACCGGGGAAGTTTGGCATTCAGCAGACTTGCGAAGAGGTCTATATCCGGGGTTCCCCAAATTTGGAAAATTTTGGCCACCTGGTCTGCATGGAGAGACCATTCCTGTGGAAGCAGAACTCGACTGAGTCTGTCTGCCCAAGAGCTTTGAATGCCTGGAAGATACACCGCAAGGAGATGAATCTGATGCTCTCTAGCGAGGGCCCATAGTCGCAAAGCTTTGTTGCATAGCGACAGAGAGCCTGTTCCGCCCTGCTTGTTCACATAGAACATGGCTACTTGATTGTCCATTTGAACTAGGACTGTCTTGTAGCTGAGCTGGGTGTGGAATACTTGAAGAGCAAGGAAGATTGCTCTGAGTTCCAGGAGATTGATATGTAGATAGGTCTCCTGTGGAGTCCAGGTACCCTGGGTAGAGAGGCCTTGCAGGTGGGCTCCCCAACCCACCTGTGATGCATCTGTTGTTAGAGTGGCTTGGGGTGGAGGTTGCTGAAAAGGGGACCCCTCCAAAATGTTTTGGGGTGATTGCCACCATTGGAGGAACAAAATAAGGCGATATGAGTTTGCTATTTTGTCTGACAGACAACCTGACGCCTGAGTCCATTGAGTGGATAAAGTCCACTGGGCTGCCCTCATATGGAGGTGAGCATAAGGAACCACATGCATGGTGGATGCCATGTGGCCTAGCAATTGTAACATTTCCCAAGCAGTGAGGTGAGGTTTTAGCACTACTTGGGAAGCTAACTGCACAATGCGAGGTGTAGAAGGTAGGCCCTTGTCTGTCTGGTATCCAGCAGAGTTCCTATAAACTCTAGGGACTGAGTGGGAGCAAGCTTGGATTTTGGGAAGTTTATCAGAAGTCCCAAATACTGAAGGATGCGCATTGTGCAAGAGAGAGCAACCCTGGCCTCTGGCTCTGAAGGGGCTCGAATGAGCCAGTCGTCTAAGTAAGAGAAGACAAATATTCCTAGGGTGTGAAGAAATGCTGCCACCACAGCCATGCATTTTGTGAACACCCTTGGTGCCGAGGCCAGGCCAAAAGGAAGAACCCCGTATTGGTAGTGCTTCCCTTGAAATAGAAAGCAAAGGAATTTTCGATGAGTTGGATGGATGAGAATATGAGTGTACGAATCTTTGAGATCTAGAGAACAAAGCCAATCCTGACTCTGAAGGTATGGCAACAGAGTTCCTAGAGAAATAATTTTGAACTTCTCTTTGAACAGGAAATTGTTCAATTCTCTGAGGTCTAAAATGGGTCTGTGTCCTCCTGTTTTCTTTGGAATAAGGAAATAGGGAGAGTAGAACCTTGTTGGAGAATGGGTACCTCACCTATTGCCCCTTGGGCAAGAAGCATAGTGACCTCTTGACCTAACTGGTCGTTGAGAGAGGTCTGAGAATTGAACTGTCTTACCATTGTAGGAGGGGGCATGCTGAGGAAATGAAGCTTGTACCCCTCTCTTACAATAGACAGAGTCCAATTTTCTGCTGTTATCTGACCTCATCTCGGGGCAAAATGACATAACCTTCCTGGAATGGTGGGAGGCTCTGGGCCATTCAGGGCCAGGAAGGCAAAGTTCTCTAGATAGGAGTCAAAGCCCCTGTGGAGGCTGAGTCTGCTGAGCCGGTTGAGGCTTAGCAGCTTTTGTTTTTCTTTGCCTAGGTTGTTGCTGCTGTCCCTTTTGGGCAGACTGACCTAAACGATGCCCCTGCTGGGTATAGGAGGGATAAAACAACTTCTTACTGAAGAATGGTTTCTTGTAGGATTTTTTCCTTGCAGGATCAGCTGTAGATTTAGACAATCTAGCCAAAGTGATATTGTCAGCATCTATCTCATTAGCTTTTTCCTGCTAATTCTTGCCAACGAGATTCTCTCCTGTGCAAGGAATATTCCCTAATTTATCCTGTACCCAAAGTTCCAAGTCAGATGCCTGAAGCCAGGCAATCCTATGTGCACCTATGGCAATAGCAGAGGTTCTGCTTATGCATAGAAACATAGAAACATGATGACAGAAAAAGACCACAAGGCCCATCTAGTCTGTCCTTCCATAACAACAACTACAACAGTCCACTTTTTACCTTTAGAGATCCTCTGTGTTGGTCCCATGCTTTTTTGAATTCAGTTACTGTCCTCATCTCTACCACCTCCACTGGGAGACTATTCCACGGATCCACTACTCTTTCCGTAAAGAAATATTTCCGCATATCACTCCTGAATCTATCTCCCTTCACCCTCATCCCATGTCCCCTCGTCGCAGAACTTGCTTTCAATTGAAAGAGGCTCTCTCCCTGAACATTTATGCCACGGAGGTATTTAAACATCTCAATCATATCACCTCTATCCCGCCTTTCCTCTAAGGTGTACATATTAAGATCCTTAAGTCTGTCCTCATATGCTTTATAATGAAGACCACTAATCATCTTAGTAGCACCCCTCTGTACCGACTCCATCCTGTTCACATCCTTTTGAAGGTGCGGTCTCCAGAATTGCACACCATACTCCAAATGAGGTCGCACCAAAGACTTATACAGAGGCATTATCACCTTCTTTTTTCTGCTAGCCATTCCTCTCCGTATGCACCCAAGCATCCTTCTAGCTTTTGCCGTCGCCTTTTCTACCTGTTTAGCTACTTTAAGATCATTGGACACAACTACGCCTAGGTCCCGCTCTTCTTTAGTGGACAAAAGTACTTCACCTCCTATGCTGTATTGCTCCCTTGGATTGCTGCAGCCCAAATGCATGACCTTACATTTTTTAACATTAAATCCCAGCTGCCAAATTCTAGACCATTCTTCAAGCTTAGCTAGATCCCTCCTCATGTTATCTACACCTTCCTGGGTGTCTACTTTATTGCAGATTTTGGTATCATCTGCAAAGAGGCAAACCTTACCCGACAGCCCTTCCGCTATATCACTAACAAAGATGTTAAAAAGAATCGGACCAAGGACAGATCCCTGGGGCACACCACTGGTAACATCCTTCTCCTCAGAGTGAGCTCCATTTACTTGTACTCTTTGTCGCCTCCCACCCAACCAATTTCTAACCCAAGCAGTAACTTTAGGGTCCATCCCTAGGGTGCTCAGTTTGTTTATAAGTCGCCTGTGAGGAACAGTGTTCGCCTGTGAGGAACAGTGTCAATCCAGGCAGGCAATCCTATGTGCACCTATGGCAATAGCAGAGGTTCTGCTTATGCACTCAAAACAGTCAAAGGCAGCACGATTCACAAACTTGGAAACATCCTGAGCATGTTTGACAAGGGCGAGGTAATCCTGCCTCTTATCAGGAAGGAGAGGGCTCATAAGCTCTAAATCTCCCGTGACCTCCTTAAGGAACATTCCCATATATAATATATAGGAACTGATCCTGGCAGAAAGCATGGAAGGTTCGACGTCCAAAGGCGTCAAGAATCCTACACTCACGTCCTGGAGGATTAGATGCATGTCTTTTTGCACTCTTGATCCTTCTCATAGCTGATTCCACCACCATGGAATTGTGTGGTAGCTGAGTCTTCTGAAACCCAGGACAAGGAGGAACTCGATACATGGTGTCGAGTCTTCGAGAGTGAGGAGATGTGGTTAGAGGTGTTTCCCACATTCTTAACATGAGATCATGCAAGATCTCTTGAATAGGTACGGTAGCTGCCTCCTTGGGAGCTTTAGGGTATTGTAGGATTTCTAATTCCTTTGCCCTAGGCTCTTTTTCAGGAGCCACTGTGATGGAAAGACCTCGAGCCACATCTCGGATAAAATCCTGAAAGGATATATCCTCTGGTGGAGACATCCTATGCTGAGGAGAAGAATCATCCTCAAGAAGAATTACTCTGGTATCGGCAGAGCTTTCAGAGCCTTCAGACTCATACGAGGATTCAAAGTATCTCCGATCCGGATGATCATGCAAGGCATGGTACCGGTACCGATCGAAGTCGGCATCGGAGTGGTCCGGTACCGACTTGTCGATACTGGATGGATAAGCATGACTTGGTCCCGGTAGAATACCCGCGGATGTCGATGCAGTTGGTACTGGTGCCAGGGTCGGTACCGGTTGAATTGTCTGAAGCGGTTTCAGGGGCATCAAGGCCATGAGAAGAGCCACCAGACTGCGTTCAATAGCCTAGAATCTCTGGTCTATCGACGCTGCCGATGCTTGGGTATCGGTACCGGATGAAGCAGCCGGTACCCCAGAGTATGGCACCAGTAGTTCTGCTGAGGTTGAGGCCTCGAGAACATCCTAGAGCCCCGTTAGTGCTTTGGAAGCCGAAGCCTCCCGCTGGGGCAATTTTGCCGGTGAAAGTTCCTCAAGGGCAACGCCAGAGGCATCTCGATGCTTAGAGGGATAGCTACCCTTTGAGGACCGGCTGGATTTATGTTTAGTTACCCGAGATCAATGGGAGGAAGATGAAGCCCTGGAAGACGTCGATGCCACAGAGGCTGCATTGGAGGGAAAAAGGGTGCTAAGTTTAGCAGCTCAGTTCTGCCGGCCCCTTTTCGACATCATCCCACAGGCAACACACTCCAAAATAGAGTTGGTCAGGACCTAAACATTTGAGGCACCACTCATGGGTGTCAGTGACGGAGATGGTACCGCCACACTTGGAACACTTTTTAAAACCCGAAGCGGGTTTTTCCATTTTAAAGGAAAAGGTTGGGCCTCGTGCCCAAAATGGCACGTGGCACCTGAGGAGAAAATAACTGGAAAAGACTCCAGAAGAAAGGTGTTTTTTTTTTTTTAAAAGAAAGAACCACCAGCGGTACCAGTGTAGCGTCGAAGGAAGGCAGACGCGACCACAACAAAGAAGAATAGAAGGGAATTATTTTCTGCGGTGACAGGATGTGCGACCTGTCAGCTCTGCGGAAAACGAAGAACTGGAGAGGGACGGTTGGGAAAGGCAGGAAGGCAGCACACAGGCGCTGTGGGATGCTCCCAAAAGCTTTCCTATTGGACGCTGGGGAGCGTTCCCGCGTAGGCTCCGTCGGTACTGACGATACCCATATGTGAAGACTACATTCCTGCTTGTTCCTGGATATTGCTTTTGTATAAATCACTAGGAAGATCACCTCTGGAATTGTATGCCCAATTCTGAAGAGGCCCTTCTGAAAGGATACAGAGAGCAGCAGTAGTCCTGAGATGATCTAAACTAGAAGTCTTATGGACCTATATAAGAGAATGAGCATATGCAATAAAGATGTTCAAGAAGCACACTTTTCAGGAGAAGTGTGGGAAATATTTCTTCACAGAAAGGGGTAGTGGATGCCTGAAATCATCTCCAGTGGAAAAGGTGACAACCAACACAAACAGAATTTAAGAAAACACAGGATGAGTATAGAAGATTCTTATTGTGAGAAATCAAAGCAAAAGCCAGAAATCAAATGCAAGAAAGAAAAAAAAAACGGGGCAGGTCCTTATCTTTGTTTCTGTGTTCTAGGATTCCTCCTTTTTCTCTTGAAATAACTATAGCGAATGAAGTGGCAGGAAGAGAGATGTCTTAGACTCATTTATAATCAGGTCAGGTTACATTCTACCAGGAAACTATTCCCCTGACCCTCTTTGAAAGGGCACAAATCCATATGAATTTCTCTCCCTGGACAGTTTGCTAATTTGCAGTATACTTTGTGGTACCCAGTCCCTAGATGCACAGAAAACAGTACAGCAGCAGTAATGGAAAGGGAAACACTGCAGCAGTTTCAATGTCAGACAAGGTGACTCACGAGAACCTTATCCAGCCATGATCCCGTCAGTTATGTTAAAATATGTATGAATCAGCTAGGCTTTCAACGCTATGCACAACTTGAATGTACAAGGCTTTCAGATTGATATCATGGCATGCTTTTCTTCATATAATACCAAGCATCCTCTACAGTTCTAGAGATGAGGATGCAGATGGATATAGCATCTCCGCAAATTTGGCAGATGAATACTGGGCAGGATAGCACGTGAAGGATATATTAAGCAGAAACATAAGAAGGTGTCATATCGTCCATACTTTACTCTCTGAATCTCCAAGTTTGGGTGTAACCAAGGGAGCTTTGATATCTACAAAGTGTATGGCTGAAAGTGAGCAAGTCATCAGGCTGAAAAGATTTGGGACACTAGCTGCGCCAATTCACATACCAGTGTGAATTATGAAAATACCATTCTGTCATTAAAAGCTCATGGAAGGGCAATTACCAGTCGAATAACTGCATATTTAGGAAGATCTAAAAGGTTGTTTGCTTCAGATCCTCAAGGGCAAAGGGAAGAGAGAACGAGGGCAGCTTGGGTTTCTCCAGTTTCAGCAATGGGGCAGAACATGAAAATTTCAAATGCTACTCCCTGAGTTATAGTCAACACATTTATCCACTATTTGGTAGTACAGATCTTGGAAACCTAGACCAGATGTATTCTATGAGTTAAAGGCAGAAGGAAGGCCAAAAGACAGCCAGCATGGTTAAAAGGACTACAAAAAGGGACTGCTACTTCTGGAGAGAGATCTGCAGTTGTAAGCATTTACTTCTGGGAATTTTTCTAAATCTTGGGGAAAAAGGAATTATTTAGATTAAAGCTGCTTAATCTGTGTAAATTAAAATCCAGTGTATTTGTTAAATCAGTTAGGGCCTAGTATCAGCAAAGAGCTTTTAGTTAAATTAAAAGCTCAACAGGTAGCTTTCAGTTTAAGTTTAAAACCCAGCAGAGGGCTTTCAGTTTAAATTTAGAATCCAGCAGAGAGCTTTCAGTTAAATTTAAAACTCAGCAGAGCGCTTTTAGTTTAAATTTAATACTCAGTCAGGGCCTAGTATCACAAAGAGCTTTAATTTAAATCAAATCAGAGTATAACAGTATAGAAGGAAAAACACGGCGAGTATTTTTTGAGCAATAAATTGTTTCCGGAGACTTTTACAAAGAGGCCTTCTAGAAAGGGGGAAAGAGACCTATGAAATTGTTTTAAATAGGTGTTAAAGCCAAGTGACAGATCAAAGGGGCATTTTGAAAGACTCCCTCTATCCAAGCAAGGGCTGTGTGAATCATCCAGGAAATTGGTCACAGATTACCTTAGAAGCAGAGGACACGGTACTGTCCTTTTAATAAGTCTTCTTTCCCTCCCTCCCTCCTCAACTCCCACCCACCCCTGGGATAATCATAGCTTTATAGGTGCTTAAACCTCTTAAAGGAAAGGAGGTGCCATATTCACTCTCAGGTGCAGCTGTTTATCCTCATCAGGCATATATTAAGGACCTGAGATTAATTAAACTTAAGGTGAACAAAGTCCATTAAACATATTAGGTATAGTTTTATTAGTATAAGTATCCCTAGCAAACCTTAGTAAGTAAACAACTTAAATACCTAAACACAACCTTAAAACTAAGATGCAGACAACAGTCCAGCAGTGAGATGGGGGCTTTACAGTCTTGTGCATTGAGTGTCACATGTATGATTTTCTCAGTTGGTGAGGGGTCTTACGTGTGCACTAGGTGCAAGGAGATCTTTGCTCTCATAGAACAATGTCTGGAGATTAGAGTAGCAGACTTGGAGGACATAAGGCAGACAGAGAGGAACATAGACAAGACCTACAGGGATGTAGTACTGAAGTCCCATATCCAATCTGGCAGCATCCCTGTTGCTATGGAGGAGAGAGGTCATGTGACAGGAGATCACCACCCTTGTGTGGCAGGAAGTGATCCTGTAGCTATGACCTGTCCTCTGGGTGATGTAAGACCCTCTCACACAGAGGAGGTTTCTCTAGGGACATGTGCCCATGAGGGAAGGGTTAGGACAGTCGTTATAGTTGGTGATTTCATTATTATGCATGTAGACAGATGGGTGGCTAGTGGATGTGAGGATCACCTGGTGACATGCCTGCCTGTTGCGAAGGTAGCAGATCTCACGCTCCACCTAGACAAGGTCTTAGATAGTGCTGGGGAGCAGTCTGCTGTCTTGGTACATGTCGGCACCAATGACATAGGAAAGTGTGGAAAGGAGGTTTTGGAGGCTAAATTTAGGCTTTTGGATAGGACGTTGAAATCCAGAACTTCCAGGGTAGCATTCTCCAAAATGCTTTCCTTTCCACGCGCAGGACCCAAAAGGCAGGCAGAGCTCCGGAGTCTCAATGCCTGGATGAGACGATGGTGCAAGGAAGAGGGTTTTAGATTTGTTAGGAACTAAGGAACATTCTGGGGAAAGGAGGGGCTTTTCCAAAGGGATGGGCTCCACCTTAAACGGTATAGAACCAGGCTGCTGGCATTAACCTTTAAAAAAGAGATAAAGCAGCTTTTAAACTAGATAATAGGGGAAAGCCAACAGTCGCCCAAGAGTGCATGGTTTGGAACAATGTATCCTTGAAGGATACTAGCAAAAGATTGAAGTTAGGGCATATCAACACAGAGGTTCCAATAAAGACAAAAGTAACCCAAATGCCCTTGAGTACAGAGCAGACAGAGCTTAAGGATTCTAAATTACACCTGCCTACCAATATCCAGATTCATATGAATAAAATATAGCCTCGATTCTTAGAAAGAAATCCACCCTTGGGGGATCGGTGTCTCTTCAGAGAAGACTTATGTTTTGATACCTGAGATCAATGAGAGGAAGACTATGCCCTCAATGACACTGATGCTAAAGACACTGCGTCTGAGGCAAAGAGTGTGCCTAAGTTTGCAGCTCGATTCTGCAGGCCTTTGTCATCTTCCTACACAAAGGACACTCTGAAGGCTGGTGGTTGGGCCCGAGACACTTGAGACACCAGTCATGAGTGTTGGTAGCCAAGATGGTACCGCCACACTTAGAACATTTCTTTTCTTTTTTTTTTTATTTATAATTTTTCATAACACCAATACTTTCAAGTATACAGGAAAAATGGTTAACAATTAAATTTTAAATAGGATAATAGTATACAACCATATTAAATTGCAACCCTTAGCCCACATTTTGGTGAGAACAACTAAAATAAAAATACATAAACCAAATATACAGGCAACAAGAACAAACTAGTGCTCAAACATGCAGCCTCAAAAAACTTTCCACCCCATAATTCCTCACCCAAAGATCAATCCTGCCTTTCCCTAGGAGCCAAAAAAGCCTCTATCAGATGATTCTACAAAAATAAACCTCTCTATATTTAACAGTATTACACATTTACAAGGGTACCTAAGAAAGAAAGTTGCTCTCAGGGCCAACACTCTTGGTTTTAGGGCTAAAAAGGCCCTCCACCGAAGTTGTGTCGCCCTGGAAACATCAGGAAACAGCTGTAACCTCGCCCCACAACACACAACATTCTTATTCTTAAAGTAAGCCTTAAAGACAATAATCTTATTCTGTTCAGAAACAAAACTAACCAGTAAAGCTGACCTGGAAGAGATAGTATCCTTTGAGTCCTCCAGGAAATTAGTCAAATTTATATCAGAGGAAACTTGTAAAACATCAAAACCCTCTGGAGACTCTGAGGAAACTCTCTTCCCAGTTAAGTAAAGTAATTTTGAAAACAAACAAACATAGTATCGGCCCCAGTACGACCTAGGACCTCATAAAGGTATTTTCTTAACAGTATCTCAGGCGATAATAATCTACATAACGGGAAATTCAAAAAACGAATATTTTTAACCCTAAAGAAATTTTCATACAATTCTAGCTTATGTTGGACAGAATAACTATCTTTAAGAGTAGAGGCATGAATCGCCTGCAGAGAAGTGCAGTGATTCTCACATTTAGAAACCTGACTAATCAAGGATTCGACCCTCCCCTCCAACTTATTCACATTTGTAGCTGTCTCCTGAGAGAAAACACACAATTGAGACAGCGTGGAAACCAAAGTTTGTTCAGTCCGAGTTACAACTCGCCATATATCCGCCAAGGATACCGCTGAATCAGGGATATCCTGGGCTCCATACATGGGAGGAGACCAAGTAACAGGTCTCAGTATTTCACCCTTATTTAGGGGGGTACTCTGCTGAGAAGGTCCTCCCCACGGCCATTGACATGGGGGGGAAGAGTTGCAGATGGGGGAGGAGGTGGGGTACGGTCTGGAGAACTGAGGGTCACTCCTGGAGAATGAAATGTGAGAAAGTCTGCATCCAAGGACACATTTACCTTCAAATGGCGATCCATTGGGCCCACAACCGGCTCAGCTAGAATCAACTTCTTTTTCCTCTTACCCATATCCACCAGTAAATGATCACCTAGACACCTCCGGCGTCTCCTGCGATCCCTCCAAGGGGGCTACCAAGGGGCATGTAAGTCCCTTGTATCACGCCCCTTCGATCGCACCCACTACAAGGCGCCTACGGCTGCACCTAAGGCTGAGCACAATAAATACACCAGCCTTTCATTACATCGGGGCTTCTGGGACCTCGGCCTGCGTCCTCCAGCTGCCCTGGCTGCCCGACACTGCTCCCAGCACCGGCAAACACAGAGGAAGATTTTAAAGGCCCCCGATGACGTTGGGGCTTCCGGGACCTCGGCCTGCGTCCTTCAGCTGCCCAACACTGCTCCCCCTTTGAACATTTCTTAAAACCACTAGCTGGTTTTTCCATTATGCCGAAGACAAATGGCAGGCTTAAGGCCTAAAATGGCATTGATGTGCCCAAGAAAGTTCTACTTTACTTTTTAGAAAAGATGAAAAGAAAACCGGCGTCGAAGGGAAGGCAGATGCGACCACAAAAAACAAAAGAAATAAAATAAACAAATTTTCTGCGGTGACTGGATTTGCTTCCTGCTGGCTCCGCAGAAAACAAAAAAACTCAGGAGGGAGAGTTGGGAAGGCAGCGACGCAGGCGCAATGGGAGGCACCCAAAAGCTTTCCTACTGGATGCTGGGGAGCGTTCCCGTGCAGGCTCCGTCGGTACCAACATCATCCATATGTGCGGGCTCCGTCAGTATCAACATCATCCATTCCTGCTTGTTCCTGGAGATGTAAAATGCTACCTTCCATATCGTCCTAATAGACTGTCCAGATAAGTGGGATGTACCAAAGCTACAACTCCACTGGACGGGAAGACGACAGCAGCTCACAACACCCTTGAGCCAAAGACAATGTCCACCCGCACGTGGACATCCAAGCAGAAATGTTTGACAAAAGTAGAAAGTAATGCCCACTTCGCTGCCTGACAAATGTCTGCAGGGGCTACCAAGCTCCGCTCCGTCCATGAGGACGCATGTGCTTAGGTAGAATGGGTGCTTAAACCCTCCAGAACTGACCAGTCCCGCAAGAGATATGCCAAGGCAATAGCCTCCTTAATCCAGCACCTCAATGCTGACTTGGCCATCGCTCCACCTGTGTGTGGGCCAGCAAAGAGCACAAAAAAAATGGTCAGACTTACAAAAAGAATTCGTAACCTCCAAGTACCAGAGAAAAACCCTCTGGAAAGCCACAAGGCAAAGGCCTTCACCTTTCCCCCCGATACTGCTCCTTCGAGGAGGAGGGCAGGCAGACCACCTGGTTCACGTGAAAAGGAGACAGTACCTTAGGCAAGAAGGAAGACACAGGCTGAATAGAAATGGCCTCCATTGAAAAAAGACAGATAAGGATCTCGGCAAGCCTGAAGCTCAGAAATCCACCCTGTGGAACAAATCGCAATCAAGAAGACAGTCTTGAGCATCAAATCCTTTAAGATAGCATGCTGAAAAGGCTCAAGGGGTGCCACCATCAGGGCCCTGAGCACCAAATGCAAATCTCAGGAAGGGATCACAGATTGAAGGGGAGATCGTAGGCGCTGAACCGCATGGAGAAAGCACGAGACGTCTGGGTGCAAGACTAGAGACTTACCAGCCACCGGACCTCAAAAACAGGATAAAGCTGCCACCTGAACTTTCAGGGAGCTGATGAAAAGCCTGCTCAATAGGCCCTTATCACGATAAGGGCATGGAGCAGAAACAATTTTCCCTCCTCCTATGGCTACCAAAAAGACTGTAGTCTAGTGGAACCTCCCACATTGCACTCATGAGAGTCACCTTTCTATACGCAGGTGGTCGTTCACGAGCGCTTAATCAATCTTTTCCCTCTCAATCCTCAGATTTTCTTCAGAGAGAAGAACACCCATCCATTATCTGCTGGAGACAAAGAAATACTGAAAGGACCTTTGGGGCTGAGGCGAATAGAGGCATGGAGTGTTATAATTGAAACCTGGGCTTTTTGTTGGTTCTTTGTCTCCAGCAATCTGCTGGTAGGGGAACACAACCCACTTGTCTGGAATGGTCTAGCAGGATGATATGGAAAAGGCTATTAGAGCCAAAAAAATCTTTCAAAAAATGGAAAAAGGAACGAAATAAAGACAATAGGAAACAACATCAGCACTAACAAGTTAAATGCAAAACAACAAGAAAGGCTAAAAGAGTTTAAAAAGAAGCTTACCATAGAGACAAACTCTAGCTTTTTCAGATATATTTGAAGCAAGAAAACTGTGAAAGAATGATCAAGAGGTAAAAAATAAAAGGCATGCAAGAGGACAAGGCCATAGCGAAGAGACTAAATTAATTGTTTTCTTTGGTCTTTTCTGAGGAAAAACATGAAGCAGCTACCCCATGCCAGAAAAGGTATTTAATAGTGATGAGTCAGAAGAACTGAATCAAATCTTTGTGAACCTGGATGATGTAGTAGAATTGACAAAATGAACACTAGCAAATCACCTGGATCAGAAGACACACGCCCAAAAAAGCGGAAAGAACTCAAAGATGAAACTGCACAGATACTATTTATCATTTTTAACCTATCATTAAAATCACTTATGGTACCAGAAGATTAGAAGGTGGCCACTGTAATGCCAGTTTTTAAAAAGGACTCCATGGGTGATCTGGGAAACTACCAACCGGTGAGCCTAATGTCAGTGCCTGGAAAAATAGTGGAAACCATAAAGAACAGAATTACTGAACACATGAACAGGTGGTTTAACAGTACAGTCAACATGGATTTAGCCAGGGAAGTCTTGCCTCACTAATCTATTACATTTCTTTGAAGGTGTGAACAAACAAGTCTATAAAGATGAGCCAGTTGATATAGTGTATTTAGACTGCCAGAAAGCTTTTGGACAAAGTCCCACATGAGAGACTAATGAGGAAATTAAAAAGTCATGGCAAGTATTTATTTATTTCACATTTCTTATATACCGCCTTTCATGATATCAAGGCAGTTTACATTGAAGAAACTGAAATTACATTGAACAGGGCATTTATAACTTGGAGATAACATGGGCAATGGAGGGTTAAGTGGTTTTCCCAAGACCACAAGGAGCACCTGTGGGACTAGAAACCCCAGTCCTTCCGGCCCAAGGTTGCTGTCCTCTAGTGGGATTTGAACCCCCGATCTTCTGGCCTGAGGTAACTTGCCCCAACCACTAGGCCACTCCTCCCTCTATCTGAATTCAAGAAGTACCTGAATTCAAGAAAGAATGGGACCAACACAGAAGATCTCTAAAGGAAAAAAAGGAACTATAGTAGTTGGAATGAAAGGGCAGACTGGATCGGCCATATGGTCTTTTCCTGCAGTCATGTTTCTAAATTTCCAGACTTAAATCTCAATATGTATACTTTGGAGGAAAGGTGGAAGAGAGGAGATATGACAGAGATGTTTAAATACCTCCTTGACATAAATGCACAGGAGAAGAACCTCTTTCAATTGAAAGACAGCTCTGCAAGCATAGGATAGGCACAGACTCAGGAATAATATGTGGAAATACTTCTTTACGTAAAGAGTGATAGATATATGGAAAGCGTAGCCACTCACTTGTAGTGGGTGTTCTCCAGGGACAGGAATCAGTCCTCACATATGGGTGACGTCGGCGCCAACGGAGCCCACGCAGATCCACTCCCCAGCTTTTCAAATAAAGCCTTTGGGAGATGCACAACGCATGCGTGGTCCCCTTCCCGCCTAAGGGTGCCATCTTGCCTCAGTATGACCACCTAGTTCAAGACAGCAAAAAAGAAAAGCAACTCCACAGAGAGGAGGGAAGGTTGTGAGGACTGATTCCTGCTGTTGCAGGAGAACACCTGTTACAGATTTATTTATTTATATTCTCTTATATACCGCGCTATTCTGCATCAGTGCGGTTTACATTGAACAAACTGAAATTACATTGAACAGGGCATTATAACTTGGAGATAACTATTTTACAGGGAACATGGGCTATGGAGGGTTAAGTGGCTTGCCCAAGACCACAAGGAGCACCTGTGGGACTAGAAACCCCAGTCCTTCCGGCCCAAGGTTGCTGTCCTCTAGTGGGATTTCAGATGATTAACTACACTTTCTCCGGGAACAAGCAGGAAGTCAGTCCTCACATATGGGACTCCCCAGCTTTCGAGAAAACCTGTAAAAGCCATGGGTGACCAGAAAAAGGTGAACTGTGAGAAGCAGCAATGGAGTCAAGGCACAGCGGCCCAGAGTGTCAAGCGAAGGACCAGTTCTTTGGTAGCCTGAACACACTGAAGGGCCAGAGGGCAGGAGTTGCCTTACATCCCAACAGATTACTGAGTAATGCCTGGCCAAAGGTGCTGTCCCGGTGGGACTCCCTCTCCGGGCAGCAATAAGCTGCGAAAGTATGGACAGGACTACGTAGCAACCCTACAGATCTCCGCCAAAGGAACAGAGAGCAGGCTCACCACAGAGGCCACCATGGCCCAGATGCTGTGTGCCATGACACTGCACTCCAGCGAGAGGCCAGTCTTCCATCCAAATGGACAGGGTGCACTTAGAGATCCCTGTCCCCAGCCGATTTGGGTCATAGTAGATAAAGAGCTGTGAGGAGTGATGGTGGCCCTGGGTACACTCCAGATAGTAGGTCAGGGCCCGCTTGCAGTCCAGAGTGTGGAGGGCTGCCTCCCCCATGTTAGCATGAGGCTGCGGAAAGGTGAGGAGCACCACCTCTTGGATGAGGTGGAATGGAGACACCACCTTAGACAGAAACTTGGAGTGCGTGCGGAGCATGACCCTGTTCCTGTGGAACCTTGTAAAAGGTGGATGAGCCACAAAGTCTGGAGTTCACCAACTCTGCAAGCAGATGCAAGTGCTATGAGGAAGACCACCTTCCAGGTGAGGTGGCAGGAGCTGAGAGGCTCGAAAGGTGGAGCTGTAAGTTTTGAGAGAACTATGTTGAAATCCCACTCCGCTGCCAGGGGCTGGATGGGTGGCCTTGATAGTAATAGGCCCCTCAGGAAGCAAGTCACAAGGGGCTGAGAGGAAAGGGGCTTGCCCTCGACCAGATGATGGTGCATCAAAAGTGTGCTAAGGTGTACTCTAATGGAGTTGGACTTCAGCCCTGTCTGGGACAGGTGAAGCAGGTACTGCATCACCAGTTGGATGGAAAAGGAAAAGGGGTTGATCCGCTTCTCTGTGCACCACACAGAGAATCTCTGCCACTTGAAGGCATAGGCCCAACAGGTGGAAGTTTTGCGGGAGGCCAGGACGACCTCCTCCACCCTGCTTGAGAGTCTGAAGTGGGTCAAGCTTACCCTTTCAGCAGCCAGGTCGTCAGAATCAGGGACCCCAGATTGGGGTGCAGGAGAGAGCTGCCGTCCTGCGAGTGCAGGCTCAGGGCACATCCTAGAGGAACCACAGGCACCTGGGACAGGCGGAGGAGCAGGGGGGGAGCCAGACCCATCGATAAGCCACCAGTATCAAGATGGTTCTGTCAAGCTGGACTTTGAACTGGGTTCTGGTGATCAGTGGTGTTGGTGGAAAGGTGTAGAGGAGGCCCCATCCATGGAATGAGGAACGCATCCGCCGCCACCCATGAGGGATGTGGCTGCCTGGAGCAGAAGTAGGGCAGCTGAGCATTGGCTGGATTGGCGAAGAGGTCTATCTGTAGGATCTCCCAGAGACGGAAGAACTGGCTGGCCACCTGGGTATCCAACCACCACTTGTACAGTTAGAGGAACTGGCTGAGCCAGTCCCGCTAAGGCTTTATTCTGGCTCAGGAGATAGACTGTCTGCAGGAGCATCCCACTTTTGCTGGTGAAAGAGCAGAGGCTCACCGTCTCCTGGCCCAGGAGGGACAATCCTGTAACTCCCTGTTTGTTGATAAAGAACATCGCCACCTGGTTGTCTGTCTGGATTAGTACCATTTGGTGCTGTAGGTGGTGGTGAAAGGCCCGGAGGGCTAGCGCTATGGCTCGCAGCTCCAGGAGGGTTGATCTGCTGGAGGCTCTCCACCTGCTACCAACTGCCCTGAGTGCAGAAGTTATTGCAATGGGCTCATCAGCCCAGTTTGGAAGCAACCGTAAGAAGGATCCTCTGGGGGATGGGAAACTGGAAGGGCATCCTGGCCTGTAGGTGCTGGAGCTATTGCCACCAGTCGAGGGAATTGGCCAGAGGACACGTCACGACCACTCTGTCGTTTGAGACTATTGGGAGTGTAGGGCTCTCTGGGCTGGCTGCATATGCAGATGGGCATCTAGGGCGACATGTACCGTGGACACCATGTGACCCAGCAGGCAAAGCAGAAGGGCAGGCAGAGGCCGAAGTGCAACCCTGGATGTTCCCTGCAAGCACCCTGAGGTGCTGGGCCCTGTCCGGAGGGAGAAAGGCCCTGGCCTGGATATGGTCCAGTAGCACCCCTATGAACTCCAGGTGTTGCATTGGATGGAGATGGGAAGACATGGGACATCCCTATGGCCCCAGACTCATCACCCAAGGAAGCCATAGATGACGTCCGGCTCTTTGAAGGGCGTCTCTCCCCGAAGGAATCCCAGCTTGATGCCCTGTGACCTTGAGGCTCCAAGCCAGCATGGTCACCACACAAGGCTGAGGCCTCCATGACAGCTCTCGAGGGTACTGGTCCCATGGATGACTCCGGGGCTGAGTCAGTCTTGTAAAAAATTGACTTGTACTGCTTCTTAGGGCCTTGGGTGTCATCTGTTGGCAGAGACCACACGCCAAAGCATCATGATCAGGCCCGAAGTACCCAAGGAAACAATCATGCGGGTCTGTGCATGACATTATGTGCACAGCCATCACAAGCCTTGAAGCCACTGATCGAGGTCATGGCAGGGAAAACCACCACCGCGAGGTCAAACTCCTTTGGACTGGCCAGAAAGGGCACAAAAACCCGTGCACCAAGAAAAAAACCCCAAAGGGAAAAAAGGGAATCTGAGGAAAAACGCGACACTGAAGGCATGCGGACTCGGGAGGTGAGAAGGGCACCAGTACGCAACCGGAGAAAGGAATCAAAGTAAAAGGAAAGAAATCTACTTTTTCCGGGGGAGGGGGGGGGGGGGGATATGGAGGGAAAAAGACACACATCCAATCGGCTTCGTGGAAAAAAGGAGACTGAAGCAAGATGGCACTCTTAGGTGGAAGGGGACCATGCATGCGTGTGCATCACTCAAAAGCCTTTGACAAGGTTCCTCATCAGAGACTTTTGGCAAAATTAAACAGTCATGGGATAGGAGGCAGTGTACTACTTTGGATCAGGAACTGGTTAAAAGATAGAAAGCAGACGGTTGGGCTAAATGGCCAATTTTCCCAATGGAGAAAGGTGAATAGTAGTGTATCCCAGGGATCTGTGCTGGGTCCGCTGCTTTGACATATTCATAAATGACCTGGAAAGTGGAATAACGAGTGAGGTTATCAAATTTGCAGATGACACAAAACTATTAAAGTTGTTAAAACCCAAGAGGATTGTGGAAAATTGCAAGAGGATCTTGATAAATTGGAAGACTGGGCATCAAAATGGCAGATGAAATTTAATGTGGACAAGTGCAAAGTTATGCGCCTAGGGAAGAACAACCCAAACTATGGTTACACGATGCAAGGTTCCACATTAGGAACCACCACCCAGGAAAAAGATTTAGGCGTCAATGTGGATAACATGTTAAAACCCTCGGCCCAGTGTGCAGCGGCGGCCAAGAAAGCAAATAGAATGCTAGGTATCATAAGGAAAGGCATGGAAAATAAAACAAAAGATATTATAATGCCTCTATATCATTCCATGGTGAGACCGCACTTTGAATATTGTGTGCAATTCTGGTCGCCGTATCTTAAAAAGGATATAGTGTTATTAGAAAAGGTTCAGAGAAGAGCCACCAAAATGGTAAAGAGGATGGAAGGATACTCCTATAAAGAAAGGCTAAAAATGTTAGGGCTCTTTAACCTGGAAAAGAGACGGCTGAGGGGAGATATGATAGAAGTCTATAAATTAATGAACGGAGTGGAACGGGTAAACGCAGATCGATTGTTTACGTTATCAGAATATAGAAAGACTAGGGGACATGCAATGAAGCTACAGGATAAACTATTTAAGACTAATAAAAGAAAATATTTTTTCACTCAACGTGTAATTAAACTCTGGAATTTGTTACTGGAGGATGTAGTAAAGGCTGTTAGTGTAGCTGGGTTTAAAAAAGGTTTGGACAAGTTCCTGGAGGAACAGTCCATAAACCATTATTAAGAAGGGACCCAGGATATCAATGCTTGACCCAGTACAAGCATTGTGGAACCTGTCTCTTTTGGGGAAACTGCTAGGTACGTATGACCTAGATTGGCCACTGTTGGAAACAGGATACTGGGCTTGATGGACCTTGGTCTGACCCAGTATGGCATATCTTATGTTCTTATGTTCTTTCCTTGCCCCTGCAAGGAACAGAAGCTCTCAAGACGTTCCAGTGGTATCAGGGTAGAGAACTCAAAAAGGTCTCCCATAACGTCCTTGAGGAACATGGCCATACAGAGCTGGTAAGATAAGATCCATGCCACCAGTAGGACTCCTGATAACACCTCCAAAACCCATCAAGGGTACCAGCCTCTCTCTCCGGTGGAACGGAGGAGTGAGTCTTGGGACACTCTATGCGGCGCATGGCCGATGCTACCACTATGGAGTTATGGGGTAGTTGAGGCTTCTCAAAGCCCGGGCTCTTTTGTACATCGTACATTGAATCCAGTCTCTGGCTGATGGTATATACAGTCAGTGATTTTTCCCACATGCAGAGCATCAGGCACTGGAGGATGTGGGTGCACAGGTACCATCACTGCTTCTTTGGGAAGTGAGGGATTATTGGAGGATTTCAGTTCTTCCTCAGTCTCCAGAGGGAATGGGAGGGCCTTCGCCATGTCCCAGACAAACTCATGGAAAGAGATGTCCACAGGCAGGAACCTGAATCTCTCATAGGGGGGTGATGGATCTGAGGGTATATCTCGGTGCCTCTCTGAGGCCGGGGACTCCTCGTCTGTCTCCCACACACAAAAAGTCAAAATACTGCCTTTCCTCCCTCCTGGTGCCTCCACAACCCTGGCGGAAATGACGCGGTACAGAGAGATGACGATCTAACTCCAACTCAGCGTCACTCGCTGACCTGATTGCTCTCCGAGGCTCAGTAGGGCATGGGTCTCCAAGAAAAGCTTGACCACCATTGGTGGGGGCCACCGTGGATGGTGGGGCAGGCACTGGCATCAATGCATCTGAGGGCATCAGGGCCACTGAGGTCTGGGCCGCCAAGAATGCAGCTATGCTCCTCTCAAAAGCCTGTAGGCGCTCAGCCAGCACCGCTGTCTTGAAGCTCGTCAGGGCCGGAGCACCCGCATCGGGGGCTCCTCGATAGTCGCAGCATCGGGGGACTGCCGACGGCCCTCTGGGGCCTGGGAGTACACTCCTCCCACCTGGACAGCTTAGCAGGCTGCTCCTTGCCATCACACTCTGAGTCCCAAGGCACTAAATGTATTGAGTGTGGTTACACCTGGCACATTTTTTAAACCCACTGGCCAGCTTTGACATATCGGGAAAGACGGCAGTTGCTAAGTCGAATGGCTCCAATGTCTTAGTCAGTCAGTCAGGAGAATGGGCAGGGAATAGACCCCGCACAAAAAAATAAAAGGAAGAGAAAAAGAAGGAAAACCAAAGCAGTGTCGGTAGGATCGACACCCTTGATGACAAGCGAGAAGGCAAAGGAGAAACACTAACGGGCTATACATTTCAAGCAAAGATACATAAGCTCCATGAACTGAACAATGGCTGGGAAAAATTGTATCGCTAAAGCTGTTGCCCCCGTTACAGCTTCTGCCTACCTCCAGACAGAGGTCCCAATGCCAGTTGAAGGACCGGTTCCATGTACAGGATGCCTGCATGTTGAAGCTCTCAGGAAATAAGTGGAGGAACTCAGAGAGGAGGTGGCGAAGCTGAGGAGCATTCAAGCAGTGAGAAGTACATTGATGAGAAGCTTCTTGCAACATCCAAGCTCTCCAGCAGAGGAGAAGATGGGTGCCTACAGATGACGAAGGTTAGACACAAGTCACCGGGGCCTGCAGAAACACCAATCTAACTTCTCCAGCCCTTGAAATGAAGAACCATTATGCAGCCCTGGAAGTGAAGGAGGTGAAAGCAGCCCTGGAAAGGGAAGAAGCAGAGCTCAAGTACCCCAAATTTGCAGAATCAATGACCACAAGGAAGCGAAGGGTAGTGGTGGGTTGGTGACTCTCTTCTGAGGGGTACTGAGGCATCCATCCGCCGACCAGACTTGATGTCCAGAGACATCCTAGTCTCACCCCCATTCAGCCCATTTCCAATTATAGCCCCCCAGTCCAATTCCAATCCTAGCCTCCCCCACCCATTCAGTCCATTTCCAATTATAGCCCTCCCCAGCCCATTTCTAATCCTAGCCCCCCCCCATTTCCAATTATAGCCCCCCCAGCCCAGTTCCAATTCTGGACCCCTCCACAAACCATTTCAAGCCCAAGCCCTCCTCCCTGAAGAGCCCTGCAGCAGGCTTCAGCGGCTCCTAGCAGGCTCAGCACAGCTTGTTACAGCCGCCGAAGTGAAGAGCGTTGTTCACTTCGGCTGCTGTATTGTAATGAAGCTCGCAGGTGCGCTGAGAGCCGGGACACAGGAAGTGTCCTTTGACCAAGGCGCGCCTGCGATCTTCATTACAATTCAGCTGCCGAAGTGAAGGGAACAACGCTCTTCACTTCGGCAACTGTAACGAGCTGTGTTGAGCCTGCCGGGTGTCGTTAACGAAGGTGAACTCTGGTAAATCCTGAGGTGACCCCCCATGGGGGTCACGACCCACAGGTTGAGAACCGCTGCTTTAGACCATCCGAAAATCGCTCAGTTCCAGGAAACTGATCTAAAGGTGTCTCTCCTAGGCAAACCATAACCCCTGAGCATGGACCTCATTAAGATGGGCTCCCCAGCCCTTTTTGGATGTATCTGTGGTATTGGCAAGGGAGTTCTTGAAAGGGTGAGCTCTTGGCCAGGTTCAAGGAAAAAATCCACCAAGTGAGACACTCCTGAAGGAGTTTGGTGATAGAGAGGCCATCATTGAGCCTCCGAGTGGACTGCATCCACTACGGTTGTCTCAAATGGACACATGCCATGGGAATGATGTGAACTATTAATAACCACATGGCCCAACATTTTCACCTCAGAGTAGTAGGATCTCCTCTGCTCTGTTTTGAAACCTTCTAGAAGAGGAGGATGGGTCGACAGTGGGCCTAGAGAGGGTTCACAAGGTATCATTATGCTACTTGATCATGGTAGCAGCCTCCTGAACCTTGTCGCCAAAGAGATTCTTTCAACAGTACGGCATGCCCGTGAGTTGCTGCTGCACAATGGGTTGTAAAGTTTGAGGCACAAAGCCTGGCATCTCTGGGCACCAATACTCATTGTGGGGCTTTTGATTCTGTATTGAAAATACCATAGATTGCTTGTACTATGCATTTTCCACATTCCATCCCTTAGCCCAAGAGGAAGTGGAATTGCAAGACTTTCTCTGTAGGGAGAAAATTCTCAAACTCCTCTAGGCTGCAGATGAAGAGCTGGCAGGATGTCATGCGGGACATGAGAATGGAGTTCTGATAAAACTTTCTCCCAAAAGTGTCCAAGGTCATAGCCTCTCCTCCCAGAGGCACTGAAAAATGTGACAGAGCTCCTGGCTCTTTTGAGAGCAGTTTTGACGACCACAGAGTGCTGCAGTGGGCTGGAGCTTCTCAAATCCGGAAGACTTTTGGACTCTGAACATGGAATCAACCTTCTTACTGACAGGAAGCACAGAACGTGTAGTTACTCACCTGTAACAGGTGTTCTCCAGGGACAGCAGGAATCAGTCCTCACATATGGGTGATGTCGGCGCCGACGGAGCCCTCGTGCGGAGCAATTCCCCAGCTTTCAAAGAAAGCCTTTGGGATTGCGTCACGCATGCGCGGTCCCCTTCCTGCCCAAGGGTGCCATCTTGCTCAGTCAAATGACATAGCTAAAAAGATGGCAAGAATAGGAAAAATTAATAACAGGACTGGAACTCCAGGGGAGGAGGGAGGGTTGTGAGGACTGATTCCTGCTGTCCCTGGATAACACCTGTTACAGGTGAGTAACTACGCTTTCTCCAGGAACAAACAGGAAGTCAGTCCTCACATATGGGACTCCCTAGCTATAGGCTACAGAGAACCCATAGCTGAAAAATGGCTCCCTCTAGAACAGAGGTACTCAAATCCAGTCCTGGAGGGCCGCAAACCAGTCAGGTTTTCAAGATATCCCTAATGAATATGCATGAGATATATTTGCATGCACTGCCTCCACTGTATTTGAATCTATCTCATGCATATTCATTAGGGATATCCCAAAAACCTGACTGGTTTGCGGCCCTCCAGGACTGGATTTGAGTACCTCTGCTCTAGAAGAACTGCAGTAGCTGCAATAGGAATTCAGCTGAGAACGCAACACTCCCCGGTAGCCTGACACCAAAGGGTCAGAGGGTTGGAGCTGCCTAAACCTCAAATAGGTTACAGAGTACCGCCTGGCCGAAAGCACTGTTCTGTCGGGACTCCCTATCCAGGCAGTAATGGGCAGCAAAGTCTGTCTTGAAGACCAAGTTGCGGCCCGGCAGATGTCTGCCAGCGGAACAGAGCGGAAGCGAGCCACTGATGCGGCTTGAGCCCTGACACGGTGGTCTGTGACTCGACCCTGCTGCAACGGGAGGTCGGCCGCCCTGTACGCCCAGGCAATGCAATCTGCCACCCAGGTAGACAGCATGCACTTGGAGACAGGTAATCCCAGTTTACTGGGGTCACAAGAGACGAAGAGCTGAGTAGCCCTTCGATGCCCCCTTGTACGCTCCAGGTAGAAGGACAACGCCCTCTTACAATCCAGGGTTTGCAGAACTGCCTCTGCCCGGCTGGAATGCGGCCTGGGAAAGAAGGTTGGAAGAATCACCTCTTGGTTGAGGTGGAAAGAAGAGACCACTTTTGGAAGGAATTTAGGGTGAGTGCGGAGGACCACCCTATTTCTATAAAACCGTGTGTATGGTTTATCAGTTACGAGAGCTTGCAGCTCACTCACACGTCTGGCTGATGTAGTGCCACCAGGAAGAGCACCTTCCAGGAGAGGAAACGCAAATGGCAAGAGGACATCGGCTCAAAAGGTGGGAGAGTAAGCTGTTGCAAGACCACATTTAAATCCCACTCAGTTGCCGGAGGACGAACTTGGGGTTTCAGCAGAAGCAGACCTCTGAGGAATCTGGACACCAGGGGGTGAGCCGAAAGAGGTTGCCCCTCCACTGGCGAGTGGTTTGCTGACAAAGCACTCAGGTGGACCGTGACAGAGTTAGACTTGAGACCTAATTCTGAGAGGTGAAGCAGGTACTGCAGCATCACTGGTACAAGGCAAGAGAAAGGGTTTTCATTGTGCTGGTTACACCACACCTCAAACCTACGCCACCTGAAAGCATAGGATTTCCTAGTGGACTGCCTCCTTGAGGCTAGTAACACTTCTTCTACATTCTGAGGTAGGAGGAGAGGAGCCAGCACTACCCTTTCAGCAGCCATGCCATCAAGTTGAGGGACCTGAGGTTGGGGTGCAAGAGAGCCCTGCTCCTGGGACAGGAGGTTGGGTTGCGTCCCCAGTGGGAGTGGGGTTTCCACTGCCAGCTGGAGAAGCAGAAACCAAGGCTTTCTTGGCCATCTGGGGGCTACCAGAATTACAGAGGCCTTGTCCCGAAGGATTTTGAACAGAGTCCGGGCCACCAGAGGCGTGGAAGGAAACTCATACATGAGGCCCCCTGACCAGGAGATCAGGAAAGCATCTGCAGCCACCCTCAGAGGATGTGGCTTTCTGGAGCAAAATCTGGGCCGCTGGTGATTTTGCGGACTGGCAAATAGATCTAAGGACGGATGTCCCCAGTGATGGAAAACCTGCTGGGCCACCACTGGATCCAGTTGCCATTCATGAAGTTTGAGAATCCTGCTTAGTTTGTCTGCTAGGCAGTTCTCCTGACCAGGCAGGTACACTGCTTTGAGAGACATACCCTGCCTGATAGCAAAGGAGCAGAGGTCCAGTGTCTCCTGACATAGGATACGAGACCCCGTACCTCCCTGCTTGTTCACGTAGAACATTGCTACCTGGTTGTCCGTCTGTATCAATACAGACTGATGTGAGAGGACATGACAAAAGGCTTGAAGAGCTAGGTGAATCGCCGGCAGTTTTAAGAGGTTGATTTGGTGTGCAGACTCCTGAGACCACCATAACCCCTGAGTGCATGATCCTTGGCAATGGGCTCCCCAGCCCAGCAAGGAGGCATCTGTCGTTAGCACTCTTGTGTGCGAGGGAGTCTGAAAGGACACTCCCTCGAGCAGGTTGGGTGGCTGACGCCACCACTGCAATGATTTCACCAGCCGCCTGGATACTGTTATCCTGTATCTGAGGCTGCCGGTGGCTTGTGTCCACTGATCTCTGAGGCACCACTGAGCTGTTCTCATGTGAAGACGGGCATTTGGGATCACATGCACTGTGGAGGCCATTTGGTCCAGGAGGTATAAGAAGTGTCTCGCTGAGACCTGAGACCTGCGCCTGAACTGTTGTGCCTTGACGTCTGAGGCAGGCCGCCACTACAGCCAGGCATTTTGTAAACACTCTGGGAGCAGAGGCTAAGCCAAAGGGTAAAACTCTGTATTGGAAATGTTTTCCTCTCACTACAAATCTCAAATATTGTCTGTGGTCTGGATGTATGAAGATGTGTGTATAGGCATCCTTCAGGCCTAAGGAGCATAGCCAATCTCCCTGGTGGAGGTAAGGCAGAAACATTCCAAGGGAAAGCATCTTGAACTTTTCCCTCACCAGGAACTTGTTTCTTAGGTCGAGGATGGGTCTGAGGCCTCCTGTTTTCTTTGGTATGAGAAAATACCTGGAGTAGAAGCCCTTGCCATGCAGGTGGTGGGGCACTGGTTCCACCGCCTGATCCTCTAGAAGATCTGCCAACTCCGGCAAGAGGAGGTCCCTGTGAAGAGGGGGTCTGGGAGGCTCTCCTGGAAAGAAGGAGGGTGGTATCTGGCTGAAGTGAAGCAAATAGACCCTTTGGACTATTTGCAGGACCCAGATATCCGAGGTGATGGCTGGCCACCAGTGGGCGTACAGGGTTAGCCTGCCTCCTGTGCATGGCCTTACCACTGGCGGAAGAGAGACTGCTTTGGGAGTCAAAAAACCCCTCCCGGCTGGGTAGGAGCTGGGGGTCTTCTGCTTACGTGGGCCATGCCCCTGTCCCTTGGCTTGCTGCCCCTGTTGGGGAGCTGGGGTGCCCTGGTAATTGGGGTAGTTGCGGTAAGCAATACCCTTCCTCGGAAAAAGGGCTTTTTACCCGAGCCCTTCATCTTAGAAGAGACAGAAGTCTTCTTTGAGAGTCTTGTCCGGGTCAAGTACTCTGACTCAAGCTCAGCAGCCTTCTCAGTCATGGGTTTGCCAAAGAGGTTGTCACCTTGGCAAGGGACATCAAACAACTTGTCCTGAACCCATGGCTCCAGTCCGACGACATTAGCCAGGCCTGGCGGCGTGCACCGATGCTGGCCACGGCTACTCGCGCCGAAGCCTCTACGCCGTCATACGCCGCTCGAGATATGAACTTCGAGCACTCCCGAATCCCGGTGGACAAGTATTGAAGCGCTGCAAGGGTTGTGATAAGGAAGCTTATCATAGCTTAGGAAGGAGCTATAGTAAAGGTGAAGTGACTCTGAACAAGCAACCTGTCAGTTCTGGTAGAAATAAGAAAACAGAATTTTTCCATAAAAGACTACAAGTCCCAGAATGCACCAGGTTTCCAACAGCCATTAGAGGAGCTGAAGTGGGGAAACGTGTGTTCAATCAGGAGGGCTATGAGGTAATCCCCAAGCACTCATCTCAAAGGGCAGGGCCTGATTCAGCACAGCTGCGCTGTGCTAGGGTGGAGCACTCATCTAAGCAGAATAAAGGTAGAGTTTATTCTACAGAGAATCCTCCTCAGATTCATCTTGGACATCATCCTCATCTTGGACATTTTCATCATCTGGAGGATCATCAGAAGCAGAAGCCAGAGCGGACGGACAGAGAGGGCAAGAAACCCTTTGGAAGAAAGAAGAGAAAGGCATTTGGGAGGTCTAAAGGAGTCCAGAGCAGTACGTATACTGGGAGACATTCAAAAGGCCAACATACACCATTGGACTGGGGAAAACCAGAGGAGTGGTGCTGCAGAGCTAGGAATCTCCAGACGGTACCTGTGAGGGAGACGGCTGCACTTGGAAGGGACCCTAAGACCCGTGCCAGAAGGTATGTGAAGAGAGCCCCAGTGTCCAGGGATCTGGATTGGAAGGCTGGACATAAGAACTGGACTACATACTGGCCAGGCTATTTAGAGAGGAACTCTAACAGCAATGGAAGCTCAGGTATGAACACTAATCTATGCCCTAGCTATATCCTTGAAAGACAGCAGGGAAACAAGTATTCTCCTGAGAGTGCTCCATTGAGAAATTCCTCTGTGCCAATCCATGATATTGAACCCATGATTGTTGAAGAAGGGGGAGGGGTTATAGATGCAGGCTGTGAATACATGGATTGCTCTCTGTCTAAACTCCTTTGGTAATTTACTGTTACAAAGTACAACAACCATCACAAAGAAATACAAACTTGTTCTTTAATCTACTCAGAAAAGCTCCTGAGTAGGATTTGAGCCACGCAGTAGAAAGCAAGCCAGCTAAGGAGTTTCAGCTGGGTTACTGCTAGCAATTGAGCCTTACCTAATTGCTTGTGAGCTCTGAGGAAATCACTTCTGAGTCTATGTGTGAAGATATAAGAAGTTAACCTGAAAAGAACAGTTTTTCCCTACTTTGTGGGTTTTGTTTGTTGATTAAAGCACTGCTAAGAAAATATTAGCTAGAGCCTACAGAAAAGACCAGTTTGTTACCAACCAGGTCTTTATTCTTTTGCTTTGATTGCCTGACACGTTCAGCTGTTGTTTTCCTGATTTTGTTTTTCTAAGTTTAACTCTGAAAGCAAGTATCCTGTTTTATGTGCTACCAAGCATATCTGTGTTGGGAGAAATAACCCCATAAATAAATATCTTATTGGCTTTACACTCAAGCACAACTAATTATTGTGAACGGCTGTGTCTGGTGTGAATGGACTACATTTCCCACAATCCCTTGCAAATCATATTAATATATGCCTTTGCCAAGACTGTGACAGGGTGCCTCAGAGAGGCCAGCTGAGAACCCGGCAATCTTTTGGACACCGCATGACAGCATCGAGCCGTGGAAGCATTTTTTGCTGAGGGTGTCCAGGTTCCATGTCTCCTGGCCAGGAGGCACCGAGGAGTGCGTTTTTTGGCTCTTGAGCCTGTGCATGGCTGATTCCACACCCATGGAGTTGTGTCGCAGCTGTGCCTTTTGGAACCCAGGGCTCTTGCGGACTCGATAGATGGAATCGACCCGCTTGCTGAGCACCGGCATCGAGACCGGCGACTCCCACATGCGGAGCATCAGCCGTTCCAGCATCGGAGGAACCGGCACAGTAAGGGCTTCCCTTGGGGGAAAGTCATACTGGAGGGCCTCGAGCTCTTCAGCTTGAGGCTCCTCCTCGGTATCCGCCGGGAATGCCAAAACCTTGGCCATATCCCTGATGAAGTCCGAGAACTGGGTATCCTCTGGAGGGGACCTTTTCCGAGGCTCCGAACCTGGTGAGTCCGATGGGTGTTTGGGGACTCTTCATCTTCCGTCTCCCATGCCAATCCCTCCGAGGAGGAATCGAGCAGCTCCGGCCACGAGGGCTTCGGCCCCGACCGCCCCGACGCTGAGAGCACTGGCGTCGACAACCTCGGCCCCAAGCAGGAGGTCGAAGAAGACTTTGGCCGAGGATCGACTAGAGTCCGAAGAGTCTCGAGGATCAGCTTGGCCTCTGGGGTCGACTTGGGACATTGATGTCCCGGTGGTCGGGCAGATGGACCGGTGAGACCGGCTATCAGCGCCCGCTGCTGCTCCATGAAGGCAGACATGCTGTGCTCCAGGGCCGTCATCCTGAGACCGAGTTCAGAAGACCCCGCAGCCTCCGGCTCGGGCCCCGATACCGGGTCTCCTGGAAGGGAATCCAGGAGGACAACAGCGCTTACCCTCCTTGGCGTCTCCGGCTCTGTGTGAGGTATCTTAGCAGGCTGCTCCGGCTCCGAGGACTCGGGGTGGTGGTCAGGACTCCACGACCTGGCGTTCGAGGGCCCAGGGCGATCGGAGGCATCCAACGACGATGCCATCGCGGGTTTCTTCTTCCTCCGGTGTTCCCGGGAGGGAGACCCCCACTCAGAAGACCCGACAGTGCTCGGGTTCAGACAGCTCCCGAGACATCGAGGCTTCTGATGAGGTCCGGATCCGGGGGAATGTGGACTCCGAGAAAATCTTTTCACGCTGCTGCTGCCTACTTCGAAATGCCTTAGAGGACATCTTCCCACACGGGCCACAGACCTTCGGGTCATGGTCGGGCCCGAGGCATCGGAGACAACAGTCATGTGTGTCAGTGAGGGACATTAACTTTTTACACCGATTACACTTTTTAAACCTGCTGGCAGCCATCAGGGGAAAAACGGCCCCTGCAAGGTCGAAGGACCAGGCTGCCAGTGAAAAGCAAAAAAGAGCGCGAAAGCTAGTCACTAAGGACAAAAATGCAAAAAATTGACCGGACTCGATACCGGTGTACTGAGCCATAGGCGGGAAGGGGAACAGGCATCGAACCGGTTGAAGAGAGAAATTCTTCTGAAATTTTGACCCACTTTTTCTGCGAGGAATTAGGGACAATGTCCGTTGGGCTCCGTGGAAAAAGGGAGACTGAGCAAGATGGCACCCTTGGGCGGCAAGGGGACCGCGCATGCGTGATGCAATCCCAAAGGCTTTCTTTGAAAGTTGGGGAATTGCTCCGCACGAGGGCTCCATCGGCGCCGTCACCCATATGCGAGGGCTAACTTCCTGCTTGTTCCTGGAGAAAGAGGGGTCTCCCACATGCTCATCTATAGCTTTTGAAGGATGTGGTGCACAGGCTCGTCATTATCGATTTCTTCAATTTCATATTTGGTTCGGTTTTGTAGTGTCTTGGTGTATTTTCCCTTTTATTTATTATCATAAACTGCATAATATTGTATTTTTTGATTTGCGGAATATCACGTGAATAAACTATAAAACTATAAACAGCTTCCTTGGTGGGATCCAGATATTGAAATCACTGGGCTTCTCCTTCATGTGCAATTGAAATGGAATGATTTAGCCATTACCCAGACAAACTCATGGAAGGCTACATCATCAGGAGGAGACTTGCACCTTTCATAAGGTGGAAGGTGGTCTGACAAGCTCTGGATATCTCTCCTCAGACATATTCAGAGCTGTAGCACTCAGATTCATACTCAGAGAGGTTCTTGAGGAACAACAGTCTCTCTGCTTGGGCTGAATTCTATTGGATCTCCTCTGGGGGTGCCAGCACATCAATGGGCTTCGATGCCTCAGGGATAGATATCCCCCCCTCTGATGCACTCTATACAGATAGTGGCTGGGCATTGATTGGTGTTGAGGCTCTTCTAGATCTCTATGTCAATACATCTCCCATAAGTAGATGTACGGTTTTAAGAATCGGTTTGATGCTGCTACTTACGAAACAATTGGAACTACTAACTCTCAAAAAGAAAGCATTACTATGAGCTTCTCCTCCATTTTCTTGGACAAACACTTCTCAATGCAGCAATCTTAGTCAATGCCTTTGGAATCGGACAAAGAGTATGAGAAAGCCAGTTATGGACCTTTGGAGTCTGGCGTAGCCACTCCAATAGCAGGAAGGACGAGTTGTCCTCACGTCGAGGCTGCTTCAGAGGCTGTGCATTGCTTGATTCCTCGGTGCTCCTGGCATCATGCTCTGATAAGTCTCCATGATGATGGATCAGAGTGGAGGAGTGGTGGTTGGGGCAAGGTACTTCAGGCCGGAAGGTCGGGGGTTCAAATCCCACTAGAGGACAGCAACCTTGGGCCGGAAGGACTGGGGTTTCTAGTCCCACAGGTGCTCCTTGTGGTCTTGGGCAAGCCACTTAACCCTCCATAGCCCATGTTCCCTGTAAAATAGTTATCTCCAAGTTATAATGCCCTGTTCAATGTAATTTCAGTTTGTTCAATGTAAACCGCACTGATGCAGAATAGCGCGGTATATAAGAGAATGTAAATAAAATAAATAAATAAAGCCACCACCTGATGCCTTCAAAGACTAGAACGAATCCTCCTCCTTCCTTGGGGCAGAATCGGTAGAGGACTGATCCCATGTAGCTCTACTGGTGCTAGACTCCAAGTGGGCTGGAGGGTTCCCAAATGTTGATGCCCTGCCAGTGGTCCGATGCAGCTCCAAGGTGACTGATGTTGCTGGCCCTCGACCCTGAAGCCCTCATTCTGTCATCTGCTTTATCCCTTGTGTATATTTTATTTTTTAATAATTTAATGCTCTCATTTATTTAAGTTTTGGTATACCGTTTTTCTACCAGTCTAAACAGTTATCAATCAACAGGGGGTGGATAAGAGTATGGTAGTAGTAGGTTACAGCAGGCTCAGGTAATGAGATGAGCAGTCAACAAAGGATAGAGAAGACTATAGTAGTAGTAGGATACATCAGGTTACGACAACTTCAGCTAACAAGGTGAGCGGACAACACGGTAAAGACAGAGGCATAGCATCAGTGGGTTACAATGAGGTTGGGAATGTAGGTTAAGGTTATAATTGTGCTCCACAAAGTATCAGTGAGCTACAATAAGGCTACAATAAGATTCAACATAGTATCAGTGGATTACAATGAGGTTCAACAATGTAAGCATAACTATTCATTTAGTCGCTCTTCGGGAGTGCTGGTGCGTGCTTTAGTGTTCTTAGACTAGGTACGTCTTCAGGTGTTTGTTAAAGGCTTTGGCTGACTGGATGCTTCGCAGGGTGGGTGGGAATTTGTTCCAGAGTGTGGGGGCATAGAGCGAGAATGCTCTCAGGCAGGCATACTAGGTGCTCTTGCATATCTGTGGTGGTAGGCTAAGAAGATTGAGTGTGTTCTGTCTGTGCGATCTGGTGGCATGGGTGGTGCTGAGTAACATCTGGAGGTGTTGGGCAATGAGGCCATTTTGGGCTTTCTGTATGATAGTGAGGACCATGAATTTGATCCTGGAGGCGATGGGGAGTCAGTGGAGGGATTTTAGTATAGGTATGATGTACGAGTGTTTGAATGCTCTGAAGACAGTGCATGCTGCAGTATTCTGTGTTAGCTGAAGCGGTAGGATAGTGTGTGCAGGGAGCCCTTGGTATATGGAGTTGCAGTAGTCAAACAGGGGGGTGACAGTTGCCTGACGGACTGCAAATAAATTGTCAGAGGAGAGTAGGGGGCATAGATTGTGGAGTGTCCTGAGCTTGCCTTGGTGGTGTTTTGGGTGAGAGCTTGAAAGTTGAGTTGCTGATCTAAGGTTATGCTAAAGTATTTGACCTGGAGGTCTGACAGTTGTGGGAGGTGTGAAGATAGGGTCTTTGGTGATGTGTAGGATCTCAGTCTTGCTGAAGTTGACCTCCTTGAAGCAGGCTGCAAGGTTGGAGTAGTCCAGGGCAGCTGTGGTGAATGGTGTGTATATCATTATGTTGTCAGCAGAGATCAGGTAGTAGACATTGAACTTTTGGATGGTCGTGCATAAAGGTGGTATGTAGATGTTGAACAGCAGTGAGGAGAGCGCAGATCCCTGGGGTACACCTTGTGGCAGGATGTAGGGGGATTACATGCCCTGTCCTATTTTTACCTGCTGGCTGTGCTGGGAGAGGTACAAGTGGAGCCATTGGAAAGGTTTGCCCTTTATGCCGATATCATGGAGCTGGTCTAGCAGCATTTGATGGGACACTGTGTCAAACACTGCAGAGATATCCAGGAAGAGTAGTATGAAGCCTCTTGACTTGCTCTCTGTTCCCACAATGAGTGTTGAGAGTAGAGATGTCAGTAGGCTTTCTGCGCTATGACGGGGGCAAAAGCCACGTTGCTGTTGGTCAAGTGGTGCGTATTCGTCGATGTGTTCATGCAGTTGGATTTGGGCTCTTTTTTCTATGATTTTTGCCAGGAAGGGTATACTGGCTATGGGACGGTATGAGATGGGTGACCCAGGGTCTAGGCTGGGCTTTTTTATGAGGGCAGATGGATGCCTGTTTGAGGGGGGGGGGGGGGGGGAGAGATAAGCGTGGGATAGGGATGAATGAACTATGGGCGATATGAGGGGCAGGAAGTGCGTTCTGGCATCCTTCATCCATGATACTGGGCAAGGGTCCAGCAGGGAGGTTGTTGCGTTGATATGTGAGATGATAGTGTCCAGTTCTTCAGGGGGTAGATCTCTGAAGTCCAAGACTGTGCAACGTTTGTTGTCTTGCTTGCAGTGGGTATGGTGAGCATGGGGGGGGGGGGGGTGATGGAGCCATGCTTAGTCTGTAGGTGGTCAGCCATGTCTTGGGGATTGAGAGTGTTGCCTTGGCATAGTTGGGTGGGGACCCTTGTAAAGGATCTGACCAGGTCGAAGAGCTCTCTGGGCTTGTTGAGGGTTAGGCGAGTGTTGTGGTAGTATTTCCGTTTGGATTAGAGTATGCTGTTGCAATAGGTTTTGAACTTTTCCAGGTAAGTATTGTGCAGTTCGGAGTCTTTGGATTTCCTTCATTGGCGTTTGATGCGTCAGAGCGCTCTCTTAGCTCAACAGAGTAACATGGCGTGCGTCGCCACTGCTTTGAGGATTTGGTTCAGGGGGATGTAGTGGCAGCAGCGGAGATGGTTGAATGCCAAGTGTTGATTGCTGTTTTGAGGTCTGCTTTTGTTTCTGTCGATAGATTCTTCAGAGCTGGCAGGGTGTTTTGCAAGGAGTGTTCATCAAAGATCACAAAATGCCTCATTGTGGGGTTACATCTTGTGGTGCATAGACAACGTGTTGTTGGGGCAGTGTGAATGGGATGAGGTGGTAGTCTGACCAGGGGATGGCGGCTGTTTTTTTTTTAAATTTAGATAATGTTTTACTGTTTTTTATTCTTTTTTTTTGTTATTTGAGATTGTAATAAGGAGTGATACAGCAAATTTTAATAAACAAAGAGGAGGTTATATAATTGTGCCCCAAGCACTGCAGGCACCAATTATAAGTGTCGGTAACAGATGATCCTCCTGCAACGCGTGCACTTCTTAAACCAGCTGGAAAGCTTTTTAGGATATAGCAGACTGAAAAAATAGGCAGAGTGAAATCGAACAGCTCAATTTTGAAAGCTAAAAAAAGCATAGTTCTTCACTTGTAACAGATGTTCTCCTGGGACAGCAGGAATCAGTCCTCACATATGGGTGACTTCAGCACCGACTGAGCCCGCACGGATTCACTCCCCAGCTTTCAAAGAAAGCCTTTGGAAGTTAGACCTCGCATGCATGGTCACCTTCCCACCCCAAGGGTGCAGTCTTATCTCAGTATGACGACATAACTTAATCAAGCATAAAAAGAAAAAACAACTCCACAGGGAGGGAGGGTTGTGAGGACCGATTCATACTGTTCCTGGAGAACACCTGTTACAAGGAACAAGGAGGTTGGTCCTCACATATGGAACTCCTACTGAAAAAAACTGTAGGAGCCATGGGCAATGATATGCGCATTCTTACCAGTAGTTCAAGAGCAGATCATATCACACCAACACTCAAGCAGTTACACTGGTTGCCTGTCATTCAGAGAATCAAGTACAGGTCTCTTAATAATATTCAAGGCAATTCATGCTCTCACAGCAGTGTTTCTTCAATCACTTATAAGAAGAACCCCGAACAACAGGTCCAGAAGATCCATTTCACTTAACACTGTGTGTTCCAGCTTTGTATACTAGGACTTCATATGCCACATCGAAAGCAGCTTTCTCTATGTTTGCACCAGCTCTTTGGAACAAGATTCCACACTACCTTTGTGCTCCTAATGATTTAATGACTTTCAGAAGGATGCTTAAAACACATCTCTTTACTGAATGTTTTGATGCGAATGAAACCTCACTTTCCTAACACATCATCCTTTTTATGTATACTTTCTTGTGGCTTTAATCTCATAACCACTGTATATAGATTTTTTCATTCATTTTAGCTTTTTTTTTAATGTTCTTTAAGTCAAGTCATTTATTTGGCTATTTGTTGTTTATTGTAAACTGCTTTGATTTTTAGATTTAGCAGTGCATAAGCATAGATATATAAAAAAGTGAACCATGCAGGGCAGCAAGGAGCACTGAAAAGGCTTGAAGTCCAGAGACGCAGCCCCAACAATGACTATGGAATCACCTCACTGGTAGTCTGAACACAATGGGCCGAAGGGAAGGAGTTGCACTATTTCCCAAAGAGGTGACAAAGTACTGCCTGGCCGAAGACGCCATGAGCTTTCCCCCAAGCAGTAATGCGCTGCGAAGGTATGGAGCAAAGACCAGGTGGCGGTCTGGCAAATGTCCAACAGAGAGACAGAGTGCAAGTGGGCCACCGAGGTCACTATGGCACGCACATTATGCGTGGTAATATGATGCTCCAGGGAGAGTCCAGCCTGCTCGTAGGTGAAGGAGATGCAATCTGCCATCCAGGTGGACAGATTACACTTGGGAGACTGCAACACTGAGCCTGCTGACGTCATAGGAGACAAACAGTTGCGACGAGCGATGGGGCTGGGTCCTCTGAAGGTAGAAGGACAGTGCACTCTTGCAATCCAAGGTATGTAACGAGGCCTCCGCTCGGGATGCGTGAGGCTTGAGAAAGAAGGTGGGAAGGACAACCTCCTGGTTCATTTGAAAAGCAGACACCACCTTAGGCAGAAATTTCGGGTGAGTCCGGAGAACGACCCTGTTTTTGTGGAATCTGGTGTAGGGCGCGTGGGCCACCTATGCCTGCAGCTCACCGACACATTTGGCTAAAGTGAGCGCTACCAGGAACACTACTTTCAACGACAAGAACTTGAGATGGCACATAGCCAGAGGCTCAAAAAGGGGAGCCATCAGCTTCCTGAGGACAATGTTCAGGTCCCACGCCACTGGAAGTGGGTGGACAGGGGTCCGCACAAGGAGCAGACCCCCTCATTAAGCGCCCCACCAGAAGGTGAATGGAGATTAGCTGTCCATCGATGAGGTGATGCGCCACCAGGGTGCTGAGGTGTACCCTGACCAAATTGGACTTCATGCCAGTCCGGGAGAGGGGCAGGAGATATTGCAGGATGTCCTGCATCGAGCAAGAAAAAGGGTTGGGATTCCTGTCAGCGCACCAGACAGAGAATCTACACCATATAAAGGCATACACATGCAGTGTTGAGTCCCTGCACAATGCCAGTAGGATGTCTACCTCTCAGGAGAGGTGGTGGTGCGCTATGGCAAACCGCTCAGCATCCACGCTGTCAGGGCGAGGGACTGGAGATTGAGGTGAAGAAGGGTCCCGTCCTCCTGCGAGAGGATGGGAGGGGGGGTTGCTCGAGATAGCTACAGGAGCAGAGGAAACCATGGCTGCCTGGGCCACCAAGGGACAAAGAGGATTAAGGAGGCCCTGTCCGACCCGACTGAATTTTGAGCAACATCTTGGGAACTAGTGGAGTAGGCAGGTACACATACAGACTCCCAGACCAAGGCAAGAGAAAGGCATTCACTGCCGCCACTCGGTCTGGGGCTAGCCTTCATGAGAAGCACAGCAGCTGCATGTTCCCCAGGCCGGCAAAGAGATCCAATGTCAGGGTCCCCCAAAGTCAAAAGATGGAGTTGGCCACCACTGGGTTGAGGTGCCACTTGTGGGGCTGAAGAACTCTGCTAAACCGATTTGCGAGATTGTCTTAGCCTGGCAGGAAGACCACCCGGAGGATCATGCCATTCTCCATGGAGAGGTTCCACAGGCAAACTGCCTCCCAGCAGATGAAGTATGAGCCCATTCCCCCCTGTTTGTTGATGTAAAACATCGCTACTTGGTTGTCCATCTGGACGCGCACAACCTGGGCCTGGAACACCCGAAGGGCATTCGTCATCACGGAGTTCCAGGAGGTTGATCTGGAGGGCAGTTTTCTCCTGAGTCCAGGTGCCCTGCAATCATAGACCGTTGCAGTGAGCTCCCCAGCAGAGCTTGGAGGCATCCATGGTTAGGACACAATGTGTCAGTGGGGCCTGGAAGGGTAGGCCGGCCATGAGATTCTGCCGGCTCCACCACCAGGCAAGAGAGGCCACCAGGGATCGGGTGGATCCGGACTCTATCATTTAGTCGACCTGTGATCCGAGTCCATTGATTGCTGAGAGTCCACTGGGCCTGACGTATCTGGAGACGTGCCTGCGGGGTCACGAGAACGGTCGAGGCCATGTGCCACAACAGGTGCTGCAGGAGAGAAGGACAGATGCCAATGAGTGGCCCTGTACTTCCTCTGCTAGGGCTGCCAGACGCTGTGCCTGGTCCAGAGGGAGGAAGGCTCTGGCCTGGATCGAGTCCAGAAGGGCTCCTATGAACTCCAGGTGCTGAGTCAAGATCAGAAGCAAATTTAGGAGGTTGATTACCAACCCCAGATGTTGCAGCACCTTTATGGTGCGGCAGACCACGTGGCATACCTCCCTCTGGTGAGCTTGCCTTTACAAGCCAGTCATCCAGATAGGAGAAGAGAGACTCCCAATAAGCGGAGGTGAGCAGCGAAGACCACCAGGCACTTGGTGAACACCCTGGGGGCTGAGGAGAGGCTGAAGGGAGGCACCCTGTACTGGTAGTGGCAACCTCCAATGACAAAGCAAAGGTACTGACGGTGCTGGGAATGGATCAGGATGTGGGTATAGGCATCTTTGAGATCCAAGGAACATAGCCAATCTCTCCAGAGGAGATAGGGGTAGGGCAGCAATGTTCCAAGGGATAACATCTTGAATTTCTCCTTGACCAGAAAGCAATTGAGGTCCTGCAAATCCATGATGGGCTAAAAGTCGCCTGTCTTTTTTGGGACGAGGAAGTACTGAGAGTAGAACCCTGTGCCCCAGAGGGGCTGAGGCACTGACTCCACTGCCCAATCCTCAAACAGGGGCTCAAGTTCCTTCTGTAGGAGCTCTCTGTATAGGGAGGTCATGTGAAGTAGGGAGGGGGAGTCTAGTCAAAGTGCAGAAGGTAACCTTCACGCACTACCTGCAATACCCAATGGCATTGATGGTGATGCCTGGCCAGAAGTGGGCAAAGTGGACCAGCTGTCCTCCCATGTGTCTTGGACCCCGGCCTTCTGGGGGAAAGACAGGCTATTCTCAGGGAGTCAAAAGCCTCCCCCAGGCTGCGGCTGGGGCACAGTTTGGGGCTCGGGGGCTTTTGGCTTATAGGGGCCATAGCCCAGGCCCTTGGCTTGCGGACCCTGTTGGGGAGCCTGATAGGCCAGAAATTGCAGGTATTTTCCATAAACCTTTTTCCCCTTTTGGAGGCAGGGCTTTTTGCCCCAAGCCTCCTGACTGGAAGGGTCAGCCATCTTCTGGGACAGCCTAGTCCTGGTCACGAACTCTGACTCCAACTCGGCCGCCTTGTCAGTCATGGGTTTGCCAAAGAGGTTCTCCACTCAGCAGAGGACATCAGCCAGCTTGTCCTGTACCCATTGCTCCAAGTCCGAGGACTGTAGCCAAGCCAAGCAGCGGGCACTATATTCTACCAAAACGGCTCTTGCCAAAGTCTCTAGAGACCTGTTCCAGGCAAAATCCAAGGGCCTTTACTCAATCCTCATCCTTCTTGACTTTTCTGCTGCTTTTGATACTGTTGACCACAAACCTTCTCCTTGAAACTTTGTCGTCCCTTGGTTTTAAAAGCTCTGTGCTATCCTGATTCTCTTCTCTCTCCCATCGCTCTTTCAGTGTTTGTTCTGGTGGATCCTCTACTGCTATCCCGCTCTCAGTTGGTGTACCTCAATGATCTGTCTTGGGTCCACTACCTTTCTTTCTCTATACCCAGTCCCTTGGTGCACTCATTTCTTCCCATGGCTTTCAGTGCTGACTCCCCACAGATCTACCTACACCTGAAATCCCCCCTGCAATCCAGGCCAGGATCTCTGCCTGCCTTTCTGACATTGCTGTTTGGATATCTCACCACACTTGAAATTAAACATGGCCAAAACTGAGCTTCTTATTTTTCCCCCTAAACCCTCCTCTCCACTTTCTCCTCTCTCAGTCTCTGTGGATAACTGTCTACTCTTCCCTGTCTCCTCATTTTACAACCTTGGGGTCATCTGACCTCACTCTCTCATTCTCCACACACATCCAACTGAGAGCTAAAACCTGTCGTTTCTCTCTACATCACCACCAAAATTTGCCGATTCCTTTCTGAATACATTACTAAGACACTTATCCACTTCTTAACACTATTGTAACCTACTCCTTGCTGGTCTCCCTCTGAATCATCTCTCTCCCCTTCAATCTGTTCAACATTAGCCTCGTCATCTTCCATTAGCCTCGTCATTCTCATATTACCCTTCCTTCTGAAGTCACTTTATTGACTCTCAATCCACTTTCACATCCAGTTCAACCTTCTCCTGCTGAACTTATAAGTGCATGCACTCTGCAGCTCCTCACTACCTTTCTTCTCATCTCTCCCTATTCCCCTCCTCTGAACTCCACTCTTAAGGCAAATCGCTTCCATCTATGCCCTTCTCTTCTAATGCTAACTCCAGACTTTGCTCTTTTCACCTTGCTGCTCCTTATGCCTGGAACAAACTACCTGAGTCCGTATGTCAGGCGCCTTCTCTGACACTTTTCAAATCCAGGCTGAAAACTCGCCTCTTCGCTGCCGCTTTCAGATCGTGACTCATCTGATCTCCTTTGTGTTTCCTTACAATTCCTCCTAGATGTATCCCATGTCTACAGCTATTGTGTTGTCTATCTCAACTAGACTGCAAGCTATGATGAGCATGGATCGTCTTTTACGTGTGTCTGTGCAGTGCTCCATAAGTCTTGTAGTGCTATACAAATGTTCAGTGGTAGTAGCAGCAGTAGGACTCCAAGCCGTCAAAGCTGATCGAGTTTGGAACTTAGAGCATCCTTGACCAAGGAAACGTGGGTCCAGAAGCACTCCAGGGATTCAATTGCCAGCCCAGCTGCGAACCCGGCAAGTTCCTTTGCCAGGTCCTTCAGGTACATGCCCATGTACAGCTGGTAAGACTGGATGCGGACCACGAGCATCAAGTCCCGGTAGCACTTTCTGCCAAAACAGTCCATGGTCTGGGCCTCCCTACCAGGGGGGCACCAAAGAGTGCATCATCTGACTCTATCCGATGCATGGCTGACTCCACAACTATAGACTTGTGGGGCTGCTGTGTCTTCTGAAACCCAGGGTTTTTGCAAACTTGATATGGGAATCGAGTCACCGGCTCAGTATTGGCACTGTCACTTGGTTCTCCCACATCCTGAATAGCAAGCGCCCCAGGATGGAAGGAATCAGCATCATCAGTGCCTCCTCCGGAGAGGCCTTGAACTAGAGGATCTCTAAGTCCTCGGCACGAGGCTCATCCTCTGGCTCCACTACGAAGGTCACAGCCTTCAACATCCCATGGATGAAAGTCAAGGAATGCAAGGTCCTCGGGCTGGGATCTCCAGCGCTCCTGTGGAAAAGATGGCTTGGAAGGAACATCTCTATGCAGCATAGTATCCGGCGACTCGTCGTCAGTCTCCCAACCTGACTCAGAGCTGGAGGAGTCCTTGAGTCCCAGCCGGTCATCGAGTTGATGAGGCATCAGTGCCGGAGGGGAAGGCAGTGCCCAATGTGCAGGCTCCAAGGTGCTCGGAAGCAAATCCTGCCTCGAGCAAGAGGGCAACTGACGCTGCTCCAAATGGTTGATATGAGTGGCAGAAAGTGCATTCTGGCATCCTTCATCCATGATACTGGGCAAGGGTCCAGCAGGGAAGTTGTTGTGTTGATGTGTGAGATGATAGTGTCCAGTTCTTCAGGGGGTAGATCTCTGAAGGCAGTTCAAGAATGTGCAACGTTTGTTGTCTTGCTTGTAGCGGGTATGGTGAGCATGGTGGGGGGGGGGAGTGATGGAGTCATGCTCACCATGGTCAGAGGATAGGCTGGATATCCTCTGGGTCCCATGGTCAGTGCTGACAACCCAGACACTCTGGGTTTCGGGACCCGCTACACCACAAGGAAGGCAGCCAGGCTGCGTTCCAATGCCCCCATCTTGGTCTCGATGCCAGCAGGCTCCACAGTGACCAGTTTGGGTCTCGAGTGCACTGAGCCCAGAACTGTGTCCCTCGAAGAGGAGTCACCACTGGTGATCGTGTCAGTGGACCGAGCCCGATCCCCTGATGCAGTGGGAATCTCCTCCTGCCAGGGTAGCTTTGAGGGCTGCTCCCGGCCATCGTTCTCAGTGTCAGGTTAAGGATCAGATTTTGGCTTTGACTTAGACGATGTCTTGAGCCCGCAGGGGAGGTCCTTGGAGGACAACCCCTGATCTGAGGCTCTGCAACCTTGGGGCTCGGATCCAGCAAGCCCGTGTGATGCAGAGTTGTCGGATGCGGTCCCTGAGGGCAGCTATTACATATTCTATGCCGGCCCAGTGGCAGAGGCCTTTGAGCCAAACAGCTCCTTCCATTGTTGTACACGATTCTTCCTTCTCTTGGCCGACATCTGAAGGCAGAGTGGGCAAGAGTCGTCATCATGGTTTGCACTGAGGCATTTGATGCAGCAAATGTAGCGGCCCGTGATGGACATGGTGCGGGGGCATTTGCCACATTGCTCAAACTCACTGACAGAAGACAGCAGGAAAGACGGCACCCGCGAGATCAAACTCACACGTCTTGGTCAGGGAGGGCACGAAGAAAACCCCATGCCTCACAAGAAGAAAAAAAGAAAAGTACCCAAGAAAATGCAACACAGAGGTAAGGGCAGACTCGGGGGGGGGGGGGGGGAGGCCAGAAGGTTATCGGGAACCGACCGGCAAAAAGAGGAGTGAAAAAACTGTAAGAGGTTAGAAAAAATAGACTTTTACCAGGGACAGACAGGACACCTGCAAAGCTCCACGGAAAAAAGTTTGAGGTAAGATGGCACCCTTGGGCGGGGAGATGACCATGCATGTGGTCTAACTCCCAAAGGCTTTCTTTGAAAGCTGGGGAGTGAATCTGCACGGGTCCGTCGGTGCGGACGTCACCCATATGCGAGGACTGATTTCCTGCCTGTTCCCGGAGAAAATATATAGTAATCTAGCCGGGTACACCTAAGACTTTAATGAGGTGTAAGTGGTGGTGCAGGGAAAAGAAAAGAAACTTAAAAGTGACTGAAAATTTTGACTGAATGAAGCAACAGGAAGAAAATACGGGTGTTGCAACAGGCAGGCAAAAGCACATATACAAGGAAAAAAAGGCTACAAGAGAAAGAACAAATGTTGGAGACGTGCAGACAACAAAAGTATCTGAATGGCTCCACGGAAAAAACGGAAGCTCTCAGGTTTGGCGGAGGCAAAGGCAGGCAGAACAGTTACGCATGTGAGGTCAGCTTTCTAAAAGCTTCTAGAAGAAACCAAGTAAGTTCCTCCCTCAGAATCATCACCTGAAGGCTTATCCTGCTTGTCCATGGGGAACTTCTGTTCAGTGTATGGAAGCAGCCAAACAAGCAAATAGAACATTGGGAATTATTAAGAAAGGGAATAAAGATACAAAGAATATGGTGAAATTAAAGCTTACCGGCTAATTTTCTTTGAGTTCTTCCAGTCCAGACTCCAGGTTTTGTCCCACCTCTAGCAAATGGAGACTGAAGACTGTCAAATTACATTGCTGAAGTTTGGTAAGAATTCTAAACTTCTGTGATGTCAAAGCATAAAGGAGCAGAACTGCCTCACAGAAGACAGTACGATTCCTCCCAAGCAAAAAAACATGAGAAGACCTCATAGTCATCAACTATGTACAAGGAAACTCTCCTAAGACACTGGTTCAACTGGAGCTAACCCTCCAGGAAACACGTAGCCAAGGATTTCTGAAAACCCTGGAGGGAAAAAGACTAAGACAGTCCCCACGCCCATCCAGGTCTTGCTACAGCTGAACACACGGGCAGGTTCTGGACTGGAGGGACTCAAGGAAAGAAAATTAGCAGGTAAGCTCACCTTTCACAGCATCCCTACAGTCCAGTCAAGACTCCAGAGATGTAACAGAACAGAACTTAAGAATGGGCGGGACAAGCAAGCCCGGCCTGCACCACTCTTGCCCCGAACTGTGCATCTCCCCGCGCCTGAACATCCAACCAGTAATGTCACACTAAAGAATGCAGAGAAGATCAGGTTGCTGCCCTACAAATATCGGCCGGCCAAACAAGATTGACCTCCACCTAGGAAGCTGCCTGCGCCCTGGTGGAATGCGCTCGCAGACCTGCTGATAGAGGTTAAGAACATAGGATATGCCATACTGGTTCAGACCAAGTTCCATCAAGCCCAGTATCCTGTTTCCAACAGTGGCCAATCCAGGTCACAAGTACCTAGCAGTTTCCCAAAAGACACACAGGTTCCACAATGCTTGTATTTCTTAGGTCCTCTTTAATATTGGTTTAGGGATCTTTCCTCCAGGAACTTGTCCAAACCTTTTTTAAACCCAGCTACACCAATAGCTTTTACTACATCCTCCAGTAATGAATTCCAGAGCTTGATTATGCGTTGAGTGAAAAAATATTTTCTCTTATTAGTCTTAAGCGGGTTACACTGTAGCTTCACTACATGTACCCTAGTCTTTCTATTTTTTGATGGTGTAAATTGATCTATGTTTACCCGTTCCACTCCATTCATTAAGTTTACAGACTTCCATCATATCTTCCCTCAGCCGCTGTTTTTTTTCTAGGTTGAAGAGCTCTAACATTTTAAGCCTCTCCTCATAGGGGTAATCCTCCCATCCCCTTTACCATTTTGGTGGCTCTTCTCTGTACCTTTTCTAATTCCACTAAATCCTTTTAAAGATATGGCGACCAGAATTGCATACAATATTCAAGGTGCAGTCGCAACATGGAACGATACAGAGACATTATAATATCTTGTTTTATTCTCCATTTCTTTCCCTATGGTTCCTAGCATTTTGTTTGCCTTCTTGGCCACCGCTGCCACACTGGGCGGAGGGATTCAATGTATTATCCATGATGATGCCTAAATCTTTTTCCTGGGTGGCGGTTCCTAAAATGGAACCTTGCGTCATGGTACCATAGTTTGGTCGTTCTTTCCTAGGTGCATAACTTTGCACTTGTTCACAATAAATTTCATCTGCCATTTGAACGTCAAGTCGGCACACCATATAGGCGGATGCTTTTGCCTTCTTGAGCCAGAGGGTGATGGAAGCCTTTAAGGATGCTTCACTCCTCCATGGTCCTCCAAAGAGTACGAACAGCCATCAGATTTCCTGAAGGACTCGGTATGCTTGAGATACCACTTAAGCACCCTGCGCACATCGAGAAGACGCAGGTGCTGATCATCCAAATTGAAAAAGAACGGGAGTGCTACTGACTGGTTTACTTGAAATGCTGAAATCACCTTGGGCAGGAAGGATGGCACAGTCCACAAGATGACCTTCTCCCAAGAAAGAAGCAAAAAGTGTTCTCTGCACGATAGAGCCTGAAGCTTGGATTTGCACTGCGTTGAAGAAATGGTGACCAAGAATACCACCTTTAGGGTCATGTCTTTCAGAGTCACTCTCGCCAGAGGTTCAAAGGGAGCATCCATCATCACGGATAAGACCAGGCTGAGCAGACCGGTGGTTGAAACTGCTTCATTGCATGCAGGAATCAGACCTCATCGGGATGCGCTGCCAGACACACTCCCTGTATGCATCCCTGGTAACAAGTCAGCGCAGCCAACTGGATGCACAAGGAATTCAGAGCCAGACCCCTCTCCACTCTGACATGCAGAAACGCCAGCACGTCTGGAACTGCAGCAGACAATGCGCACCCCCCATTGTCTGCACACCAGTCCTCAAAAACTCACCATACATGGATATAGGACAACGACATGGACCATTTGCAAGCTTGCAGTAAAGTGGCTATCACTTGCAATGAGTATCTTCTTTATCTTAGCTGAGCCCTCTCAAGAGCTAAGCTATAAGCAAGAATCGATCCACTTGAGGCATGAGAATCGGGCCTTTTGACAGTAGGGTGCTGTGTGCCGGCAGAAGTCAGGGAGCCCTCACCGACAGATGGATCAAGTCCGCATGTCACGGATGACGAGGCCAGTCCGGTGCCACCAGCACCACTATCCCCCTGTGTGCTTCTACTTTCTGGAGCACTCTGCCGATCAAAGGGCATGACAGAAACTCAGAGAAGCCCCTGCGATGGCTAGGGCTGTGCCAACGCATCAAGCCCTTCCGACATCCTCTCTCGAAGTGACCGGACTTTGTGTTGGCAGCAGAAGCCATCGGGTCCATCACTGGCATCCCCCAACGCCGACTTACGCAGAGGAACATGGAGTCCTCCCAGTGTCCACTCCCCCGGATCCAACTGCTGGCTGCTGAGGAAATCAGCCTGCACATTCTCTTTCCCTGTCATGGATCATGCTAGGAGATTGTTCTGCCCAGTGAAGAAACGGCATTATCTCCTCTGCCAGTACTGCACTCTCCGTGCCCCCCCTTGTGATTGATGTATGCCACCATAGTGGGGTTATCTGAGAACACTCGTATCGCCTTCCATAACAAAGTCTAGAAAGTCTAAAGCACTAGAAGACCGCCCACATCTCCAGCTGATTGATCAACCACCGCCTCTGCTCTGCCAATCAACATCCTTGCACTACCCAGGAAAGGCAATGAGCCCCCCAGCTGGTCAGGCTGGCATCAGTCATCACCACCATCCACTCCAGGGGTTCTAACGGCATTCCCGCCAGTAGCTTCTTGAGATTCAACCACCAATTCCTACTACTACTGAGCATTTATATAGCGCTACAAGTCGTATGCAGCGCTGCACAGACATGTAGGAGACAATCTCTGCTCATCAGAGCTTACAATCTAGTCAAGACAAACACAGAAGGTGTAGGCACGGACAAAGGAAGGGAAAGAAAAGGAGATCAGGTGAGTCATGATCCAAAAGCAGCAGCAAAGAGGTGAGTTTTCAGCCTGGATTTGAAGAGGGTTAGAGAAGGTGCCTGGCGTACAGACACAGGTAGTTTGTTCCAGGCATAAGGCGCAGCAAGGTGAAAGGAGCGAAGTCTGGACTGACTTGGATCTCCAATGGACACATCAGCTGTCTGTGTATGATTCTGTGGCAACTAATGAGACAGAAGGGACCGCTACAATGGATGCAATATGTGCTCGAGCCCAGGGCATGAGATCCAGGGTCACCGCCATGGACTCCTGCACCTGGAGGTATGATCACAACAATAGAGCCAACTGCAGTAGAAAGTGCTGAATCTGCACCGGATCGTCAGGACAATCTTCAGGGCATTTACCTCAAAGGTCTGTGGAAGGAATATGCGACCAGAGTGTTAAATCATGCCCCCAAATATGTGAGATCCTGAGTCAGAGTCAACGAGCTCTTGTCAAGGTCGACTACTCATCCAAGCCCTTGCAGAACTTCCAGCACCCACTGCATGCTAACCCAGCTCGCCTCCAAGAACTTGGCCCGGATCAGCCAGTCGTCAAAATAGGGTTGAACCAACACTCCCTCATGTCGCAGCACTGCCGTGACCACCACCATGATCTTCGTGAAGGTCTGCGGAGCCGTTGCTAGGCCAAAAGGCAGAGCCAGAAACTGAAAGTGCTCCATGGGCACCGCAAAGCGCAAGTAATGCTAATGCTCCGCCTGAACAGGCACATGCAGATACGCCTCTGTCAGATCTAATGCAGTTAAGAACTCGCCCTTTTGCACAGCGATGATCACAGACCACAGTGTTTCCATGCGAAAGTGCGGCACCCGGAGAGCTCTGTTAACATATTTGAGATACAGGATGGGGCGAAATGTCCCATCCATCTTGGAGACCACAATATAAATGGAGTGACATCCTTGTCCAATTTGGTCAGCTGGCACTACCACCACAGCATCTAGATGCAGGAGATGCTGCAATGTGTCTCTTGGATGGCCTGCTGCTTCATCAGAGCCTTGCAGGGAGATAATAGAAAAGCTTTGGCAAGAGGTCATGCCAACTCCAGCGCCTACCCCTTGTGAATAACCTCCAGCACCCATTGATTGGAGAGGATATGGACCAAGGCGGAGTAGAAATGGCGATCTGCCACCAACTGAGATCACTTTGCCTGAGTCCCCCTTATCTCATTGGGCCTTCATGGCCCCCCCAACCGCCTCAAAAGAACTGCCTCCTAAGGGTATAGCGACCATGTCAATAGGGAGCAAAATGAACCACCCTAAAAAACAACCTCGACTGTCCTTGCACAGAGGAGGCGGCCTTCGAACCCTTAGATTTGTCTTCGGGAAGCTTGGCCGGCTTGGCCTCGCTCAAATCCTTGACCAACTTATCCAATGCCCTGCCAAGCAGTAGCTTCCCCTTAAAGGGCAGTCTGCTAAGTCACGCCTTAGACAACACATCTGCAGACCAGTTGTGGAGCCAAAGGAAACATCAAGCCGCCACTACCGAGGCCATTCCTTTGGCCGAGGCACGCAGCAGGTCATAAAAGGCATCAGAAACTTCAATTGTGCACCTGGGGTAGCCCTTTCGTCCAACGCAGGCAGATCCGAGCCACATACACAGCACAGACCAATGCCTGGAGAGCCAGGCATTTACCTCAAAGGCCTTTTTCAATATGGTCTCCAATTTCTTATCCTGCACATCTTTTGAGCACTGCTCCACCCTCCACCGGAATTGTGGTCTTGGTAATCGTGGAGACCACGCATCCACCTTCAGCACCCTTCAGTAATTCCTTTTCTACCACCAGAATGGGGTATAATGGGGTATATATATACACATTTCACCATCCTCCGCACCAGCCTCGTCCTGTCTCCAACCTATTTAGAAACCTTCATGCTATTGATCCTCCAGCTCTAAGAACATAAGATATGCCATACTGGGTCAGACCAAGGTCCATCAAGCCCAGTATTCTGTTTCCAACAGTGGCCAATCTAGGTCATACGTACCTAGCAGTTTCCCCAAGGGACACAGGTTCCACAATGCTTGTATTGGTTCAAGCATTGATATCCTGGGTCCCTTCTTAATAATGGTTTATGGACCTTTCCTCCAGGAACTTGTCCAAACCTTTTTTAAACCCAGCTACACTAACAGCCTTTACTACATCCTCCGGTAACAAATTCCAGAGTTTGATTACACGTTGAGTGAAAAAATATTTTCTTTTATTAGTCTTAAATAGTTTACCCTGTAGCTTCATTGCATGTCCCCTAGTCTTTGTAGATTCTGATAAGGTAAACAATCGATCTACGTTTACCCGTTCCACTCCGTTCATTAATTTATAGACTTCTATCATATCTCCCCTCAGCCGTCTCTTTTCCAGGTTAAAGAGCCCTAACCTTTTTAACCTTTCTTCATATGAGTATCCTTCCATCCCCTTTACCATTTTGGTGGCTCTTCTCTGAACCTTTTCTAAAATCGCTATATCCTTTTTAAGATACAGCGACCAGAATTGCACACAATATTCAAGTTGCGGTCTCACCATGGAACGATATAGAGGCATTATATCATCTTTTGTTTTATTTTCCATTCCTTTCCTTATCATACCTAGCATTCTATTTGCTCTCTTGGCCGCTGCTGCACACTGGGCCGACGGTTTTAACATGGTATCCACAATGACGCCTACATCTTTTTCCTGGGTGGTGGTTCCTAATGTGGAACCTTGCATCGTGTAACCATAGTTTGGGTTGTTCTTCCCTAGGTGCATAACCTTGCACTTGTCCACATTAAATTTCATCTGCCATTTTGATGCCCACCATCTCGTCACCTCTCTCTTCCACTTTGTCTTCTACATCCGTTAACGACACAGTAACCTCCTATAATGTTGCACTCTCCTCAGCCCTGGATACCCTTGCTCCGATCACCCCATGCCCTGTGAGGCGTTCGATACCCCAGCCCTGGCTCACTTCCACTACCCGTTATCTACGTTCCTGTTCCGTTCTGCTGAGCGTGTCTGGCTAAAATCCCGCTCCTGTGATGAGCTTCTTCACTTCAAATTCATGCTTGTCTCCTTCCAATCTGCCATAGCTCTCACCAAGCAAGATTACTACGTCCATCTGACCAACTCTCTTTCCTCCGATCCTCGCAGTCTCTCTAATACTCTCAACTCTCTCAAGGTCCCTCCACCTCCAATCCCTTCTTCCCTTCCCGCCCAAACCCTGGCTACTTCCATGACAAAATCCATACGATCACCCTCCAATTCCCCCCTACCCCTACTACCCCTCCCCCAATCCCAACTCCCCCCTCTACCTCTGCTACCTTCTCTTCCTTCCCTGTGATCTCTGACGAGGAAACCACCCTCCTCCTCCAAACTCACAACCCGCTCCTCTGATCCTATCCCCACCTGTCTCCTAAGCCCTATATCCTCTACCGCTGTCCCTTCCATCTCTCACATTCTCAACCTTTCGCTCTCCACCGCAACCTTCCCTGCAGAATTTAAGCATGCCATGGTCACACCCCTCCTCAAGAAACCCTCACTCGATCCCACCTGTCCCTCCAATTATCGACCCATCTCTCTCCTTCCCTTCATCTCTAAATTACTTGAACGCACGGTCCACCGCCGCTGCCTTGACTTCCTCTTCTCTCATGCCCTCCTAGACCCTTTACAGTCCGGCTTTCGTCCCCTACACTCTACCAAAACTTCTTTCACCAAGGTCTCCAGTGACTTGTTCCTAGCAAAATCCAACGGTCTCTACTCTGTCCTCATCCTTCTTGACCTTTCTGCTGCTTTTGACACTGTTGATCACAACCTCCTCCTCGACACCTTGTCCTCACTTGGTTTCAGTGGCTCTGTATTATCCTGTTTTCCTCCTACCTCTCCCATTGATCCTTCAGTGTGTGCTCTGGTGGTTCCTTCTCCTCTGCCACCCCACTCCCAGTCGGTGTACCCCAAGGCTCCGTCCTGGGACCTCTCCTTTTCTCCCTCTATACACAGTCCCTTGGTGCGCTTATCTTTCCCCATGGCTTTCAGTACCACCTCTATGCTGATGACTCCCAAATCTACCTCTCTACACCTCTAATCTCTCTGGCCATCCAGACCAAGATCTCTGCCTGCCTTTCTGACATTACTACCTGGATGTCTCACCTCTGCCTTAAACTGAATATGTCCAAGACCGAGCTCCTTATCTTTCCCCCCAAAATCTCCCTAAACCCCCCTCCTCTTCCTCCCCTCTCTGTCTCTGTCGATAATGCTGTTATCCTCCCTGTTTCCTCAACCCGCAATCTTGGGGTTATCTGACTCCTCTCTCTCCTTTTCCACTCATATCCAACTAGTAGCCAAGACCTGTCGTTTCTTTCTCTAACACATTAGCAAAATTTGCCCCTTCCTCTCCGAACACACTACTAAGATGCTTGTCCACTCTTTAATCACCTCTCATCTTGATTACTGCAATCTGCTCCTTGCTGGTCTCCCCACGAACCATCTCTTCCCCCTTCAGTCTATTCAACATTCTGCTGCTTGACTAATCTTCCGCCAGCCTCGCCATTCCCATATTACCCCTCTCCTCAAATCACTCCACTGGCTCCCTATCCGTTTCCACATCCAATTCAAGCTTCTCCTCCTGACCTATAAATGTATTCACTCTGCAGCTCCTCAGTATCTTTCATCCTTTATCTCTCCTTACAACCCCCTCTTGGGTACTTTGCTCTTCTGACAGACTGCTTCTATCTGTGCCCTTCTCCTCTACTGCTAACTCCAGACTTCGCTCCTTTCACCTTGCTGCACCCTTTGCCTGGAACAAGCTACCTGAGTCTATACGCCAGGCACCCTCCTTGGCCCTATTCAAGTCCAGGCTAAAATCCCATCTCTTCACCATTGCTTTTAGATCTTGACCCCTGTCTTTGGTCCTGTCTAGACTACAAGCTCCATATTTTGTCTTTTCACTTTGTATTATATGTTAACTGTTACTCTGTGTTTTGTCTTGACTTAACTAGATTGTAAGCTCTGACGAGCAGGGACTGTCTCTTTTATGTCTGTACAGCGCTACGTATGAATGGTAAGAACATAAGAACATAAGATATGCCATACTGGGTCAGACCAAGGTCCATCAAAGCCCAGTATCCTGTTTCCAACAGTGGCCAATCTAGGTCATACGTACCTAGCAGTATCCCCAAAAGACACAGGTTCCACAATGCTTGTATTGGGTCAAGCATTGATATCCTGGGTCCCTTTTTAATAATGGCTTATGGACCTTTCCTCCAGGAACTTGTCCAAACCTTTTTTAAACCTAGCTACACTAACAGCTCTTACTACATCCTCTGGTAACAAATTCCAGAGTTTGATTACACGTTGAGTGAAAAAATATTTTCTCATATTTGTCTTAAATAGTTTACCCTGTAGCTTCATTACATGCCCCTAGTCTTTCTATATTCTGATAGTGTAAACAACTGATCTACGTTTACGCTATATAAATAACTAGTAGTAGTATAAGTGAGCCACAGCTCGCCCTCCTCTCAAGCCGGCCTCGGATACCTCCCATTCCAACTCAGTCATCTGCTTGAAAGGCCTGGTGGACTTGAAATGCAGTCTCCGCTGTCCGAATGCCCTGGAGCAGCGGCTTCTCCAACGGAATCTCCTGCTCCAGCACTTTCTGTGGGATGTTCATTGCTGCCAGAGAATGAGCAATGAGCGTGCCCAGCTTTTTCTGCTGGAACACCCGGACTATACTAGGGTCTTCTCCTAGTGGAATCTCTCCTTCTAACATCACACCAGTCTCATATTAGCTGAGACCTGAAGGGCCCTCCAGAGGGTCATCTGTGTCCCCCGAGGCCTCAGACGAGCGATCCAGAGCTAGATCCTCCAGCTCATGCTTGCAGCTAGTCCCTATGGATGAGGAAGTCCAGACACCAAACAGCACCTCCTTCGCCAGCCTTGGGGGCAACTGACAGACTTTTCTGACTCCCCAAGTCCTGTTTTAAACAGTAGGCCTGGTTTAGGAGTAAAATGAAGTCTGGAGAGAACAGCAGAGTTGCTGCTCATCTTGGCACTGCCACTTAGACTACCCTTTAACTTTCGAAAGGGAGACTATGATAAAATGAGGAAAACAGTTAAGAAAAAACTAAAAGGAGCAGTTGCAAAGGTTAAAGACGTACATCAAGCTTGGGTGTTGTTGAAAAATACTATCTTGGAAGCCCAGACCAGCTGTATTCCACGCTTTAAGAAAAGTGGAAGGAAGTCCAAAAAACTGCCAGCATGGTTTAAAGGTGAGGTCAGAAAGGCTGTTGTTGCCAAAAAAGCATCTTTCAGGAAATGGAAAAAAGAGCCAAACGATGAAACCTGGAAACAGCACAAGCACTGGCAAGTCAAATGCAAGGCATTGATAAGGCAGGCAAAGAGAGAATTTGAGAAGAAGCTTGCTGCGGAAGCAAAAACGCGAAATAAAGACCTTTTCAAGTACATTCGTAGCAAAAAACCTGTGAGAGAGTCAGTTGGTCCATTAGATGATAAAGGGGTTAAAGGAGCACTAAGAGGCGACAAGGCGATAGCGGAGAGACTGAATGAATTCTTTACTTCGGTCTTTACTGAGGAAGATGTAGGGATGTTACCCATGACTGAAGTGGTATTTAAAGGTGTGGAAGAATTGAAGGAAATATCGATACATCGGGAAGATGTCTTACAACTATTAGATAAACTGAAGAGTAGCAAATCACCTGGGCCGGATGGTATACATCCAAGGGTGTTGAAAGAACTGAAATTTGAGATTGCAGACCTGCTATCAGTAATCTGTGAACTATCATTAAAATCATCTCTAATACCTGAGGATTGGAGGATCGCCAATGTAACACCAATTTTTAAAAAGGGTTCGAGGGGTGATCCGGGAAACTACAGACCGGTGAGCCTGACATCAGTACCAGGAAAAATGGTAGAAACCATCATAAAGAATAAAATTACTCAGCATGTAGATAGTCACGACCTAATGGGAGACAGCCAACATGGCTTTAGACAAGGAAGATCTTGTCTTACTAATCTGTTATGTTTTTTTGAAGGAGTGAATAAACAGGTGGACAGTCGGTTGATATTGTGTATCTGGACTTTCAGAAAGCCTTTGACAAGGTCCCTCATGAGAGACTTTTGGCAAAACTAAAGAGTCATGGGATAGGAGGCAGTGTACTATTGTGGATCAGGAACTGGTTAAAAGATAGAAAGCAGAGGGTAGGGCTAAATGGCCAATTTTCCCAATGGAGAAAGGTGAATAGTGGTGTACCCCAGGGATCTGTGCTGGGTCCGCTGCTTTTTGACATATTCATAAATGACCTGGAAAGTGGAATAACGAGTGAGGTTATCAAATTTGCAGATGACACAAAACTATTTAAAGTTGTTAAAACCCAGGAGGATTGTGGAAAATTGCAAGAGGATCTTGATAAATTGGAAGACTGGGCATCAAAATGGCATATGAAATTTAATGTGGACAAGTGCAAGGTTATGCACCTAGGGAAGAACAACCCAAACTATGGTTACACGATGCAAGGTTCCACATTAGGAACCACCACCCAGGAAAAAGATTTAGGCGTCATTGTGGATACCATGTTAAAACCCTCGGCCCAGTGTGCAGTGGCGGCCAAGAGAGCAAATAGAATGCTAGGTATGATAAGGAAAGGAATGGAAAATAAAACAAAAGATATTATAATGCCTCTATATCGTTCCATGGTGAGACAGCACCTTGAATATTGTGTGCAATTCTGGTCGCCGTATCTTAAAAAGGATATAGCGATTTTAGAAAAGGTTCAGAGAAGAGCCACCAAAATGGTAAAGGGGATGGAAGGCTACTCCTATGAAGAAAGGCTAAAAAGGTTGGGGCTCTTTAACCTGGAAAAGAGACGGCTGAGGGGAGATATGATAGAAGTCTATAAATTAATGAACGGAGTGGAACGGGTAAACGTAGATTGATTGTTTACCTTATCAGAATATAGAAAGACTAGGGGACATGCAATGAAGCTACAGGGTAAACTATTTAAGAATAATAAAAGAAAATATTTTTTCACTCAACGTGTAATCAAACTCTGGAATTTGTTACCGGAGGATGTAGTAAAGGCTGTTAGTGTAGCTGGGTTTAAAAAAGGTTTGGACAAGTTCCTGGAGGAAAGGTCCATAAACCATTATTAAGAAGGGACCCAGGATATCAATGCTTGAAGCAATACAAGCATTGTGGAACCTGTGTCCCTTGGGGAAACTGCTAGGTACGTATGACCTAGATTGGCCACTGTTGGAAACAGAATACTGGGCTTGATGGACCTTGGTCTGACCCAGTATGGCATATCTTATGTTCTTATGACTGATCTGCCTGCTTGTGAGGAGACACAGGAACTGAATCCTGACTTCTTGTGGCGGTGATTGATGGCGGCCCTGCATCCTCGAAAATGGCCAAGATTCGTGGCAGTCTTCCCATTGACTAGCTTGCCTCCCATGGCACAGTCCTCGGACTTGCAGCAGAGTCCGGACGTGGACAAGCGACCCTGTTTAATTCCACAGGCTGCTCACATGGCATTAGGCATGGTTGAATACAAATGCGCAGGAGAAAAGAAAACCAGCTGTGACCATGCTACTGCAGCCCCTGAGCATGGAAACCCAATGCTGCCAAAAACACAGACCCCCTTCTGAAATCACTCACCTGACCCACTACTTCAGCTGGCATCTAATTCCTGCATTTCCCCTCCCGCTGACCACTGTGACTAAACCTGGTGGTCCAGCTTTAAAGGGGAAGGTGCCACCAAAACCAGATCCTGCACAATGAACAAATCAGAGGGAGGCAGGAAGCAAAGGCCCAACTGAACAGCACTGCCTGCACTAACCCTTTCTAATCAGAAACTCCATCAACCAAACTGCTCAGGTTTCCTGTAGGACAGCCCGAACCAGTCATAGCAGGGTAATGAAGGTACCTGTTTCTCAATGCTTTTCCAATCTGCAACCCCCCCCCCCCCAAATTGATTCCTTCTTACTGAAAAAATGTAAGCCATTCTCCCCTTTTTCTTTAAAACCTGTAAACCTAACACTAAATCCTTTCAGTGTAGCCCAGACTGAAATGATCTTGCCCATCTGCTGGAGACAGAGTACTGAATTCTGAGAGGGAGTTCTTCTCCCTTATGCTGTGACATTACAGAAGTTAAAATTCTCAGTTGTCAACTACTGAAGGTGGGACAAAACCCGGAGTCTGGACTGCACTGGAGGGAGGCTATGGAACATGTCTCTGTATTGCTCCATGGTGCGACCTTGCCTTGTGTGCAATTCTTTAAAAAGCTATAATGGAACTACAGAAGGTACAGAGGAACACAGCCAAAATTATAGAGAGGATGGAACGACTCTCCTATGAGGAATGGCTAAAGAGGTTAGTGCTCTTTAACTTGGTGAAGAGAGGACAGAGGGGAGAAATGATCGCAGTCTGTGAAATCCTGAGTGGAGTGAATGGGTAAATGCAAAACAATGGTTTACGCTTTCAAAAAGTACAAAGACTAGGGGATATGCCATGAGTTACAAAGTAATATATTTAAAAACACATGTTTTTCCCCCACACATAATTAAGCTTTGTAACTCGTTGCCGGAGGATGTGGTAAATGCAGTTAGATGTAACTGGGTTTAAAAAAAAAGTTTGGATAAATTCCTGGAGGAAAAGTCCATTAACTGTTACCAAGGTAGACCAAAAGAAAACCACTCTCTATCCCTATGGATAACTAGCATGGAATCTGACTGCTTTTGGGAAATGCCAGATAGCGTAGTTACTCACCTGTAACAGGTGTTCTCCAGGGACAGCAGGAATCAGTCTTCACATATGGGTGATATCGGCGCCAATGAAGCCCGCATGGAAATCTCTCCCCAGCTTTCAAAGAAAACCTTTGGGAGATACACCGTGCATACATGGTCCCCTTACAGCCTAAGGGTGCCATCTTGCCTCAGTATGATATCATAGCACAAGACAGCAAGAAAACAGTAAGAAGCAACTCCACGGGGAGGAGGGAGGGTTGTGAGGACCGATTCCTACTATTCCCGGAGAACACCTGTTACAGGTGAGTAACTACACTTTCTCCAGAAACAAGCAGGAAATCAGTCCTCACATATGGGACTCCCCAGCTACAGGCTACTGAAAAACCTGTAAAAAGACACAGGTGACTAGAAAACAATGAGCTGTGAGCAGCAGCAACTGAGTTGGAAGACAGACCACGAGCGACCCAAGTGTCCAGTGAGGAACCAGTTCACCGATAGTCCAAACATAGCAAAGGCCGGAGGGCAGGTGTTGTCTACGCCCCGAACATATGACGGAGTACTACCTGGCCAAAGGCACTATCCTGACAGGACTACCTCTCCAGGCAGTAATGAGCTGTGAAGGTATGGACTAAGGACCAGAAGACGGCCCAGGCAGATTTCCGACAAGAGAATGGAATACAGATTTGCCACTGAGGCCATCATGGCCCGGACACTGTACATCGTGACACAACGAGAGACCAGCCTGCTCATAAACAAAGGCGATGCAGGGTGCGTTTAGAGACTGCTACCCGCAACCGACTTGAATCAAAGGAGACAAAGAGCTGAGAAGCTCGGTAGTGGCCCTGGGTGCACTGCAGATAGAAGGAAAGCACTCGCTTACAGTCCAGTGTATGGAGAAGGCCTCCGCCCTGCTGGAATGGGGCCACAGAAAGAAGGTGGGCAGCACCACTTGCTGGTTAAGGTGGAACAGAGACACCACCTTGGGCAGGAAATTGGGGTGTATGCAGAGCACAACCCTGTTCCTATAGAACCTGGTGTACGGTGTGTCCGCCACCAATGCTTGGAGCTTGCCAACTTGGCGAGCAGACGTGAGCACCACGAGGAACACCACCTTCCATGTGAGATACTTAAGGCGGCAGGAGCTGAGAGGCTCAAAGGGTGTCACGGTAAGCTTTGAGAGTACAACATTCAAGTACCACTTCACTTACGGGGGATGGATGGGAGGATTCAAGAAGAGGAGACCCCTCAGGGGGCGAGCCACTAACGGCTGAGTAGAGATGTTTGCCCTCAACTAGATGATGGTGCATCCTAACAGAGTTAGATTTCAAGCATGCTCAAGACAGGTGAAGCAGATATTGCAGCACCAGCTGGACAGCGTAGGAGAAGGGGTTGATCCACCTCTCCACACACCAAACGGAGAACCTCTGCCACTTGAAGGTGTATGTCTGGTGTGTTGAGGTCTTACAGGAGGCCAGATGCACTTTCTCCACCTTTTTAGAAAGGCTGAAAGGGGCCAGGGCTATCCACTCAGCAGCCAGGCCATGAGCATCAAGGACCCCAGGTTGGGATGCAGGAAAGAGCCCTCTTCCCACATCAGTAGGCCTGGATTGCACCCCAGGGGAACCTGGGACACCATGGACAGGCAGAGGAGCAGGGGAAACCATGGCTGCCTAGCCCACCGTGGGGCTATCAGGATCACTGTGGCCCCCATCACAATGGACCTTATTTATTTTATTTAACATCTTTATTATACAGTCTTTCTACAAGTCAAGACAGTTTACAAATAACTTAGTGCAAAAACATTGTAACTTAACGGTAAAGTGTGCATTACAGGAAATATTCAGTATAAAAAAATGATTTAATGTCAACACATTTGGGTAACTATTTACATAATGGTGGTGAGTTGCATATGAGTTTAGGAGAGATTTTATTCAGTGTTTGGTCCATAGTGTTCAAAGAATAGAGTTTTTAAACTTTTGCAGAAATCAGTGGTTAGTTGAATTGATCTTATTTGATGCGGTAGTGCATTCCAGATGGAGGGAACATATAGAGAAAAGGCTCTGCTGTTGGCCCTTTGACTGCTTAAGGGTTTGTCCATGGGTACTTCTAGGGTGGTTACTGTAGCTGATCTCCTGGGTCTGCTGAAGCTGTTATGTATTAATAGGAGGGCCAGGCTGCCTGCTGATTGGCAGGAGTGGAGGAGTGGCCTAGTGGTTGGGGCAAGGTACTTCAGGCCGGGGGTTCAAATCTCACTAGAGGACAGCAACCTTGGGCCGGAAGGACTGGGGTTTCTAGTCCCACAGGTGCTCCTTGTGGTCTTGGGCAAGCCACTTAACCCTCCATAGCCCATGTTCCCTGTAAAATAGTTATCTCCAAGTTATAATGCCCTGTTCAATGTGATTTCAGTTTGTTCAATGTAAACCGCACTGATGCAGAATAGCGCGGTATATAAGAGAATATAAATAAATAAATAAGTTAGTATCTTCTGAATGTTAAGGAGGCTTTTGTATTTGATCCTGCTTAAAATGGGTAGCCAATGTAGTTGTTTAAGGAGAGGGGTAATGTGCGTTTGTCAGGATTATGCCATTATGATTCTTGCTATTATGCCATTATGTTCTGTGATAGTTGCAGGGGGTATCAGGATTATGCCATTATGATTCTTGCTATTATGCCATTATGTTCTGTGATAGTTGCAGGGGGTATATAGTGTACTCTTTGGGAGACTGTGATAAATGGAGTTGCAGTAGACAAATAGTGGAGTGATTACTGCCTAACAAACTGTGCAGAAGTCCATTGAGAGGCGCCTACTTAGATTTTTTAAGAGTGTGAATCTTGAAACAAACAGACTTGCTGACGCGGATAATTTGTAGAAAAAGTTGAGTTCTTGGTCTAGTATAATACCAGAGTAGTTGATTTGGGTTCTGACAGCGAATGTGTTGTTTATCATGATCGTTGTTGGTGGGTTGAATTTCTTGTTCCTTGTAATGTAAAGCAGATCAGATTTGCTGTGGTTGAGCATGAGGTTGTGTTCTTTGAGTCATAGATCAATTGCCGTGAAACAGTTTGAGAGCTTGGTGTAGTCTGGTGATGCGGTTGAGAAAGTATAGTTACTCACCTGTAACAGGTGTTCTCCAGGGACAGCAGGAATCAGTCCTCACTTATGGGTGACGTCAGCACCAACGGAGCCCACGCGGAGCAATTCCCCAGCTTTCAAAGAAAGCCTTTGGGATTGCTGCCACTCATGCGTGGTCCTCTTCCCGCCCAAGAGTGCCATCTTGCTCCAGATGGCAAGGGAAGGATAAAAATCCAACAACCAAGCAGGGGAGGTGGGAGGGTAGTGAGGACTGATTCCTGCTGTCCCTGGAGAGTACCTGTTACAGGTGAGTAACTACGCTTTCTCCAGGAACAAGCAGGAAGTCAGTCCTCACTTATGGGACTCCCCAGCTACAGGCTATCGAACCTGTAACCAGAAAACGCCTCCGCGAAGGCATGAGCAGAAATCGATGCCTGAAGGAGCCCAAGTCCTCGGGGCGAAACCCTCGGTAGCCGTCGAGAAGGGTCGGAGGGTAGGAGTTGCTTATACCCCGAACAGATTACGGAATACAGCCTGGCCGAAGGCGCTGTCCCAGCGGGACTCCCTCTCCAGGCAGTAGTTCGAGGCAAGAGTGTTTGCCGAAGTCCAGGTTGCAGCCCGGCAGATGTCCGTCAGAGGCACCGAGCGTAGCGAAGCTACCAAAGCCGTCTTGGCTCGGACGCCATGTGAGGTGACTTGCCAATCCAGTGGTGCCTGTCCCAGGCAATTGGGATCGTAAGTCACGAAGAGCAGGCCAGACTTGCGAGGAGGCTGGGTGTGCTGCAGATAGAAGGCAAGAGCCCTCTTGCAGTCGAGTGTATGCAAAACCACCGACGTCTGGTCGGCATAGGGTTTCGGGAAGAAGATCAGCAAGACTATCTCCTGATTGAGATGAAAATCCAAGATAACCTTCGGCAGGAACTTGAGGTGGGTATAGAGGACCACCCTGTTCCTACAGAACCTGGTGTAAGGGGCTTCAGCCATGAGAGCCTGGAGCTCACTGACTCGGCGGGCCAAGGTCAAAGCCACTAGGAAGACCACCTTCCAGGATAGGTGCCAAAGCGAGCATGTTGCCATCGGCTCGAAGGGTAAATGCGTAAGCTGCATGAGCACCACGTTCTGGTCCCACTCCGCTGGAGGAGGCCGGATGGGAGGTTTGGATAGCAAGAGGCCCCGCATAAAGCAGGAGACCAAGGGTTTCTCCAAGAGGGGTTTGCCCTCTATGGGGAGGTGATTCACTGAGATGGCGCTCAGGTGTACCCTGACAGAGTTTGACTTCAGCCCCTCCTTCAAAAGATTGAGAAGGTACTGGAGGACCCACTGAGTGGGACACGAGAAAGTGTCGATCTGGAGCTCAGAGCACCAGACCGAGAAGTCGCCACTTCAAGGCATAAGCTCGTCTCGTCGAGTCCTTCCTTGATGCGAGGAGGATGTCCTCGACCTCCTCCGAGAGGTCTAGCATGGCTAGGGAGACCCTTCAGCCGCCAGGCTGCAAGGGACAACGCGGCCAGGTTCGGGTGTAGCACCCGCCCCTCCTCATGCATTAGCAGGCCTGGGGCACAGCCCAGGGGAACCGGAGGCTCAGACGCAAACCGGAGCAGGAGTGGGAACCACAGTTGCCGAGGCCACAAGGGAGCGACAAGTATCAATGATTCTCACTCCCGCTGAGCTTTGTGGATGGTCCTCACAATGAGAGGAGTGGGAGGGAATGCGTAGAGAAGCCCAGAGGTCCAGCTCAAGAGGAATGCATCCCACGCCTCCCTGCCACAAAAAAGGGGGAGCTGTGTGTTCACCAGGCTGGCGAACAGGTCCACGGTTGGTGTCCCCCACCGATGGAACAGCAAGTTGGTCACCTCCGGGTCCAGCTGCCATTTGTGAGGGCAGAGGATCCTCCTGAGTTTGTCCGCAAGGATGTTCTCGTGGCCCAGGAGGTAGATTGCTCATAGGGTCATTCCCCAATGGAAGGCAAAGGAGCAGAGGAGGATTGCTTCCCGGCAGAAGAGGTGTGATCCTGTGCCCCCCCTCCTAGTTGATGTAGAACATTGCCACTCGATTGTCGGTCTGCACAAGCACCGACTTTCCTTGAAGATGGTCCTCGAAAGCCCTCAGGGCCCACCAGACCACCCAAAGCTCAAGTAAGTTTATCTGCTGTTGAGACTCTTTGGGTGATCATCGCCCCTGCGTGCACAGTGCACCGCAGTGGGCTCCCCACCCCAGCAGGAAAGCATCCGTTGTCAGCACTAGTTTGTGCTGCAGGGTCTGGAAGGGCAGACCCCGGAGAAGGCTGCGGGGATCCTGCCACCAGTCTAAAGACCCGCAAAGGGTCTCTGAGGTGACCGGAGGTTGGGCTCCATTGAGTGCTGAGGCACCACTGAGCCATCCACATGTGCATGCTGGCATGTGGAACCACATGGACGGTGGAGACCATGCGCCCCAGGAGATGCAGCATAGTCCACGCCTTGACCAGAGTGGATCTGGGTAGCCAAGGAGGCAAGCTGTGCAGTCTGCTGGCAGAAAGGCGATTGCCCGCTGAGTGTCGAGGCGTGCATCGATAAACTCCAAGGCTTGTACCAGTTCGAGGTGGGACTTGGGGTAGTTGACCAAGAACCCCAGGCACTTGAGGAGGAGGATCATGCGTGATGCTGCCAAGCAGGCTTCCCCGGCCGAGGGCCCTGTGAGGAGCCAGTCGTTGAGGTAAGGGAAGACCGGTAAGGGAGGAGGCGGCGGCGGCTGCAGAGAGGCACTTTGTGAAGACCCGTGGAGCAGATGCGAGTCCGAAGGGGAGCACCCTGTTTTGGTAATGCTCCCCTTGCACCCTGAAGCGCAGGAACTGCCTGTGCTGGGGGTGAATCAAAATGTGGGCATAAGTGTCCCTGAGAACCAAGGAGCATAGCTGTTGCCCTGCTGAAGGAAGGGCAGCAGGACGCCAAGTGATAGAATTTTGAACTTCTCCCACACCAGAAACTTGTTTAGTTTTCGGAGGTCGAGGATGGGCCATAGGCCCACTGTCTTCTTCGGAACGAGGAAGTACCAGGAATAGAAGCTCTGACCTCAGAGGTGTGTCGGTACCCTCTCGACCGCTCGCTGGGCGAGGAGGTTGTCTAACTCCCGCTGTAGGAAGGTCTGGTGCGCGGGGAGTTGAGAAGGCTCCACTGGGGAGAAGGGAGGGGGAAGCCTGTCCAGATGGAGATGGTAGCTGTCACGGACTACTCAGAGGACCCAAGTGTCCGACGTGATGGATGCCCACTGAGGGGCAAAGGAGGATAGGCGTCCCCCCCCCCACAGGCTGCGGTGCTGCCGGGGGGGGCGAAAGGCTACACTGCTGGTGTTAAAACCCCTGGGCAGGCTGAGGCAGCGCCGGGGTTTGGGCCTTAGGCCCTTTCGGCTTACGATGACCATGGGGCCCAGACTTTCCCTGCATTGCGGTGGTCGGCGCAGGAGTGGGTGGGACGGTGGGTAGCCTTAGTAGGGTAGACCCTTCCATGGAAAGAACAGCTTCTTGGTTTGCTGTTTCTTCCGAGGGAGGGAGGGAGGTCTTGCGCGAGAGGCGGGTTTGGGTAACAAACTCAGTTTCTATCTCGGCAGCCTTATCTTCCATTGGTTTAATGAAGAGCTGCTCTCCAAGGCAGGGTACATCTAGGAGCTTTTCCTGGACCCACTGCTCCAAGTCCAAAGACTGGAGCCATGCCTGGCATCCGGCCCCAATGCCAGCGGCCGCCACTCGAGCCGAGGACTCAAAACCTATCTCTTCAGTCTAGCATTCGACCTGCCATTCCCATCTCCCTCCCCCCCCTCTGTTACCCCCTCCCTCCTGCCCTCTTGATGTCTATTCACCTGTTCAATTAATACACTGTGGTTTGTCCTTTCTTTGCCTTTCCTTTCCTCCTCTTTCCTATTTGTTTACTGGCGTTCCTTTTCTCCTTCTCAGCCATTTTAAACGGTTTTAGAATACTGTTTTTAAGTTTGTTTTAAACTTGTATTGTAAACCGCCCAGGTACTACTAAGTGTTGGGCGGTATATAAAGTCTGAATAAACGTAAACGTAAACGTAAAACCATCGTAGGTGTGCAGGAGAGTTATTTTGAGCACTCCGCGATGGACTTCAGAAGGGTTCGGAATCTGAAGGGTTCGCTCGCGAGGCCCGCAGAGAAACCCCCGAGTTCCTTGGCTAGGTCTCGCAAAAACATGCCCATGTACAATTGGTATGCCTGAATATGGCATGGACCCTTGATAGGCCTTGCGGCCTAGGGCGTCAAGGGCTCTCGACGCCCTGCCCGGCGGAACCAAAGAGTGTGACCGGGCTCTTTTGTTTTCTCATAGCCGATTCCACCACCATGGAGGTGTGGGGGAGTTGGGTTTTCCTGAACCCAGGGCTGCGCTGGACCCTGTACATCGCGTTGAGGCACTTGCTCACGATGGGGACTGAAGCAGGGGTCTCCCACATGCAGAGTAGCAGCCTGGACAGAATGGGGGGGAACCGGAACAGTAAGAAAATCCCGAGGTGGGGACTCGTACTGCAAAATATAGAGTTCTTCAGCTTGAGGTTCCTCCTCAGTCTGGGTTAGCCAGGTTGAGAGCCCATGCCATATTACGTACAAACACCATGAAGGAGGTGTATTCGTGTGGCAACGCCTCTGAAAGGCGGGCGGGGACGGGTCCAGCAGGAGGTCCCGATGGGCCTGGATGAGGAGGTATCCCCGTCTGATTCCCAGTACGAGAAATCTGAGGAGGAACCCGATTCGGGCTGGTCGCCTCGTCCAGAAGCCGAGGCTCGCTTGGAGCCAGAGGCCCTGGAGGATCTCTCCCCTGAGGAACAGGAAGGCGAGCGAGACCGACGCCGAGGACCCTCACAAGACCCATGGCTCTCGCGAGTTTCCAGGGCAGATTTTGGTGTCCCTCTTGAAGGAACCTCGGTCTCTAGGCACGGGCCAGCGAAGCTGGATATGAGCGCCTGCTGGGATGCTATGAACGCAGAAATGCTACGTTCTAATGCCAGCATACGGGACTCCTACACGGGCGTGGGGCCCTGCGACACCGACCCCGGGGTCACCGGGTCGGGCATCGAGGAAGAGAGAGGGTCCTCGCTGGGACAGCCCTCAGGAGACCTGGCGCCATCGCCGGGGGCCTCTGAGTCTGTACGGGGTACTTTACTCCTTGTCAGACTCTCAGGAACGCTGAGGGGGGCTAAGCGACCGAGCACAGGAGCGCTCGCACTTGTCGGGAGCCCCAACAACTCGGAGCCGAGGTGGGGGATCCTACCGGCGGAGAAACGACTGTGGACACCACCGGGAATTCCAAGGCAGTCATACGGAAAATGTCCTCGGACTTCTGCTTACGACTGAGCAGGGCTTTGGAGGACATTTTCTTACAAAGCAAACAGAGCTCTGGATCATGGTCAGCCCCGAGACACCGCAGACAGCAGTCATGGGTGTCCGTAAGCAACATGTTCTTGGAGCATCTATTGAATTTTTTGAAGCCAGTGGCCATCAGGGCATAAAGGGCCCCCGAGAGGTCGAAGACCCATGCGGCCAAGCAGTTGGGAGAAAAAGGGCAAAAGATGTTAGGAAAAATGTCCCCTATACTCAAAAGGAATGGGAACAGGGGAAGGACGGGTAGAGGACCGGTGCAACCGGAAAAAATAGTAGGCCAGAAGCCAGGAAGGAAACACTTTTTCCGAGGGACAAGGAGTGCATCTGAAGGGCTCTGTGGAAAAAGGCAGACTGAGCAAGATGGCACCCTTGAATGGGAATAGGACCATGCATGCATGGCAGCAATCTCAAAGGCTTTCTTTGAAAGCTGGGGAATTGCTCTGCACGGGCTCCGTCAGTGCCGACGTCACCTATAAGTGAAGACTGACTTCTTGCTTGTTCCTGAAGAAGGGGATAAACATCATTATATTGTCTACATATATTAGGTAACTGATGCCATGATTCCTGATGTTACAGAATGGCTGTTGTGTATATATTAAACAGGATAGAGGAGAGGGTGGATCCTTGTGGTACTCCTTGATTGAGTGAGAATGGTGTGGAAGAGGTTAGGGTACCAATTTTGACCTGATGACTGATGTTTGGATAAGGAGGAGTGAAACTATTTTAGCGGATTTCCTTGGATCTCAATGTTGTAGAGTCTGTGTAATAGGAGTTGACGGGAGACCGAATCAAATGTAGATGATATATCTAAGAAAATGAGAATAAAACCTTGTGTAATAATTTCAGTACCCTTGATTAAGGTGTTGAGTAGGGAGGTCAGAAGGGTTTCAACATTGTGGTAAGCGCGGAAGCCATGCTGGTGGATGTCTAGAGGGGACTACTTATCCAAGGGATCTTGCAGCTACTCTTGAACAACTTTTTCAATGATTTTAGCTATGAAGAGGGTGCTAGAGATTGGTCTATATGAGGCAGGGCAGAAAATGTCAAGGTTAGTTTTCTTCAGGATAGTAATATAGTCAAACAATCCTTCCTACATCCTATCCTATGTATGGGCGTGTTCCTTGTGATAATGGGCTGTTAATCATCTTACATATGTAGGGCAAGAGGTGGGTTCTTTCCATCTTAATCCAGGACATTGGACAGGGGGTTAAGGGGGCGGTAGTTGTGTTTATGGCTGAGATAATTCTGCCAATGTGCTCGTGGCCGACAAGGGAGAAACTGTTCCATGTGGTCTTGATCTGTGTTGACGTGCTGCGATGGACATTCAAGCTGGATGAAAGCTTGGTTTATGCATTTGGCTTGAAGGTGTTGTGCCATGCTGTGTGGATTAATTGGAGGTTTATTGTCTGTTGGTGTGGGATTCTTTATGAGTGAGCTGGCAATCTCAAAGAGCTCTCTGGGTTTGTTGAGGGCAGTCTTAATGAGGTTTGAATAATATTCTCTTTGCTTTGTTTGTGAGGTCACAATAGTTATTCAGTTCTTGAAGGTATATAGCAAAAGTGTGTTTTTGTCTTGGTAGGTTCTCCATTTGTGTTCCAGATGGTGCAGTTTGGATTTCTGATCTTTTAAGATCTTGGAATATCAGGGAGTTGTGTTTGCGCGTTTGTGTTTGTTTGCCAAAGGTGGAGCTCTTGCTGCAATTGAGATGGTTGTGTTCCATGCTATCAGGGAAGTCTATTTATTCTTCTGGAGGGTACAAAATTAGCTTGGGCATTGTCCTGGACTGGGAGGTATACTGCCTGTAAGAGCATCCCGTTGTTGCTGGCATAAGCACAGATGCTCACTGCTTTCTGACAAAAGCGGGACGACCCCATGCCCCCTTGCTTATGGAGAATATCGCCACCTGATTGTCTGTCTGGACCAGTATTCATTTGGTCCCGCAGGTGGTGGCAAAAATCCCAGAGGGCTAAGGCAACAGCCCAGAGCTCCAGGAGGTTGATTTGCTAAAGGCTCTCCACCGGCGACCAACTGCCTTGAGTGCAGAAGTCGCTGCAGTGGGCTCCCCACACCAATTTCCAGGTAACTGTCATGAGGATCCCTCTGTGGTGTGGGAGTCTGGAAAGGCATCCCTGCTAGTAGATGCAGGAGGTGTTGCCACCAGCTGAGAGAGTTGGCCAGGGGCCTGGTCACGGTCACACTGTCTCGTAGGCACACCATGGCCTGCAACCACAGAGAGAAATGCCCACTGTGCCATCCGCATCTGCAAGCAGGCATCCAGGGTGATGTGCACCGTGAACGCCATGTGTCCCAGTAGAAGCATGTACCAGGCAGACACAAAACAGCAACGCTGGGTGCCCTCTGCGAGTGCCTGGAGGCACAGGGCCCTGTCCCTTTGAAGAAAAGCCCTGGCCTGGACAGTGTTCAGCTGTGCCCCTATGAACTCCAGGTTTTGAGTTGGCTGGAGATGAGACTTTGGGTAGTTGACTACGAACCTCAAGTGCTTTACCTTTATTTAAAAACTTAATATACCGCCAAAACCACAGGCATATAGCGGTTTACAATAAAATCATAAAAGCACTGCCGAAAGGAAAGGAAAAGAACACCATAGAATAAATAGGAAAGAGATAGTCGGAGAGAAAAGGGAGAAAAAAAAAAAGGGGACACAGCCATGAACAAAACAGACAGAATTAAATATCAACGGGGGGGGGGGGGGGGGGGGAAAGAGGGGAAAGAGGGGAAAGAGGGGAAGGAGGACAAGGATTGTGCAGCCCGTTGCCTGTTATATTTCGGCAGCAGTGTTACCGTTTACCAACCAGTCATCCAGATAGGGAAAGACGAAGACCCCCCAGAGTCTGAGGTGGGCTGCGACTACCGCCAGGCACTTGGTGAATACCCATGGGGTGGCGGCTAGCCCAAAGGGGAGCACCCTGTACTGGTAATGACTTCTGCCCACCATGAAGCGAAGGTACTGCCTGTGGAGGGGGTGGATAAGGATGTGCGTATATACATCCTTTAAGTCCAAGGAGCATAGCCAGTCTCCCTGCTGGAGATATGGCAGCAATGTTCCAAGGGAGAGCATTTTGAACTTCTCCCTCACCAGGAACCTGTGTGAGGTCCTGAAGGGCTAGGATGGGACGAAAACCTCTGGTCTTTTTGGGACCAGGAAATAACGGAGTAGAATCCCCTGCCACAGAGGTGGACAGGGACAGGTTCCACTGCCTTGCTTGTTAAGAGGCCTGCACGTTCCTGCTGGAGCAGGGCCCAGTGAATGGGAGTCCTGGGGGGCTCTCCAGGGAAGAATGGTGTGGGCATCTGTAGGAGGTGGAAAAAGTAACCTTCCCTGACCACTTGAAGGGTCCAGACGTCAGTGGTAATGGCCAGCCACCTGTGGGCGTAATGTACCAGACGACCCCCATGTGCTGCATGGCTGTGCCTCCTGAGGGAAGAGAGGCTATTCCCAAGGAGTCAAAAAACCCCTCCAGGTTGTGCCAGGGGCACGGCCTGGGACTTGGGGGCCTTAGACCTACGCAGGCCATGCTCCTGTCCCTTGGCCTGCTGACCCTGTTGGAGAGCTGGGAAGGCAGAGTACTGGGGGTAGCTTCTGTAAGCCTTCCTCTTCTTTAGGCAAGAGGACTTTCTGCCCAAAGCCTTCTTTCGAGAGGGGTCAGTGGTCTTCTTGGAGAGCCTCATCTGTCATGGGTTTGCCAAAGAGGTTCTCTCCCTGGCAGGGGACATCAACCAGCTTGTCCTGTACTCATTGCTCCAAGTCGGACGACTAGTCAAGCCTGGCGTCAGGCACTAATGTTCGTCACAGCAACTCTAGCCGCTGACTCGAAGCAGTCATAGGCTGCCTGAGTAATAAAAACAGCCCCTGTGAGGTCAAACTCACTTGGCCTGGACAGGAAAAAGGCGTGAACCCATGCCAAACAAAAATTAGAAGAAAAAGAAAAAAGGAACCCGAGAAACATGACGCTAAGGCAAGCGGACTCAAGGGTGAGAAGGGACTGGTACACGACCGGAGAAAAGTAAAAAATTAAGACAAACTACCAACGTTTTCTGAGGAGGGGAACAGACACTCATCCTATCTCCATGGAAATAAGGAGACCGAGGCAAGATGGCACCCTTAGGCGGAAAGGGGACCACGCATGCTGGGGAGAGATTACCACGCAAGCTCAGTTGGTGCAGATGTCACACACATGTGAGGACTCATTTCCTGCTTGTACCCGGAGACAGTGTGATCTGGATTAGCCACTGTTTGGAAACAAGTTACTGGACTTGATGAAACTTTGATATGACCTGGTATGGCATGTATTTAACAGCTTGTCATCTAGCTGCTGCCGTCAAGTTACAGTGAGTTGGCTGGCCAGCCATCTGCACTCATTAGGGACCAGAATAAATTCTAAAAGTACAAAAATACAACAAGGAAAGTGCAATACTTCAGGCATCTTGCATGACCTTAGCCATTCACACACTACTATGCTGTATTCCACAATACTCCCAGAGCCATCAAATGCTCATACCATGTACAAGGATTTTATCCTGAAGACCACCACTGATCATGGACCCCAACATATGGGCTGAATTCTCTGGTGTTGAGAGAGGGTTACATGGAAGATATTGTTATATCCAGAGAAAGTAAAGAGCTACATTTTCATAACTTAACTTATTTTAAAACAAGCTGCAGAAACTTGGCCAATGTGATGATTAAGTTACATTTCATCCCAGGAAAGGGGGATTTCTGCAGGCTAAGTCTTATGCTTGTATTTTCTAAGCTTCTTAAATGGACATGGGGTCTGTATTTCTCTCTGAACCCACAAATGGTATAGCATGGTTACTCACCTGTAACAGGTGATCTCCGGGAACAGCAGGAATTTAGTCTTCACAATGGGCGACATCAGTACCGACGGAGCCTGCACGGGAACGCTCCCCAATGTTCAAAGCCTTTGGGTGCACCCCATTGTGCCTGCCTTCCCAACGCCCTCTCTTCAGTTGGGTTTGTAGCTGAGAAAGGAGAGTAAAAAACCCTATAAATCCTAGGGGAGGAGGGTGGGTTGTGAAGATTAAATTCCTGCTGTTCCCGGAGATCACATGTTACAGGTGAGTAACTACGCTATCTCCAGGAACAAGCAGGAATTTAATCTTCACATATGAGACTCCCTAGCTCCCAGATGAAGTGACTTCTGAACCGGTGGAGGTTCACCTCTGGTATCATTAAAGTAGGAGTTGCATCTAAATCTGAAAGAGGTGCTGGAGTACAGCTTGACCAAACGTGGCATCCCGATGGGAGCCCTTGTCAGGACAATGGGCAGCGAAGGTATGGATGGAAGACCAAGCTGCTACCTTGCAAATTTCGTCAATGGCTACCAAGCATAGGTTTGCCATAGAGGTTGCCATGGCGCAAACGTTGTGAGCAGTGAAATGTCCTTCCAGAGAGAGTCATACTTTGTCATAGGCAAATGAAATGCAGTCCGCTATCCATCTGGAGAACATACTCTTAGATACAGATAGACCCAGGTGAATAGAGTCAAATGAGACGAATAACTGTGAGGCTTTATGATGACCTGGAGTCCTTTGGAGATAAAAAGCCAACGCATGCTTGCAGTCAAGAGTGTGCAGATTTGCTTCCACTCGAAACGCATGTGGTTTAGGAAAGAAGACTGGAAGATTAATTGACTGGTTTAAATGAAAAGGAGACACCACCTTTGGCATAAAGCGTGGGTGAGTCCGAAGGACGACTGTCATGGTGGAACAGGGTATTTTGGGGGGGGGGGGGGGGTAGGGTCCGCCACCAGAGCCTGAAGCTCAACAATGCGTCTAGCCAAAGTGAGGGCAATTAGGAAGATTACCTTTCAAGACAGGAACTTTAGGCAGGTTGTGGCTAATGGTTCAAAGGGCAGCTTGAGAAGCTGTGCTAGAATGACGTTGAGGTCCCAAGCCAATGGAGGTGGCTTGATGGGTGGTTTGGACAGCAGACCTCTTATGAAACGCACTACTAGCAGATGTGAGGAGATGGGCTGTCCATCCAGTGGGTGACGAGAGGCCGCTATGGCACTGAGGTAGACACTCACCGAGTTGGTCTTTAGACCTGCCGAAGACAGGTGGAGGAAATACTGGAGGAGTAACTCCACTGGAGCAGAAAAGAGAGAGAGATCTTTATGGAAACACCAAGCAGAGTATATATGCCACTTAAAAGCATATGAATGTCTGGTGGACAGCTTTCTAGAAGCCAAGAGGATCTCTTTAATCTCTTTTGGAAGGTCAATGTCCTGTAATCCTATGCTCTCAGCAGCCAAGCTGTGAGGCAGAGAGACTGTGGATTGGTATGGAGTAGTGAGCCTTCATCCTGGGAGAGGAGATTGGGCACAGATCCCAATCGCGGAGGATGAGTCTGAGTCAGACATAGTAGCAGTGGAAATCACGGTTGCCATGGCCAGTGAGGGGCTATGAGAATCATGGTGCCCTTGTTGGACTGAAGCTTGAAAAGCATCTTAGGAATGAGGGGTATAGGAGGGAAAGCATAAAGCAGACTCTGACCCTAGTGTAGTTGGAAGACCTCCACTTGTTGGTTGCTGGATGTCATAGTCCTTGTGCAGAAGAGAGGAAGCTGGGCATTCTGCTGAGTAGCAAACAGATCTATGTCTGGAATTCCCCAGGTCTGGAAGATGTAGGACATTGTGTCCAGATGGAGAGACCACTCGTGGGGAAGAAGGAGCCGACTCAGTTTGTCTGCCAAGATATTGAACTCCCCCATAAGGTACACTGCTCAGAGGTGTATTTGATGAGAAATGGCAAAGGACCACAGGTGAAGAGTCTCCTCACAGAGGGGCCATGAGTCTGTTCCTCTCTGTTTGTTCACACAGAACATGGTAACCTAATTGCCCGTCCTGACTAGGATCTGTTGTGCCCTGAGATGGTGTTGAAACACCCGGAGGGCATTTGAGATAGCACAAAGTTCCAGAAGAATGATTTGGAGATGTGTCTCATGTGTTGTCCACAGCCCCTGTGTAGACAGGTTGCAGAGTTATTCTGCCCAATCCAGTTTGGAGGCATCTGTCATCAGGATGCATTGAAGTGGAGACATCTGAAAAGGTGACCCTACAAGCAGATTTTCTGGAGAACACCACCACTGAAGGAATGTGGTTAGAGGGGTAGTGATCTGGATCCTGTCCTGGAGATGGCCCGAGGCCTGCGTCCATTGGGAAGCAAAAGTACATTGGGCTGTGCACATATGTAATCGGGCATATGGAATGACATGTACTGTAGAGGACACATGCCTGAGGAGCTGCAACAGTTCGCAGGCGGTCAGATAGTCCTGTTGGAGCATCTGGAACACTAGTTTGATTAGACGAGTACAGCGGATCTGGGGCAGAAACACCCTGGACTGCTGGGTGTCCAGTAGGGCTCCAATGAACTCTAGGCTTTTGAGTTGGAGTGAACTGGGATTTTGGGAAGTTTATGACAAATACCATAATGGTACGATGTAAGAAAAGCTGTACCTCCTGGGAAGTGTCTGCTTTTAATGAGCCGGTCATCTAAGGGAAGACAAAAATCCCCAGAGACCGTAGGTATGCAGCCATGACCATCATGCACTTTGTGAAGACTCTTGAGGCAGAGGAGAGTCCAAAAGGAAGGACTCTGTATTGATAACCCTTTCCCTGAAAGGTGAAGCGTAGATATTTTCTGTCTCTTGGATGAATGAGGATATGTGTGTACACTTCTTTTAGATCTAGAGAACAGAGCCAGTCCTGACTCTGGAGGTAGGGAAGAAGAGTCCCGAGAGACATCATCTTGAACGTTCCATGGACTAGAAACTTGTTGAGGTTTCTGAGGTCCAGAATGGGCCTGTATCCTCTGGTCTTCTTTGAAATGAGAAAATATTGAGAGTAGAAACCCATTCCCTGCTAGGATGTCGGGACATTCTCTATGGCGCCCTGAGACAGAAAGACCTATTCTTCTAGCACAGCAGTGAGAGAGGGTTACTTCTGAAATTCCCCCATGAAAGTGGAGGGGGCAGAGTTTGCAGATGAAGACTGTACCCCTCCTGGACTATGGGTAGTGTCCACTGCTCTGAGGTGCCATCTGTGGGCATAGTGACACAGGTTGCCTGCTATGTGGAGGGGGTGGGGGCCTCCAGAGGCTGGGTGGCAATGTTCTCTAGAAAAGAGTAAAAAAACAGGCAAAACTGTGGCTGCGGAGCCGACTTGAGGTTTTGCCACTTGTGGTTTCTTTTGCTGCTTAGGAGGCTGTTGCCTCTTCTGTGGGGCTTAACCTGGTAATGAGAAGGAAGTGGATAAAAGACTTCTTTACAACTGCCTTTTTTCTAGCAGGGTCAGCTGTTGTTCTAGACTGGCAAGATAAGGCCTCTCAGAGTCAGAAAACACTACTCTAAAGAGACATCTTTGCCAAAGAGATTTCATTGGTGCAAAGGATGTTGCTCAGCTTATCTTGAACCCACTGCAAGATCTGAGGCTTGAAGTCATGCAATTCTGTGGGCACTGCTGCATATTGCTGAGGCCATGCATGTGCATTCAAAAGCATCGAAAGTGACCCTATTGACAAACTTTGATACATTTTGGCCATGCTTGACAAGGATGAGATAGTCTGCCCTCTTGTCATATGGGAGGAGAGGAGCAAAGGCCTTGAGACCCCTGGACACCTCTTTGAGGAATATTCCCATGTAGAAGATAAAGGAATTGATCCTAGCAGAAAACATGGATGCCTGGAAGCATTGATGCCCAAAGGCATCGAGGGTTCTCGATTCTCTACCTGGAGGATTAGAAGAGTGGGTCGGCACATCGCTGGAATGGTGGGGGAGATGCAGCTTTTGGAAGCCGGGACACTCCGGTACCCGAACCAACCAAAAGTAGAGCACAATACCTGCAGCGTAGTTGCTAGGAGACAAGAAAACTGGTACGCAACTGGCAGTCAAAACAGGTTTTTATTAAGCCCCAACACGTTTTGGCCACTAGGACCTTCTTCAGGGGGGGAAAAAACCCCTTGAAAGTACAATAAAAACAAATAAATAATGGAAAAGTCAAAAAACTGAACATACATAAATTAATCATGTGAATACAAATATAAAAACCATAGTGTAAAACAATACACAAAATTTACTCGTATTAAAAACAATAAAAACTAAAATAGTAAACCATGGTAATATCATAAATGGGAAAATAAACAAACATATACAGTGCTGACAAAGCTACATAATAATATCATATATGGCTAAACAACAATGAATTTAAGAACAAATCAAAGCATATTGTGCTGATGAAGCTAATGTGTATCACCCAAGTGAAGGACATACAAAGGAATCAAACTATATCAGAAACTGCCACAAGGAAAATGAGATGAGGACCACCAAAGGGGAGTGTGATAAAACATAACTTCTTATCGTGAACCAACGATGATACAAGAGGGGGTGATGATTAAATTGTCCAACAAGATTAAAAAACAATGTAAAGCCCACCACGAACAGCATAGAGATGACCCTGAGTTGATCTGGGAAACAGCCAAAGTAGTGCTGCGGGGAGATATCATTGAATATGTTGCGAGAAAACATAAGCTGTTGGCTACGCAGATTGTTCAGTTGGAAAAGCAGGTAGTACGGGTTCGGCGACGGTGCGCGGGAGACCCCAGTGCAGTTAATAAGAAGAGGCTTTGGGAGTTGCAAGTATCTCTCAATGAGCTGCTCCATCAGCGGGCAAAGAAATCCCATATGTATTATAAGTATCAATTATATTGCTTTGGGGATAAACCCGGGAAACTTTTGGCGCACTGCCTCCAGGGTAGCCGGGGTGCTCGGTCGATTGCGGTGTTACGGGATGCTCAGGGCAGCTTGCATAAAGACAGTACAGCTATAGCCAGCGTACTTCGGTCTTTTTTTCAGCAGCTATATGCACAGAGGGAGGGGTCCCTGACTGAAATGCAGAACTATCTACGAGACATACCACTACCGAGGGTGACCGCGGACCAGAGGGCATATTTGGATGCCCCGGTGACGGTAGAAGAAATTCATCGGGTTATTCAGCGAGCTAGTTGCTGTAAAACACCCGGCCCTGATGGGTTTGGGGCTGAGTTTTATAAATTGCTAGGGGATTTGGTGCCCCCAGCCCTTGTGGAGATGTATCATCGAAGGGTGGCTCAGGGGAAGTTTGGCTGGGGTACCAGTCATGCGTATATTACTCTTATACCCAAACCTGGGAAGGACCCTACTCAAGCGGCTTCCTACAGACCTATCTCTTTATTGAATTTTGATCTGAAAATACTGGCTAAGGTTTTGGCTGATAGACTTGCTTCTGTCTTGGGGGACTTGGTGCATGAATCGCAGGTTGGCTTTCTCAAGGGGCGTTATGCCGTGCGGAACTTGCGGAGAATTTTGGCGTCTCTTGAGTGGGTCCGTGAAAGAGTCCTCCCATCACTGGTAATTAGCTTTGACGCCGAGAAGGCGTTCGACCAAGTACAATGGGACTACTTGCAAAGTCTTTTGCCTTACTATGGACTGGGCGACCCTTTTTGCAAGATGGTGGGGTTGCTTTATGCGGACCCCACGGCCGGAGTCCTTTGTAATGGGGTGTTATCGGATAGCTTTTGTCTGGAAAGGGGTACGCGTCAGGGTTGCCCGCTGTCCCCCCTACTTTTTTGTATTAACCTTGGATCCGCCGATACGGAGGATAGAGGAGTCCCCAGGCATTTGTGGTGTCTGCATTGGCTCACATGGGTTCAAGGTGGCTGCTTTTGCTGATGATATTCTAGTTCACCTTACGTCTCCTCAACAGTCCCTGGCTTGTTTGCTTAAGGCGTTCTCTTTCTTTGGTAAATTTGCGGGGCTGCGTATAAATATGGCCAAATCGGAGGCTTTAGATGTTGGGGGTACTTTACGGGGGAGCTGGCCAGGGGGATTTCCGCTTCGCTGGGCTGGTGAATCCCTTGTTTATTTGGGCATTTTGCTGACTAGGACGCCGGCATTGTTATATAGGAAGAATTTTGAACGTATTTTTTCTAAGCTTCGAGCGCAACTGCGGGCCTGGGCGCCCCTCCCTTTGTCCCTACTGGGTAGAGTGGCCGCCCTAGGGATGGTGCTTTTTCCACAAGTGCTCTATTGGATGCAAACTCTCCCGGTGTGGCTACTGAGGCGCGACTTGTTGCGTATTGAGCGGGAGATTCGGGGGTTCCTTTGGAAAGGGGCCCCTTTGGAAAGGGGCCCGAGCACGTATACCGTTGACCCAAATGCGAGGGGGGTGGAGGTCGGGCGGGGTTGGGGTTCCGGATTTTAGGAAGTATGCGCTGGCATGTCAAGCCCGGCACCTGGGGGATTGGCTGGGGGATACGGCGGTTTATACCCCCCCAGGGTTGGAAGCGGCCTTTGTAGCGCCGCACACCTTGGAAGCGGTTCTGCACTTGCCACGGGTAGCGTTGCCGAATCGCATGACCAGTAGCGTGTTGATACAGGCGACATGGCGCACGTGGCAGCAGCTAAATAAGTATTGGGGCAGCGACCCTGCGGTGTCGAGCTGGCTGCCTTTACAGGGTAACGCTTGTTTTACTCCGGGTTCTGACTCAGCTCTCTTTCGGCAGTGGCTGCGGGTGGGCATCCGGCGCCTTGGGCATGTGGTGGATCAGGATGGGAGCTGTAAGGCCTTGGGCGCACTTTGTGGGGAGTACGGCTTGAATCCGGGGGAGTACGGCTTGAATCCGGGGGCGTCCGTCTTTGCCTATGTGCAACTGTCGCATTACGTCGGCTCGTTGTCTAAACGAGAGCTTCTTGTGGAGCATTCAGCGCGAATTCTCGATTTCTTCGCTCTGGGGGCGGAGTCTCCGCCGACTATAGCCGAGTTAAAAAAGAGGCTGGACCGGCTTGGTGTGCCTCTTGATTATTCGGCGGTGGAGAACTCCTGGGCAAGGGAGCTGGGCCGGGAGATAGCTCCAGGGTCCATCCAGGGGGCGCTGGGTCGGATTGCGCAATTGGTGGAAGGGGCTCGGTGGCGTGAGGTACAGTTTAAATGCCTCCATCGAGCCCATTTTTCCCCGAGGCGAGCGCTTAGAAGTCGCCTTACATCATTTGGAGGGTGCCCCAAATGTTCTTGTGCCTTGGCAGACTTGGGCCATATGTGGTGGGGCTGTCCGTCTATTCGTCGGTATTGGCAGCAAATTGGGGCGTATCTTAGTGGCCTCTTGGGGCAGCGAATTTGTTGGACAGGACTGCTGGCTGTTTTAGATCAGCTGGGACCACTCCACCCAAAGGGGAGGTGGGAGAGAATTTTGGTGCGCAAAGCTTGTCTGGTGGGTAAAGGACCTATACTTAGCCGATGGAGGGAGCCAGTGGAGCCTACCTTTGTTGAGTGGCGTAATAGCCTACATCAGCTTCTGCTCATGGAATGGAGGAGTGCGCAGGGGCACCCCCGAAGATGGGCCACCTTTTTGTTGGTTTGGATGCCCTACATTCAGCGATTGGGACCTAAAACCCGCAGCGAGGTGTTAAAGGTTGGATAGTGGTTGATTAGAATGCGTATTGCTCCTTGGATAATCTTGCTTACTGTGCTGGGGGGGAGGGGGGTTGGGAGCGGGGGAGGGGGAGGCGTTGGGCTACACTGTTCTGTGTAGCCTGGTGTCCCTTCCCGTTTGTTTGCTGTAATACTCCCAGGGTGGTGGACAAGACACAGCCCCGCCCGGGAGCTGACTGTACGTAAAAACAACTTTGTTTGGATGTATTGTTTGATTGTATTGTGTAGGATTAATAAATAGAACTTTGAAAAAAACCCAAAAAACCCAATGTAACGACAGTCCTCATTGTTCTAATGAATAGCAAGGGACAGAACGCTGTACGGTGGAAAGAAGAGGGTGGAAACCAGATAAACACGAGACAGATGGGTTCTTGTACCTTTGTTTATTCATGCAGACAACTCACACGATGATTAATTTATGTCTTCAGTTTTTTTTTAATTTTCCATTATTTATTTATGTTTTTATTGTACTTTCAAAGTTTGTTTCCCCCTGAAGAAGGTCCTAGTGACCGAAACACGACGGGCTTAATAAAGACCTGCTTTGGCCACCAGTTGTGCACTCCGGTATCCGATACATGGTATCGAGTCAGCAACTGTGAGGTGAGACCATGAAAGGAATCTCCCACATATGGAGCATAAAATCATGAAGGATGTGGTACACTGGCAGAGTGGTTGCCTTTTTGGGTGCTATTGGATATTGGAAGATCTCCAATTCCTCCGCCCTTGGCTCAATTTCTAATGTTACCATGATGGAGAGACCGCTGGCTAGGTCTCAAATGAATTCCTGGATGGATGTGTCTTAAGGAGGAGACATGCGTCGCTGTTGTGGTGGGGAAGGCTCTGAAGGAAGGTCCTAGGGGCCCCCAAGAATCAAGCGACTCAGCATCCAAAGCGCTGGAATCTTAATCAGAGGATTCGAAGTATCGACGAGTATGGTGTTTGTCCGAAGCAAGATGTCAGCACTGATGCTCAGAGGTCTCGGTGAGCTGTTTGGGTTGGGTAGCAACATCTGTGATAGTTTCAAGGGCGGGCATGGATGGCAGCGATGTCATCTGCATTGGCCCTGATGCCTTGTCTGCAACTGATGTCTACGTCGGTACCGGTATCAATGGGTGTGTGCCTGGAGCCAAGAGCTTTATAGGAACCGAGGCTGCCAGGAGAGCTGCCAAGCTCCACTCAATGGCCATTATGCGTTTGTCTATCAAGGTTGCTGATGCTTGGGTATCGGTCGCAGGTACTTGGCGCTACTGTCTCAGAGCATGGCACCAGTAGCTCTCCAGAGGCCTCAGGAGCATCCTGGAGGCCCTCTGAGGCTTTAGGGCAGCGCTTCCCTCTGGGGCTGTTTGGCAGGCCGATCCACCTCTGATGCAATGGCAGAAGGATCTTGATACTTTGAGCGAGATCTACCCTGGAGGTTTTGTCAGTCTTCGATGTGGACTTATGTTTAGACTTTGAGGATACCTGTGATCCATGAGAGGAGGAGGAGTGGACACCAAGAACACCGCGTCCAAAGTGTAGAAAGTCCCAAATTTAGAAGCCTGGTTCTGTAGGCCTCTCAGTATCATTTTTTGACATAGGGAACAATCTTCTGGCTGGTGATCTGGGCCAAGGCATTTTAAGCACCAGTCATGTGTGTCAGTCGCTGAGATGGTGCTGGCACACTTAGAACATTTTTTGATACCACTAGTTGATTTCTCCATGTCTTCGAAGCATGGGAAGTCTATGGTAGGCTTAAGGCCTAAGAGGGCTTCAAAACGGCAGAGATTTTTTTTATTATTTTTTGAAAGAGAAAACTTAGGTTTAAAAAAGAAAAGAATAAGGGGATCGGTGATGTCATCGACGGGAAGGCAGAGGCGCTATCCACACAAACATTTTTTTCTGTGGCGACAGAATTTGCTTCCTGCTGGCTTCGCAGAAAACTAAGAACTGAAGAGAGGGAGTTGGGAAGGCGGGAAGGCAGTCATGCAGGTGCAGTGGGGTGCTCACAAAGACTTTCCAATTGGATGCTGGGGAGTGTTCCCGTGCGGGCTCCGTTGGTACAAATGTCACCCATATGTGAAGACTACATTCTTGCTTGCTCCTGGAGATCTGTAGATAACATGGAAACCATAAAGAGTCAATAAACTGCATGCATTATAGCTATTTCTGTAATATGAAGCTACAAAATATCCTTCCAGAACCTGAACAAGAAGGGAAGTATGAAAATAATTTAAAAACTTAATAGCCTTCATGGATTTATGAATGGTTGTAGCAATTAAAAATCTAACAGCACCCCAATGTCTTTGTCAGAGGCTGCTGAAAGGCTCACATGTTCTGGTTACAAATGACAGCATGCAGGACTGCATCTGCGATTGCAAGTGATTCATTCCTGCTCAAATCTAAGCTCCCAGGATACCCTTAGTTGTTTCATTTACAAGGTTCACATAGAAAAGATCAAAACATGTTCATTTCTATGACTAGCTTTATAAGGCTGCCTAGAGAAAAAACATTTTGTATACTTGCCTTTTTCTTCTGTGGTGGGTTCTGTGGAGAAGCCTTTATGCCCTCACATGTCCTCTCACCATAAGGAGACATGGATCCTTGTGCTGCTTCTTTGAGAAGTCCCTGACCAAGTCTACTAAAATATCCCTCAGCTGGAGAGCTACAGTATCCACCTCCTTCTGACTGTGAAGGCTTTCGGTCCCCCAGTAGAGGAGACCCCTGCAGAGACCCATCTGCTCGAGGCATTGCATTCAAGGGGGAAAAGGCATACATTAAATTAAATTCTGTCCGGAAAGCCTGATCAGAGTTTCTTAGCAATGTCTGTCCTTCCACACTCCGACACAGGAAGCCAGTTTCTGAGGTGTTGCTGTATGGTAGCGAGGTACTAGGTGACTGAGCGGCTAGTTCAGTACTGAGGAGGGTCAGATTCTCCAAGCAGCCATGAGCACTGGGATGCACAAGTCCAACCTTTGCTAAATCCAAATCTGTCCGAGGGCAGGGCTATAAAAATCAGAAAACAAATTTGGGGAAGAGGCAGGAGTGCAGGAAGGGGAATAGATGGAAAATAAAAAGCACAGAGAAAGAGGGGTGAAAAGAGAAGAATGACAGGAGAAGGGTTGGGAATAGATAAAGAGAGACACATGTAATCATTCTGCATGAAAAGAAAAACTTTGTGTTCACTACTAAAACCTAGATTCATTCTGTTACCCTCCAGTTTGCTGAAACACTTCTGAAAGCAAAACATTCCTGCCCACCTTTTAATACCCATGCTGCCTTTTTCCCATTCCAAAGAAAACCATCAAAACTGTAGCTAGAAAAATCTGAAGAGGAGAATAGCAAAAATCAGATTTTGAACTAAATCTGCTACTCAGGCATCTGTAGTGCCACTGTGTACCAGAGATCTGAAGCTTTATCAAAGCCAGAGGGGGTTCAGCTTATCTCTCCCAGCTGGTACACAGAAGGGCTGCTAGTGGTCTGCTGAAGGTAGTAGCTTCTTCACATGTACTTTGGTGGAGGGGAACAGAGAAAAGAACTATTTGATTTTGAAATGGAGCAGAGAATCATGGGCACTGCAACAGAGACAATCATGTTCTCAAGAGCAAGGACAATGAACTAAAAATTGACACTGTCCAATGGGCGACAGCAGACACCCCACACTCCAGCAAGCAACAGACAAAAGCAGCCAATCCCACAAGCCATCTACTTCCTGGTATCCAAAGGTTAAAGGAGCCACTTCCACCAATGTCCAAAATAGGTGAAAACAGCTAACCGAATGGCAGTGCCCAATAAGCAAAAACAAGAATACTTCTTTATGCTTTCCTCCTAAGCAAGCTGTACAAAATACCCGCACATCAAACTGCAGCTTTCTCACTGGTGGTTTTGGAATAGTTACAAAAAATTATTTTGATGCAACTTCTTTGCAGTTATGTGTGGTTCTTTCAGCATTTCCAGCACTTTGAAAGTATTAGATTTACAAGCTTTAACATCATTTCTAGGAGTACTGATCTTGCTCCTGCTCCCCCCCACCCAATCCTTTCCCTTACATACACTACTACAACCACATACAATCAGCCCTCAAACATTCATTAAGTTGAATCCTCCCCTCTTATTCCTCAGTTAATATCTCTTACCTAGCTCCCATTTTCCCGTTCTTTTAGTGTCCACTTCTCTCCCCTCACCCTTTTAAATCCCCTTTAGTGGGGGAGGGGGAGGGTACACATACACACACACAAGCACATGCTTACAGCTTCCTAGTGCGATTCAGATGGTGTGATAACTACCTCGGGTGACAGGGACTCGGGCCTATGCGCAGGGGAACTCTCAGGGGAGGATATGTTCTAGAGGAGGGAAAAGCATCTTGTTATTCATCTACTCAAAAAAGTCAAGAAGCAAAATAAAACAAACAAAAACTAAATACAAAAGAAAGTAATAACAAGCAGAGAAGTTAGCCACAGCTATTCTAGAAGGCAGAATGATTTGGTTATACAAGTGGGATGTAAGTTAAGTGGGTATATCTATATATCTATATTTATTATTATTATTATACATATCAAGAAATTATTTCCAAGTTACATCAGTTCTAAGGAGAGAACACGTGGCTGGTTAACATGGCTTGTGAGACTTTTTGGAAATGCATACAGTAGATATAGATTTTTGTTACTGCTGCTGATTTAATATTAGTGCTACTGAATCTCATGCTGTTCAGCAAAATCTAAACTAGAGGTGAGCGGAAATGAGGTGCAGATTAGAAATGATTTCTCTATATTCTGGAGTGGTCATATCAGAATATCAAGACATCCATATGCATAAATGGACTGTACAACTGGAGACACTGTGGTCACGTGACGCAGGAAAGGCGGCAATCTGGCTTTACTCTAACAAGAGGAAACCAAATCCCATAATAGCTGTGGTTAATGTTGGGCTTCAAATTAAAACAAGAAAACAGAAAATCAGACTATAAAACAAAACAAAAATCCCAAACAATGGAGAAATAAAAGGTCACCGATTCAACACTTCCTACCCACTCTCCCATTAAATTAGCTGTCATCCAATTATCTGTTGAGTGATGGAATGAAAAGGTTAATTCTGAGAAAAAAAAATGCCCTTTCCTAAGATGATCCCCCACCTCCTTCACCCTCCTCTATGACGAGGAGAATTAGAGAATCAAACACCCCTGATTTGTTACCATAAACCCTTGGAGCAGAAATTACATCCACGTGAGTGGTTCTACAACTAATTCCTAAAAAAATACACAGGAGATATATTTGTACACAATTTTGTTCTCAAACATGATATACACAAATTCATCCCTTGAGTATTTACTACGGATTCCCTGAAATCAGACTGGCTTGCACAAGCCCTGAAGAATAGGTAGTCCCCTGGTCTACAGCATGCAGATGGGTGGCCATCTAAGGGTAAAAGACCGGCATGCAAGTGTCCAAAGTCCCTGTGAGCAGAATGCATCATTCATTTCCAGAGAGAAAATTGATTTAACATGGATGACACCAAGGAAAGGGACAAAACTCCATTACATAAACCTCCTGCATTTCTGGTTATGCCTTTCTCTCCAAATTACCAGCTATGTAGACAGATTCTCAAAGAACAAGTATGCGCCTGCCTCAGTTTCTTGTTACCTCCAATGCAGATGCTGAACTCAGTTGGTACAAGTGAGATAACATAAGAAGCCCGCCAGAAGGGGAACATCTTATGGAACAGCCAAAAAAAAAAAAGTTCTGCAAACACAGTGCTCCGTAGTATCAGAATTAGGATTAATGGTAACTTAATGGAACAGAAGCTGCTGAAATGAAAAAAATTGAGTGAAATATAGAATCTGCTCCTGAGACTGAAAACTGAAATGGTCTGAGGGAAGGGGTAGCAGTGGGACTGGAGGAAATGGATCACATATAAGTGAACTCCCAAAGGTCAAGGCCCTGTTAGCAAAGATCTTTCAAAAGGTTCACATCAAAGCATTTTAGAACAAGCTAAACTATTCACTTTAAAACCAGTGCAGCAAGCTGCCTCAAGCTAACAGCTCAGGTCACAGTGCCATAGGCTCTCTTCCCCTCTTGACATTTAAAGAAAAAGCCTTCCCCGGAGAGCTATGCAGAGTCAATTTCTCTATGCAGGAACTCACAAAGTCATGAAGATGTTCCATGCTGTGCTGATCCAGTGTGTGGAAAACTGGAGTGAGCTCAGTGGTTTTATGTGATTCTAACTATTATCTATGGATCTCTCACCTGCTGAAGTATAGCAAAGAGATTATCTTATTTATCAGAGGACTTAGATGACTATGTGGTGGCTACTTCTCTTAAAGATAGGCAGAAAGTCACACACATCCAAATAAGGCAACAGCTCCAAGTCATGAGATCACTGCCATTCACATAAGGGCAAGGAGACAGTGAGCCTGTCTGCCTCAAGTATTTAAGAAAAGTAATGAGCAGATACTGCTCCATTAACTTCCCAGCTGTGTAATGCAGAGACTCAAAGCCTTCACTGACAAAGCAATGAATGCAATTAAAAGTGGAAAGCCAGCAAGACGGCTCTGTAATAAGAATCGGTTTTCATTGGAGCAGATGTAAAGAGAGGAAAGGGGTTTGAGGCCTGTACTGCAGTTCTATTCTAAACCTCATATGGCCATGGGACCACTCAATGAATAGGAGATCCAAGCAGCTCAACTATGGGGTAGAAAGTCACACAGTTATCAAATGTTTCATCTGATGCATACAACCTTTTTCTCTTCCAGGTCACTACTTACCTCAAACTGTAGTGGAGTATTACAGCGGCTAGCAGCAAGAGAAGGAACTGGAGAAAACATCAGGCCGTGTCCATTGCGACACTCCTCATCTCCAGGCAAGGAGGAGCAGGGTGTGGTGAGCAGCGGGCTCAGTGAGCTGGAGGTTGAAGGGATGGGAGGTGGAGGGGTGACGGGAGACAGGGGTCTCAATAACTTGGTTATGTTCTGCTCCATTAGATATCGAGACTTCCATTTCTTTAAGGGGGTTGTTATATCTAAAGGTAACCAGAAAGTTGTAATGATGTCAAAGCAAATTTTTATTAACCATAATACTGTAGAATCTTCTCATGTTATCCTACCTTTTTTCCCTTCTCACTGCATCCTACCTTTTCAATTGAGTCCGATACTTCACTTATATCATGCAAACATTTCTCCATCATGCAACAATGCACTGGGGCATGCTCTCAGACATTATTGCACGTTAGACACTCCCATGAGCTTATTATTTCCTATGTCCTGCTAGGACACCCCTCACTACTCCTTCAATGCTATCTTAAGTACAAGCATCTCCAGTATCTGCAATCTACTTTGCACTCACCTGCACTGTCCTTGCAGATGTTAGAAGAGTTACAGCTCTCATTGCTTTGGTATAGTGACTGGATTCTGTTCTCTTCTGGGATGCATGAGGCCTGAGTCATACCTTCATCCAAAGCTTGTTTCATCCATCGCTGCCAACATTCGACCAATCATCAAATTATTAAGGTACTGTCAAAACATCTCCAACATCACACATATGCAACAATGTACTACTCTGTGTTAAAGCGTGTGTAACACCAAATACACACAAGACCGTGCAGAAAGACAAAGGTACAGGTACAGGGCCACAAGACCACACACACACACACTCAGATCGATGGGTACTAAGACGTTCTCATAATAAATCTATGAATATGCAGGTAAGCACTCACAGGCAGACTAGCACAATGCAATGATTTACCTTTTTACAGGAGCCATAGGTCCCATCAACAAGGAAAGGCCGCCTGCGCCGTTCGGGGTTGAAGGGTGATCCAAAGCGGATGTAGTGTTTGGGGGTGGTGCAAATCAAAGGGGAGTTGCTGAGGCCTGGCAGCATGTTCAAGGTAGTTGCCAGGACGGTAGGGTCAGTGGTGATTCGAAGAGGACACTCCATAGAACACTCTTGCTTCTCTACTTTGTCATTTAGCCATTCAGTGACTAAATACTGAGATAGACATTAAAAGGTTAGAAAACATATATATATATATATATATATATCTCTTCCTGTACATAAAAAAAAAACTAGTGCCTGCTTCTGAATGGTAAAAATAAATATTTGCATTTCTCAAAAAAGCTCAAATCCAGACTCGCCCAATGAGATCACAAATTGTATGGTATCTGCTTCTGAAGTACAACAGCAAGATCAATACAGCATACAGCAAGCAGAGCACCAAGACTAGATTGTGATTAAAAATATCCCCACCAACTGCCTTGATATTTTTCAGCTTCCTGACGCATCTTCTGCCTACTCTAGAAATCTCCCTGGAATATACACACACAGATGCTTAGGCAGGCCCTAACTTTACTGGACACACTGCCAATTTTTTTCTCTCTCAAAACATTTTATAAGTCAGAAACATAATTAAGTGCGTGGAGATGGAATATAAGTGGCCTATGATTCATAAATCTTGGGATATGCATTCCAAATATCCATGTCCCTGACCGTGTAAAACCTTAGACAACTCATTATGTTTCTGTGCCCCTAGGAATGAAATCCTAGGCATGAATCCTAGCCTACAAACACTAATCACAAAACAGTTAAGAAATGAAGGGCAGCTTCACATTGGTTAAACGCACTATATATGTCTATAACAAAATTGATCCATATCTAATAGCAAACCAGTAGAAGTGCATTAAAACATTTTAAAGGTCAACCCAGGTGCACTGGGTGGTAAAAATCAAAGCGGAGTATCTTCAGCACTTGGGACTTCAACACTCATGGTAAATGCACCAAGAAGGCAGCATTAACTTACTCCAGTGTGACACACAGAAGCATCATGAAAGGACGAGCTTCTGAAGCATTTACTATACACTGTGAAAATTCATCACCAGCTTCCATAGTAGTTTGCTGGCCTTCTAGAGTGCTGAACACACACCGTCTGGTCATCAGGAGGATGCATCAGTTACACATTACGGTATCTAGACTCAGCACTCAAGTCATCCTCCTACATCTCAGGACAGTATCTAAGGTAGGCAGAATTCTCTACCACAACTTCATTTCATATGAGAGAAGCAGAGTATAGTCATCTGGCCAAATAGGACTGGACAAGCCCATACTGTAAGTACTTTCAAAGATATATTAGAAGAATTAATGCCATTTGCCAAGGCCAATATTCTTGGCTAGTCTAACCAGCTTCCATGCTACTCGACAAATGAGGGTTTAAAATTATAACCGATGTACATATTGGACATTATTTTACAAATTTTTTTAATTTAAAAAAAAGCAAGTTAACACACTGATGATTACTACTTTTGAGTTCAAGGTTTTCTTTTTTTGAATGATTTAAAGAACTCTGTGGATACAATATATAACTGCTCTTATTGAAAGCTGGTATTCTTTTCCATATAAATATCTGATCATGGAAAACATCTCTTGCTCTGTATGAGCTGTTAAGATATGCCACAAAGATTCATGCTCTGGTCTGCTCTGTGCCAACAGCTGGAGGTAGGCTTGCATGGCATGCAGTTGCCAGTCCTGTATGAGGATGCCATTTCCCACTTATGAGCCTTATTTATCAAAGTGCATTAATGCGTTAAAAGTACATATTGTTTGCCCCCACTAATCTCAATGGGGCTTACTGACAACTCATGTTAGCACACTTTGATAAGTAAGCCCCTATATGCTGGCAGCCATGTGAACAGTGTCTAGTTATTGCCCTCTCCCCCACCCCAGCTGCTTATCTCAGCCCTGTAGCACACCTTAAGCAACTACAGTACTAGAGAATTTTATTTGTACTTAAAAATCAAAAATGTGTAATGAGCCGCAGTTCCACTCACCTTTTTTGTTTTGGGATATTTAAGAGCAGTGCGGTTAGCCTGGGGCCCAGCCAATAGCACAGTAGCTGAATCGGCCCCAAGCACAGGACTGGGTGTGCCTACGCCCTCCATACTGCAGGAGTCTACGTCAGTTATGGAGGCACTCATGGTTCCCTCATCTGTAGCAGTCTGAACCAACTCCACTGGCTGGGAGCTGGCCTGCCTCTGTCGCCTCAACCTTTGCGCTGAACTGCTGCGGTACCGGGATATACGGCTCTTGGGTCGGGGCCTGGAAGGTTTTGCCGGACCTGGCTTGGAGACAGGCTTTTCAGCTGCTGTTTCCTATAATAATAACAGACTTATGAATTTCTCCAAAGCCATGTCCACAGAAATTGCTACTCTATCAAAGCTTTGCCAAACAACAATTATCAGCTTACAGAGCCAGGTTAGGGGGAAACAACCACCATAAGTGACTCAAAATATACTCAGAACAGCACCTACAGTCAAAGTGAACTTCAGAAGCCAAAAATCAGAATATGAATATAGTGGAAATGGTACAAGCCTCAAGAATACAACACCTCAATGTAAAACCTTGAAGGACTATGTCCTATAATACTTCAAGGCTTTGTGAATCAAAAGGCAAAGATATTTTCCTGTAGAACTCATTAGCAAAAAATGCATCAGGTGAAAATTAAGAGTTTTAAGAAAAGTGGTGTGAATTATGGTTGATAACAGCAGAGAAAGACAAATTGGTCCATCCCATCTGCCTGCTTGCATTAATTCTAAGTTCTCATATTCCTGCTTCCATAATATTTAGCACTATCCACAAATTGATTTCCTAGTCCTTCTTCCCATGGATGGGCCACTGTTGGAAACAAGATACTGGGCTTGACTGACCTTGGTCTGACCCAGCATGGCATTTCTTATATTCTTATTCTTGAATAAGATTCCATCAGATAGAATGTGTGAGTCGGCCTGGAGCCTCTCCACGATAGTCTTCTTCAAAAGGGAAAGTCCATTAGATATCGGTCACTCTTACCATTGCCTGGGAAGACCTCCGTGTATTGACGCCTACATTGCTGAGAGTAGCTGAGGCTGATGCAGTCGCAACAGAACCAGTATCTTCAGTTTCTGGGGTCTCTGGTTTCACCTCTTCTTCTATGGCAGACTCAGCGTTGGAAACAGCTTCCAGAACAGCAATACCTCGTTCTAATGGCTGATCTTTCCTTCTCTTCCTTTTTTCTAAGTTTTCAAACATATGCATGATGGCTTCCACTTTCCTCTCTTCCCGTGACTAGAATAAAAAAGGCAATAAATCAGCAGCACAGGAAGAACCAAGAAAGTAAATGATAGCAAATTTATCATACTACTAGTGATAAGATTTGGGTACTAGAATTGTAGCAACAGCTCCCTTCTGTGCAAAGGCTGGAGTAAGAAGATATATGTCCACAATGCTTTTAATTTAGCAGCAATATATACACCATGAAGGAGAACAGATTGCAGTAATGGAACTCCCTTTGAATAACTATATGAACTAGAAGGGACTCGTCTACTCCAAGATAATATCAGGAAAGGTCCTAATCTCATATTGAGCACTTGGCAGCTGTAAACTGGCCTACTTCCTTAAACTGGGATTTTTCTAATTAGGCCTAACAGGCTAAATAATTCTACAACCAGCCACCCTGCCAACTCCCAAAGCTTTTCCTAGCCATCCAAGAGATAGGATAACTGCTGAGTAGAAGGAGAGTTTAAAGGGTGATGGGCTAAAACTAGTCTAAATGAATTTAGGAACAGCAGAGTCAAATCTTTGAAAGATACAGGGAGGGCTCAGATGATAGCAAAAAATAATTCCAGAAATAGTATCTCTCTCACACCCACCCACAGTTTCTTCTGATCAATGGCTGTTTCTACAGCTATAAATACACAAATCCTTGAACCCTGGAACCCATGTACATTCTACGGGCAAAAGACAAAAAAGAATTAATTTAAGAATGCAAAGTTTTGCTCACCCTTTTGCTGTGTGCCAAGGACTCGTTTTCATCAAGTTCATCCTTCTCTTCCTCTTGCTTTAGTCCCTGATCATCAGCATTCTACGGAAGACAAGAATCACAAATGAAGATTAATGACTTTAAACCTGATCTAATACAAAACACCGTAACACAAAATCATCCTGTAAGTAGGACAACCCTCCCCAAGATAAGTAATGGATTTCAATGTAAAACTGCAGGGGGCGCTGTGCGTCTAGTGATGCTATTCTCTGTGTAGTGATTACCTCGTTGCTGGCTGCAACTTCTGCAGCAGGTTCTTCAGGCAGCTCCTGTTGCTGCTGCTGCTGGCTAATAGCCTCTGACAAAATGCCTTGCTGCTCTAACTCCCTCCGTCGTGCTTTCCGTCTCCTTGTCTCTGCTCCAACTGACAGTGCTACTGGGGGAGGGGGAGGTAGCTCCGTAGTATTTGGGTTCCTTTTCTGTACAGGGCAGTTTCTGTTTCCCTTGTGACATGCACAGTCCACTTTATAATTACTGTTTCAACAAAAAAAAAATGGGGGGTGGGGGGAGAGAGAGGGTAGGCATTAGGATACAGGAATTAGCAGGTCAGTAAACTCCCTCCTTTGCTACACCAAGCATAGGACTAAGTCTAGAAATGCTACAGAAAAAGTCAGACTAGGCAAGTCTTGGAAAGGAACAGCACAGAAATTGTCTCCATGTGAGAAGAGGAAATCACAAGTACATTAGAAGAGATGACATCTGGGCAGGCCTTGGAGAGAAAGGTTCCTTTGTTAACAAGACCATCCAAGCCCTAGAAGGCAAAGTGCATGTTCTCATTTTTAGTTTGACTAAGTGAAAAGGTTCCTCAGGACAGAAAAAGCATTCTTCTAAAGGAAAACTGATTTCTAGAAGTTAACCTTTTACCAGGGACAACAGAAAGCGGCTCCCAAGGGACAGGATATTAGCTTTGCAAGACTGCAAGTTTAGAACCTCTTAAGACCCATAAACAAGCTAAATAAAAGAAAATCCTTTAGACAGGCTGAAAAAAAGATGCAATGGGAAAATATAGACAAGAAAAGAGAATGTGGTTGATAGCCAAAACAAGATTCTGCTCTTCAAGGGAGAGCAACATGTATGTAAAAAGCGAGCAGCTTCACAGACTTGCTGTTTAGGGCTCTCTTTGGGGCAGCAGAGTATGGGAGTGGGCTGCAAGAGACCTGAGCACAGAAAGATCTACTGCCTCAGTGCACTAAGCTACAAGGGGTAGAGAGCGAACACCCACAATATCAACCCAAGGCATTGTCCATGTAAAAGTATAATCCAAGAGTCACACCAAGGGAAACGTACCAGTTACTGTAATCATAGTCAAAGGCAATGGTGACCTCTGCATCCTTCCCAATAGCAGCGACGGCATAAATACACAGGTGAATCATTCCATCAGCAATCATGTGGCGCACCTTCAGAAACAACATAGACATACATCTCAATTCCATTACTACAGCTTCTCTATAAGCAAAGACCTTTCCTTCTAAACCTCGTCAATCCACATGAAACACTCCTTGTTCAATCTCCTACCACACACAAAGATCTCTTCTCCTGCAAGAAGGCAAAATTAGACTTACCTGCTAATTTTATTTCATGGAGTCCCTCCAGTCCAGGCCAGACAGATGGGTTGTGACCGCCCACCAGCAGCTGGAGACTGACCATGCAAATTTTTCGGGTGATGCCACCTATAAGAGTTGAGGAAAACCCCTTCCCACCTTCAGTATACCAATGACAAAGTAGTTAACAACTAAGGAACCGCAATCAGTAAAAACAACTGAAGGAAGGGACAAACAGAACTGAACTCCACCACCACAGGTCTCCGAAGAATTGCACAAACACTTTGCGACTTTCTTTATGTCTGCCAATAGTCGTGCTTCTTCTTCTCTTGTTCTTTTTTTATTTTTTTTACTCACTCACGGCTAGCATGGCTCTTCTAGTGAGGGTACGTCCTGCACCAGCGCCAGCATGGGCACGGAAGAATCCGAGTGTGGAGTGAAGAAACGCCCCTCCAGCAGACTGACCAATGCACATTCTGTAACCTGTGGGCTCGCCAAGAAGACCGACTCGGGTGGGCTCTGGCCTGGACTGGAGGGATTCCATGAAAGAAAATTAGCAGGCAAGTCTAATTTCACTTTTATCCACATCCCTCCAATCCAGGCCAGACAGATGTGATGTACCAGAGCAGTACCTAAAGATGGGAAAGGCTCACGAGCCTTGCCCATAACACGCTTTCTCTAAAAACGAGCCTCCCTTGCTGGCCTGCACATCCAGACATTACTGTCTGGCAAAGGTATTGAAGGACAATCACATTGCTGCATGATAAATCTCCACCAGTGTTACCAAGCTGAATTCCACCCAGGACGCTGCTTGGGATCTCGTTGAGTGGGCCCGAAGCCCCTCAGGAACTAACCTTTGCTTTAGGAGGTAAGCTGACATGATAACCTCCTTTACCTAATACAAAATCATAGGTTTAGAGGCAGCTTCCTCCTTATGCAGTCCAAGGAGGACAAACAAGCGCTCAGACTTATGAAAAGGTTGAGTACGCTGCAGATAGCGCCACAGGGACCTATGAACATCCACTCTGTGCAGCTGTCGATCCACTCCCTCAGCCTCCACCGCTGAAAACACCGGAAGCGACACCACTTGACTGATATGAAACGGAGACACCACTTTTGGGAGGAAGGAAGGAAGGAATGGGCCACACCACCACTTGCTCTTTGGAAGCCCCAGGAACAGCTCCCAGCAGGAGAGGGCCTGCAACTCATTCATCAAGCCAAGCAAATGGCCACCAGAAAGTCAATCTCCAAAAACAGATCCTTCAAAGAGGTGCTTTTCAGAGGTTCAAAAAGTGTCTCAGTCATAACCAGAGGCTGGACCTGCTTCACTGCCTTCAGGAACTGGACGATGTCCAAGTGACAGGCCAACAGGGCTCCCTGAATCCTGCCCTGGTAACAGGCCAAGGCCACCACCTGTACCTTCAGAGAATTCAGCGCTAGACCCTTATCGAGTCCTGCCTGCAAAAAAGCCAGGACATCCACCACTGACGCTCCCAAGGGCTTGAAGCTACGAGACTCACACCAATCTTCGAAGACCTTCCAAATCCGAATGTAGGACACAGAGATAGAGCCCTTTCTGGGCATTTAAGGTAGCCACCACCGGAGGGGCATAACTGTGCTTAATCAGTTGGGCCCACTCAAGAGCCAGGCCATAAGCGAGAATCGAGATACCTGAGGCATTAGAACCGGGCCTTGCGACAGTAAGTCGGACTGCTCTGGGAGCCGCCAGGGGCAGTCCACAGCCATCCAGACTAGGTCCATGTACGAAGGCCTCCGAGGCCAATTAGAGCTATCAGAATGACTGGCCCCCTGTGCTGTGCAATCCTGAGCAGCAACTGCCTGCTCAGGGCCCAAGGAGGGAAGCCATATAGAAGCATCTCCTGAGGCCAGGGCAGAGCCAGAGCATCTAGGCACTTGGACATCGGTTCTTGTCTTTGACTGTAGAACTAGCCAGCCTTTGTGTATGCTGCGGATGCCATGAGGTCCATCACTGGCTGACCCCACCAGGTCATGATGTTGTGAAACACTAAGTCTGCTGGGGCCAATCTGCAGTGTCCAGACGATGCCTGCTCCAAAATAATTGGCCTGCACATTGTCCTTGCCCACCATGTCGCTGCTGACAGAGCCTGCAGATGCAGTTTGGCCCACTGTAAGATCGGCTCAACGTCCGTCGCCAGAGCCAGGCTGCCTGTCCCCCCTTGCCTGTTCAAATATGCCACCGCCGAGGTGTTGTCCAAGAACACTTGTACTGCCCTGCTCTCGAGCAGGGGCGCGACAGTGCTGGAAAGTCATCCATATATCACCCAGATCTCCAAGCGATTGATGGACCAGGAGCTCTCTTCCCTGGACCATTGCCCCTGAGCCACTTGTGCAAGGCAATGAGCCCCCCGTCCATATAGACTGGCGTTTGTGATAACTATTAACCAGTCCAGAGTTTCCAGTGATACCCCCTTGCTCAAGTTGTCCTTGTTCAGCCACCACTGCAATGCACGTTTACCGCCCCCGGACATAGGATGTATCCGAGGGGGACCATCAGGAGAGAAACGACCTCTGCAGTAGCCTCAATGAGCCCTTGCCCAGAGAACTAGATCCAATGACGCTTCCAACAGCCCCAACACCTGAAGACAGTGCCAGGCCAACAGGGCGGAGACCCACAGGAATTGACGCAGACAACTCTGCAGCTTGGCTATTCTCTCCTACGGAAAACGGCCTTTCGCCATGTAGTAAAAAGCTCCTAAGTATATCAGCTGTTGGGACGGCGTCAACTTGCTCTTGGCCACATTGATGACCCAGCCAAGCTCCTCCAGAAACGTTATCACCTGCTGGGTCGCCTGCTGACTCTCTTCCTGAGATTTGGCTTGAATGAATCAATCATGCAGTTACCTAGGTGAATCGATCATCCAGCTACCTTGGTGAAGATCCTGGGCGTCGCCGCCAACCCAAATGGTAGTGCTCAGAACTGAAAGTGGCCCATGGGAGTCGTGAACCACAGGAAACGCTGATGGTAGGGCTGTATCGTGATATGCAGATAGGCCTCCATGAGGTCCAAAGCTGTCAGGACGTTTCCTGTCTGCACAGCGACCATTACAGAGCACAAGGTTTCCATGTGAAAATGAGGCATGCACAAGGCCCTGTTAACATGCTTTAGGTCAAGAATAGGCTGGAAGGGGCCTTCCTTTTTGAGCACCACAAAATAGATTGAATATAAACCGGAGCCGCATTGGGTGTTATTTTGACCCAGGAGGGGTAAAAGGCTTGTAAATGCCCTCCGACATGCTCTATCACCTCCTGGGTCCCCTTCGCCTCATTGTGGCCTTTTAGGTGCAGTGGAGGACCCCCAAATAAAAAACATGCGACATTCCTCTACCCCAAAAGGACTGGCCAAGGTACGAGAAACGACCACATTGAGGAAAGGCAAACCTTGCCACCCGAAAATGATGGAAGTCACCCGTGCCTCCCCCCCTCCCAAGCCTGCTGTGAATATGCCCTTTACCTCCTCGAGGCTTATTCTCTGGTAGCTGTCCTACTTTGGTCGCTCTGAGATCCTTGACTAATTCCTTGAGAATGTCCCCGAAAAGGAGCTTCCCCTGAAATAGAAGCTTACTCAATCTGATGTTGGAAGCAACGTCGGCCGCCCAATTGCGTAGCCACAGGAAACTCCAGGAAGCCACCACTAGCACCATGTTGTTCAAGGAGGCGTGCACCAAAACATAACAAAAATCTGCTAAGTAAGCAGTAGCCGACTCCAACTTAGAGACCTTCTCATGTGAGAGGTAAGGGAGGGCTTAAACCCAGAGCATGCAGGCCTGCACCACAAACGCCCCACAATTAGAGGCTTGCAGAGAAAGGGCACCGACTTCAAAATGTCTGCTTTAGCAGCACCTCAAGATGACGATCCTTTAAGGCCGTGCCCCCCTCTACTAAGGCATCCAACCTTGGGATTACGAAATAACTCCTCCTCCGCTGGCAGAACTGGATACAGACACAGGCCATGGCCCAAGTCCTGCCTCCAGCGCTTGCCATTCTGTCTCAATCATGCACATGATGGCCTTGTGCACTGGGAAGGAATTTTGTGGAGAGTGCATGCCTTACAGCAAGGGATTCTCAAGGGACTCCTCCTCTGCAGCCCTAAAGGGAATATTGAAGTCTGCCACGGACTGCGAGATCATGGCTAACAGTTCTTCCTTGCGAAACACGTGGACAATTGTGGGGTCCTCTCCAGAAGGAAGGTCTCCCTCCTCCATATCATAGATGTCCACATCCTCTTCAGTGGTAGAGGGTTAAAGAAACGCTCCCCCGCAACAGTTATCCTAACATGCCAAACGAATGCAGAGAACCCAGACACGCACAGGCAGCAAGGGAGCAGTCAGCGGAGAAGAAATTTCCCCCCCCCCCCAAGGGTCTCGCCTCTGCTCAGAGACACCAACGCCAACCAAATGGCTGATGGTGCTCCGACAGAGGCCTCCTCCCTCACTCAAGGGATCTGGAAGGGACTGATGCAGGAGGATTCACACTTTACCCAATCAGCAGTAGCTGAACCACAGGCAGACAAAAACACAGTCCCGGCCTCTGTCAGGGAGTCAGTCCTGTTCACTATGGACAAGCAGAAGGAAATTAACTCAAAAAGAAAACACCAAGGACCGGCCAAAATAGATTACTGTGTGGCTGTGCACCAGCTGCTAGAGACTGAATTACTGAAGGGGAGTGGGCTTTCCTCAGCCCTTAATAGATGGCATCAACAGAAACATTTTCATAGTCAGTCTCCAGCTGCTGGTGGGCAGTCACAACCCATCTGTCTGGCCTGGTATGGAGGGACATGGATGAGATGGCAGTTACTAAGTGGACTGGATGGGTCACGCTGATCTTAATCTGCTGGTATTTACTATCTAATCTTTACACCTTTCAGAGTAAAGACCGCTCTCCACCAAGCCAAAGCAGACACCTTATTTATTTTATTTAAAACTATTTATAAACCATCTTATCAATGACGGTCAAGACGAGGTACAAAAAGACATCAGAAATAATATTAATTTCAAAACTGTATAAAGATATAAGACAAACATATAATACACAAACACAATACACTAACCACCTACTTCAAAGGCTTGTTGAAACAACCATGTTTTCAATTGCTTTTGAAAGTTAAGATATCAACATCTGTTAATCATTCATTAGGCAGTGTATTCCACATACATGGAGCATATATATTGAGAAAGCTCTCGCTCGAGTTGCCTGATCTTGTCCAATGCTCAATGATTGTATTACATATGTGTTATGAGTGCACCACTTGTTAGGGTAGCTTGAAGAGAAACCCTGTAGGGTTGACAAAAGTACCTTTACTGAAAGATTGAGTCTAATCTTAAAATGATCATAAAAACATTATACTTTACCCTATATTCTATTGGCAGTCAGTATAGCTGAATCAACATCTGGTTGGCATGGTCTTATCTAGTCTGCTTCAATAAAATAAAGTTACTCACCCATAGCAGATGTTCTTCGTGGACAGCAGGGTAAATCCTCACATTTGGGTGATGTCACCAACGGAGCCCGCACAGGAACTCGCTCAGCTACTTTACCAAATGCTTTTAGAAAGTTCTCTGTACATAAGCACCCATTCCCACCTTACGCTGATGTTGCATTTGAGAAGCTCAATCTCTCTAACCAGTCAACTCCAAGGGGAGGAGGGAGAGTAGCAGTCCATGGAGAACATCTGCTACAGGGTAGTAACCTTGTTTTTCCCATTGACAAGCAGGATAAAACCTCACATTTGGGAATCCTTAGCCATGGGCTGCCTCAAAACATAAAAAGGAATTAGCTATGTTGCAACAAGCAGGCATGAAATTGTTTTCAGTGCCAACAGAACTTTCCATGTTTTTATTTTTAAAGACAGCCTGAACAAACATAAGGGCCTAGGAGGTAGTGGAGTTGGAGTTTAACCCTCAAAAAGATTCTGGAGGACCAATTGACCAATACTGCTGTTGTGTTGGGAGTCACTTTCCAAATAGTAGTAAGATGTGAATGTATGGACCAAGGTCCAGGTTGCAGCTTGGCAAATATCTTCCATGAAAAGCAACTTCAAGACAGACACCGATACAACCATGGCTTGGAAATCGAGAGCTATGACATGTCCTCAAGTGTCAGACCTGCTCATGGCAGCCCCCATTCTGCTAGGATCAAAAGTAACAAAAAGCTGGGTGGACTTTCTATGGGTTTTCGCCTGCTCCAAACAGGTCAAGGCTCTCTTGCAGTTTAATATGTTGGTAGGACTATTGATTGGTTAAGGCAGAATTCCAATACCACTTTAGGAAGGAATTTAGGATGAGTACTCAGCACCACCCTACCAATTAGTGTAGGGTGGATCTACTACTAGAGCCTGAAGCTCACCGAGTGCTGAAGTAACTGCCATCAAAATCTTTCCAGGTTAGAACTTCAGTTTACAGGTATTTAGAGGCTCAAAAGAAGCTTTCATCAGCTGAGACAAAAAACACATTGGCATCCCATGACATAACTAGTGGCTTTAGGGGAGGCTTCAACAGAAACAAGCTCCGCATGAAGCAATCAACTAAAGGCTGAAGAGAGATGAGTTTTTCTCCTACACGCTGATAAGTGCTAATTGCACTGAGATGGGCCCTTACAGAGTTGGATTCTTTAAGCCAGTGTGAGAGGTGCAGAAAGCAGTTTTTGTGCAAGATGAATCAAAGACCTGACCATCACACCAGACAGCAAATCTTCACCACTTGAAAGCATAAGATCTCCTAGTAGAAACTCTCCTGGAGCCAAGATGACATTGGCTTATATAACTGGTAGGTTCGAGGAACTTAGTTACAGCCTCTAAACATCCAGGCTGTGAGGGTTAAGGACTTGATATTGGGATGAAGAAGTCTATCCTGATCCCGAGAAATTAGAGTTGGAGAAGTGCCCAGATGCACTAGCCTTTGGAAGGCTAGGTCTTGAAGAAGGGGAAACCAAGGCTATCTGGGCCAGAAAGACATGACGAGAATCATGGTGTCTTTGTTGTGTTGATGTTTCAGGGGAGTTTGTGCTACTAGAGGAATGGGTGGATCTGCATACAGAAGACCCTCTCCCCAATGATGGAGGAAGGTGTCCGAGGCTAGTTTGCTGTGTATCCTTGTTCAGGAACAGAACAGAGAGACTGCTTCTTCTGAGGAGTTGCAAAGCGGTCTATGGAGGGTGTGCCCCATTCCCTAAAGATAATTATAGAGTCCGTTGGTGGGGGACTAAGAACTTGATTCAGTCTATCTGAAACTACAGACCAGTGAGCCCAACGTCAGTACCAGGAAAATGGTAGAAACCATCAAAAAGAACAAAATTACTGAACATAGTCATGGCCTAATGGGAGACAGCCAACATGCCTTTAGACAAGGAAGATCTTGTCTTACTAATCTTATGTTTTTTTGAAGGTGTGAATAAACAGGTGGACAAAGGTGAGTTGATTGATATAGTGTATTTGGACTTTCAGAAAGCCTTTGACAAGGTCCCTCATGAGACTTTTGGCAAAACTAAAGAGTCATGGGATAGGAGGCAGTGTACTATTGTGGATCCACATTAGGAACCACCACCCAGGAAAAAGATTTAGGCGTCATTGTGAATAACATGTTAAAACCCTCCGCCCAGTGTGCAGCAGCAGCCAAGCGAGCAAATAGAATGCTAGGTATCATAAGGAAAGAAATGGAAAATAAAACAAAGGATATTATAATGCCTCTATATCGTTCCATGGAGAGACAGCACCTTGAATATTGTGTGCAATTCTGGTCACCGTATCTTAAAAAGGATATAGCGTTATTAGAAAAGGTTCAGAGAACAGCCACCAAAATGGTAAAGGGGATGGAAGGATACTCCTATGAAGAAAGGCTAAAAAGGTTAGGGCTCTTTAACCTGGAAAAGAGACGGCTGAAGGGAGATATGATAGAAGTTTATAAATTAATGAACGGATTGGAACAGGTAAACTTAGATCGATTGTTTACTTCATCAGAATATAGAAAGACTAGGGGACATGCAATGAAGCTACAGGGTAAACTATTTAAGACTAAAAAAAAATTTTTTTTTCACTCAACATGTAATTAAACTCTGGAATTTGTTACCGGAGGATGTAGTAAAGGCTGTTAGTGTAGCTGAGTTTAAAGAAGGTTTGGACAAGTTTCTGGAGGAAAGGTCCATAAACCATTATTAAAAAGGGACCCGGGATATCAATGCTTGACCCAGTACAAGCATTGTGGAACCTGTGTCTTTTGGGGAAACTGCTAGGTATGTATGACCTAGATTGGCCACTTTTGGAAACAGGATACTGGGCTTGATGGACCTTGGTCTGACCCAGAATGGCATATCTTATGTTCTTATCTGCCAGAACATTTTCTTCTCCTGCCAGATAAGTGGCCTGTAGCATCATCCCATGAGAGATGGCAAACTTCCATGGTCTGATCTTCTCCCAACCACAGGAGGTACAAACCCATTCCTCACTGCTTGTTGATGTAACACATTGCTACCCAATTGTCCATATGGACCATGACAATTTAATTGGCCAACTGATCTCTGAAAGCCTTTAGAGTGTTTGCAATTACTTTTGGTTTCAAGAAATTTATCTGATAGAGATTCCTCTGGAAAGATCACAAACCTTGGGTGTGAAACCCATCGAGATGGGGTCTCTGGCCCAACTTGGATGCATCCGAGGTTTTTGATATGAGGCTCCTGTAAGGGAAAGTCTTTGATCAAACTAGCAGGAAGCATCTACCAGGAGAGACACTCCCGGAGAGGCCTTGTGACAAAGATTACGTCTCTGAGCCATTGACTGGATTGTGTCCTCTGGATGCTCAGGATCTACTGAGATTGTCTGAAATATAGATAAGCCATGGAAGCAACACGAACTGTGGAGACCAAATGGCCAAACATTTTCAACATAGTTCTTGCTGAGACCTGCTGACTCATTTGAACTTCCTTTATCTGCTGTACCAAGCAGAAGAGCTGATGTGGATGCAGAAAGGCTCTCAGAGTCGTGTCTAATAGGGCTCTTAATAAGAACATAAGATATGCCATTCTGGGTCAGACCAAGGTCAATCAAGCCCAGTATCCTGTTTCCAACAGTGGCCAATCTAGGTCATATGTACCTAGCAGTTTCCCCAAAAGACACAGGTTCCACAATGCTTGTATTGGGTCAAGCATTGATATCCTGGGTCCCTTTTTAATAATGGATTATGGACCTTTCCTCAAGGAACTTGTCCAAACCTTTTTTAAACCCAGCTACACTAACAGCCTTTACTACATCGTCCGGTAACAAATTCCAGAGTTTGATTACATGTTGAGTGAAAAAATATTTTCTCTTATTTGTCTTAAACAGTTTACCCTGTAGCTTCATTGCATGTCCCCTAGTCTTTCTATATTCTGATAACGTAAACAACCGATCTACGTTTAACCGTTCCACTCAGTTCATTAATTTATAGACTTCTATCATATCTCCCCTCAGCCGTCTCTTTTCCAGGTTAAAGAGCCCAGGTTAAAGAGCCCTAACCTTTTTAGCCTCTCTTCATAGGTGTATCCTTCCATCCCCTTTACCATTTTGGTGGCTTTTCTCTGAACCTTTTCTAACAACACTATATCCTTTTTAAGATATGGCGACCAGAATTGCACACAAATTCAAGGTGCGGTCACACCATGGAACGATACAGAGGCATTATATCATCCTTTGTTTTATTTTCCATTCCTTTCCTTATGATACTTAGCATTCTATTTGCTCTCTTGGCCGCCGCTGCACACTGGGCAGAGGGTTTTAACATGTTATCCACAATGACACCTAAATCTTTTTCCTGGGTGGTGGTTCCTAATGTGGAACCTTGCATCGTGTAACCATAGTTTGGGTTGTTCTTTCCTAGGTGCATAACTTTGCACTTGTCCACATTAAATTTCATCTGCCATTTGGATGCCCAGTCTTCCAATTGATCAAGATCCTCTTGCAATTTTCCACAATCCTCATAGGTTTTAACAACTTTAAATAGTTTGGTTTCATCTGCAAATTTGATAACCTCACTCGTTATTCCCTTTTCCAGGTCATTTATGACTATGTCAAAAAGCAGCAGACCCAGCACAGATCCCTGGGGTACACCACTATACACCTTTCTCCATTGGGAAAATTGGCCATTTAGCCCTACCCTCTGCTTTCTATCTTTTAACCAGTTCCTGATCCACAATAGTACACTGCCTCTTATCCCATGACTCTTTAGTTTTGCCAGAAGTCTCTGATGAGGGACCTTGTCAAAGGCTTTCTGAAAGTCCAGATACACTATATCAACAGACTCACCTTTGTCTACTTGTTTATTTACACCTTCAAAAAAACATAACAGATCAGTAAGACAAGATCTTCCTTGTCTAAAGCCATGTTGGCTGTCTCCCATTAAGCCATGACTATCTACATGTTCAGCAATTTTGTTCTTTATGAGGATTTCTACCATGTTTCCCGGTACTAATGTCAGGCTCACTGGTCTGTAGTTTCCTGGATCACCCCCGGAACCCTTTTTAAAAATTGGCATTACCTTGGCCGTCTTCCATTCTTCAGGTATTACAGATGATTTTAATGATAGTTCACAGATTCCTAATAGCAGTTCTTTCAACACCCTTGGATGTATATCATCCAGTCAGGTGATTTGCAACTCTTCAGTTTATCAAATAGTTGTTAATACATCTTCCCGATGTATCGATATTTCCTCCAATTCTTCCGCACCTTTAAATATCACTTCAGTCATGGGTAACATCCCTACATCTTCCTCAGTCAAGATCGAAGCAAAGAATTCATTCAGTCTCTCTGCTATCACCTTGTCACCTCTTAGTGCCCCTTTAACCCCTCTGTCATCTAATGGACTAACTGACTCTCTCATGGGTTTTTGCTACGAATGTACTTGAAAAAGCCTTTATTACGTGTTTTTGCTTCCGCAGCAAGCTTCTTCTCAAATTCTCCCTTTGCCTGCCTTATCAATACCTTGCATTTTACTTGCCAGTGCTTGTGCTGTTTCGTTTGTCATTTGGGTTTTTTTTTCCATTTCCTGAAAGATGCTTTTTTGGCAACAGCCGCCTCTCTGACTTCACCTTTAAACCATGCTGGCAGTTTTTTGGACTTCCTTCCACTTTTCTTAAAGCGTGGAATACAGCTGGTCTGGGCTTCCAAGATAGTATTTTTCACCACTACCCAAGCTTGCTGTACCTCTTTAACCTTTGCAACTGCTCCTTTTAGTTTTTTCTTAACTATTTTCCTCATTTTATCATAGTCTCCCTTTCGAAAGTTAAAAGGTAGTACTGTGGATTTCCTTACCATCCCTCCTCCACTAATTAAATCAAACATGATCATGCTATGATCACTATTGCCAAGTGGCCCCAACACCCTTATCTCTTGCACCAGATCTGGAGTTCCACTTGGGACTAGATCCAATAAGGCTTCCCCACTCTGGTCGGTTCATGAACCAGCTGCTCCAAGAAGCAGTCATTTATTTCATCTAGGAACTTTATCTCCCTAGCATGTCCTGCCATGAAACTGACCCAGTCGATACCGGGGTAATTGAAATCACACATTATTATTACTGTGCTGTAACCTTTGTTAGCTTCCTTGATTTCTTTGAGCATTTCATCATCCATTTGTTCATTCTGGCAAGGCGGTTGATAGTACACCCCCTACTGCCATTGCCTTCCCCTTTTTACATGGAATTTCAATCCATAGAGATTCTACAGCAAATTTTTTTTCATGCAAAACTTTAATCTTTTCTGACTCAATGCCCTCTCTAACAGAGCGCAACCCCTCCACCAATTTGATCAGCTCTATCATTATGATATACAGTAGTTTGTACCCAGGTATCACAGTGCCCCACTGCTTGTCCTCCTTCCACCATATCTAACCTTTCATTTAGTGCTATATATTCTAACTCTCCCATCTTATTTTTTAGACTTCTAGCATTCGCATACAAGCATTTTAGAGACTGTATTTTATTTTATTCATATTAATCTGGCTTTTGGTAGGAATGGGTAATTTGGAATCTTTAAGCTCTGTCTGCTCCATACTCAAGGGCATTTGGGCTACTTTACTCTTTTTTGGTAGTATCCTTCAAGGATATATTCTTCCGGACCATGTGCTCTTGGGCAACTGTCTGCTTTCCCCTATTATCTAGTTTAAAAGCTGGTCTATCTCCTTTTTAAAGGTTAATGCCAGCAGCCTGGTTCCATTCCTGTTAAGGTGAAGCCCATCCCTTCGGAAGAGCTCCTCTTTTCCCCAGAATGTTCCCCAGTTCATAACAAATCCAAAACCCTCATCCTTGCACCATCGTCTCATCCATGCATTGAGACTCCGGAGCTGTCTGCCTTTTGGGTCCTGCGCGTGGAACGGGAAGCATTTCAGAGAACGCTACCCTGGAAGTTCTGGATTTCAACTTCCTACCTAAAAGCCTATATTTAGCCTCCAGAACCTCCCTACCACATTTTCCTGTGTCACTGGTAACGACATGTACCAAGACAGCAGACTCCTCCCCAGCACTATCTAAGACCTTATCTAGGTGGCGTGTGAGGTCTGCTACCTTCGCACCAGTCCTTGTTGGATAGAAGGAGTCTTTCAAAATGGCCTTTTGTCCTGCCAACTGGCTTTAACACCTATTTAAAAAGTTTCACAGGTCTCTTGCTCCCTAGGGAGAAGACCTCTTTGTAAAGGTCTAGAAGACTTTATTTATTGCTCAAAGAATACTGATCCTGCTTTGCCTTTTATGCTAAGTTATATTCTGATCTGATTTAAATTAAAGCTCTTTGCTGCTGCTAGGCTTTGACTTAGTATGAGATTTAAACTAGAAGCTTTCTGCTGGGTTCTAAATTTAACAAGAAAGCTCTCTTTGTGTTTTAAATTTGAACTAAACTGCTGCTACTAGGCCCTGAGTGATTTAACAAATACACTGGGATTCACAGGTTAATCAGCTTTAATCCAAAGAATTCCCTTCAGAAAAATCCCCAGAAGTATATACTCACTATTGCAGATCTCTCTCCAGAAGACTATTGAAGACTATTGAATTATTACAATTATATTACAATTGTTGGGAAGGATTCATTTGCCTTCATGGAACAGCAGCGGGCATTGATCGCCGGTCTCACTGGTGCATCTGCCCCGACCACTGGGACATCGACGTCCAAGTCGACCCCGGAGGCCGAGCCGATCCTCGAGTCCATGCGGGCTTGAGTCGATCCTCAGCCACGGTCTCCCTCGGCCTCCCGTTCGGGACCGAGGTCGTCGACGCCGGTACCCTCGGCGTCGGGTTGAGGGCATCGGTGCCCGCCCGACCGGAGCCGCTCGATTCCTCCTCCGAGGAGTCGGGCTGGGAGACGGAGGATGAAGAGTCACCCAACACCTATCGGACTCGGTATGAGTCCGAATCTCGGAGACGATCCCCACCGGAGGATACCCGGTTCTCGGACTTCGTGCGGGATATGGCCAAGGCCTTGGCATTACCCGCGGATCCCGAGGAGGAGCCTCGAGCCGAAGAGCTCGAGGCCCTCCAGTATGACTCTCCCCCGAAGGAGGCCTTTACTGTTCCGGTTCCTCCGATGCTGGAGCGGCTGCTCTTCTGCATGTGGGAGACCCCGGCCTCGACGCTGGGGTTAAGCAAGCAGGTCGATTCCATCTATCGGGTCCGCAAGAGCCCCGGGTTCCAAAAGGCACAATTACCGAACCACTCCATGGTTGTGGAATCGGCCATGCATCGACTGAAAAGTCAGAAGATGCACTCCTCGGTGCCTCCCGGCTGGGAGGCCCGGAACCTGGATGCCCTCGGTAAGAAGTGCTTCCAGGGCTCTATGCTTGCTTGCCGTGTCCAGACCTACCAGCTCTACATGGGCATGTACCTCCGAGACCTGGCAAAAGAGATTGCCGGGTTTTCTGCTGGTCTCTCCGAGGAACCTTTGCAGAGGTTCCTGGCCTAGTCCACTGGTATTCGAGAGTGCTCGAAGTTTATCTCTCGGGCAGCCTACGATGGCTTTGAGGCTTCAGCCCGAGTAGCCGGGGCCGGCATCGGTGCCCGCCGACAGGCTTGGCTACAGTCATCTGACCTCGAGCCATGGGTACAGGACAAGTTGGTCGATGTCCCCTGCCAAGGTGAAAACCTTTTCGGCAAACCCATGGCTGAAAAGGCTGCTGAACTCGAGACAGAGACTCTCACCAGGACTAGGCTGTCCAGGAAAACCTCTGCCCCTTCTCAGAAAAAGAAGGGCTCGGGAAAAAAGACCTTTTACCCGAGGAAGTCATCTGCCTATAAACAATACCCTCATTATCCGGCCTCTGTAGCTCCCCAACAGGGTCAGCAGGCCAAGGGAAAGGATCATAGGTCCCATAGGCAGACAGCCTTCAATCTCCACCCTACCCCCATAACCTGATTTCTCCTTCCTTCCCCCTCCATCCACCTCCCCTATCCTGTCATCCTTTCCTAATACTTAGTCTTTCACTCCTCTGACCTATCTAATTATGGCGTTCCTTTCTGTTTCTTATTTTCACAGCCAAATTTTGTATTTTGTAAACAGCTCTGATGCCTTGCCTGGGCGATATATCAAGAATCTAATAAAGATAAAGATCCGGGAGGCAAGTTGGCAAGGCTCCTCTTGGATGCCTTTATGGTCTCCCCATGTCAGGTGTCGGAAAAAGTGTGGGCAATGCAAGAGACTCACAACCGTCTGTTGCAGCTTGAGGCAGTCACACTGGTACTGGGCTCGGGGTGCTACTCAATTTATTTGTGGTCCCAAAGAAAGAAGCTCCTGGTAGTCCATTCTGGATCTGAAGAGCATAAACAGGACTCTGAGTTTTGCATGGAGACCCTATGTTAAGTCATAGTGGCTGTCTGGCACGGGGAGTTTCTCACCTCTCTGGACTTGACGAAGGCCTATTTGCACATTCTTATCCAGCCTGAGTACCAGTGGTTTCTTCATTGTGCCCAAAGGACACTTCCAGTTTCAGGTTTTGCCCTTTGCTCTGACTACGGTTCCTCTGGTGCTCACAAAGATGGTGATAGTGGTGGCGGCAGATCTGCGGAAGCAAGGGGTCTTGGTCCACCTGTATCTAAATGACTGGTTGATTCAGGCAAAGTCCTTTTTAGGAGAGCCAGGAGGCGCAATGGCTGTGGTGATCCATCATCTTCAGGTGTTAGGCTGGGTGGTCGATTTTGCGAAGAGCAGTTTGGTGCCTTCCCAAACCTTGGAGTATCTGGGGACCAAATTTGACACACAGAGAGGCACAGTGTTCTTGCCAAAGGGCAGGATAATGAAATTGCAGGCCCAAGTGTAGGCATTGCAGCAGTCCCACACCCTGGGGCGAGGGACTCATCTTCAGGTCCTGGGTTCCATGGCAGCCACTTTAGACCTGGTGTCTGAGTCGCAACACACACTGGATGTGGGGAAATCGTCGCTGTCTGAATCTGTGTTTCAACAGATTGTGGATCATTGGGGTCTTCCAGTGATGGACATGATGACGTCTATAGTGAATGCCAAGATCAGCAGGTTCTTAAGCCAGCGCAGAGCTCACATGTTGGAGGGGCTAGATGCCCTCGTCCAGCATTGACCTGAGGGTGATCTTATTTATGCATCCCCCCCTGTGGCCCCTGATAGGCCGGAGTCCTTCGGCGCATGGAGTCGCACCATGGAGTGTAGTGCTCATGGCTCCAGATTGGCCGCGGCGCCATGGTATGCAGATCTGATTCATCTGCTGGCAGACGACCCCTTTCCTCTACTGACGGAGGGGGATCTGCTCACACAGGGATCGATAAGGATGATGTGGGTCGGTTCTCACTTACAGCCTGGCTCTTAAGAGGGGCTCAATTGAGGCGCAAGGGTTACTCTTTTCAAGTGAGTGCCAAAACTGCAGCAGGATTCAATGTGTGACCTCACTGGCCTATATTCAGATCAGGTGCTTTTTCGAAGCTTGGTGTGGGGACCGCGGTGTGTGACTTCTAGGGGCCTCGCTTCCAGACATCTTAGCGTTTCTTCAGGTGGGTCTGGAGAAGGGTTTGACCTTGGGTTCCCTGAGGGTTCAGGTCACGGCTCTGGATTGTTTCAGGGGTTGTGTTCAGGGTCATTCCCTGGCTTCCCATGGGGACATAGTTTGTTTCCTTAGGGGAGTAAAACACTTGTGACGACCTTATCATCCTATTGTTCCCTCTTGGGACCTTAATCTTGTGCTTTCAGCCTTGGCGGCACCTCCCTTTGATCACCTTAGGGGAGCGTCTTTGAAGGATCTGACACTAAAAGTGGTGTTCCTGTTTGCAATTTTTTCAGCTTGTTGGATTTCCGAACTTGAGACACTGTCTTGTAAAGAACCTTGCTTGGTGTTTTCCAAAGAAAAGGTGATTTTGAGACTCGTGCCTTCCTTTTTGCCAAAGGTACTGTTGATTTTTCACCTTAATCAGGTAGTTTCTTTGGCTTCTCCTAGTCCTCTGAGTTCAGCTGAGGCTGGATTGCTGCATAAACTCGATGTCAGTTGTTCGCTGAGGAGATACCTGGAGGTTACTCAGACTTTCTCTGGGAACAAGCAGGAAGTCAGTCCTCACATATGGGTGACGGCACCGACGGAACCCTCGTGGAAGCATTCCCCCAGCTTTCAAAGAAAGCCTTTGGGAAATGCCATCACACATGGGTGGACCCCTCCCCCAAGGGTGCCATCTTGCCTCAGTCTCCTTTTTTTCTGTTGAGCCCTTCAGATGTTTGTCTGGATTGTCCCCAGAAAAAACTAAATTTTTTTCTCACCGAGTTTCATACTCACCTCTGGTATCGCACCGGTACTCTTCCCGCCTGCCAACCTTGTTGCCTCAGCGTCAAGTTCAGTCCATTTTTGTAGTTTTTTGTTCTTTTCTTTTCCTGGCATCTTCGCGCCTTTTTCTTCCACTGGCAGTCTGGAGAGTCTTCGACCTTGCAGAGGTACTTTTTTTTCCCCCATGGCTACCAAGGCTTTAAGAAGTATGATCGGTGCTTCAAAATTATGTCTTTGACCGACACACATGACTGCTGTCTCCGCTGCCTGGGGCCGGATCATGACCCGGCAGCCTGCGGTCTCTGCAAGAGGATGTCCAGTAAGGCCCTCAAGAGCCGCCAGCAGCAGCACAATACGTTTTTCCCCGAGTCCAAGGTGCCTCCAAAGGCCAGGGCCTCGTCTGAAGCCCCAAAATCTCGAGCGGAACCCTCCAACCCTGAGCCTCATCCTCAGAAAGGGGGTCTCCCTCGAGGGAACCCAGGAAGAAGAAGAAACCCTCAAAGGAGGCATCCTTGGATGGTTCTGAACAGCCGGGGGGGCCCGGTCCTGCAGTCTGAGACGTTCATCTGCGGCGTTGGAGAAGGAGCGGCCTGTGAAGGTCCACAGGAAGGATCCAACCACGGACCGGCCTCGGTCCCCAGACGCTATCTTCATTGAAGATTCCCCTTTGGGGGAGCCGGCGTCGGGCCCAAGTTCCTCAGTGTCCGTGCCAAAAGCTGTGGAGTCTTCTGGTCTGGAGTCCAGAATGGCGACCCTGGAGCGCAGTTTGCCTTCATTGACCAGCAGCGGGCACTTTTGTCCGGCACAACAGGTTCATCCGCTCCAACCACCGGGACCTTGACGTCCAAGATGTCCCTGGAGGCCCGGTGTCGGCTCCCCTGGAGGAGAGTCCACGAGGACTACAGTAATCACGTGCCCAGGAGACTCCATCTCGAGACAAAGTTGTTTGGCAGGCCTCTCCGACTCCGAAGACCCTGGATGGCTATCGGGGCTATGCGACCTGGCCCTCGAGGAACCAGGAGCGTCCACCGACGCCGCCTCACAGGTTTTTTCTTCCTGCGTTGCTCCCGCGAAGGAGACCCCCGCTCAGAGGAACCTCGACGCTGCTCTGGGCCGGAGTCCCGAGACGTCGAGGCCTCTGACGAGGTCCGGGCCCGTCCGGATGCGAAGTCAGAGAAGATTCTATCCTTTTGGTGCTGCCGACTCCTCAACGCCTTTCTAGGACATTTTGCCACATGGACCACAGATCATCGGGTCATGATCGGAGCGGAGGCAGCAGTCATGTGTGTCGGTAAGAGACATAAGTTTCTTACAGCGATCACACTTTTTAAACCCGCTGGCAGCCATCGGGGGAAAAAGGGCCCCTGCGAGGTCAAAAGACAGGGCTGCCAGGGAAAAGAGAAAAATGGCGCGAACGCTAGTCTCGAAGGACAAAAACCGAAAAATGAAGTGTGGGCTCAATACCGGCGTATCGGGCCCAGGCGGGAAAAGGATCCGGCGTCGAACCGAAGAAGAACAAAAAATAGGGAAATCAACTTTTTCATCGGCGAAAAACGAACTACTTCCGCCAGGCTCCGTGGAAAAAAGAAGACTGAGCAAGATGGCACCCTTTGGCGGGAAGGGGACCGCGCATGCGCGCTGCAATTCCCAAAGGCTTTCTTTGAAAGCTGGGGAAATGCTCCGCACGGGGGCTCCGTCGGCGCCGACGTCACCCATATGTGAGGACTGACTTCCTGCTTGGTCCTGGAGAATAAACAGCTTCAATGCCTCGGGGATCAACCTTATCCCGGATGCACTCGATACTAATATTGGCTGGGCATCAACCGGCATTGAGGCCTTCTGAGGTCTCGATGTCAATCCATCTCTAACAGGCAGATGCAGAGTTTCAAATAAAAGATAAAGTCTCAAAAAGACAGACACGCATCTATACATATCACTTAAGCAATTACTTTCTTTCAGACATATTTTTTAAGCAAATAGCTTATCCTGAACCCCTGCGAATGCAGCCCACTTTCCCATACCAGGCCACCTCTAAGTCTAGATCTAATGACCCATCGTACCTGCCCCTCTTACTGTATATAAGTTCCACGTTGTTCTTGTTTATCAATGTTAATATGACTCTGGTTTACTGTAACAGTTGACTTATCGTTATTTGTACTAGTTTATTGTATGACCTGATGTTTCGATGTAAACCGCTTTGATTAAAGGATAAGGCGGTATTAAAAAAAAAAGGTTAAATACATAAATACCTATGGCACGATACTGCTATGAGGGAGGCATCAGAGAGAAGATCTCCACATTCACAGCATGTGCATGAGTTTCTCCTCTATTCTCTTAGACATACGCTCCTTGAGGGCTGCTATAAGTGAAGACATGGGGCCTTGAGTAGTATTGGTCGATTGATTCACCTTTAAAGACATGAAGCTAACAGATGGTCACAGAGTATGGCACGGCCCCTCCGATACCATGGAGGATGAAGCAGTCCTCACATCTGCGCTACTTCAAGAGTAGGCATTGCTCGATTCCCCCATGCTCTTGGTATCGCATGAACTCTGATGCTGATGGTTTGATCGATATCTGTTGTCCTTTTCTTTGGAGTGTAATTCATAGAGAATCAGTCCCTGGGGGCTCCTTACTGGTGCTGGGATCTGAGAAAGCTGGAGCACATCTTGATGCCGATGCACTGCCAGTATCCGATGCAGTTTCTTGGTCAATGGCGACAGATACCACCAATGCTTTTCTAAGCACCACAAGTACCTGCGTGCACTTCTCCTAGTGATTTAAGCCACCTCTGTCATCTGCGAACAGGATTTACAAAGAGAAAGATTATGATCGGGCCTCAGACACTGTAGGTACCAACTATGTGAATCCGTGATGGGCATGGTCTTAAATCACCAGATGCATTTTAAACCTGCTGGTAGGTTTCTGCGACGTATCGACCAGAAAAATAGCCAAAGTGGAATCAAGTGGCTCAATGATTAAAAATAAAATATGTGACTGTGTGTGCCACAGACCTAACTGCGACCTGTGTTGTGCTGGAGGAAAATAAAGAAAACCTACAAAAAAATCCAAATTAGAGAATAAGGGGTGGAAGAAACAGCGCTGGCAGGTAAAAAAATAAATAAAACAAACATACACAAACATACAAAACACTTTTTGCTGTAGAAGATCATTGAAGAAATAAACCGCAGCACATGTGACAAAATAAAAGGCCTGTCGGGCTTGGGGCCTGAAAAAGCATGCCTGCCTCGAGATGCTGGGGCAATTACAACCAGATCAGGGAGCCCGCCAACTGGCGGGCACAGAAACTCTGTCTTGGAGGCACCCTGTGGCCAGAGACCACTGGTCCCAGAGACACCAATTCGCCGCCCTCATGTGAAGGCGAGTGTCTGTGGTGACATGGACCGTGGAGACCATGTGCCCGAGAATGTGCAGAAGCCGGACGGGCACCGAGGGATGGTACTGTATGTCCCGAGCAAGAGACTGGAGATGATTGGCTCAGATCCTGGGCAAGAAAGCCTTCGACTGATCTTTGCCACAATGAACTCCAGACACCGTGTGGAGAGGAGGTGAAACTTGGGGTAGTTTATGACAAAGCCAAAGTGTTGCAGAACCTGGATGGTGCGTGCGGTGGCCTGCTGCACCTCCGAGGCTGTGCCTCCCTTTATGAGCCAGTCGTCCAGGTAGGGAAAAACGAAGGCCCCCTGGAGCCGGAGGAAGGCGGCCACGACTGACAGGCATTTCGTGAAGACTCTTGGGGCAGAGGCTAGACCGAAGGGGAGCACTCTGTATTGAAGGTGCCTGCCCTCGACTACAAACCGCAGGTACTGCCAGTGGTTGGGGTGGATGAGGATGTGGGTATAAGCATCCTTGAGGTCTAAGGAGCATAGCCAGTCTCCCTGCAGGAAGTATGGCAGCAATGTTCCAAGGGAGAGCATCTTGAACTTCTCCCTCACCAGGAATTTGTTGCGGGTGCTCAGATCGAGGATGGATCTTAGGCCCCCTGTCCTCTTTGGCACGAGGAAGTACCTGGAATAGAACCCCTTGCCCTTGAGGTGGTGGGGCACGGGTTCATAAGAACATAAGATATGCTATACTGGGTCAGACCAAGGTCCATCAAGCCTAGTATCCTGTTTCTAACAGTGGCCAATCTAGGTCATAAGTATCTAGCAGTTTCCCCAAAAGACACAGGTTCCACAATGCTTGCATTGGGTCTCTTTTAATGGTTTATGAACCTTTTATCCAGGAACTTCCCCAAACCTTTTTTAAACCCAGCTACACTAACAGCTTTTACTACGTTATCCAGTAACAAATTCCAGAGTTTGAATACACGTTGAGTGAAAAAATATTTTCTCTTATTAGTCTTAAATAGGTAACCCTGTAGCTTCATTGCATGTCTTCTAGTATTTCTATATTCTGATGATGTAAACAATCGATCTACGTTTACCCGTTCCACTCCATTCATTAATTTATAGACCTCTATCATATCTCCCCTCAACTGTCTCTTATCCAGGTTGAAAAGCCCTAACCTTTTTAGCCTCTCTTCATAGGGGGTATCCTTCCATCCCCTTTAACGTTTTGGTGGCTCTTCTCTGTACCTTTTCTAATAACACTATATCCTTTTTAAGATACGGCAACCAGAATTCCACACAATATTCAAGATGCAGTCGCACCATGGAAGGATACAGAGGCATTATATCATCCTTTGCTTTATTTACCATGCCTTTCCTTATGATACCTAGCATTCTATTTGCTCTCTTGGCTGCCGCTGCACACTGGGATAATTAGGTTTTTAACATGTTATCCATGACGCCGCCTAAATCTTTTTCCTGGGTGGTGGTTCCTAATGTGGAACCTTGCATCGTGTAACCATAGTTTGGGTTGTTCTTCCCTAGGTGCATAACTTTGCACTTGTCCACATTAAATTTCATCTGCCATTTGGACGCCCAGTCTTCCAATTGATCAAGATCCTCTTGCAATTTTCCACAATTCTCATGGGTTTTAACAACTTTAAATAGTTTTGTCTCATCTGCAAATTTGATCACCTCACTCGTTATTCCAATTTCCAGGTCATTTATAAATATTTTAAAAAGCAGCGGATCCAGCACAGATCCCTGTGGTACTCCACTATCCATTGGGAAAATTGGCATTTAGCCCTACCCTCTGCTTTCTATCTTTTAACCAGTTCATGATCCACAATAGTATACCACCTCCTATCCCATGATTTTTTAGTTTTGCCAAAATTCTCTGATGAAGGACTGTCAAAGGCTTTCTGAAAGTCTAGATACACTAGACTTTCTGACTCACCTTTGTCTAACTGGAGTGGAGGAGTGGCCTAGTGGTTGGGGCAAGGTACTTCAGGCCAGAAGGTCGGGGGTTCAAATCCCACTAGAGGACAGCAACCTTGGGCCAGAAGGACTGGGGTTTCTAGTCCCACAGGTGCTCCTTGTGGTCTTGGGCAAGCCACTTAACCCTCCATAGCCCATGTTCCCTGTAAAATAGTTATCTACAAGTTATAATGCCCTGTTCAATGTAATTTCAGTTTGTTCAATGTAAACCGCACTAATGCAGAATAGCGCGGTATATAAGAGAATGTAAATAAATAAATACCTGTTTATTCACACCTTCAAAAAAAAACATAACAGATTAGTAAGACAAGATCTTCCTTGTCTAAAGCCACCTGGACTATATTGGATCTGCGGAACTCGAGCATATGCTAGACTCCCTGCCTACTGGGGAGGTGCGTGTGTTTTGGAGACCATAAGACTTTCCTTCTTCCTCTTGCCCATTTCCCACGGAGAACAGCTAGGATTTCCTGTGTATAAGAGTCGACAGAAGCGAGAGGTCCTGAAGATAGGCCAATGGGACAAATGGGATGCGACATCTGAAAAATGGCCACCGGAGAGAACTGTTTCCTACTATGGACCTGCTACTTGGGCACAAGATGGCTCTTGGGGTTACCGCACCCCTGTGTATACGTTTGCAAGCTGTTGTAGAAATAATAACTAATGAAACTAGTAGAGCACTAACCTTGTTAGCCAAACAAGCCACGCAGATGCGTACAGCCATTTATCAGAATCGCTTAGCAAGTACATTCAAGTACATTCGTAGCAAAAAACCTGTGAGTCAGTTGGTCCATTAGATGATAAAGAGGTTAAAGGAGCACTAAGAGGCGACAAGGCGATAGCGGAGAGATTGAATGAATTCTTTGCTTCAGTCTTTACTGAGGAAGATGTAGGGATGTTACCCATGACTGAAGTGGTATTTAAAGGTGCGGAAGAATTGAAGGAAATATCGATACATCGGGAAGATATATTACAACTATTAGATAAACTGAAGAGTAGCAAATCACCTGGGCCGGATGGTATACATCCAAGGGTGTTGAAAGAACTGAAATATGAGATAGCAGACCTGCTATTAGTAATCTGTGAACTATCATTAAAATCATCTCTAATACCTGAAGATTGGAGGATCGCCAATGTAACACCAATTTTTAAAAAGGGTTCCAGGGGTGATCCGGGAAACTACAGACCGGTGAGCCTGACATCAGTACCGGGAAAAATGGTAGAAACCATCATAAAGAATAAAATTACTCAGCATGTAGATAGTCATGACCTAATGGGAGACAGCCAACATGGCTTTAGACAAGGAAGATCTTGTCTTACTAATCTGTTATGTATTTTTGAAGGTGTGAATAAACAGGTGGACAAAGGTGAGTCGGTTGATATAGTGTATCTGGACTTTCAGAAAACCTTTGACAAAGTCCCTCATGAGAGACTTTTGGCAAAACTAAAGAGTCATGGGATAGGAGGCAGTGTACTATTGTGGATCAGGAACTGGTTAAAAGATAGAAAGCAGAGGGTAGGGCTAAATGGCCAATTTTCCCAATGGTGAAAGGTGAATAGTGGTGTACCCCAGGGATCTGTGCTGGGTCCACTGCTTTTTGACATATTCACAGATGACCTGGAAAGTGGAATAACGAGTGAGGTTATCAAATTTGCAGATGACACAAAACTATTTAAAGTTGTTAAAACCCAAGAGGATTGTGGAAAATTGCAAGAGGATCTTGATAAATTGGAAGACTGGGCATCAAAATGGCAGATGAAATTTAATGTGGACAAGCGCAAGGTTATGCACATAGGGAACAACCACCCAAACTATGGTTACACGATGCAAGGATCCACATTAGGAACCACCACCCAGGAAAATGATTTAGGCGTCATTGTGGATACCATGTTAAAACCCTCGGCCCAGTGTGCAGCGGCGGCCAAGAGAGCAAATAGAATGCTAGGTATGATAAGGAAAGGAATGGAAAATAAAACAAAAGATATTATAATGCCTCTATATCATTCCATGGTGAGACCGCACCTTGAATATTGTGTGCAATTCTGGTCGCCGTATCTTAAAAAGGATATAGCGATTTTAGAAAAGGTTCAGAGAAGAGCCACCAAAATGGTAAAAGGGATGGAAGGATACTCCTATGAAGAAAGGCTAAAAAGGTTAGGGCTCTTTAACCTGGAAAAGAGACGGCTGAGGGGAGATATGATAGAAGTCTATAAATTAATGAACGGAGTGGAACGGGTAAATGTAGATCGATTGTTTACCTTATCAGAATATAGAAAGACTAGGGGACATGCAATGAAGCTACAGGGTAAACTATTTAAGACTAATAAAACAAAATATTTTTTCACTCAACGTGTAATCAAACTCTGGAATTTGTTACCGGAGGATGTAGTAAAGGCTGTTAGTGTAGCTGGGTTTAAAAAAGGTTTGGACAAGTTCCTGGAGGAAAGGTCCATAAACCATTATTAAGAAGGGACCCAGGATATCAATGCTTGAACCAATACAAGCATTGTGGAACCTGTGTCCCTTGGGGAAACTGCTAGGTACATATGACCTAGATTGGCCACTGTTGGAAACAGAATACTGGGCTTGATGGACCTTGGTCTGACCCAGTATGGCATATCTTATGTCCTTATGTTGGCTGTCTCCCATTAAGCCATGACTATCTACTGTACATGTTCAGTAATTTTGTTATGGATTCTACCATTTTCCCCGGTACTGACGCCAGGCTCACCGATCTGTAGTTTCCCAGATCACCCCTGGAACCCTTTCTAAAAATTGGTGTTACATTGGCCATCCTCCAATCTTCAGGTATTACAGATGATTTTAATGATAGTTCACAGATTACTAATAGCAGGTCTCCAGTCTCACATTTCAGTTCTTTCAACACCCTTGGATGTATACCATCCAGTCCAGGTGATTTGCTACTCTTCGGTTTATCAAATAGTTGTAATACATCTTCCCGGTGTTTCGATATTTCTTTCAATTCTTCTGCAGTATCACCTTTAAATACCACTTCAGTCATGGGTAACATCCCTACATCTTCCTCAGTAAAGATCGAAGCAAAGAATTCATTCAGTCTCTCCGCTATGGCCTTGTCCCCTCTTACTGCCCCTTTTACCCCTCTACAATCTAATGGTCCAACTGATTCTCTCTCAGTTTTTTTTGCTACGAATGTACTTGAAAAAGTCTTTATTATGCCTTTTGCTTCCACAGCAAGCTTCTTCTCAAATTCTCTCTTTGCCTGCCTTATCAACGCCTTGCATCTAACTTGCCAGTGCTTGTGCTGTTTCCAGTTTTCATCATTTGACTCTTTTTTCCATTTCCTGAAAGATGCTTTTTTGGCAATAGCAGCCTCTCTGAGCTCACCTTTAAACCATGCTGGCAGTTTTTTGGACTTCCTTCCACTTTTCTTAAAGCATGGAACATAGCTGGCCCGGTGGTCGATAGTACACACCCACTGCCATCGCCTTCCCCTCTTTACATGGAATTTCAACAGCAAATTTTGTTTCTTGCAAAACTTTAATCCTTTGTGACTCAATGCCCTCTCTAACAGAGCGCAACCCTCCACCAATTTGTTCAGCTCTATCATTACGATATAGTTTGTACCCAGTTATCACAGTGTCCCACTGGTTGTCCTCTTTCCACCATGTCTCTGAGATACCAATCGTATCTAACCTCTCATTTAGTGCTATATATTCTAACTTTCCCATCTTATTTTTCAGACTTATAGCATTTGCATACAAGCATTTTAGAGACTGTATTTTATTCATATTAATCTGGCTATTGGTAGGCAGGGGTAATATGGAATCTTTAAGCTCTGTCTGCTCCATACTCAAGGGCATTTGGGCTACTTTTGTCTTTCTTGGAACCTCTCTGCAGATATGCCCCAACTTCATTTTTTGGTAGTATCCTTCAAGGATACACTGTTCTGAACCATTCGCTCTTGAGCAACTATCAGCTCTCCCCTATTGTTGTTGTTGTTAAGTGCCGTCGAGTCGGAGTCGACTCATGGCGACCCTCTGGATAGCTATCCTAAATTGTGTTCGGTCTTCAGTCAGGCGGCTCATTGTTGACAGACTGGTACCCGTAGCTGCTGTTATTGTAGCAATCCATCTCATTGCTGGCCTTCCTCTTTTGCGTTGACCTTCTATCTTGCCAAGCATGATGTCTTTCTCTAATGATCTCTCTCTTCGCATGATGTGTCCGAAGTATGAAAGTCGAAGTCTTGTCATCTGAGCTTCTAAAGAAAGCTTAGGTATGATCTCTTCTAGTATCGACTGGTTTGTTCTTCGGGCAGTCCATGGTATACACAGTATTCGCCGCCAGCACCATAATTCAAAGGCATCAATTTTCTTCCTGTCTGTCTTTTTCACTGTCCAGCTTTCACATCCATATGATGTTATTGAAAATACCATGGCTTGAACAAGTCGAATCTTTGTATGGAGAGAGACATCTCTGCTCTTGAGAATCTTATCTAGGTCTTTCATAGCCATTCTGCCAAGAGCAATGCGTCGTCTGATTTCTTGACTGCTTGTTGCTTCTTTATTGATAGTTGATCCAAGTAGGTTAAAGTTGTTCACGATTTCAATTTCTTCTCCTTCAACGATGAACCTGTTGATTATGCCAGTTGTCATGATCTTTGTCTTCTTTACATTAAGGTGCAGGCCCATTTTGAGACTATGTTCTTTGATTGTGAGAAGCAAATGTTTCAGATCATCTTCACTTTCAGCCAGTAATGTGGTATCATCAGCATAGCGAAGGTTGTTGATGAGTCTTCCACCAATCTTCACACCTCTGTTGTCTTCATACAGTCCTGCTTCTCTGATGATTTGTTCTGCATATAAATTAAACAGGTAGGGGGAAAGTATGCAGCCTTGTCTTACACCTTTGCTTATTTTAAACCATTCTGTTTCTCCTTGTTCCGTTCGAACTGTTGCTTCTTGATCAATGTACAGATTACGCAAGAGAACGATCAGGTGTTCTGGTATACCTATGCTTCTTAATGTGGCCCAGAGTTTCTCATGGTTTACACAGTCAAAAGCCTTGCTATAGTCGATAAAGCACAAATAGATATCCTTTTGGTATTCTTTAGTCTTTTCAAGGATCCATCTCACATCCGCAATGATGTCTCTCGTTCCTCGCCCTTTCCTGAACCCTGCTTGCACTTCAGGTAGTTCTTGTTCTAGGTATGGCTGTAGTCTCTTTTGAATAATCTTCAGTAGAATCTTGCTGGCATGTGGGATCAGAGCGATTGTGCGATAATTTCCACAGTCAGTTGGATCACCTTTCTTTAGTATTGGTATAAACACAGATCTTTTCCAGTCAGTTGGCCATGATGTTGTCTTCCATATTTCTTGGCAGAGCCTTGTAAGTACGGTAACAGCTGCATCAGATTGCTGCAATACTTCTATGGGAATGCTATCAATGCCTGGTGCTTTGTTCTTTGATAAGGCTTTCAATGCTGCTTCAACTTCTTCTTTCATCACCAATGGTTCCTGATCATAAGGTATAGGTTGAAACGGCTGTTGGTCCACTTGATCTTTATCATATAAAAACTCTGTATATTCCTTCCACCTTTTCTTGATCTTCTCAGCATCATTCAACATAGAACCTTGAGCATCTTGTAACATTCCAATTTGAGGCTGGAACTTTTTCTTTAACTCTCGCAGCTTTAGGAAAGCCGATCTTGTTCTTCCTCTAATAGTTTCTGCTTCTATTTCCTTGCAAGTGTCATTGTAGTACTTTTCCTTGTCCTGTCTTGCTGCACGTTGGAAATCTCTGTTGAGTTCTGCGATTGTCTTTCTTTCTCCTTTGGCTTTAGCTTCTCTGCGTTTCTGGGCAATTTTCAGAGTTTCTTCCGTCATCCATTTTGGCCGTTTTTGCTTTTTCACCTTTTGTAGAGACTTCTCGCTTTCTTCCAGCACAACCTTCTTGATGTCATTCCATAACTCTTCCGGAGCTCTGTCATTTGTATCTAAGGCAGCAAATCGATTTTGCAGGCAGTCTTTAAATTCCAGTGGTATATTCTCAAGGTCATATTTTGGTGCATTCATGAGTGGTTTGCTCTTTTTCAACTTTAGCTTGAGTTTGCATACTAGTAGTTGATGATCTGTACCACAGTCAGCTCCAGGTTTTGTCTTTGTTGATGTTACAGAGCTTTTCCATCGTTGACTTCCACAGATGTAGTCAATTTGATTTTTATACAATCCATTGGGTGAAGTCCATGTGTACAGTCGTCGCTTGTGTTGCTGAAAGAAGGTGTTTGAGATGAATAGATCATTGGTCTTGCAGAATTCTATCAATCTTTCTCCAGCTTCATTTCTGTTGCCAAGTCCATATTTTCCAACTACTTTGCCTTCTTCTTTGTTGCCAACTTTTGCGTTCCAGTCACCCATGACTATCAGGATATCCTGTTTGCATGTTCTGTCAATTTCAGCTTGTACTTGTTCATAGAACTCTTCAATTTCATTCTCTTCTGCAGCTGTTGTTGGGGCATATACTTGAATTATAGTTGTGTTGATAGGCAATCCTCGTAGACGAATAGAGATTAAGCGTTCGCTGACTGCATTGTATTTCATTACAGTTCTTGCAAGTTTCTTCTTTATTATAAATGCAACACCATTTCTTCTTTGTCTTTCATTTCCAGCATAGTAGACCATGTGATCATCTGATGCAAAGTGCCCGATGCCAGTCCATTTCAGTTCGCTGACACCCAACAGATCAAGTTGTACACGTTCCATTTCATTCTTGACCACTTCCAACTTCCCTTGGTTCATGCTTCGTACGTTCCATGTTCCAATGTGTAAGACATCTTTACAGCTTCTGACTCTCATTTCATGCGCAGCTACATCAGCAGTCAGACTTCCCGAAGGCTTTGATCCAACCACATCATAAATGCTGGCTTTACTCTGAAAAGTCTTCAGCTCTTCCCCAGTAGCTAGTTGAGTGCCTTCCGACCTGGGAGTCTCATCTTCCAGCACCATAGCACAATTTGTTTTGTTGTAACTATCCATTGGGTTGCCAAAAGCTGCTCTATCTCCTTTTTAAAGGTTAATGCCAGCAGCCTGGTTCTATCTCGGTTAAGGTGAAGCCCATCCCTTCGGAAGAGCTCCTCCTTTCCCCAGAATGTGCTCCAGTTCCTAACAAATCCAAAACCCTCATCCTTGCACCATCATCTCATCCATGCATTGACACTCCGGAGCTCTGCCTGCCTTTTGGGTCCTGCGCGTGGAACGGGAAGCATTTCGGAGAATGCTACCCTGGAAGTTCTAGATTTCAACTTCCTACCTAAAATCCTAAATTTAGCCTTCGGAACCTCCCTACCACATTTTCCTATGTTACTGGTACTGACATGTACCAAGACAGCAGACTCCTCCCCAGCACTATATAAGACCTTGTCTAGGTGGCGCATGAGGTGCGCTACCTTCGCACCAGGCAGGCATGTTACAAGGCGATCCTCACGTCCACCAACCACCCAGCTATCTACATGCCTAATGACTGAATCACCAACTATAACTGTCCTAACCCTTCCCTCATGGGCACATGGCCCTGGAGAAACTTCCTCAATGCGAGAGGGTTTTACATCACCTGGAGGACAGGTCCTAGCTACAGGATCACTTCCTGCCACACCAGGGTGATGCTTTCCTGTCACATGACCTCTGTCCTCCATGGCAACAGGGATGCTGCCAGACTGGATGTGGGACTTCAGTACTATATCCCTGTAGATCTCGTCTATGTACCTCTCTGTCTTCCTTATGTCCTCCAAGTCTGCTACTCTAGCCTCCAGAGATCAGACTCGTTCCCCGAGAGTAAAGAGCTCCTTGCAGCTAGTGCACATATAAGACCCCTCACCAACTGGGAGAAAAATCATACATGTGACACTCAATGCAAAAGACTGGAAAACCCCCATCTTGCTGATGGACTGCTGTCTGCATCTTAGTTTTAAGGTTGTGTTTAGGTAATTAAGTTCTTTATCTACTAAGGGTTGGTAGGAATACTTATACTAATAAAACTACACCTAATATGTTTAATGTACTTTGCTCACCTGAAGCTTAATTAATCTCAGGTCCTTAATGATACGCCTGATGAGGACAAACAGCTGCACCTGAGAGTGAATATGGCACCTCCTTTTTTTTTTGAGAGGTTTATGCACCTATAAAGCTACAATTATCCCAGGGGTGAGTGGGTGTTCGGGAGGGAGGGAGGGGGGGAAAAAGACTTATTAAAAGCTGGCTGCTATACAGTACCCTGTCCTGTGCTTCTAAAGTAATCTGTGACCAATTTCCAGGGGGAGTCCCACAGCCCTTGCTTGGATAGTCTTGGGTTCTAAATTTAAGTAGAAAGCTCTCTGCTGTGTTTTAAATTTAAACTGAAAGCTCTTTGCTGCTACTAGGCCCTGACTGATTTAACAAATACACTGTGTTCACAGATTAATCAGCTTTAATCTGAAGAATTCCTTTTCCCCCAAGATTTAGAAAAATTCCCGTTAGTAAATACTTGCAATTGCAGATTTCTCTCCAGAAGTAGCAGTCCCCTTTTGTAGTCCTTTGTCCGAGAAGACCTGCCAACTCCTTCAGAAGAAGATCCTGGTGGAGGGGAGACCTGAGGGGCTCTCCCGCGAAATAAGAGGGAGGTGTCTGGGTCAGGTGGAGGAGGTAACCCTTCTCTGAGGAATCGGTGGTGATGGTCACCCACCTCTGGGCATAGAGGGCCAGACGTCCCCCTGTGGGTTGCTGATCTCCTTGGGGTAAAGAGGCTATGCTCAAGGAGTCAAAAGCTTCCCCCTGGCTGGGCCGGAGCCAGTGCTTGGGGTTTTGGAGCCTTCTGCTTACATGTGCCATGCCCATGTCCCTTGGCCTGCTGACCCTATTGGGGAGCTTGGGAGGCCTGATAAGGTGGGTAGTTTCTGTAGGCAGCTCCCTTCCTCGGGTAGAAGGGCTTTTTATCCGAGCCCTTCCGTTGGAAAGGGGCAGTGATCTTTTTTTAGAGAGCCTGGTCCTCATTATGAATTTGGTCTCCAGCTCGACAGCCTTATCGGTCATGGGTTTGTCAAAGAGGATATCGACCAATTGCTCGAGGTCGGATGACTGTAGCCAAGCTTGGCGGCGTGCACCGATGCCAGCCGCCGCTACTCCAGCCGCCGACTCAAACCTGTCATAGGCCGCCTAAGATATGAATTTTGAGCATTCACGGACTGCTTTGGCCAGGTTCTTGAATCGTTGCAAAGGTTCCTCAGAGAGACCAAATTCCTTCGCCAGGTCTCTCAGATATATGCCCATGTACAGCTGGTAGGCCTGGATGCAGTCGATGAGCATTGAGCTCTGGTAGTACTTCCTGCTGAGGGCGTCCAGGGTGCGAGCCTTCCTGCCAGGGGGCACAGAGGAGTCAGTCTTCTGACTTTTCAGCCGACGCATGGCCGACTCCAACATGGAGTTATGCGGCAGTTGTGACTTCTGGAAGCTCGGGCTCTGGCAGACTCGATACATTGAGTCGAGCCGTTTGCTCAGCATCAGCATCGAAGCCGGTGTCTCCCACATTCACAGCATCAGCCATTTCAGGATGGGAGGAATATGCACCGTGAGCAATTCCCATGGAGGGGCCTTGTACTGGAGGATGTCCAATTCATCCACCCGAGGATCCTCCTCTGACTCCGTCACGGCTCCGAAATGGGAGAGTCAGAAGGGACGTTGCGGTGGTGACGGGTAACGGGTAATTCCTCATCCTCGGTCTCCCACTTGGAGTAGTCCGTCGAGGACTCGTAGGAGAGCTGCTCCACAGGCCTCGGGGCTCCCGATGCCCTATGGCCGGTGCCCGGCAGACTTGCCGGGGATGACTGCGGTCCTGTCGAGCAGGACTCAAATTGTGACATCGGCTGAGGATCGACTCAAGGCCGAAAGACCTCGAGGATCAGCTCGGCCTCCAGGGACATCTTGGATGTCAAGGTCCCGGTGGTTGGAGCGGATGAACCTGTTGTGTCGGACAACAGTGCCCGCTGCTGGTCAATGAAGGCAAACTGCGCTCCAGGGTCGCCATTCTGGACTCCAGACCAGAAGACTCCACAGCCTTTGGCACAGACACTGAGGAACTTGGGCCCGACGCCGGCTCCCCCAAAGGGGAATCTTCAATGAAGATAGCGTCTGGGGACCGAGGCCGGTCCGTGGTTGGATCCTTCCTGTGGACCTTCACAAGCCGTTCCTTCTCCAACGCCGCAAACGAACGTCTCAGACTGCAGGACCGGGCCCCCCCCGGCTGTTCAGAACCATCCAAGGATGCCTCCTTTGAGGGTTTCTTCTTCTTCTTGGGTTCCCTCGAGGGAGACCCCCTTTCTGAGGATGAGGCTCAGGGTTGGAGGGTTCCGCTCGAGATGTTGGGGCTTCAGACGAGGCCCTGGCCTTTGGAGGCACCTTGGACTCGGGGGAAAACGTATTGTGCTGCTGCTGGCGGCTCTTGAGGGCCTTACTGGACATCCTCTTGCAGAGACCGCAGGCTGCCGGGTCATGATCCGGCCCCAGGCAGCGGAGACAGCAGTCGTGTGTGTCGGTCAAAGACAATTTTGAAGCACCGATCATACTTCTTAAAGCCTTGGTAGCCATGGGGGAAAAAAAAGTACCCCTGCAAGGTCGAAGACTCTCCGGACTGCCAGTGGAAGAAAAAGGCGCGAAGATGCCAGGAAAAGAAAAGAACAAAAATGGACCGAACTTGACGCCGAGGCAACAAGGTTGGCAGGCGGGAAGAGTACCGGTGCGATACCAGAGGTGAGTATGAAACTCGGAGAGAAAAAAATTTAGTTTTTTCTGGGGACAATCCAGACAAACATCTGAAGGGCTCCACAGAAAAAAAGGAGACTGAGGCAAGATGGCACCCTTGGGGGAGGGGACCACCCATGTGTGATGGCATTTCCCAAAGGCTTTCTTTGAAAGCTGGGGGAATGCTTCCACGAGGGTTCCGTCGGTGCCATCACCCATATGCGAGGATTGACTTCCTGCTTGTTCCCAGAGAAAGTCTGAGTAACCACCAGGTACCTCTTCAGCGAACAACTGACATCCAGTTTATGCAGCAATCCAGCCTCAGCTGAACTCAGAGGACTAGGAGAAGCCAAAGAAACTTCCTGATTAAGGTGAAAAATCAACAGTACCTTTGGCAAAAAGGAAGGCACGAGTCTCAAAATCACCTTTTCTTTGGAAAACACCAAAAGCAAGGTTCTTTACAAAACAGTGTCTCAAGTTCGGAAATCCAACAAGCTGAAAAAATTGCAAACAGGAACACCACTTTTAGTGTCAGATCCTTCAAAGACGCTCCCCTAAGGTGATCAAAGGGAGGTGCCGCCAAGGCTGAAAGCACAAGATTAAGGTCCCAAGAGGGAACAATAGGATGATAAGGTCGTCACAAGTGTTTTACTCCCCTAAGAAAACAAACTATGTCCCCATGGGAAGCCAGGGAATGACCCTGAACACAACCCCTGAAACAATCCAGAGCCGTGACCTGAACCCTCAGGGAACCCAAGGTCAAACCCTTCTCCAGACCCACCTGAAGAAATGCTAAGATGTCTGGAAGCGAGGCCCCTAGAAGTCACACACCGCGGTCCCCACACCAAGCTTCGAAAAAGCACCTGATCTGAATATAGGCCAGTGAGGTCACACATTGAATCTTGCTGCAGTTTTGGCACTCACTTGAAAAGAGTAACCCTTGCGCCTCAATTGAGCCCCTCTTAAGAGCCAAGCCATAAGTGAGAACCGACCCACATCATCCTTATCGATCCCTGTGTGAGCAGATCCCCCTCCGTCAGTAGAGGAAAGGGGTCGTCTGCCAGCAGATGAATCAAATCTGCATACCATGGCGCCGCGGCCAATCTGGAGCCATGAGCACTACACTCCATGGTGCGACTCCATGCGCCAAAGGACTCCGGCCTATCAGGGGCCACAGGGGGGGGTGCATAAATAAGATCACCCTCAGGTCAAGGCTGGACGAGGGCATCTAGCCCCTCCAACATGTGAGCTCTGCGCTGGCTTAAGAACCTGCTGATCTTGGCATTCACTATAGACGTCATCAGGTCCATCACTGGAAGACCCCAATGATCCACAATCTGTTGAAACACAGATTCAGACAGTGACCATTTCCCCACATCCAGTATGTGTTGCGACTCAGACACCAGGTCTAAAGTGGCTGCCATGGAACCCAGGACCTGAAGATGAGTCCCTCGCCCTAGGGTGTGGGACTGCTGCAATGCCTACACTTGGGCCTGCAATTTCATTATCCTGCCCTTTGGCAAGAACACCGTGCCTCTTTGTGTGTCAAATTTGGTCCCCAGATACTCCAAGGTTTGGGAAGGCACCAAACTGCTCTTCGCAAAATCGACCACCCAGACTAACACCTGAAGATGATGGATCACCACAGCCATTGTGCCTCCTGGCTCTCCTAAAAAGGACTTTGCCTGAATCAACCAGTCATTTAGATACAGGTGGACCAAGACCCCTTGTTTCCGCAGATCTGCCGCCACCACTATCACCACCTTTGTGAGCACCAGAGGAACCGTAGTCAGAGCAAAGGGCAAAACCTGAAACTGGAAGTGTCCTTTGGGCACAATGAAGAAACCACTGGTACTCAGGCTGGATAAGAATGTGCAAATAGGCCTTCGTCAAGTCCAGAGAGGTGAGAAACGTCCCGTGCCAGACAGCCACTATGACTTAACATAGGGTTTCCATGCAAAACTCCGAGTCCTGTTTATGCTCTTCAGATCCAGAATGGACCACCAGGAGCCTTCTTTCTTTGGGACCACAAATAAATTGAGTAGCACCCCGAGCCCAGTACCAGTGCGACTGCCTCAAGCTGCAACAGACGGTTGTGAGTCTCTTGCATTGCCCGCACCTTTTCCGACACCTGACATGGGGAGACCATAAAGGCATCCAAGAGGAGCCTTGCCAACTTGAGAGCATAGCCCTCCCGGACCTTTATCTTTATTAGATTCTTGATATATCGCCCAGGCAAGGCATCAGAGCTGTTTACAAAATACAAAATTTGGCTGTGAAAATAAGAAACAGAAAGGAACGCCATAATTAGATAGGTCAGAGGAGTGAAAGACTAAGTATTAGGAAAGGATGACAGGATAGGGGAGGTGGATGGAGGGGGAAGGAAGGAGAAATCAGGTTATGGGGGTAGGGTGGAGACTGAGGGCTGTGTGAAATAAATAGGTTTTCAGAATGTTCTTAAACCTGGTAAATGAGGGTTCTGAGCGAAGGGAAGTGGGCAAGGAGTTCCAAAGGGCAGATCCCAAAAAGGTGGCGGCGGAATTTCGGATGAGTTCCAAATGTATGCGTAAAGGAGAAGGGAACGCTAAATGGTTGGTTTGAATGGATCTAAGACAACTGTGTGGAGTGTGAAACTGCAAGAGATTCGAAAGGTATTGAAAGGTGCCAGTATGAACAGCTTTATGGACCAAGGTTAGTATCTTATAATTGATTCAGTGTTTGAGGGAGAGACAATGTAGACAGATGAACAGTGGGGTGATGTGATCAGAGTAAGAAGAGTGGTTGAGAATATGAGCTGATATGTTCTGGAGAAGCTGAAGACAATGAAGTTGATAGTGTGGAAGGCCAGCTAAAACAACGTTACAGTAGTCAAGTCTGGAAGTGACTAAGGACAGAATGAGAGTCATCAGAAAGGGGAGACAGGGGAAGGGGCATACTGCATGAATTTATGGTAGAGAGAAGAAAGAGCAGAGGATAAGTGCTCATGGAAGGAAAGAGAGAGATAGAGTAGTTACTCACCTGTAACAGGTGTTCTCCAGGAGCAGCAGGAATCAGTCCTCACATATGGGTGACGTTGGCGCCGACGGAGCCCTCGCGGAGCAATTTTCCCCAGCTTTCAAAGAAAGCCTTTGGGAATTGCAGCGCGCATGCGTGGTCCTCTTCCCGCCCAAGGGTGCCATCTTGCTCAGTCAGATGACATAGCTAAAAGACAGCAAAAATTAGCAAAAACGAAAGCATATAACTGCAACTCCAAGGGGAGGAGGGAGGGTTGTGAGGACTGATTCCTGCTGCTCCTGGAGAACACCTGTTACAGGTGAGTAACTACGCTTTCTCCAGGACCAAGCAGGAAGTCAGTCCTCACATATGGGACTCCCAAGCTTAAGGCTACCGGAGACCCCAAGCACAAAAATGAGCTCCCTCAAGTTCATTAGCACAGAAGGAAGGAATCTTCTCTGAATATGTCTCCAACCGGTAGCCCAACATCCGGGATGGAGGGTAGGAGTTGCCTATACCTCGAAGAGGTTACGGAGGACTGCCTGTCCGAAAGCACTGTCCCTGCGGGACTCCCTCTCCAGGCAGTAATGGGCTGCAAAAGTCTGGCTTGAAGACCAAGTAGCGGCCTGGCAGATGTCTGCCAACGGAACAGAGCGGAGGTAAGCCACTGACGTAGCCTTCGCCCGAACACGATGAGCGGTGACCCTACCTTCCAGCACGAGGCCCGCAGCCTCGTAAGCCCAAGCAATGCAGTCCGCAATCCAGATGGACAGAGTACGCTTGGAGACAGGGATCCCCAATTTGTTGGGGTCATAAGACACGAAGAGCTGAACCGCCCTCCGGTGCTCCCGCGTACGGTCAAGGTAGAAGTTCAGCGCCCTTCTACAGTCCAGGGTATGCAGGACCATTTCAGCTCGGCTGGAGTGTGGCCTGGGAAAGTAGGTCGGAAGTACCACCTCCTGGTTGATGTGAAAAGGGGAAACCACTTTAGGAAGAAACTTAGGGTGAGTCCGTAGGACTACCCGGTTCTTGTAGAACCTAGTGTAAGGAGGATCAGATACCAGGGACTGCAGCTCACTAACACGTCTAGCAGAAGTGAGGGCCACCAAGAACAAGGTTTTCCAGGAAAGAAAACGAAGAGGACAGGTAGCCATAGGCTCAAAAGGCGGACAGGTAAGCCGCTGTAAAACCACATTGAGATCCCAGTTCGGGGCTGGGGGGCGCAAAGGTGGTTTAAGGAGAAGGAGGCCTCTGAGAAACCGAGCCACCAGAGGGTGGCTGGAGAGAGGTCTACCCTCCACCGGTACGTGATGCGCAGAAAGAGCACTGAGGTGGACCTTGACCGAGTTGGACTTAAGTCCAAGATTGGAGAGAGAAAGCAAGTACTGCAAGACCAGTGATGCTGAACAGGAGAAGGGGTCTTGAGATTGCTGATTACACCAGACGGAGAACCGACGCCACTTAAGAGCGTAGGATTTCCGGGTGGAAGGACTTCTGGAGGCCAAGACGACCTCTTCGACATCTGGAGGTAGCTGGAGAGGAGCAAGAACTACCCTTTCAGCAGCCAGGCCATCAGATGAAGGGACCGGAGGTTGGGGTGCAGTAGCGTCCCCTGATCCTGCGAGAGGAGGTCGGGCTGAAACCCCAGAGGAAGAGGGGTGTCCACCGCCAGCTGCATCAGAAGCAGGAACCAAGGTTGTCTCGGCCACCGGGGAGCCACTAGGATCATCGATGCTTTGTCTCTGAGAACTTTGAAGAGCGTCCGAGACACCAGTGGCATGGTTGGAAAGGCATACAAGAGGCCTGCGGACCACGGAATCAGAAAAGCATCCACCGCTACCCTGAGAGGATGCGGCTGTCGAGAGCAGAACCTGGGAAGTTGCCGGTTCAGAGGACTGGCAAAGAGGTCCATGGTGGGGAGGCCCCACCGGAGAAAGATCCGATGAACCACAAGCGGATCCAATCTCCACTCGTGCGGTTGGAGGATTCTGCTCAATTTGTCTGCCAGGTAGTTTTCCTGACCTGGGAGATAGACAGCTCTGAGGATGATGTTGTGACGGACGGCCCAAGAGCAGAGATCCCGTGCTTCCTGACAGAGAAGGAAGGAGCCGGTCCCGCCTTGTTTGTTCACGTAGAACATCGCCACCTGATTGTCTGTCTGGACTAGCACCGACTGGTGAGAAATCAGGTGAGAGAAGGCTTTGAGCGCTAGGCGGATGGCTCTGAGCTCTAGGAAGTTTATCTGCTGAGCGGACTCCCAAGGAGTCCAGAGACCTTGAGTACAAGTCCCTTGACAATGTGCTCCCCAACCCTGGAAAGAAGCATCGGTCGTCAGGACGTGAGAATGCGGAGGGGGTTGAAAAGACACCCCTAGCACTAGGTTGGGCAGATGAAGCCACCATCGTAGAGATGAGACCAGCTGGTCGGAGATCTGCACAGAGTCCGCTAGGCTCCCCGTGGCCTGAAGCCATTGAGTGCGAAGGCACCACTGAGCAGGATGCATATTCAGGCGGGTATTGGGGGTTACATGGACCATGGAAGCCATATGGCTGAGCAGTCTCAGAAATTGCCTGGCGGGGACCAGGGAATTGCTGTGAAAGTGGCTGGCGAGATCCATGAGCCGCTTGGCCCTGTCCAGAGGGAGGAAGGCCCTCGCCTGAAGAGTGTCCAACCTGGCGCCTATGAACTCGAGATTTTGAGAGGGGAGCAAAGTGGACTTTGCGAAGTTTATGACAAAACCCAAGTGCTGAAGCAGAGCTACAGTGCGATGAGTGGCTTGAGTGGCTTCTTGGGCAGACCGGGCTCTGATGAGCCAGTCGTCCAGGTAGGGAAACACAAAAAGGCCCTGAAGCCTTAGATAGGCCGCCACCACTGCCAGGCATTTGGTGAACACTCTGGTGGCGGAGGAAAGGCCAAAGGGCAGTACTCTGTACTGGTAATGATTTCCACCCACAACAAACCTGAGATATTGTCTGTGGTCTGGATGAATAAGGATATGAGTATACGCATCCTTTAGATCCAAGGAGCATAGCCAGTCTCCCTGCTGGAGGTAGGGCAGCAGGATTCCAAGGGTAAGCATCTTGAACTTTTCCTTTGCAAGGAACTTGTTGAGGTTTCGCAAGTCTAGGATGGGTCTGAGGCCTCCTGTCCTTTTTGGAATCAGGAAGTACCTGGAGCAAAAACCCTTGACCCTTCAGGTGGTGGGGCACCGGTTCCACGGCTTGTTCCTGAATGAGACTTGCCAACTCCTGAAGGAGTAAGTCCCTGTGCAAAGGGAGTCTGGGAGGCTCCCCTGGAAAGTAGGAGGGAGGTACCTGGTGAAAGTGAAGAAGATAGCCTTTTTGAACTATGCGAAGTACCCAGGTATCTGTGGTGATGTTGGACCACCTGTGTGCAAAGTGGACCAGCCGACCTGCTGTGCTGAGAGGAATCAGCTGAGGGGGAGAGGCTATGCTGAGAAAGTCAAAAACCCCCACCCTGCTGAGCAGGGGCTGGTGGTGCAGGCTTGGGGGCTTGCTGCCTACGGGATCCATTACCCCGTCCCTTGGCCTGCTTTCCCTGTGGGGGAGCTGGGGAGGCCTGATACTGAGGGTAGTATTTATAGGCAGCACCTTTCCTTGGGTAAAAGGGCTTTTTCCCCCCGAGGCCTTCTTCTTTTGAGAAGGGGCAGAGGTTTTCCTTGAGAGACGAGTTCTGGTGAGAGTCTCCGTCTCGATTTGTGCAGCCTTCTCATCCATGGGCTTGCCAAAGAGGTTGTCACCTCGGCAGGGGACATCGACCAACTTGTCCTGCACCCAGGGCTCGAGGTCGGACGTCTGGAGCCAAGCCTGGCGGCGTCCACCGATGCCGGCCGCGGCTACTCGAGACGAAGCCTCAAAACCATCATAGGCTGCTCGAGAAATAAATTTGGAGCACTCTCGAATACCAGTAGACAAGGATTGGAACCTCTGCAAAGGTTCATCGGAGAGACCAGCAGAGAACCCGGCTATTTCCTTAGCCAGGTCTCGGAGATACATGCCCATGTAGAGCTGGTATGTCTGGACTCGACATGCAAGCATAGAGCCCTGGAAACACTTCCTACCGAGGGCATCCAGGCTTCGGGCTTCCCTACCAGGGGGCACCGAGGAGTGCATTTTTTGACTCTTCAGTCTATGCATGGCCGATTCCACCACCATGGAATGGTGCGGTAGTTGTGCCTTTTGGAACCCGGGGCTCTTGCGGACTCAATAAATGGAATCGACCCGCTTGCTCAATACAGGCGACGACGCCGGGCTCTCCCACATGCGGAAGAGAAGCCGTTCCAGCATGGGAGGAACCGGTAGAATAAAGGCCTCCTTCGGGGGAGAGTCATATTGGAGGGCATCGAGTTCTTCGACTCGAGGCTCCTCCTCGGGATCCGCAGGGAAGGCCAAGGCTTTGGCCATATCCCTCACGAAGTCCGAGAACCGGGTATCCTCCAGGGGGGACCGTCTCTGAGGTTCGGACTTGGGGGAGTCCGATGGGACACACCGAGTCCGAAAGGAACCAGGTGACTCTTCGTCCTCAGATTCCCAGGCCGACTCCTCGGAGGAGTCGTCGACCGGCTCCGGTCGGGCGGGCACTGAAGCCATCCGCCCCGACGCCGAGGGAGTCGGCATCGACGACCTCGGTCCCGAACGGGAGGCCGAAGGAGACCTCGACCGAGGATCGACTCGAGCCCTCATGGACTCGAGGATCGGCTCGGTCTCCGGGGTCAACTTGGAGGTCGACGTCCCGGCGGTCAGGGCAGAAGCACCAGCGAGGCCAGCGATCAATGCCCGCTGCTGGTCCATGAAGGCAGCCAAACTGACCTCCAAGGCCGTCAACCTGAGTCCGAGCTCAGGAGACCCAGCAGCCCCCGACTCGGGCCCCGACGGCGTCGGGCCCGACGTCGGGTCCTTCGGAGGTGAGTCCACGAGGACAACAGTACTCACGTGAGCGGGCAAGTCCTCCTCGAGTCGAGGATGTTTCGACGGCCTCTCCAACTCCAAGGACACGGGACGGGAATCGGGGCTATGCGACCTGGCCCTCGAGGGACCAGGAGCGTTTACCGATCCCGCCCTCGCGGGTTTCTTCTTCCGATGATGTTCCCGGGTAGGAGACCCCCTTTCAGAGGAACTTCGACGATGCTCAGGACCAGAGTCCCGAGACGTCGAAGCCTCTGACGAGGTCCGAGCCCGGCCGGAGTCAGAGAAGATACGCTCCCGCTGGTGCTGCCGACTCCTCAATGCTTTTGAGGACATCTTGCCGCATGGCCCGCAGATCATGGAGTTATGATCCGGGCCTAGGCAGCGGAGGCAGAAGTCGTGAGTGTCTGTAAGAGACATAAGTTTCTTACAGAGGTCACACTTTTTGAAGCCACTGGCCGCCATCGGGGGAAAAAGGGCCCCTGCGAGGTCGAATGACCGGACAGCCAGGGAAAAACAAAAAACCGAAAAATAACGGACGGACTCGTAACCGGCGTCGCGAGTCCGGGCGGGAAAAGAACCGGCGTCGAACCGAAGAAAAATAAAGAAAATAGAGAAAAATCATCTTTTCTGCGGGGGATTCACAGGCAACGTCTGTAGGGCTCCGTGGAAAAAAGAAGACTGAGCAAGATGGCACCCTTGGGCGGGAAGAGGACCGCGCATGCGTGCTGCAATTCCCAAAGGCTTTCTTTGAAAGCTGGGGAAAATTGCTCCGCAAGGGCTCCGTCGGCGCCGACGTCACCCATATGTGAGGACTGACTTCCTGCTTGGTCCTGGAGAAATCCAGAGTAACACCAAGATAGTGGAGGGAAGAGACAAGGGGGATGGGGAAGTGTGAGATCAGAGGGGCCAGTGAGGAGCAGTGGGCATTAAAAGAAAACCAGATGGTGGCAGATTTGGATGGGTTGAGATGGAGAAAATTTGTGGATAACCAGGAGGAGAAGCGAAGTAGGCAGGAGTTCATGGGGGCTAGATCCGGGGCCAGGGGACTGGTATGGTGGAGAAGAATGATATCATCAATGTAGAAATATGCTGATATACCTGACTGCTAGATAATGAGTGCGAGGGGAGCCCTGAGGAATGCTGCAGGGGAGAAGTGTGACTGGCTTGAACGGAGAAAAAGCATGCAGAGAGAAAGGATCGGAACCAGAGAAGAACTGTCATAAAGCCTGAAATCATGAAGATGGAGAGAGAAGGGTGGGGTGATCAACTAGGTCGAAAGCTGAAGAGAGGTCCAGGGAGACAGCAAGCATGATATCACCATGGTCGTGAGAAACATGGAGCCCATTAAGAAGGGAAAGAATGGTTTGTGCTGTGACCTGAATCCAGACTGGCGGGGGTGAAGAGCAAGAGTGGAGTCAAGGTGAGCAGACAAATGGGTAAAGATCAATTTTTCCAGGATCTTTGAAAGAAAAGGGAGGTTGGAGATGGGATACCAGTGACAAGAGATAGTGGGGTCCAGGGTAGGCTTCTTAAGGATGTGGAAGCACATCCTGGTCCACCCTAAGGAGGGGAAGATGCCAGAGGATAGGTTAGAATTGAACAAACAAAGGATGTAGGAGAGGCGAGCAAGAGAGGGTTTTGTGAGCCAATGGGAGGGGAGTGGATTGAGGAGACATGTGGTCTTATGAGAGGAGGTAAGGGTTTTAGACAGCTCTGCTGAAAGGAAGGAGGACCAAACGTGAGAAAGAGAAGGAGTGAAGGAAAGAGGAGAGGATAGGGAGAGAGCAGGGGACGGGGATAATGGGAGAGGACAGGCAGGAAAAGAAGAGCGTAATGTGGAGATTTTCATGGACAAAGAAGTAGTGAGAAGATCAGCAGCTGGAAAGAGGTGCAGGGGCTGCAGACGCGGAACTGTGGGGGATGGAGAGTGAATGGAGAATCTGATAGAGTTGCCGTGTGGCATTAGTGGATGAGGAAATCAGATTGGAATAGTAAAGACTTCTTATCATCATAAATCATGGTTCTGTATCGGTGATGACACTAACAAAAATGAGATAAAGAGTCAGGTGAAAGAGGTGTTTACACTGACGACGTTCAGCAAGTTGGAGATAGGTACGGTAAAGGGTGGGACTGTACCAGGGGTGGTGATTAGATGGACGCAAGGTGGGCAAAGTGGTGTCAATTGGTCCAGGGAAGAGGTTAAAGAGGTGTGCCAGGACTAGGTCTGGACATCAACTGCAAGGGAGGCAAAATCAGGAGGGATCAGGGACGACCTTCAGCACACAGGCATCCATCGTGATCTGGGCCTAGGCAAAGCAAAACTGCCGCAGGTGTCTGCCCACAGGCTGTGACCTCACCAAGGCCCCCAAACCTTCATTGGGAGGATTTGGGGGTTCCAGGAGTCCCAGAAGCACCCCCTCAGCCTTTAGGGTGGCTAATTCGAAAGAAGAATCCCTCTAGAGAGATCTTGACTGTTAAGGATAAAAACAACTGTGCTTATCCTCTGGCAGTCTAGACACCTTGGAATCCCCCCAAACCTTTGACCAACATCTCTAGGTCCTCTCCAAACAGCAACTTCCCTGCAAAGGGAATCCTGCTAAGGAGAGTCTTAGAAGCAACATCCACTGACCAATTTTGCAACCACAAGAGAAGCCAGGTTGCCACTACGGTGGCTATGCCTTTAATTAACGCCCAGTGCAAATCATAAAGGAGGTCTGTCAGGTAGGACGAACCAGACTCCAATCTGGCTGTCTCTGCCCGGACCAACGAATCTGCAAGAGGCTCCTTCGGAATCCTCTGTGCCCAATGAATACAGGCTCTGGCCACATAAGCCCACAAATGGTGCCCTGCAGGGCCAAAGCTGCCATCTCAAAGACTTGCTTGAACAGAGCTTCCATCCTACAATGCTTCAGATCCTTTAAAGCTGTGCCACCTTCCACTGGAATGGTTGTCTTCTTAGTGACTACAGTCACCGATGCATCCACATTTGGAAGACACAAATTTTCCAGCTCCTCAGGAGGAATCGGATAAAGCTTCGTTATACTGCAATCCATGTGCAAGCCAGAATCCAGGGAGCTCCACCCCTCTGCAATCATGTCCTTCAGCCCCCTATGGAAAGGAAAGGACCGTGGCCATTTACAGATGCCCTCCAGGAGCAGGTCCTCCCCACCTCAGAGGACTCCAGCCGAGGCTCTTCTGCAATGCGGCTAGAGATTGCGAGATGAAGATGGACAGTTTATCCCTATGAAAGATCCAAACTGCCATCGGATTTTCTCCTACTGGGAGCTCCCCCTCCTCCACCTCATCTTGAGGCTCTTCAAGGAGATCTGCCAAGTCCTCCAAAGGCCTCAGGGAATCCAGAGACCCCACTGAAGACATCTCATCCTAGTCATCCATGTGCTCCTTAAGCTGGTGCTTGGTTGCCAAAGCAGATCTCTATCCCTTAAACATGGGAAGCCTGCTGCAAGTTGGGGACTCCTCATTCAGGCCCTGCTTCATGCAGAAGATCTGGTGGAGCAGTACAACAAATTTTGGAGTAAAGGTGGCATTTCCACCCCCTAAACTCCCTCCAGATCAATCCTCTGTGGCTACAGAAATCAGGAAAAAAATGGGCTGCAGCACCAGAGGCTCAGTTCTCACCCTGAGACGTGTTTGCAGTCAGCAAAATGGTGATGGTTATCGCCAAAACCAGGGGGCCTCCTAAGTCTCCCTTAACACGAATGTGCTCAAATCGACCAGTAGCACCTACCTCCTGCACCCCCTGAGTCGCTCTCCATGCAATCAGAGGCAGCCATGGTTTCTTTTGAACAGTCGCAGCACAGCCCGATATCGAAGAGATGTGCCTGACGGCTGCCATAGGCCCCACACTAGCTATGCTCTATATTGGCCATGTGCTACTGCTCATAAAAACACCTTGAAGCGCTCTCCCCCATGCAAGCAATTGCCCACACCAGCACCAGACCCTGGACATACCCGGCAGCTGCTCCAGAGGCCCCGCTGAGCTGTCTCTGTCACTCCTCTTGCGATCTGGCCTTTGTGTTTTGTTTTGTTTTTTTAAACATTTAAAGGCATAGATGCCCTCCACCTCTGGCCGCCTCCCAAAGTTTGGGGAGTATATAGCCAAACAAGGAGCTACTATGGGAAAATGGGGAAGAACCCGGCTCCACCGGTCTCTGCACCCTGGACCCACAAAATATTTCAGCCTACTAGCACCAAAGCTTCATACTGCATAGGCTATGCTCATCTTAGGAGCATGTCTTGTTTTGTGTTCTCAGTCTCCACCTGCTGGTAGATGAGCATAACAGACTCGTCTATAATGGGCTGGAGGGACAACTAGGAATGTTCTGCTTTTACTGTATACTGGAATTCTGTTTTGTACACAGTCATGCCGTATAACTCAAATGGCAGCATATCAATTTTTAAATAAATTTAAAAAAAAAAAGCACCTCAGCAATTTCTCCTCAGGCTTCCTCCCAGAGGTTGGGGAGGACAGCAGAGAGAATGCAGCCAAAAACTGAACATGGGGTAGCTTCTCCCCTTTGGGCCTCCTTCCAAAAGGAAGAGAGGACAGGGGATATTGCGGCCTAAAAATCTGTCATTGAGGTAGCTTGCCATTAGCCTCCCACTGGACCCCCTCCAAAAAGCGCGGAAGGCTAACCAAGGATACTGGCAGCTATCACATCCCCCTAGTGAAAAACGGCGAGGGAGGGGAGACCTGACACCATAGAGTTTGCAAATACCTATGATGATGGAATTTGGGTCATATGGCTATCATCATAGGTATTTGGGCAAGCCACATCAACTATATCCTTCACCAAAGCTATTAATATTAACAGCAACCACAACTTATTAAAAAAACTTTATACATTACTGAAACCAATATACAAGGAAAAAGAGATCAGAGATTGTATGAGGATCACACTCTCCCAGTCTCTCTCCCGGTCCCACTCTTAAGTCCACACGAAGGGCCCTTTGGTGTGGCCTGCCTACGAGCAAGATGATCTCCTCAAACACAAATGCAAAGTCCTTTCTTCTTCCTGGAGTGAGTGCGCTCCACTTTATACACACTGTAAGGTTCCTAGGGGTTGGTCACTGAATCATATTGCTTTATTGACTGACACAATGCTGTCTAAGTCAGGAACAGCATCAATACATTCAGTGCAACGTCAGTTCTCTAAAAAGTTGTGGGGAAGTCTTGGTTTGTAGCACTTTTTAAGATTTGAACACCACAAAATTTGTAGGTGCTTGAAAGTTAATAGCTGCTGCTGACTCTGTATGGAATTAAGATTTGCACTTATCTTGCAAAAGCCTGCATATAACAAGCTTGAGCAGAGACACTGGAAGCAATATCATCATCTAGAGAAGACAGACCTTATCCTTTTTTCTACCCCTTTCCACTTATCCAGGCACCAAAGCTCAACCTTATTTCTGACAGTTCACCTTTACACAATGAATAAAGTAAAATGGTTTCTGTGATACTCTCCTTAGATATCAGAAAATATTCACACAGATGTCAAGAGATACCCTTACACCAGATGTTCTCTGGGAGTCCTCAGGACACACCAAGCCAGTCAGGTTTTCAGGATAATCTCAATGAATATGCATGATAGAGATTTGCACACAATAGAGGCAGTGTACGCAAATCTCTCTCATGCATATTCATTGTTTATCCTGAAAAACCTGACTGGCTGTATGTGTCCTGAGGACTGGATTGAGAACCCCTATATTATTCAGTGTAATTTGTGATGGGATTTGGTTTGTTAAACTCCCTTTATCATATTGTGACCACGTGACACCTCTGCTGATACAATTACATTGGCTACCTATCCAGGCTAGAATTGTCTTCAAGACACTGGTAATCACTTTTAAAGCTATTAACAAGCTCTCCCCTGAATCAATAATGGCCCTCATCCATATCACATCTCCTAATAGAGCAAGGAGATCCACAGCTACAAACACCTTAAAAGTCCCGAAAGCATTAACAGCGTGCACAACATCTACAGCCAATAGGGCGTTTAGTATCAGTGCACCAAGATGCTGGAACACATTACCTCCAGATATCCGGGCTATTAAGAGCATCACACAGTTTAGGAAAGCCCTTAAATACCATCTTTTCAATAAGTATCTCATAGAACCCATCCTCACCCACTGAGACAGAGATGCAACCCGCTAAGCAATTATATGGTTCCCCAACAACATGCCAAGAAAGATTCCCTAACCCTTAGTGGTGCATTAGTTTCTATGGTATTCAGGATCATACGACTTTATGTAACAATATTTGTAAATAGTTTGCCACTGTTATACAAATTTATGTAGCAAATGCTGTAAATAGTTTACCCCTGTTATCCAATTTACTTGCCCTGTTATCTGTAAACTCTTACATGTTAATTGTACTGAGCATTTTTTGTTCCATGTGAACCGCGCTGATGCTGAATAGTGCGGTATATAAGAGACTGTAAATAAAATATTACTGCAAAATGGGTTAAGCTCACCTCTAACTTTAATTTAATTTATTTAGTGTTTAGATCATGCCTTTCCAGTTCAAGGTGAGCTACACTCAAGTACTGGAGGTATTTCCCTGTCCCTAGGGGGTTTACAATTTAAGTTTGTACCTGAGGCAATGCATGGTTAAGTGACTTGCCCAAGGCCACAAGGAGTGTCAGAGGGATTTGAACCCTGGTCTCTTTGGTTAGTGGTTCAAAAACTACGGGTCACATCATCAATAGATAGGGGTCACATGAATAAGGCTGCTCACCCTTCCTCAATCTGCACTGTGACCTATGCCCTGAAGCAGCAGTCAGCATGGGGTCTGAGAGTCAGTGGTCATTGTACCCTGCTCCTGTCTTGATTTCTTGTCAGACAGAAAACCCATATTACTTTCAGAGCACAGTGACATGCAGGGTTCTGTGTCAGCTCCAGCTTTTGAGAGGGGAGGAGGAGGAGGAGGAAGAAATGGATGAGAGAAGGGAAAGTAGTTGAGGTCTGCCTTTTTTTTTTTAATCATCTGAGGACACATGAATTTTTAAGTGTTAAAATGGGGCATACTGGATAAAGGTTTAGGCAGTACTGCTTTAAACCAGTGGCTCTTCAACTCAGTCCTTGGCAGGGGCGGCCCAAGGGGGGGTGCGGGGCCATGTGCAGAGACTCATTGTGGGGCCTCATTTGCATAAATATTTGCATAATGTTAACGGGCACTAGCTTTTAGTAAACATGCCTCTTAATGAGTGTATGGATAAAGAAAGACTACCAGATTTCTACATTACTATAATCCAGTGCCAACCGCCAGGCACATTAGGAACTACTACAAACACTGCCCATTTAGAACCCATAGCAAACCCACCGTATCGTAACAGCACTACTAGGACTCACAAAGCACCAAACCCTACCTATCAAAAGGAAACACTGCAAATATTAAACCAGTACATCTCAGAGAACAATACATCTCCTACTGGGGAAAGAGAACAAGTGGCAATGTCAAATACAAAACTACATAAACAGAATACCTCAGCTCGGTTACACATGCAGGACAGACCGTCAAAGAACAAGGGATCACAATTTAGAAATAGAAAGACGATAATTAAACCGGGAACCACAAAAGCCAAACTTGGAATGTACAACACTATTGCAGAAATAAAACTAGAAATTAATTTCCTCTTGTACTAAACAAAATACAGACATTAACAATGCACATTTCCCAGAGTTGACATATTCCAGTTAATAATTTCAAAATAAAGTATTTTTCTACCTTTTTTTGTTTGTGCATTTTATTTTTCAGTTGCAATTGCTCCAGTACTTTCTTCTGGTTTCTTCGTGTCTTCTGCTAACTCTCCATTGTCTGCTGTCCATTTGTCCTTTCTTCTCTCTTCTAGTTTTTTTCCCATTCTCTCCCTACATCTGCTTTAACATACTGATTTTTCTCCTTTTGCTCTTTCTTCCATTTCTTTCTTTATTCCTTTTTCATCCACTCAAATTTTACCCCTTCATCCTCAATCCCCACTTAGTCTCCCAATACCTGGCCAATTGTAGATTTTTTCTTCCCTCCCACACAAAATATTTTTCCCCCTCTCCATCCTCACTCCCCCAGCCCATCCCATTCTAGTCCTCCCCCAACATCAGCTCCCTTCTAGTTCCAGCCCCACCCAGCATCCACTCCCTTCTAGTCCCATTCTCCCATCCCCCTGCATCAGCCCATTTCCAGCCCTAGCCCCATCAGCCTTTTCCAGTCCTATCTTTGCCCCCCCCATCAGCCCATTTCAAGTTCAAGCCCCCCCATCAGCCCATTTCCAGTCCTAGCTCTCCCCCCCCATACTCAGCCCATTTCCAGTCCAAGCCCCCGTCAGTCCATTTTCAATCCAAGCCCCCCATCAGCCTATATCCAGTCCTAGTTTCCCCATCCATTTCCAGTCCTATCCTAGCTTCTCCTTCAGCCCATTTCCAGTCCTAGCTCCCCCATCCATTTCCAGTCCTATCCTAGCCCCTCCATAAGCCCATTTCCAGTCCAAGCCCCCCTCCCCATCTACATGTCCTAGCTCCCACCACCACTCAGCCCATTTCCAGTCCTAACTCCCCCCCCACTCAGCCCATTTCCAGTCCAAGCCCCCCTCCCCATCAGCTATTTCCAATCTTAGCCACCCCCCACCCGAAGAACCCTGCAGCTGTCTAAATGGCTTTAGAAGGAGCCGAGAGGCCCCAAGCTCACCTCTGACAGCCACCAAAGTGAACAGCGCCTTTTTTCTTCACTTTGGCAGCTGTACTGTAGTTCAGGATGCTGGCGCGCTGAGGTCAAAGGGGACTTCCTGCTTCCCGGCACTCAGTGCACCAGCGTTCTAAACTACAGTACAGTTGCCAAAGTAAAGAAAAGAGACGGTCTTCACTTTGGCAGCTGTCAGAGGTGAGCAGAGGCCTCTCCGGCTCCCTCTAAAGCCTCTCTGCCTGTCGGTGCTCAATGTAGAATAATGTTGGCATGGGGCCCCCTGAAGCGTGGGGCCCTGTGCAAACATTCTCGCCCCGGTCCTCGGGGCACACCAAGCCAATTGGGTTTTCAGGATAGCCACAATAAATATGCATGACAGAGATTTGCATACACTGGAGGCAGTGCATGAAAATCTCTATCCTTTGAAGAGAAGGCACAAAATATGAGTCCTGTATTCAGCCTCTCAAAGGGAAATTTTTGGCCAAAAAAAAAGTTGTGTATACAACTGTCTCTATAAAGTCCATTTTTGTCTTATAGTGTTTAACAATTCTTCTGTGTAAATACTGCCACGATAATGTCTTCTTATTGCAAACTTTATTATTTATCACACTTCCACATTTAAAAGCACACCGCAATGGTGGAAGAGTTTGTTTTTAAATGTGGAAGTATGATACTCCTTATATCTTCTATAATATGAAATGATATGCAAGTAAGGAATAAATGAAGTTTGCAATAAGACATTATTGTGGCAGTATTTACACTGAAGAATTGTTATACGCTGTAAGACAAAAATGGACTTTATAGAGCGAGTTGTACACAGAACATTTTTTGGCCAAAAACTTCCCTTTGGGAGATTGAATAGAGGACCCATATTTTGTCTCTTCTCTTCAGTGGAATTTTGGGACTCCTTATTGGTGTAGCAGTGTATTTCCCTTGCAAATCTCTATCCTGCATATTCATGGTGGCTATCCTGAAAACGAGAGGACTGGGTTAAGACTTCTTGCTTTAAACAATGAAATCAAAAAAGAGCAAGAGAAAAGCACTGGCCACAGTGAATTCTCTAACCAAGAGAAAGTTTACCTCTGCATTGGGTGTACAGGAACGCCTGATAAACCTGGCATCATTGCCAAAGGTGCGTGCATCCACACACATCTCTAAGCCATTGAACTTGGAGTAGAAGAGCACAAAGGGGTATGGCCTGGGAAGAAACAAAAAAAAAAAATCTTTTAATCTTGTTTCTACATATAAATGTCCCAACCAAGTGTGCACTGGCTTTGTCACATTTGTAAGCCGAGCCCACAGCAAGAAATAAGTGAGACAGGAATAGCACTGCTCTGGACAGCTGGACGCCAAGATGAAAAAAAAAATTTAGATTTCATTTATAAGATAATGGAAATGATATGGATTCAATCTTTTGCAGATAAGGGATATAACCCATGTCTTTCCCTGCTATCTAAAGTTACAATAGTTCAAAATAAAATGTTTGATACATTTTGATATTGCTATGTTGTACTCCTATAATATGAACTTTTTCAAAACATATTACCAGGAATTACAAAGCCCACACTAATTATGTCAAAGCATAACCAGAACAGATGTTGATAGTCAGCTCTGCCAACTTTCTGGGATTTAAGGTAGGTAACCCTATAACCTGAATCATGAAAGCCAAACACATTAGCAACAACAGAGTGCCCATTCCCTCTGCACTCAGCTTTCTTCATTTCATCCATGCTTACAAGATCTGGACCATATTTAATGTCGCCACCCCAGACTGATATACTTGGAATTCTTCTATAACAACTTACTTTGACTTGAACAGAGCTCTCCAGCTGCCATGCCCAGCATGGGCAGTCAGTGCCATCTGAGATGCAAGCAGTGGGACCACTGCAGCACCACCTAGGCATGTGGACTCAGCCTTTGCTTATTCAAGTTCTGAGGCTGCAGACTTGTAAAACAAAATGAAATGTAGCACAGGTCATCTGAGCAGTATATCTATCTGCCTGAGCCATGAAAACTAAAAGTCCGGGATGTGATGCAATGAGGTGTAAATGTAGAGATGAATGGGAGAAAGCGTAGTTGCTTACCTTTAACAGGGTTTCTTCATAGACAGCAGGGGTATGCAGCCACACTCCATAGGTATCGTCTCCCGATGGTGTCTGTGTGCCAGGCTCTCCCCCAGCTCAAAGAAGTCCTTTGGACTTCTGAGCATGTGTGCTTCTTCCTGCCCGAGGTTCCTGCCTCTTCAGTTTTGTCCAGAGCTGCGAAGCTCCCATGTAAAGTGCAGATGGCCAGTGAAAGGTGTGCATGTCAACTGCATATTGGGGGTCTGAAGACTGAGTTCTTCATGCTGCTGTGCTTTTTTTTCTTTTCTTTTTTTTTTTTAAGGGAGGTGGGCCGGTGAGAGTGGCTGCATACCCCTGCTGTCTATGGAGAACCCCTGTTACAGGTAAGCAACTACGCTTTCTCTGCAAACAAGCAGGGGGATACAGGCATACTCCATAGGTAAATCCAGAGCTGAGGGCCACTTGGGAAAACTTGCAAGGATGGGGGCTCGGGTTGGTGCTTGTGAAGGGCGGTAGGTGAGAAGTCCGTTCAGGAAGCAAAGAGGTTTCAGAGGACTGCCTGGCCGAAGGTTAGGTCTCTTGCTGAAGAGCAATCTAAGCTTTAGTGTTTCCCCCAAGACAGCTGTAGCTGACCTGGGGCCGGCAAGTTCACTTGGACATAACAGAAGGAGATACAGTCTGCAACCCAGGTAGAGATTGTCGTCTTTGAAGCCGGCTGTACAGGGTTGTTTGGATTGAAGGTGACAGAGCTGTGAGGAAGATCATAAATCCTTAGTTGCATGTTAGCAGTACAAAAGTGCTCATTTGCAATCTAATGTGGTTTGTTCTGGTGAGTCTGCCATGGAACCAGGCAAAAAAGCTGAAGTACGATAGACTGATTCAAATGGAATTCAGACAACTTTGGGAAAGAACTGAAGATGTGTTCTTAAAAGGACTTTATTGTGCAGAAACTATGTGTATGGAGAATAGTGAATGAGTGCCTGAAGCTTACTAATTCTCTGAGCAGAAGTAATTGTTATGAAAAAGACAGTCTTCCATGTAAGGTATTTCAGAAAGGCCGATCTCAGAGGTTCAAAAGGAGGCTTCGTGAGTTCTGTCAAGACTACATTCAGGTCCCATGAAGGAACAGGCGGTTTAATTGGAGGTCTGTTGTTCATAAGACTTTTCATGAACCATGAGGTGAGTGGATGAACTGAAATGGGTTTACCATCCACGAGAGAAGATGGATAGCTGCTATGGCTGAGAGGTGATAATGAGCTGACATTGTAAACCTGACTGAGAAAGATGCAGCAGGCAGGCCAGAACCTTTAAGGGACAGTGGACGGGATCCTGTTGATGTTCCTAGGCCCATTGCATGAAGCAGGACCATTTCTGGTGGTAGGAAAGATGAGTAGCCAGATTCCTGGAGGCAGTGATAATGTCCAGCATGTACTGTCCAGCATCTATTGTCGATTGACCTGAACTTTCCAGGCTGCCAGCGAGAGACTGCGGAGACTAGTGTGTAGCAGGGCCCCCTGGCCCTGGGTGAGAAGAAATGGGTGCATGTCTAGGGGTTTAGGTCCATGTACTGTCAGGGCAAGGAGGTGGGTATACCAAGCTTACCAGGGCCACTGAGGTGCAATGAGGACCACCGTCTCTTGGTCTTGGCATATCTCGAGGAGAACGTGACTGATGAGCAGAAAGGGAGGGAAGGTACAGCAAAGATGGTGGACTCCAAGAAATGGCAAAGGCGTTGTGTGCCCATCTTAGTGGTGTTGGTCAGATGGAACAGAAGACCCTGCATTTGGCACAGTTGGCAGTAGCAAAGAGATTCATCTCTAGAGTGTCCCACTGTGCAAAGAATGCATGACTACTATGATGTTGAGGGACCATTCGTGAGGATCTAGACATTGACTTGGTGAGTATGCTAGCTGGTTTTGATTCCCTGGTAGGCAGGTCGCTCACTCTGTGAAGTTTCAGTTGAGAGAGCAAAGATCCAGGTGTGTGGCTTCACAGCAGAGTCGGTGGGAGCCTGTTCCCCCTTGTTTGTTGATGTAGAACATGGATACCTGATTGTCGGTTTGTATCAAGAGTATTCTGTATCTGACCGCGAAAAACATGCAGGCATAGAAAACTGCCCGGAGTTCCAAAACATTGATATATAGAGTGCACTCTCATTGTGACCAGAGGCCTTATGTGGAAAGGTGAAGGAGATGCATCCTCCATCCATAAATGGACACGTGTTGTAAAGATAAGTTGATGTTGTGGCAGTTGGAACGGAGAACCCACTGCTAGGTGAGATGTGTCGGTCCACCAGCGTAGACTGTTATGATCAGAGTTTGTTCCTGTGGACAAGGGAATTTTCACTCACAGGGACTGCGTGTGCCAATTCCAAGTGTGTCCTGAGGTGCCACTGAAGGGGCTGCTTGCAGAGTTGTGTGAGGGGAATCACATGGATGCTGCCATGTGTTCTAGCAATTGAAGCAAGATGCAGGCAGTTGTGGATTGGAGGCAAAGTATCCTGCTGCTGAGGTGTTGTAGGAGTTGGAGCCCATCCTTGGGAAGGCAGGCTTTCCCCCATCAGGGTGTACCTCTATGAAACAGACTATGTTGAGGTTCTAATTCTGAAATTTGTCTGTTTATGACAAAACCAGAAGCTTGAAGAACGGATATAGTCACTTGAAGTGTGCAGTGTGCTGCCGCTTCGGAGGGGGTTCAATATGAGCCAATCGTTGAGGTAAGGACAGACGCAGTGACTCTGTCATCTCGGATGGCTGGTGACTACTGCCAGACATTTTGTGAATATGCAGGGCGCAGTGGAAAGACCAAAGGGAAGGACTTTGTGCTGGTAATACTGATCCCTGAATTTGAAACTTAAGTATTGCCAGTGCAACAGGTGAATAGGTATGTGAGTGTAGGCGTCTTTCAGGTCCAGATAGGCCAGCCAATTGTATTAACTCAGCAATGGAAGTATGGTACTGAGGGAGCTCATTTTGAATTTTTCCCGTTTGATATAGCAGTTGAGATCTTGGAGGTCTAGAATGGGATGTAACCCTCCGGTCTTTTTTGGAATCAGGAAGAAACGCGAGTAGAAACCTTGGTTGTGTTGGTCTTGAACTATCTCGATAGCTTGATTGTAGAGGAGTTTGGTAACTTCCTGTTCCAGAATGTGAAGGTGCTGAGCCAAAGGCATGGCCATGCTGGGGCAGCGACGAGGAGGTGAAAGCATCATGAAGTTGATTTTACACCCCTCCTGCACAATGTTGAGCACCCAGCGATTCGAGATTATGGATTGCCAGGCCTTTCTGAAGTGCTAAATTCTGTCCATTACTGGTAAGTAGTCAAAAACTGGGATTAGTCTTGGGGGTAGGGGATGGGTTGGAAGGTTGTTTCCTTTCCCGTTGCCTGGAGCGTTGAAGGTATGTTTGGGCGGCCAGATGTCACAATGGTTGCCTGGGATACAGTTGATATCTCCGAAGGTAAAACTGTTGGAAAATATTGGTAATGGTAGGCCCTCTGGTACCAAGGCAAATGACAGTCTGGGTTGTGTTGTTGGTTCTGCAGGCTGGGCAGCCAACTGACAGTGGAAGAATGGTCCTTCACCTCTGAGACAGCTTCTTACACTTTGGATCCAAAAAGACTATCACCCTGACGAGCCAGTCGTAAAGGTCTTCCCGAAGTCCAAACACTTAGCGAGGCTGTGCATCTGGCAAAAATAGCCATGGCGGCATAGAGCAAAAGGCATCATAGGTAGTTCATATGAATATGATATAGGGATTCATGCAACTTGGTGAGAGGTTGGGCCCATTCCTCTTCTGTCAAGGTCTGGGTGTCATCAAGCTGTAAGAGGAGATCAAGGTGGTAGTGCTAGATCTGAAGCTGATGCGCTAATCCCTCATGGCAAGAAGGCTACTCTGATAAGATTTGTGGCCAATGGCATCTAGAGTTGTTTGTTCTTTACCAGGAGGTGTCTGGAAGGCAGATCTAGAGATTTTTGACTTCTTCCTTCAGATACCACTGATTGATGAGGCAGGTGTTGGTGATCAAACCCCGGTGGCCATAACCTTGAACTTAAGGTCAAGTCCTTGTGAGGTAGCATATACAGAAGTAGGATTTTTCCAGATGGGAGATATGCATATCTTGGAGGATCTGCATATCTTGGAGGAACAGAAAGGGCTAAAACTTGTTTGGGTGAACTGCAGGCTTTGAGTATTGACTGGAAGTTCCATTTGTTGGTGGAGGTCTAGAAATGCTCAAAGCCAGAGACCAGGAAATTTTCTGCAGGAGCTTTGGAAATGAGAGATCCTCTGGTAAATCCTCCACAGGTCCCAGATCAGGCAGGGTTTCCAGGAAATCATCCTCTAACCTGTAGCTAGTCACACTCATGTGGGAGTAGGGAACACAGAGAAATGAGCATAGTTCATCCTCCAGTGGTGTTATAGCTCCCCATTCCACCACAGGGATGAACGTGTCTCATGATGTCTGGTGTGTTATGCACAGGGGTGTCCACACTAGCCAGAACAGCACTAAGGATGACCACGCTTGTCTTGAATGAACTTTCAGAGCAGAGAGGAGGAAGGAGTTAGGACATGCAGTCACTGCAAGCATCAGGCAGGCTATTCATGTGTGAGGGGTAGCAGAGAGGGAGCTTCCTGCCCCTAGGTCTGGGGGGGGGGGGGGGGGAGCTATCCTAGCTCTGGTTGGTCAGGTGGGTGAGGGCATTTGGCTGTCTTACCTGTAGAGCCCTCTCTGTCTGTACCAGATTGTTTTTGATGTTTGGCTTTTGCTTTTACCTTACCTCCCAATGGCTCCTTGTCCACTGTCACTTGCAGCAGCCGTGGAAGGAAGTGGGTGGAGCTGCCGGTCTGGGATCGCAGGCACTGGCCTGACTGAAGAAGCCGGAGCCAGTAGGAAGTCTGCCTCTCGATGCACAGCAGCCCTAAGGAGCCCCGACTGTTCCTGGTCTGGGCCCAATGGGGCAGGGCTCATTGTCTGCTGTGTTGTCTCATTTTTTTTAATGTTTCTACACTCGGGAAGCTGCCGAGTGCCCTTGTAGTGCTAAAGAGCTAGTTGCCGAATCATGTCTGGTTTTCAGCAGGGAGGTGGGGGGGGGGAGGTTCTTGACCCACTAATCCCAACCTCCGTTGAGAAAGAAAAACATTTTAAATTGGCAAAGGCTGTCAAAGAGCAGCTAAAAACTGCACAAGTTTGAAGAAGTAAAATAATAAAGTTGAAGAGCTCGATGGAGAGGGGAAGAGCCATGGTGACCCGGTCCGCAGTAAGAGAAAAAAAACTGAAGAGGCAGAAACCTCAGGCGGGAAGGAGCACACAAGCACCATCGGGGGATGACACCTATGGAGTGTGCTTGCATACCCCTGCTTGTCTACAGAGAACATACCATTTCTCTCTTCCACTATCCATAGGTAAACTATACCTCATTTCTATGTAAACTAATAGGCCACTGGACCTTACACAAAATCCAGAAGTCTCATTTTAGTTGCAAGATTCCCACTTGGTATAATTATGAGCGTGTCACTTAGGGTACTATTTACCAAAACACGTGTAAACATGCATCATAAATAATAGGCCACATTAAATGAATGCAGCCTACTTATGAACAATGCCATGTTGATCATTTCCTTGTTTTGGTAACTTGGCCTCTTACAGTTCTGGTTAACACTATTGGCACCCTTGCAGTTCAACCCCTTGATGTCCAATATCTAAAAAAAAAAATGGCTAGTGAAATGGCTTTGGACTATATATGTACAGATATTTGACATATAAAAGAATCAAATAAAACAAGACCAATTTAAAAAAGGAATTAGAAGGAAACGGTATAAAAACTGGGACATTGCCAGGACAAGATTATTGGCACCCTTATAAACAATTCAAATCAGTTTGAACAGAACCACCACATTCCCAATGCAGTAAAATTACTCACTTGTGATCAATTGTCAGTACTTACATAACTTGAATCAACCAATGAAAGATGGTTCTAATGTTTAAAATGGCCACAAACTCCTTGTTCCATTTTCACAATGGTGAAGAAAAGAGAGCTGCCTGAGACCACCAGAAAAGCCTTTATCACCAAACATCAAAACTTCAAAGTGGTACAAGGCCATCTCCAAAGACCTCGGGATTCCTGTCTCTACAGTTTGCAAGGTTAAGAAGTTTTCTGCTTATGGAACTGTCAAGAACCTCCCAGGATGTGGTGGGAAAAAGAACATTAATCCAAGTCGTCTTCGAAAGCTAATGCAAACTGCTGGAAAAATATGACATACAACATCCAAAGATCTTAAGGCTGACCTGGAGCAATCTGGAGTGGTGGTTTCAACCCGCACCGTACGTGACACACTAAACAAAAGTAGCACTTCATGGGCAAAGGCCAAGGAGGACCCCACTACTCAAAGACAGACATAAAAAGGAACGCCTGATCTTTGCCCAAACCCAAATTAAGAAACTACAATCCTTCTGAGAAATGTTCTGTGGACAGATGAAACCAAACTTGAGCTCTCTGACAATGTAGACCTGTGATACATTTACAGGCAAAGAAATGAAGCATATAAGGAAAAAAAAAACCATCCTTCCTACAGTTAAATATGGTGAAGGATCCATAATATTGTGGTGCTGTTTTACTGCCTCAAGAACTGGAGGCCTGGAATGTATTAAAGAAATCATGAAGTCAAACTACCATCAAGGTATTTTGGAGCGAAATGTGCTATCTAATGTCAGAAAGCTAGGTCTGGGTCAAATAGTTAAAAGGAAAAAAATGGACTGTTTAAACTGGCCAGCAATGAGTCCTAATCTCAATCCAATTGAGAACCTTTGGAAAGAGCTGCAAACTGCCATCGGTAAAAGGAATCCTGTAAACATTCATGAGCTGGAACAAATCGCAGTTGAAGAGTGGAAGAAACTACCAGCAACAGATGTACAAAACTTATAGATGGCTACAAGAAACATTTGGAGGCTGCCATCACTGCCAAAGGTTGTGCAACCAAATATTAGTGAAAGGTGCCATTAATCCTGTCCAGGTCATATTTTCTTTTTTTTTCTCAGAAATGACTATGTCTCAGTTGCACAGGGAGAGGAGGTGTAGCCTAGTGGTTAGAGTAACAGCCTAGCATTCAGGAGATCAGGGTTCAATTCCCACTGGCGCTCCTTGTGACCTTGGGCAAGTCACTTTACCCTCCATTGCCTTGGAAGAAAAGGCCTGGCAATTTCCGATCATACCTTGCTCAGAAAACCCAGGGGCTAGTGGGCCGCCAGGAGTCAGCACCGACTTGAAGGCACTTTTAAGCAAAAAAAGAAAGGAAAAAAAGAACATTTCATGGACCTTTTTTGTATTGCATACTTTTGAAAATATTATGATGATATACAGTTAGAGTATTTCCAATTATTTCTCAAGGTATTGGATAATGTACACAACATACCTAAAATGTAAAGGTGCCAATAATGTGGACCACAACTGTAGATTATTATATCTGTCAGACATGGACACAGTAACTAGAACTGATCAATTCTGATCTTCATTTACTGGCTTCAAGTCAAATGCATCATTCCTATGTTATGTTCTGTCTTCTGTGTCAGCTTGTAGGCAACACAGACTTCAGTTCAAAAGTTTTGTAAATAAAATATCAAAATTGCCATCCCTAACTGCAGACAAGTTAATTCTCTTATGTTGCACTGTGTACACTTCAAATACAAAGAGTTCCTTTTGATGGTGGTCAGTTGATCTCATTTTCTTACTTGCATTTGTAAAATATGAAGCTGGCTTTGAACACATTCTTACCTTTTGAAGAAGTGCCCGTTGACTTCGAACTGCTGTCGCAACATGACCTTCCCTCTGTATTCAATTATTAGCGAGTCTAATGCTAGTTCCCTTGCTGCTCTAAGAATCTTCCGGTGTTTTTGTACCCGAGTCACTCTTCCTAGCTGTAACTGCAAGAACAAAAGAACCATCATCTGCTTACATGGCATTACTGTACGTGAAATTACTTGGAGATCAGCTGGTTAAGTCTTGTCTTTCAGCATTACTAAAACTACCACACTGTTTTGTGCAGCTGAGAGTGATGGAGGTAGTGTGAAAGGGGTAGGGAGAGGGACATGACAGCAACACACACACCTGCAGCACGTGGTCTAGAACGACCTCTCTCAAGCATGGCCATCAAGGGAATTGATGAAGTTATTTTATGAAAACATTATCAATATAGCCATTTGCAAGAACTCCAGACCACCAAAACTAATTTTAAGAACAGCTGGTCTAATACAGCCAGATGGCTGAATGTGCACTATGCTTTTAAAACACAAAGTCAGTGATACAGAGGTACTAAGATATTCTGCATATGACACTTTCACCAAGCCATGCTAAAATGCTTGCCCCATACCTGCATCTGGGAGCCCACAACTGTGTTATTGCAGGCCAATTCTGTTTTGTTGATGGTGTCCAGGGCAGCAGCTTTGCCAACCAAATCTTTACAAGAACGGAGATGGCGCTCCAACAGATTCTGCACATCTGCACTGTACTGGTTTGTGAAGGCTTCTTCATACTGATCTGTCCACAGCCTGATACGGTTTTCCCAGCCCTCTGTAGTATTCTCATCCAGAGTGTGAGCTTCAGAAGGAGAATTCTGTACCAGGAAACAATGTATTAAACACTACACAGACACAAAGGAACATACTTGCAAGCAATCTACATAGAGATACATGAGAGAATTACTTCCCATTTCTGTACAGTACAAGAGACAGTGGCAAATTACAGAGGAAAAGGTGAAATTAGGCCTTACCTGCTAATTGGCTTTCCTTGAGTACCTCCAGTCCAGTCCCAATCTGTGGGTTAATCACACCTCATCAGCAGGATGACATCAGCATACATAGGCAGCTGGCACACCTACCAGTCCCAGTATTCTATTGACAAAAGCAGACTCACAAGAGCAACAAACAAGAAAACTAAAATCAACCAAAAACAGAAAGCGTAGTTACTCACCTGTAACAGGTGATCTCCAGGAACAGCAGGAATTTAGTCTTTACATATGGGTATCGTCGGTACCGACGGAGCCTGCATGGGAACGCTCACCAGCGTCCAATAGGAATGCTTTTGGAAGCATCCCTCAGCACATGCGCACTGCCTTCCCGCCTTTCCAACTGTCCTTCTTCAGTTAAGTTTGTAGCTGAGTGAAAGGATAGAGGGAGAGAGGAAAGAGACAAAGAGAGAGAGAGACAACTCCTAGGGGAGGTGGGTGGGTTGTGAACACTAAATTCTTGCTGTTCCCGGAGATCACCTGTTACAGGTGAGTAACTACGCTATCTCCAGGAACAAGCAGGAATGTAGTCTTCACATATGGGGACTCCCTAGCTGAAGATGCCAGGGAGAAAGCCCCAGGAAGGTGCCAACCCAGAAATATATTATCCTATTCACTAAACCCAATCGTGCTCCCCACAACCACACTAAACCTCCTTATAAGGGCAACACCAACTCAATTACTTAATTATTTTTTGTTGGAACGCACACCTTGAAGAATATTAATTTTATATCTTCCTGTAGTATTTTGTTCCTTTTTATTCTTTTAAAAAAAAGGGGGGGAATACCCCTTAAATATACCAAGGAAATCAAACTCCTTAGTATAGGAAGACCAGTAGTGATGAATCCTCCAACCTCAAGGTTAAATTGATCAAAAAAAGGGGAAGATCACTTAGCTGTTGATAGTCGGTCTTCATTGGAAAACATCAACGGAGTTAGCTGATGTACCAACTCCGAATACTCCAGTTCTTCAAAGTTGCCGTTTCGACAGATAATACTTCTCAAGTTCTTCCTAATCTGCCTTAGAAACAGTTAATGATTCCAAAAGACCGAGACAGCCAGTCCCCTTTGAAGACCTATAGAAAGCAACTACTCCGTGAATCATCACGGGCTGCCAGTAACCCAACGTTGCAGTTCAAGCCATTTGACACTCTTGGCTCTTCCTCAAACCTCGTTGCAACCCAGAAATATAGGCATCCTTCCTCCCATGGATCTCTGGCATTCCACCAGGGTTGGTGGGAAGGAGTTGAATTAGGTCTGAAAGAGATTTCGAAGAACAGTTTGGCCAAAGAAGGCATCCTGACGGGAGGCTTTATCCAGGCAGTAGTGGGCTGTGAAGGTGTGTACCGAAGCCCATGTGGCTGCTCGACAAATGTCATCGATAGACACAGAGTGGAGATTAGCCGTGGAAGTAGCCATGGCTCTCACATTATGAGCTGTGACATGGTCCTGAAGAGGAAGACCCTTACTCTCATAAGCAAAGGATATGCATTGGGCAATCCATTTAGATAAAGTTCTTTTGGAGACTGTAAGCCCCAAATGACTAGGGTCAAAAGCTATAAAAAGCTGCGAGGACTTTCTATGTTGCTGTGTTCTTTGTATGTAAAAGGCTAAGGCCCTTTTACAATCCAAAGTATGAAGGTTTCTTTCTGCATTAGAGGCATGAGGCCTCGGAAAAAATACAGGAAGATAAATTGATTGATTCAAATGAAAAGGCGAAACCACCTTTAGGGCTGTAGTGGCTAAAGGCTCAAAAGGCGGCTTCATAAGCTGCCCGAGAACTAGATTTAGATCCCATGCCACTGGTGGTGGCTTGAAGGGAGGTTTGGTTAATAGAAGGCCTCTCATAAATCTTGATATGAGTGGATGAGAGGAAATTGGTTGTCCATTCAGAGGCTTATAAGAAGCTGCAATTGCACTAAGATGGACTCTTACTGAATTGGTCTTTAGACCAGAATTTGATAAGTGAAGGAGATACTCTAGTATCAATTCTAAGGGTATGACAAGGGGGTTTAATCCCTTCTTGGAGCACCATATAGTAAAACGTTTCCACTTGAAGGCATAAGATCTTCTTGTGGAAAGTTTCCTAGAAGCCTGAAGGATATCCTTTACCTGTTGGGAGAGGTTGAGATCCTGGAGGTCTAAGCCTTCAGCAACCAGGCCGTGAGGTGCAGGGACTGGGGATTCGGGTGCCATAGCGTCCCGTTCTCTTGAGAAAGGAGATCTGGAGCATGCCCTAACTCCAGAGGTGCCGCTTGAGATGTAGAAGCAGGGAATACCATATTTGGCGTGGCCATTGTGGTGCTATGAGAATCATGTGACCCCTGTCTCTCTGAAGCTTGAAGAGTGTTTTGGGGATGAGGGGAATGGGTGGGAAAGCAAAAAGGAAGTCCTGACCCCAGTGAAGGAGAAAGGCATCCCTTGCCTGACAATTGTGAGCCGGAATCCTGGAACAGAACCGGGGAAGTGTGGCATTCAGTGGACTTGCAAAGAGGTCTATGTCTGGAGTGCCCAAGATATGAAATATCTTTGCCACCTGATCTAGGTGGAGGGACCACTCGTGAGGCAGCAGTACTCGACCGAGTCTGTCTGCCCAAAGGTTTTGAATGCCTGGAAGATATACCACTAGAAGGTGAATTTGATGCTCTCTGGCAAGGGCCCACAGTCGTAAAGCTTTGCTGCATAACGACAGAGCCTGTTCCGCCCTGCTTGTTCACATAGAACATGGCCACTTGATTGTCCGTCTGGACTAGGACTGTCTTGTAGCTGAGTTGGGCGTGGAATACTCGAAGAGCTAAATAGCTTGCTCTTAATTCCAGGAGGTTTGTGTATGTAAACCAGCCTCCTGTGGAGTCCAGGTTCCCTGGGTAGAGAGATGATTCAGGTGTGCTCGCCAACCCACCTGTGATGCATCTGTTGTTAGGGTGGCCTGAAAAAGGGGTTGATGAAAAGGAGACCCCACTGTCAGGTTTTCTAGTGATTGCCACCACTGGAGGGACAAAATTAGTCATTGAGAGTTTATTATTTTGTCTGACAAATGACCTGTGGCCTGTGTCCACTGTGTGGATAGGGTCCACTGAGCTGCTCGCATGTGGAGGCGAGCATATGGGACTACATGAACTGTGGATGCCATATGTCCCAGTAACTGTAGTAGCTCTCGAGCAGTGAGGGTGGATTTGCCTGCTGCTTGAGAAGCTAGTTGCATTATGCGAAGACACCGGACCTGTGGAAGGAAAGCCTTGCCTGTCTGGTATCTAGACAGGCTCCTATGACTTCCAGGCATTGGGAAGGAACAAGTGGGATTTTGGGAAGTTTATTACCAATCCCAAGTATTGGAGAATTCGCAATGTATGGGACAGTGCAGTGCTGGCCTCTGCAACTTTAGGGGCTTGAATAAGCCAGTCGTCTAAGTAAGGGAAGACAAATATCCCCAGGGTTCGTAGAAATGCAGCTACTACTGCCATGCATTTTGTGAATACCCTTGGTGCTGAAGCCAGACCAAAGGGAAGAACCCTGTACTGGAAATGTTTTCCCTTGAAAAGGAAACGTAAGAATTTCCTGTGATCTGGATGGATGAGAATGTGACTGTATGCATCCTTTAATTCTAGAGAGCAAAGCCAATCCTGGCTTTGAAGGTATGGCAGAAGAGTTCCTAGAGAAATCATTTTGAACTTCTCTCGAAACAGATATTTGTTCAATTCTCTGAGGTCCAGAATGGGTCTGTGTCCTCCTCTCTTCTTTGGAATAAGAAAATAGGGGGAGTAGAACCCTGCACCCCGTTGAAGAATGGGTACCTCCTCTATTGCCCCTTGGGCAAGAAGTGTCGAGACCTTGTGACTAGCAGATTGTCTGCGGAGGTTTGAGAATTGAATTGCTTTAGAATTGTAGGAGGGGGCAAGCTGTGAAAATGAAGCTTGTACCCTTCTCCTACAATGGACAATCTTCTGCTGTTATCTGATGCCATCTGTTGGCAAAGTGGCATAACCTGCCCGAGATATTGGGGGGTTGGGGACCCCTCAGAGGCAGGAAGACAAAGCTCTCTAGGAAAGAGTCAAAGCTCTTGAGGGAGCTGAACCTGCAGAGCTGGTTGGGCTCTCGGGCCTTCTGGCATTCTTTTGCTGTCTAGTTTGTCCCTTTTGGGTAAGCTGACCTTGAGTTTGACTCTGCTGGGTATAGTAAGGATAAAATTTCCTCTTTTTGCTGAAAGAGGGTTTTTTATAAGGCTTCTTTTTGGCTGGAGTGGCTGTAGATTTTGACAATCTATCTAGAGTAGTACTGTCAGCATCTAACTCGTTAGCCTTTTCCTGCCAGTTCTTGCCGAAGAGATTCTCCCCTGTGCAAAGAATGTTGCCTAACTTGTCCTATACCCAAGTCTCCAAGTCTGATGCCTGTAGCCAGGCAATTCGTCGTGCACCTATGGCAATAGCAGAGGTCCTGCTGATGCATTTGAAGCAGTAAAAGGCTGCACGATTAACAAACTTGGAGACATCTTGAGCATGCTTAACTAGAGCAAGAAAATCTTGTCTTGTCATCTGGGAGAAATGGGCTCATAAGTTCCAAGTCTCCTGTGACTTCCTTGAGGAACATTCCCATATATAGAATATATGAACTGATCCTAGCTGAAAGCATGGAAGCTTGAAAAGCTTGGCGCCCAAAAGCATCCAGAGTCCTGCATTCACGACCTGGAGGATTGGATGCATGCCTCTTTGCCCTTTTCATCCTACGCATGGCTGACTCCACTACCATTGAATGGTGTGGCAGCTGAGTTTTCTGAAATCTAGGACATGGCGGAACTCAATACATAGTATCAAGTCTCCTAGAGTGAGGAGAAGTAGTCAGAGGTGTCTCCCACATTCTGAGCATCAGGTTATGCAGAATTTCATGGATAGGCAGAGTGGCTGCCTCCTTAGAAGCTTTAGGATATTGGAGAATTTCAAATTCCTTTGCTCTGGGTTCCTCTTCAGAAGCTACTGTGATTGAAAGACCTTTGGCCATATCACGGATAAAATCCTGAAAAGACATGTCCTCTGGAGGTGACATTCTGCGTTGGGGAGAAGAGGGATCTTCTGGGAGAAACCCTCTAGTACCAGCAGAATTGTCAGAGCCTTCGGAATCTGAGTATTCCTGACCCCGATGCTCCTGCAAAGCACGGTCCCGGTATTGATCGAAGTCGGTACCGAGTTGACCCGATACCGATCTGTTGATCTGTCGATTCCAGCCAGAGATGGCATGGGAAGAATTCACACCGGGGTCGGTACCGGTGCCCGTTGGACCATGGTACCGCAGCTGAGAGAAGAGCTGCGATGCTTCGTTCGATAGCGAGGAACCTCTGGTCTATCGACGCTGCCGATGCCTGGGTGTCAGTACCGGTAAAAATGGCCGGGACCCCTGAGCATGGCACAGGTAGTTCTTGCAAGGTTGGGGCCTCGAGAACATCCTGAAGCCCCATCGATGCTTTGGAAGCCGAAGCCTCCCGCCGGGGCTGTTTTGCCGGTGTGGTTCCCTCAAGGGCAATGCCAATGGCCTCTCGATGCTTAGCAGGAGAGCTACCCTTTGAGGACCGGCTTTTATGTTTAGTTACCTGAGATCCATGGGAGGAAGAAGAGGCCCTTGACGATGTTGATGCAATGGATCTGGCATCCGAAGAAAAGAGGGTACCGAGCTTTGCAGCCCAGTTCTGTCTTCCTCTTTTAGTCATCCCCATACAGGAGAGACATTCAGTTGGAGAATGTTCAGGCCCTAAACATTTAAGACACCAATCATGGGTGTCAGTGACGGAAATGGTACCGCCACACTTAATACATTTTTTAAAACCACTAGTTGTTTTTTCCATGTTTTAGGAATATGGGGCCTAGTGCCCAAAATGGCGCCTAGCACCAAAAGAGAAAAGTTTCTGAAGAGAAACAGTTTAAAGCATAAGGTTTTTTGTTTTGTTTTTTTGAAAAAGAAAAGAACCAGCGGTACCAGTAAGCGTCGTGCGGTAGGCAAATGCGACCACAAGAACACAAATTTAAAGACGGAATTTTCTGCGGTGACAGGGAATAGATCCTGTCGGCTCCGCGGAAAACGAAGAACTGAAGAGGGACAGTTGGAAAGGCGGGAAGGCAGCGCGCGCATGTGCTGAGGGATGCTCCCAAAAGCATTCCTATTGGACGCTGGGGAGCGTTCCCGCACAGGCTCCATCGGTACCGACGATATCCATATGTGAAGACTACATTCCTGCTTGTTCCTGGAGATTAGCTATGTTCCCCAAACAGGCAGCATAAAAACCTCCCCCTAAGGAGCAGCTTACCTATCACAATGGAGGCCGCTAACAGGACTGCAAGAGTCTAGGCCAATACATCTCCAGGTGCTGCCTAAGGCCTTGCTTTTCTCTCTTCCTTTTTTCCTGTTTTTGTACCCTCTAAAAGGAGAAGAACTCGGTGCTTCTCAAAGGAGCCCCGCTGCACCGATGGCTGCCCCCCTAATACGCCCGAACTTCCAATATGTAGATGGATTTCTTCAGGCCCAGGGTCACCATCGCACAATACACCTTATGCCGTGGGGAGGGTCCCGGACAGAACTGGTGGTACTTAAGGAAATCCAATTAGCAGGTAAGGCCTAATTTCACCTTTCTTATCATTCCTCCAGTCCAGTCCTGACCTGTAGGACGTACCATAGCAGTACTAACTTCGGGATGAACCTGCGAGTCCAGCCTGAAGCACTGTCAAATTTATTTATTTATTTATTTAACAGTATTTCTAAACCGTCTTATCATAAAAATCAAGGCGGTGTCACAACAAAACAATCAGAAGATGTGGGGGGGGTTCATGCAGTGTTGGGGGAGTAAGGTGCGGGGGGGAGTTCATGCAGGGAATGCAGGGGGGGTGGTGTGCGTGTGGGGGTGTGTTCTAGATTAGGGGGGCTATGTACAGAGTGCGCTATGATACAGCATGTTCTATAATACTAGGTACTGTCCAGATAGGCCATGAGATAAATCCTGTGCCGATATACAATCTCTCGTCAGGGTGGGGGGTCTTTGTTGATCAGACCTTGTTGATTAAGTGACGTGTCCATAATGTTCTATGAACAGAGCTGTCTTCAGCTGTTTGCGGAAGTCCTTGAGGTCCGTTGTCGCTCTCAGCTCGTCTGTGAGGGAGTTCCAAATGGTTGGGGCTGCCAGGGAGAGGGCTCTCTCTGTGGTGTCCTTTCGTGTTTTTCTGAAGTCCCTCGGTGTGTTGACTCTGTTGGAGGTTCCTTGTCTTCTCGGGCGGGTGCTGGTGTCTGGATGAATGAGGGTGTGCAGGCTGTTGGCTGAAATGTGGTGTTTGATTTTGAATATGTTTATTGTTGTTTTGTATTTAATGCGTGAGCTGATTGGGAGCCAGTGTAGGTCTTTGAGAACTGGGGTAATATGTTCATGTCTTGTTGAGCCAGAAATGATGCGTGCTGCGGTATTTTGGGCTAGTTGGAGCGGTTTGAGAGTTTGCTTTGGTAGGCCAAGGTAGATGGGGTTGCAGAAATCCATTAATGGGGTGATGAGTGCTTGGCATACCGTGCGGAAGTGTTCTGTGTCGAGGAGGGGTTTAAGCCGTCTGATGATTCTCATTCTATGGTATGCATTCTTGACCGTTTTGTTAACGTGAGACTTGAGATTTAGTTCGTTGTCCAGGGTTACTCCAAGGTATTTTACTTCGGATTTCATTGGAATGGTTGTGTCTGCTATTTTGATGTCCGGTGGGTGGATGAAGTCATGGTTGCGAGTGATTATTAGAGTCTCAGTCTTGCTGTAGTTGATTGAGAGGTTGTTGTTCGTGCACCAGTTTGTCATTTGTGTTAGGCAGTCAGTTATTCTATTGTAGTCTGGGTTGTCGGTAGAGATAGGTGTGTATATCATGATATCGTCTGCGTAGATGGTGTATTGAATGTTGTTCGCTTTCAGGATGTCGCATATCGGCTGGATGTATATGTTGAACAGGAGTGCCGAGAGGGCGGATCCTTGAGGTACTCCTTGGCGGATTTTTATGGGTTGAGAGGTGTTGTGGCCTATCTTGACTTGTAGCTGCCTGTCGGTGAGGTAGGATTGGAACCATTTTAACGTGGTACCATGAAGTCCAATTTCCTTTAGTCTTTCCAGGAGGGTTAGGTGGTCAACCGTGTCGAAGGCGGAGGAGATGTCGACGAAGATCATTAGGATGCCTTTAGTGTTGTTGTCTATGACTCTGAGGATGTTGTCTATGAGGTAGATCAGCAGTGTTTCAACTCCATGTTGGGGGCGGAAGCCGTGCTGGTTGTCGTCTAGAGGAGCGTGGTTGTCAATATGTTCCTGTAGTTGTTGTTGCACTGCTTTTTCTATAATTTTTGCCAGAAAAGGTATGCTGGATATTGGTCTGTATGCTGCAGGGTTTTTCTTGTCGAGGGTAGTTTTCTTCGGTATTGGGCGTACTGTAGCCAGTTTAAGTTGAGCTGGCAGGAGACCCTGGGTGAGTGAGTTGAGGACAATGTCGTGTATGATGTGGATGAGGCTTGATTTGGTGGCCTTTATCCATGATACTGGGCAAGGGTCCGGGGGGCGGTGCTTGTTATGATTGCTGAGATGATGTGGGAGAGCTGTTCTGTTGAGGGCAGGTAGAAGGTGTCCCATGTCTTGGGGTGTGAATCAGGCTGGGTAGCAGAGCTGGTTGCAGTTGGTTCTGTGGAGTGAAATTTGTCTTTGATGTGATCAGCAAATTTTTGCGGGTCTATTTGTATTTCCTCTTCTGTTTTCTGCTCCTTTGTGAGGATTTTCACTATGTCGAAGAGCTCTCTGGGTTTGTTTATGGAGGTGTTTATCATGTTTGTATGGTATTCTTTCTTGGATTGGTTGATGTGTTCGGTGTATAGTCTTTGGTTTGTTAGGTATATCTGCTGGTTTTCTGGTGTCTTGGATTTTCTCCATCTCCGTTCGATCTTTCTGAGTTCTCTTTTCTCTTGTCGTATGGTTGAGGAGTACCAGGGCTTGTGATGTCTCTTGTTGTTGCAGTGTTCCTTTGGTCTGGTAGCAGTAGCTGTGGCGGCGTTGGATAGTGTGTTGTTCCAGTTGATTATTTGAGTCTCCAGGTTGTCTGTTTCTGTTGACAGTTGATTTAACGTGTCCAGTAGGAAGGTGTCTCTGTCGAATTTCTTGAATCGCCTTCGTATGTGGGAATTGTTGGTTTGTTCGTTGTGATTGTCTTTTTGAAGTTGCAGTGTGATCTTGATTATGTGGTGATCGGACCAGGGGACTGGGGTGATGGAAGGTGTTGAGATTAGTCCTCTTGAAGTTAGGGAGTTGGTTGCGAATATGAGGTCAGGTGTAGAGCCGTGTCTGTGTGTGGGGGCGTTGATGATTTGGGTGTATTGAAGGGATGTCATTGCTTGGAGGAAGGCATCTGCATCTTTGGTGTTGGTGGACTTGAGGTTGAAGTCACCTAGCAGGATGGTAGGTTTGTTAGTTGCTGTGAGGGCGCATGCTGTTTCGAGCGTTGCTGCCAGTTCATCAGGAGTGGCTCGGGGTGCTCTGTAGGTTAGGCAGAGTGCCATGTGTTTGTTCATGATGCTGAGCGTGTTGCTTTGTGGTGTGTCGGTGGAGCTGTGTGTTTTGAACTTCATGTTTTTCTTTGCTATTATAAGAACCCCTCCTCCGCGTTTGTGGGTGCGTGGGCAGTTGTAAGCTGTGTAGATGTCTGGTACCAATTGATTGAGGAGAACTGTGTCGGTGGGATTGAGCCAGGTTTCTGTAATGCAGAGAATGTCTGGTTGGTGATATTCTATGTGGTCTGCTAGTGTGTGTATCTTGTTGCATATGGACCTCGCGTTTATGAGCTCTATGGCCATTTGCTCTGTAGTGTTGTGACTCCGTTGAAAATTGTGCGAGGGGGTATGATTTGTGTGCGTCTTTTCTTCTTGATGTTGATGTGCTGTGTGGCGGGGTGATTGTATTGTGGAACTGTGTAATGCCAGTTAGAGGGTGGGTGCCATTGTGGGTTATGGTGTAGGTAGTGGAGGTGGGGGTCTGGTGAAAGGATATGTGTGAGGAGGAGGCTGAATGGTAGGAACCATGTAGTGATCATGGTGGTATGCTGTGGTGTTCTGTGTGAAGTTTGCTTGCAGTTTCTGATGTCAGATGAGGTGTGCACAGATTTCATACAGTTCGCTATCCTTGTTGAATGAGTTTGTGAGACTCACCTGGTCGGTTTTGTTGGTGTTGCTGTTCAGAGTTGGTGTGCTCTACCCAGCTTGTGGAGCTCGAGGAGCGTGGGGATAGTAGTTGGCGAGCTCAAACCCATCCTGGGGAGCTCAAGCCGGGGCTGCCTTTCACAGGTGTGTTCAGTGATGTGGGGGGTCCGTTCCCGTGGTTGGCGGAAGCGACGCAGCTTTATCGGCGTGTTGGTGGTGAGGCACTCCTTTTTTCACCGCCAGTGGCCACCGCCTAAGGGCCACGCCAAAGGGCCCTCAGGCGCGGGCCCGCCAGGCGCGGGCGCACCCTGTAGGGACGCCGCTATTTGATGCGTATTTCTGGGCGGGCTTTCTCCCGCTCCCACTGCCCGGATTGGGCAGGAGCACTCCCACTGCCCCGATAGGGCAGGAATACAGTGGGGGAGAAGCCGGGCTTGCGGGCAGCACAGCGGGTCCCTCTCGGTAGGGACGCCGCTATTTGATGCGGATTTCTGGGCGGGCTTTCTCCCGCTCCCACTGCCCGGATTGGGCAGGAGCACTCCCACTGCCCCGATAGGGCAGGAATACAGTGGGGGAGAAGCCGGGCTTGCGGGCAGCACAGCGGGTCCCTCTCGGTAGGGACGCCGCTATTTGATGCGGATTTCTGGGCGGGCTTTCTCCCGCTCCCACTGCCCGGATTGGGCAGGAGCACTCCCACTGCCCCGATAGGGCAGGAGTACAGTGGGGGAGAAGCCGGGCTTGCGGGCAGCACAGCGGGTCCCTCTCGGTAGGGACGCCGCTATTTGATGCGGATTTCTGGGCGGGCTTTCTCCCGCTCCCACTGCCCGGATTGGGCAGGAGCACTCCCACTGCCCCGATAGGGCAGGAGTACAGTGGGGGAGAAGCCGGGCTTGCGGGCAGCACAAATTGAACCGCGTGTCCCCTGCTGCCTGTACATCAAGGCAATAATGTTTCACAAAGGTATGTGGGGACAATCAAATTGCTGCCCTGCAGATGTCCACAGGTAGAACTAAGCTAGACTCCCCCCCCCCCCCGATGCTACTTGTGCCCAGGTCAAATGAGCTCTCAACCCTGCAGGCACCACTCTTCGTCTCAACAAATAAGCTGAGGCGATGGCCTCTTGTCCATCTGGAGATGGAGACCTTGGAAGCTGCCTCCCCTTTATGCAGTCCCCCAAACAGGATAAAGAGGTGGTCTAATTTCTAAAAAGGCTCGGTCCTCCTCAAATAATGCTTGAGCACCCGCTACACATCCAGGAGGCGCAGAGTGGGGTCCTCCTCTGCCCCCTCCACCCCCACGAATACCAGAAGGGTAACCAGTTGATTCAGATGAAAAACAGAGAGCACCTTGGGTAGGAAGGAGGGCACTGGCCTCAACACTACCCTCTCTCCTTAGACATGGAGAGAAAAGGCACCTGACACAACAGTGCTTGAAGCTCCGAAATCCTACTGGCCGAACAAACTGCGACCAAAAAGACAGTTTTCAACATCAAACCTTTTAACGTGCAAGCACTCAGCAGTTCAAAAGGTGCCTCCACCAAGACTGACAACACCATATTGAGGTCCTAAGAAAGAACCACAGCCCTCACTGGAGGTCACACCTGCTTCACCGCTCTCAGAAAACCTACGACATCCAGATGGGCCACCAGGGACACCCTCTGGACCCTACCACGGTAACAGGTTAAGGCCACCACCTGCACGCGAAGCAAACTGCATGCCAGGCCCTTCTCCAAGCCTGCCTGCAGAAAAGCCAGGATGTCCGGCACGGATGCGAACAGAGAACAAGCAGCATGTTCCATGCACCAACCTTCAAAGACTCTCCATACCCGCATATAAGACAGCGAGGTGGAACACTTACGGGCCTTCAACAAGATCGCAATAACAGAGGCTGAATAGCCACGCTTTCTCAATCGAGCCCTCTCAAGAGCCAGGCCATAAGCAAGAATGGATCTACCTGAGGCATCCAGAATGACCCCTGCGACAGGGCAGCCCTTGCTGGGAGATGTCAAGGATGGTCCACTGCCAGCCAGACCAGATCTGCATACCATAGTGTCCCCGGCCAAAACGGGAACAATCAGGATGACCAGTCCCCAATGTGCCTCAACCCGCTGCACTACGTGCCCTATGAATGCCCATAGGGGAAACACAGAGCAGCCCATCCGTGGGCCACCACTGCACCAATGCATCCAGACCCTCAGACATCCGCTCTCGTCTCCTGTTGTAGAAACAGGCCGCCTGTACGAACTCGAAAGTTGCCAACAGATCCATGATCGGCTGCCCCCAGCACCACACCACCTGTGCAAACACCTACTTGTTGAGTGTCCATTCTCCTGAATGCAAGATTTTCTTTGACAGCCACGTGAGCACCTGTAAGTTGCTCTCCGCCCATTCCAATAATGGCCCTATGACTCTTTCCAGCTGCATGCTGCCTGTGTCTTCCTGATGATTGATGTAAGCCATTCTGGTCACATTGTCCAAGAAGAAATTCTCACCGCTTTTCCCCTGAAGGAAGAGGCAAATCTCCTGCAGTGCCAGGACCACCACTCGTATTTCCAACCAATTGATAGGCCAGGCGCTCCCCTCTGGAGTCCAGCAGCCTTGTGCTTTCTGGGCTTCACAATGCACCCCTCATCCTGAGAGACTGGCATCCATGGTCATCAGGATCCACAGTGGTGACTGCAGCAGCATCCCCACTAAGAGCTTGTCCAGCTTCAGTCACCAACAGAGAGCTTCTCGGATGGCCACAGGACATGGCAACGGCTGTGTGAGAGGGTGGCATTGAGCTGACCACCTGCACAACAGCATTCTCTGCAATGGTTGCATGAGTGCCCGAGCCCAAGACACCAATTCGATCAATGCCACCATGGAACCCAAGACCTGAAGATAATGCCACGCTGTTGGCGCCATGATTCTGAGAAACTGCTGGAGCTGCTTCTGTAGGGTGTGCATCCAGTCTCTTGGTAAGGACACCCAACCCATGTCCATCTGGAATTGGACCCCCAGGTACACCAAATCTTGAGATGGCTGTAAATTACTCTTGGCAAAGTTTACGACCCAACTGAGACTCTGCAAAGTACACCCTTGTACAAATTTATTTATTTATTTTATTTTAAATATTTAGCTGTATTTATATCCCGCTTTTCACCAGGTCAAAGCAGTCAATTGGGGAATACATTTAACACGAGGGGATATGACACACATATGCTAATACTTACAGGAAACATGGGCAATGGAGGGTTAAGTGGCTTGCCCAAGACCACAAGGAGTGCCTGTAGGACTAGAAATCCCAGTCCCTCCGGCCTGAGATTGCTGTCCCCAGGTGGGACATGAACCCCCGGCCCTCCGGCCTGAAGTACCTTGTCCTAACCACTAGACCACTCCTCCCAACAAATTAATTGAAACCAACTGGATTTTTTAATCTTTTCAGCCTAAGAATTGTATATGTATTTAATTTTGATCTTTTTTTAATTAACTGGGTTAAATCATCACATATGAGATGTTTCATCATTATATCTGGGTTTATGGGTTAAATGACGTAAAAGATGATGAGATATGATGTAGGAATGACATTGTGTATGCAACTATAATATCAGTCAACACTGCATCAGATTTTCTTTCTATTCACAGCTGTTAATCCAACCGTTGTGCATGATGAACGCGACACCCAGAAAACGCACAAAGATCATCACCCTGCATGAACACACAGGGAAGACCTACAGGGATATAGCAAGTATAGTTGGTATCAGTCTCACAACCATCAGTCGTGTGATCAAATCTAAAAAGGAGACAGAATCCATCGCACCTTCACAAAAGGCAAATTGTGGTCATAAGAGGAAAACCACACCCAGAGACAACTATGTTCTTAGGGAAAGTAGAAGAGACCCTCGGAAGACAAGCAGCACATTAAAAAGAGATTTAGAAGAGAAAGGTATAACGGTCAGTTCTTTCACAATTCGCAGGCGAGTTTTGGAAGTTGGTCGAAAAGCAAGGCGACCTCTGAAAAAACGACTTCTGACAAAGGTTATGAAAGAGAAGCACTATAAAGGGGGACTGAAACATAAAGAGTGGACTAAAGAAGATTGGAGAAAACTAATATTCAGTGATGAGTCATTTCTTCGTCCAGGGCCAAAGAAGCCAACATGTTCGGTGTTCCCCTGGAGAAAAGATTTGCGATTCCCACATCAATCAGAATGCGAAACACCCCCCCAAAAGATGTTTGGGGAGGGTGTTTCAGTTTTTATGGAGTCAGCAGCTTACATCCAGTCGAGGGACTGATGCGCTCACAATATGATGTTCTCCAAAAGAGAGAGTTGTTCCAGAGCTAGAGAAGACATTTCCCGATGGATCTGGCATCTTTCAGCAGGGATCTTACACCATGCCATACATCAAAATTGGTTACTTTTCGCCAATCTTCTTTAGTCCACTCTCTATGTTTCAGTCCCCTGCTATTAGTAATCTGTGAATTTTCATTAAAATCATCTGTAATACCTGAAGATTGGAGGATCGCCATTGCAATGCCAATTTTTAAAAAGTGTTCCAGGGGTGATCTGGAAAACTACAGACCAGTGAACCTGACGTCAGTACCAGGAAAAATGGTGGAAACCATCATAAAGAACAAAATTACTCAGCATGTAGATAGTCATGGCCTAATGGGAAACAGCCAACATGGCTTTAGACAAGGAAGATCTTGTCTTACTAATCTGTTATGGTTTTTTTGAAGGTGTGAATAAACAGGTAGACAAAGGTGAGTCAGTTGATATAGTGTGTATCTGGACTTTCAGAAAGCCTTTGACAAGGTCCCTCATCAGAGACTCTGGAATTTGTTACCGGAGGATGTAGTAAAGGCTGTTACATAAGAACATAACATATGCCATACTGGGTCAGACCAAGGTCCATCAAGCCCAGTATCCGGTTTCCAACAGTGGCCAATCTAGGTCATATGTACCTAGCAGTTTCCCCAAAAGACACAGGTTCCACAATGCTTGTACTGGGTCAAGCATTGATATCCTGGGTCCCTTCTTAATAATGGTTTATGGACCTTTCCTCCAGGAACTTGTCCAAATCTTTTTTAAACCCATCTACACTAACAGCCTTTACTACATCCTCCAGTAACAAATTCCAGAATTTGATTACATGTTGAGTGAAAAAATATTTTCTTTTATTAGTCTTAAATAGTTTACCCTATAGCTTCATTACATGTCCCCTAGTCTTTCTATATTCTGAAAACGTAAACAATCTATCTACGTTTACCCATTCCACTCCGTTCATTAACTTATAGACTTCTATCCTCCCCTCAGAAGTCTCTTTTCCAGGTTAAAGAGCCCTAACCTTTTTAGCCTTTCTTCATAGGAGTATCCTTCCATCCCCTTTACCATTTTGGTGGCTCTTCTCTGAACCTTTTCTAAAAACGCTATATCCTTTTTAAGATACAGTGACCAGAATTGCACACAATATTCAAGGAGCAGTCTCACCATAGAACGATATAGAGGCATTATAATATATTTTGTTTTATTTTCCATTCCTTTCCTTATCATACCTAGCATTCTATTTGCTCTCGGCCGCTGCTGCACACTGGGCCGAGGGATTTAACATGTTATCAACAATGACGCCTAAATCTTTTTCCTGGGTGATGGCTCCTAATGTGGAACCTTGCATCGTGTAACCATAGTTTGGGTTGTTCCTCCCTAGGTGCGTAACTTTACACTTGTCCACATTATTTTAATGAAAATTCACAGATTACTAATAGAAGGTCTGCAATCTCATATTTCAGTACTTTCAACACCCTTGGATGTATACCATCCGGCCCAGGTGATTTGCTACTCTTCAGTTTATCTAATAGTTGTAATACATCTTCCCAATGTATCAATATTTCCTTCAATTCTTCTGCACCTTTAAATACCACTTCAGTCATAGGTAACATCCCTACATCTTCCTCAGTAAAGACCGAAGCAAAGAATTCATTCAGGCTCTCCGCTATCGCCTTGTCGCCTCTTAGTGCCCCTTTAACCCCTCTATCATCTAATGGACCAACTGACTCTCTCACAGGTTTTTTGCTACAAACGTACTTGAAAAAAGTCTTTATTTCACGTTTTTGCTTCCGCAGCAAGCTCTTCTTCTCAAATTCTCCCTTTGCCTGCCTTAGCAACGCCTTGCATTTGACTTGCCAGTGCTTGTGCTGTTACCAGATCCCGTCGTTTGTCTCTTTTTTCCATTTCCTGAAAGATACTTTTTTGGCACCAGCAGCCTTTTTGACCTCACCTTTAAACCATGCTGGCAGTTTTTTGGACTTTCTTCCACTTTTCTTGAAGCGTGGAATACAGCTGGTCTGGGCTTCCAAGATAGTAGTTGTCAACACCACCCAAGCTTGATGTAAGTCTTTTACCTTTGCAACTGCTCCTTTTAGTTTTTTCTTACCTATTTTCCTCATTTTATCATAGTCTCCCTTTCGAAAGTTAAAAGGTAGTACTGTGGATTTCCTTACTATCCTTCCTCCACTAATTAAATCAAACGCGATCATGCTATGATCACTATTGCCAAGTGGCCCCAACACCCTTATCTCTTGCTCTAGATCTGGTGTTCCACTAACAACTAGGTCCAATATGGCTTCCCCTCTGGTCGGTTAATGAACCAGCTGCTCCAAGAAGTAGTCATTTATTTCATCTAGGAACTTTATCTCCCTAGCATGTCCTGCCGTGACACTGACACAGTCAATACCGGGGTAATTGAAATCAACCATTATTATTACTGCAATGTAACCTTTGTTAGCTTCCTTGATTTCTTTGAGCATTTCATTATCCATTTGTTCATTCTGGCCAGGCGGTCGTTTGTACACCCCCACTGCCATCGCCTTTCCCCTTTTACATGGAATTTCAATCCATAGAGATTCTACAGCAAATTTTGTTTACTGCAAAACTTTAATCCTTTCTGACTCAATGCCCTCTCTAACAGAGCGCAACCCCTCCAATTTGATCAGCTCTATTATTACGATATAGTTTGTACCCAGGTATCAGAGTGTCCCACTGGTTGTCCTCCTTCCACCATGTCTCTGATATGCCAATCATATATAACCTCTCATTTAGTACTATATATTCTAACTCTCCCATCTTATTTTTTAGACTTCTAGCATTTGCATACAAGCATTTTAGAGACTGTATTTTATTCATATTTATTTGGCTATAAGTAGACATGGGTAATTTGGGATCTTTAAGCTCTGTCTGCTCCATACTTGAGGGCATTTGGGCTACTTTACTCTTTTTTGGAACCTCTCTGCTTTTGGTAGTATCCTTCAAGGATACATTCTTCCGAACCATCCGCTCTTGGGCGAATGTCGGCTTTCCCCTATTATCTAGTTTAAAAGCTGTTAGTGAAGCTGGGTTTAAAAAAGATTTGGACAAGTTCCTGGAGGAAAGGTCCATAAACCATTATTAAGAAGGGACCCAGGATATCAATGCTTGACCCAGTACAAGCATTATGGAACATGTGTCTTTGGGGAAAACTGCTAGGTACCTATGACCTAGATTGGCCACTGTTGGAAACAGGATACTGGGCTTGATGGACCTTGGTCTGACCCAGTATGGCATATATTATGTTCTTATGTTAGAAAATAAAGGTATTGGACTGGCCAGGAAACTCTCCAGATTTAAACCCAATCAAGAATTTGTGGTCCATTTGCAAACTTTGCCTTTGTGGAATGGACTGGACAAAGGAGCAGCTTATTCAAGCTCTGATTCAAGTCTGTAAAGGGACCCAAAAATCGTAGCAGACTGTGGACTCCATGCCAAATCATGCCCAGATGCTGGTAAAAAACAGAGGAGGTCATATTATGTACTAATATATGACTATTTATAAGATTTTCAATGGAAATTTCAGTTTTCACTTATTTTTCAGTTTGTTTCAATTAACACGCACAAGAGTACTCAACCACACTCGCCATGACTCGATCACTCTCTTCTTTGGATTTGGTCCATATGAGGCCAAACCAATTGAGGAAGAGATGCACCATAATCCCTTCCTGACAAAGGGCAGTCACGACCACCACCATCACTTTGGTGAAGGTGCGGGGAGCGGCTGCAAGGCCGAAGGTCAACGCTCAAAACTGGAAATGCCCCGTGGGCACTGCGAACTGCAGGAATCAATGATGTCTGGGTCAATGGGAATTTGTAAATATGCCTCTGTAAGATCGAGCAAAGTAAGGAACTCTCCTTCCCTGACGGCCACAATGACTGACCTGAGGGTCTCCATGTGAAAATGGGGAATCTTAAGATGACTTACATGCTTTATATCCAAGATGAGCCGGAAAGAGCTTTCCTTTTTAGGAACTATGAAATATATGAAGTATCAACCATAATCACAATGGTCTGGCAGTACCTTCATCACTGCTTTCAAGGCCTGTAAACGTAGCAGGGTGTCTCTTATAGCCTTGACCTTGTGGGGCGCCTTGCATGGAAGTCTGATGAAGGCCTCTGTGAGGGGCCAGGCAAATTCGAGCAAATATCCCTCCCTTATTATTTCCAGAACCCACTAGTCGGAAGTGATCCAGGACCAGGCAGGGTAGAAGTCCTGCAACAAACCCCCTACGGGCATCACTCCATTCCGAACCCCCTTTGCTTCATTGTGGCGGCTGAGGGAGTAAAAACCCTGCCGGTTCCTCAAAAACCTGCTCCCCGAGAGGGAAAACGTCTCCTCTGATAAGGTGCAAAGCTAACAGCACGGAAATACCAAAACTCCCGCGACTCGCCCTACACTGGTACCAATGCACAGACTGGTTTCGGTTTATCCTCGGGAAGTCTGCCACACTTCAATTCCCCCAAATCCTTCACCAACGTTTCCACGCTTCTCCGAACAAGAGCTTACCCTTGAAAGGGAGCTTGCTCAACTGGGACTTGGAGGAGACATTGGCTGACCAATTACACAGCCACAAAACGCTGAGCGGCCACCACTGAAGCCAGACTCTTATACAAGCCCCTAATAAGGTCATAAAAGGCATTCACTAAGTAGGCCGCTCTGAACTTCAACTTCGCTGACTCTGGTGGCAGAGAATGTACATCTTTTGAACGTTCTAAGATCCCTTGCACCCAATGCAAATTATGCTATGGCCACAAAAGCACCACAGACTGACGCCTGCAAGGACAGGGCATTAATATCGAATGCCTGCTTTAGTAAGGTCTTCAATTTTCTATCCTGCATATCCTTAAGGATGATATTTTCTTCCATGGGAATGGTGGTAGTCTTCGTGACCGCTGAAATTGCCGCATCCACCTTAGGAGAGTGCAGAAGCTCTCTCCCATGATCCGGCAGCGGACAGAGGTGCACCATGGTTTGTGTTCCCTTCAAACCAGCCTCTGAGACATTCCACTCATCCTGGATTATCTGTTTAATTTTTATTTATTTATTTATTTTATTTATTTATTTAACATCTCTTATATACCGCACTATTGTCATCAGCGCGGTTTACATGGAACAAACATATACATACAGAGAACTGTAATGCATTTTACAAGTAACGGGGTTTTTGAACTTGGGGTTAAAAAGGTAAACTATATAGGCTAACTAACTATTTACAGAAAATTCAAATACATTAGTCACACAGAGGAAACACCGTCTGAGGCTTCCTGATGGCCTGAAACAATGGGTCCGCAAGAGGCTCGTCCTCTAGCGGAAGCCCCATAGACATATCGAGCATCTTCAAGGACTGGGAGATTAGCACCGCCAATTCCTCTCAGCGGAACACACGCACAATCAGAGCATCCTCACCCTGTGGGATCTCACCTTCCTCAAGTTCAGCCAGCTCAGCCCCCAGGTCTTCTGCTTCGTCAGAGTGGAGAGACCCTGTATCCTCCCAAGGGACACTACCCAGTTGCATACGGCTAGGAACAGGCTCCTCTTTTGCCATTGTCCCTGACAGGGCCTCAGGAGGCCTTCTCTTCCTAGCTCTCTCCTAAGCCCTGGAGAGAGCCTCCTCCACACGCTGCCTCACGCAGAAGGCTTTATGCATGAGGAGAATAATCTCAGGGGAAAGAACCACTTGGCCTACCACCATGGACAAATCCTGTGATGTGGAGAGCCGGGGAGATCTGACCTCCCTGCCCTTATGCTTCAAAACAGGTGGAGCGGTGCTATCCCCTCCCACAGAACAACCAGTTACACCATAGTAACAGTGAGCAAACTGTGGCACCCCGCGAAGTAATTAGGTCTTACCTGCTAATTATTGTTCCTGAAGGAACGACAGTCCAGTCCCTTACTTCTGGGTTGCGCAACTCTTCCAGCAGCTTGGAGGCTGAGCCCATCCTTTTTGGGGATGGTGCGGTATAAATACCACTAGTACCACCCACTGAAACCAGTATGCTAATGCCAAAGTAGACTTAATCTAAAACTAAAAATACTACCCATAGACCAATGTAACTACCCGAAAACCCCAAATTTATTTATTTATTTATTTATTTTTAACGGAAGTGAAGAGATTAAGAAGGGGGGAAACAAATGGGAAGGGAAGGGGGGGAGGAGGACTACCTGGGCTTGTCCGGGCTCCCCTTCCCCTTCTTCCCAGGATCTGGGCCAAAGGCCCTTGAGTCAGACTTCGGTCCGCCGTATTTACCACCCTCTGGCACATTACACCCATACGCGTAAACTGGGAGGGAACAGGGACTGGACTGTCGTTCCTTCAGGAACAATAATTAGCAGGTAAGACCTAATTACTTCTTCCTTATCATCACTCCAGTCCAGTCCCTTACTTCTGGGATGTAACAGAGCAGTTCAGGCTTGGGAGGGTTTCGCTATCCCGGACCGAAGGATCGCCTCTCCAAACCGAGAATCAGCTGACCCCTGATCCTGCAGCCTGTAGTGTTTGGTAAAGGTATGTAGAGAAGCCCAAGTAGCCGCTCTGCAAATCTCTAGCGGCGGGACTAAGCTATACTCCGCCCAGGAAGCCGCCTGTGCCCGCGTTGAGTGTGCGCGCAGACCTCCTGGAACTTGCCTTCCCTTCAGGATATAGGCGGAGGCGATAGCCTCCCTGATCCACCTGGAGATAGAGGCCTTGGCTGCCGCCTCCCCTTTGTGAGCTCCTCCAAATTGAATGAATAGACGTTCCGATTTCCGAAAGGGAGCCGTGCGGGAGAGATAGAGTTTCAGGGCTCTGCGAACGTCCAGACGACGTAGTTTCCCGCCGTCCCCTTCCAGCTCTTCCGCCGGGAAGGACGGCAGCGAGATCGTTTGGTTCACATGGAAAGGCGATATGACCTTGGGCAAAAAGGAGGGAACTGTCCGCAAGACCACCTTCTCCCTGAAGAACAAAATAAAGGGGTGTTGGGAGGACAGCGCTTGAAGCTCCGAGACGCGTCTGGCCGAGCAAATGGCGACCAGGAAGACTGTCTTCAGAGTCAGATCCTTTAGGGATGCTCTCTTGGCCGGCTCAAAAGGCTCCCTGGTCAGGGCATTTAACACCAGATTGAGATCCCAAGGGGGAATGACTGATCTCTGCTGTGATCGCAGGCGCCTCACCGCTCTTAGGTACCTAGACACATCCGCGTGTTCTCCTATGGGCTTCCCTCGAATTCTACCTCTATAACACGAAATAGCCGCTAGCTGGACTCGTAATGAGCTGGGAGCTAGGCCCTTCTCGAAGCCTGCTTGTAAGAATTCCAGGACTTCCGGGACAGAGGCCGAAAGGGGATTCTTCCGGTGCTCCGCACACCATGCTTCAAAGATGTGCCAGACTCGAACATAGGAAAGGCAGGTGGAGTGCTTCCGGGCGTTCAACAATTAGAGATTACTGCCCCCGAATATCCTCGCTTGCGGAGCCGCGCCCTTTCAATAGCCAGGCCAAAAGCGAGAATCGATCCACGTGAGGCATCAGAAGAGGCCCCTGTCTCAACAGACCCTTCTTGCAGGGAAGCCGCCACGGTCGGTCGATCGATAACCTTACGAGATCCGCATACCAGGGGCGACGAGGCCAATCCGGTGCTATGAAGATCACCAATCCTCGATGAGCTTCCACCCGTTGTAGGACTCTTCCGATGAGAGCCCATGGAGGGAATACATACAGGAGCCCCTCCGTGGGCCATCTCTGGGCTAGAGCATCTAAGCCTTCGGACATCCTTTCCTTCCTTCGACTGAAGAATCTGCTTGCCTTGGCCGAGCCATACCGTGCCATGAGATCCATTACTGGAGGTCCCCAAAGCGTTACAATCTGGTAGAAGACCTCCTGGTCCAGCTCCCACTCTCCGTGGTCGATCCTGAACCTGCTGAGGTAATCGGCTGTCGCGTTGTCCATTCCGGCCACATGCTGAGCTGAGAGAGCCTCCAACCGAGCTTCTGCCCACTGGAACAGGCTGTCCGCTTCCTTTTCCAGGGATAGACTGCTGGTACCTCCCTGGCGATTGATGTACGCCACCGCAGTGACGTTGTCTGAGAAGACGCGAACCGCCCTTTGGCAAACCATGGGTTCGAGTGCCTTGAGCGCTAGGGAGACCGCTCGCAACTCCAGTCTGTTGATGGACCATTGGGACTCCATTAAGGACCACCGACCCTGGGCGAACTGGTCCTCGCAATGCGCTCCCCAGCCTGTCAGACTGGTGTCCATCGTGAGCAGTAACCACTGTGGGGGTTCGAGAGGCATCCCGCGATCCAGGTTCCTTGAGTGGCGCAACCATTGGAGGGCTTTCCTGGTCCGGGGAGTGCAGGGCAGCTGCATAGACAGAGGATGATGCTGAGGGGACCACCTGCGCAACAGGGCCCTTTGCAAGGGTCTCATGTGGGCCCTGGCCCACGGAACCACCTCTATTGTGGCCGCCATGGTTCCCAGCAATTGAAGGTAATGCCACGCCGTAGGGAGACGCCTGCTCAGGAATTGAGACACCAGGGTCCTTAGGTCCCTTGCCCTGTTCTTGGACAGAAAGACTCTTCCTCTTCTGGTATCGAACCTCGCCCCGAGATACTCTAGCTCTTGAGAAGGAACCAAACTGCTCTTTGTTCGATTGATGACCCAGCCTAGCTCCTCCAGTACTTCCACTACCTTGGCGGTTGCTGAGCGACTCTCCTCTACTGACTTCGCCCGGATCAGCCAATCGTCCAGATAGGGATGAACCAAGATTCCCTCCTTTCTCAGGGCCGCCGCAACCACCACCATGATCTTGGTGAAGGTTCGAGGGGCTGTAGCTAGCCCGAAGGGCAGTGCCTGGAACTGAAAGTGACCCCTTGGTACCGCGAATCTCAGGAACTGTTGATGGGACCTTCGAATCGGAATGTGTAGATAGGCTTCCGTCAAATCCAATGAAGTCAGAAACTCTCCGCTCCTTACGGCCACTATGACAGACTTCAGGGTTTCCATCCTGAAGTGAGGCACTTTGAGGCATCGATTAACTTGCTTTAAATCCAGAATCGGGCGAAAAGTCCCTTCCTTTTTTGGCACCACAAAATAAATCGAGTATCGACCGCAGCCGCATTGGTCTGGAGGGACTGGGGTTACTGCTCCGAGTGCTATGAGCCGCGAGAGAGTGACCTCTATTGCTGCTCTCTTTATCGGAGAACCGCAGGGAGACTTAACAAAGGCTGGGAGTATTTGTTTCGCAAATTCGAGGGCATACCCCTCTCGGATCACCTCTAGGACCCATTGATCGGATGTGACCCGGGACCAGGCGGGAAGGAACTGCTTTAAACGCCCCCCAACCCGCAGGCCTTCCCCCTGGACCCCCGCTTTCTCATTGTGGTTTTCTAGGTCCCGTGGACGCGGAAGAGGACGCCCCAAAGCCTCTCCCTGCTCCCCGAAAACCTCTGAAGCCTTGTCCCCTCGAAGGGAGACGGCCCCTAGGAGAGGAGAACGATCTGGCCGGGCGAAACCTCCGGGGGTTCTCTAGGCTGGCTCCGTACTAGGGCTAGGGAGCGACCTTGCTTTGGTCCGTCCTCCGGCAGCCTGCCGCCTTTAGACTCACCGAGATCTTTCACCAGCTTATCCAAGTCTTCCCCGAACAACAATTTCCCCTTGAAGGGGAGACGGCTTAGGCGCGATTTCGACGAGGCATCTGCTGCCCAATTCCGTAGCCATAGATATCGTCTAGCCGCTACCAGCGAGGCCATGTTCTTAGCCAGGCTTCTGATGAGGTCATATTGGCTATCCGCTAGGTAGGCCGCCCCGGACTCCAACCTAGACGGGATAGACTGATCATCTCCCGAGAAGTTCTCTGTCAGCTGGAGTTGCTGGGACCACCTCAAGCAGGCCCGAGCCACCCAAGCTCCTGAAACCGAGGCCTGCAGGGCGAGGGCGCTGATATCAAAAGCTTGCTTCAGTAGGGTGTCCAATTTTCTATCCTGAGAATCTCTCAAGGCCGCACTACCCTCGACTGGTATAGTCGTCTTCTTTGTCACCGCAGATACCGCTGCATCTACCCTGGGAGACTTCAGCAGTTCTTTGTCAGGTTCTGGCAATGGGTAAAGTCTCGTCATAGCGCGCACTCCTCTCAAACTTGATTCAGGTTGGTCCCACTCCTCTTGAATCATCTTACGCACTACTCTGTGAATGGGAAAAACCTTTTGGGACCTCCTCACTGCTTGGATCAGGGGGTCCTCCAACGCTTCTTCCTCCGCCGGGGCATCCGAGGTCACATTGAGCACCTTGAGGGATTCGCTGATCAGTGCCGGGAGCTCCTCCCGCCGGAAAACCCGCACTATGCGAGAGTGGTCCTCTTCCGGGATTTCTCCCTCCTCTAGATCCTCCTCATCTTCCCCTAGATCCTTGTCCGAGACCTCCTCTTCCAGGATCTCATGTGAGGAGGATGAGAGGGGTTCCTCACTCACCAGCCTTGCGCGTTTGAGTGGGATCTCCGATACCTGGGAACTAGCCCCAAATGCGCTGGGCCATAGGCCTTCCTTCGCTGCGTTCGGCTCAGCTGCCCCAGGACCCTTCTTGCACATGCAATAGGCCTTGTGCAACAAGAGCACGAATTCAGGAGAGAAAAGGTCGCTCACGCTCCCTTCCCCCGCTGCTGTAGGGGGAAGGGGGGGAGGGACAGAGGGGTCTGAGTTAGAGGTAGGAGGAGAGTTTCCCTCTCCCCTAACAGCGAGTCCCCTGAACCTTGACTGGCTTGGGCCATGGATAATTGCATACCCTGCTCCACAGGAGACGCCTCTGTAGCACAAGCTTTATAGATCCCTGAATCAGTGGCAGTACCCTTACGCGTGCCACAAGACGGGCACCTCATTTTGCCAGTCATGCTCACTTCTGCAATCAAGCTTAAATACTGTTTGCCAGCTCACAATGGTACCTCCACAGTAGATTAATTGAAAAAAACAAAACTGTTGCAGCCAGGCACCATAAGATTAACTGCTCCTTCCCCCGGTATTAACAATGGCAGAAATCCAACAATGTCATATTAAGGAAATTAAATTAAAGTAAATTAAAGTAAAATAAATTCCCCCAAACGACCTAAGGTTAAGGCTCAATAAACTTAGAGTCCCCCAGTACTTGCGATTGATGCCTCTTAGCGGCGCGATGTCCCGCGGCAGTCAGCAGTGCTCCGGTGGCTCACACGTGGCAGGCCTCAGCCACGTGGAGCACCCACCGGTCGGCGATTACAGCTGGAAAGTGTCCTTCGCCTCCGCTCCTAATCGGAATCGGCGAAATGCAGCACCCGTGCGCTCCAAGTCTGCTGAGCCAAGACCGAGCAGCAGGGGAATAAAGCACTACCGTCTCAAGTGCTCAGCCACCTTCGGGCTTCGGCGCGAGGTCGGGTAGGCCTGTGTGCAAAACCGCGGGAGCCGGCGGACGCAGGCGAGGTGGAGAGTTTGCGATCCCTCTTTCCTTTGCCGGTAGCTTTGCTGTGCTCAGTGAACGCGATGCTGTCCCCGGAGCACACCTCCTCGCGTTGCTGGCCCGGGAGTAGGCCTCCTCCTCGGGGAGAGAGGGGAGGGGGGGGGGGGGAGGAAGAGAAACTTAAAGGAACAGAAGCTTAAGGACAGGAATCCAAAGGATACCTCAAACCGATGCAAAGAAATCAAAGAAATTATCTGGTAATTAAAACAAAAGTAAGGTAACTAAAAGAAAGACTCCAGTAAGCCCTTGGCTTACGGAACCCTCCAGTTGCTTGGAGGCTGAGCATACTGGTTTCAGTGGGTGGTACTAGTGGTATTTATACCGCACCATCCCCAAAAAGGATGGGCTCAGCCTCCAAGCTGCTGGAAGAGTTGCGCAACCCAGAAGTAAGGGACTGGACTGGAGTGACGATAAGGAACACCAGACTTCTGATAACCCCCTCTCCCTTGAGGTTCAAGCCCGCTCGGCCCTCTCCGATCTTTCCTCCAACAGACTCTCTTCTGCAGACTGGGACTCTGCCTCACAGCCGCGACAAAACCCCGCGGCTGAGACAGAGCCCCGATGGGAGCCACACATCAGGCACATGGCCTTCGAGGACATGTCGTATCAGGAAGAACACTGCCCACAGCACCTGTTCCTGCTCTGAATGGATGGAGTCTCTCCTGAAGTCTGAAATTGTTGCTTTTTTGGCTGATCAAAAATAAGAAAGATTGCAGGAGTCACAGACCACTGACTGAAAATAAGAAAATGTGGAGAAAGCAGCCAACAGCATCCAAGCCTGTCCGAGGAACTCCCCCCCCTTGATGACTGAAGCCACAGAAAGGGAAAACTATGTCAATTCCAGTGCTTAGCGGAACAACGCTGTTTTCAGCCATGTGGCCTCAAGGGCCATCAGTCATAGAAGCACCAAACAAGAAAAATAGTGTCGCACTCCATCGCCGCATCAGACAGAGCAGGCAAAACAAATGGCTCTGTTTGCTCCGGCGGCTAGAGTCGTGCAGCCCTCCTGCCCACTCAGCTCTACTCACCAGCTTCGGTAACGGGAGTCCTCTGAAAGGCCGCAAGTGACCGCTTCAACAGCACTAGCAGCTCCTCATCCATTGAAGGGATTGGGAGCCACTGCATCTCAACCCAAAATGAACAGCAAGTGCCCCCCCGTCTAATTGCCGGCCACTTTCCTTACTTTCTTTTTTGATTTTTTTTAAGTTTATTTGACAGAACAATTTAATAAAAAAAAAACATCTGACTAGGAATTAAAGGGCCAGGGGTCCTCAATAGCAGACAAAACAAAAAATGGCAGGAAAAAAATATATACTTCTTAATTATCCCTTAAGCAAGTCCAGAACAATGGGATCACACCTCTCCAGCTGCTTGGAGACTGAGACTTCTGGCGCTGATAGGTGAGCCAGCTGCCTATGTATGCTGATATCATCAAACTTGACCTGCTCAGTCTCCAAAGCTGCTGGTGAGGTGCGACAACCCGCAGGTCGGGACTGGACTGGAGGGACAATAAGGAAGCAAAGTTCAATACAATGCCTAAAGCTCCAAAACGCAGCAAAGTTTAATTAATCATAGAAATGTCTACAAGTGGTGCAGCAATTAAAAAAACAAAACAAAACCCCAATACACACATTTACTATTCTATTGTTGTCACCCATCCCTTCTTCCTCTGGGAGAAAATACACAACAGACAAACTGACAGTCATCAATTATAGTTCCCGAAGCAGAAGAAAGATGAATTATTACATTTCGTGAGTGAACAGGCACCATGTTAATGATATCACAATGAAATGTCGGCTGAACAGCTCTCCACCCACCTTCATCCTCAAGGACTTCCGTGAACCTTCTCTAAAAGCCTGTAGACAAAAACAAATAAAACAGAATAAAAACAAAACAAAACAAAAACTCAGTAGCTGCAAAGATTTGGATTTCAGATGTATTATTTGTCAATTCCAAGTCTGAGCTACAATCCTTGTCTAAGTGGGCTCACAGTCTGAAGCTACGGAGGGAGAAGTAACTTGCCAAAGGTCACAAAGAATGTCGGTGGGAGAAGCAGAATTGGAACCCTGGCTTCCCTGGTTCACAACCTGCTTTCTCTAACCACTAGGCTGCTACTCCATTCTCCAAAGAAATCTCAAGCTCCTGTCCAAGACTCTTGCATGATCAAGAATGAGAAACTGTCTCAGCATAATGTAACTGAATCTATTTCTTCTTACACTGAGCAAAAACTAAAGGGAAGAAGAGATAGGCTGGAGCGGAAGAGGACTGCAAGCCTAGATACAGGAAAACAATGTGCTGGGGCCGAGATGTATGACTGCAACTTATTTCAAGTAGGCAGACAATGTCTGGACTTGCCACACATGGAAGTGCTGTAAGCTCAGCATATGTGGGGGGAGGGGGGGTTAATGAACCAGCAGAAGAAGCTACAGGAGCAAAAACAGTACAAACAGAAAAAGCAAGTGTTGCAGCTGTAACAGGGAAAGACAGCGCATGAATCCAACTGAATCTTCCAAGAATGCAGTAAGTACACCAGACCTCAATCAAAAAGATTCCTGCACCAATACAATTAGCTGGGCTATGATTTGGGCCCCTCTGGATTTTAGGATAACTGCTTCATACCTTGATTTTCTTGGCTTTTGGCACAGTACGAGTCTTCTCAGTACTCTTCTTCCTCTTTTTGGGTTTGGCTCTCCTCACCCTGTTGACAGTAAGGGTGATGCTCGTAGGCGTGTGCTGGGTTGCTGTGTAGAGCACCGTAGATGGGGAGAGTTCTTCATCCCAGCTCTCAGCTGCACTGCTTTCCCCACCTGCTGTGAGGAGGGAAAGGCAGGATTCTATATTTACCTAAGCACCATATAGTCCAAAAGGTGGCCAGTTTAGATCAGGCTTTTCACCCCAGTCCTCTATTTTAAAAACTCCCCAATAACAGTAGTTCCTGTAACCACTCCTCCCCACAGACACCAGGTATACCCCATGCCTCCCCTCTCTTTCTAGTAACTCTGCAGTGCTGGGACTCAGGATTTACTAATGCATTCTGCACTTCAATAAACAGAGGAAAAGGAAAGGAGAATGGGGATGGGCAAGGCAATTTTTTCAGCCAAAACTATATGTTAGGAAGCTTCACACCCACTCCCGCACACCCCCCCCACCTCAATGGGGAAGAGAAAATTGCAGCAAAACCTTCAAGCCTAGAGAGGAAACATTCCAATGGCCATTCCTCAAAATACAACATCTGGCATGAGGTCTTGGGAGTAACCTGGTCCCAGCGGAGCACCTCTAAGGTGTCTGTACTCTGTATACAGAAAAAAAGAGCATCAGGTTAAAAGTGGAAAGTGCTGCTGAGGTGCAATCAGTGCAGCAGAGCTGGTTGCAGCACCCACATTAGCTCTGACCTTAGAGCCCGTGCTCCTTCCTGCAGCAAAGTCTAACCCTGATGCTAAAGCCTGAAATGCTGTAGATGGAGAGAACAGTGCAGAGATAAACTTGGGTGTGTCCTCTCTTACCAGAGACATTGTCCTGTTTCCTGCGCTGAAGTCTGATCACTTTTCCCCTGTTCAAACCCCTGCAAGTTAACACAGATATGTGATTCCAGGCTAGAAATGCAAAACCAAATACAATAATACTCTCCCATTAATAAACAGCCTTTGGGCATTTAAGCTATGGTGAAATTTTACTTACCATTAATTTATTTTCCTTTAGTTCTGCTAGTCCAGTCAAGTGGTTTATGCCTCCCTGCCAACAGATGATGGAGACAGAGAAAATCCCAGAAACTTCAGTGACATCATCACTGAAACTAATACTGGTGCAGCTAGGAGCACCCTCTAGTTTAATCACTGACAAAGCAGATGGAGAAAACCCTAAGATCTGACCTTCCCTTTCCACATTGTCTTTTTGTTTTAAAAAATGCACAACAGCGCAAACCAATCAAATGTAACTAAACCACACAACAGGGATAAACAACAGAATCCTTTCAGATATATAAAGCAGAATCCAGAGCGGATGGGTCCTGGACTGGTCTAGCAGGATTAAAGGAAAGTAAATTAATGGCAAGTAAAATTTCACCTTCCACAGGGTCCTGCTAGACCAGCTCAGACAAGTGGGATGCACCAAAGCTACTTCGCAATTGGGTGGGATGACACTGCAACTCAAGCACCCAAGAGCCAAAGCGAGCCTCCGACCAGGCTTGAAGGTACAAGAGGTAATGTCTCGGAAAGGTAGACAAGGAAGACCGTGTCACCGTCTGACAAATATCCAAGAAAGATAGCCTGAAGTATTCCGCCCAGAAGTCACCCGAGTCCTAGTAGAACGGGCCCAAAGCCTTTCCGGAACAATATTGCCATGTAAGCCAAAGCAATACACTCCTTGAGCTAGCATACAAGCATAGCCTTAGAGGCCATGAGACCTCTGCGCGGCTCAGCAAAAAGGACAAAGAGCCGGTCAAACAAACGAAAATAATTAGTGACTTTCAGGTAGCAAAGCAGCATCTGGCAAGCATCAACGCAACTTATCCTTACCTGTGTACTGCTGTGGCAAAAAGGCTGGCAAAGAAATCATCTGGTTGACATGAAAAGCAGACACTATCTTCAGTAGAAAGGCTGGAAATGGCCAGACAGACTCTGGTAGAAGAAAAAGTCATGAAGGGGTCATGACAGGATAGAGCCTGCACTTTGGACACCCGCCAAGCTGAAGCCACAATCACTAGAAAACATCACCTTAAAGGTAAGGTCTTTCAGTGTAGCACTGTTTAAGGGTTCAAAAGGAGCTGCTGAAAGTGCCCTTAGACCTACGGAAAGATCTCAAGGTGGGAACACTGGGCGTACCAGCGGATGCTCAGTAATAGGCCCTCTAAAACAAGAGAGAACGGCCACTTGCACCCTTAAGGAATTGTAAGCAAGACTTTTGTCAAATCCATCCTGCAAAAAAGTCCAACACAGATGGCACCTGAGTGCACTACGGGGACAGATGTTACCAGTGACATCACAGCTCAACAGATGCCACACCCACACATAAGCCAACAAAAAACTACACCTGGCCCTCAGTAGGCGTGGAAGTGACTGCAGCTGAATAACTCTTCCAGGCTAACTGCCACCTCTCAAGGGCCCTGCCATAAGCAAGAAGGGAGCCAGATTGTCCAGGAAGATTGGCCCTTGGCACAAGAGGCCCCTGCATCGCCCCAGAACAGAGGCTACCCCACTACAAGTCTCATCAGGTCCCCATAGTATGGATGATGAGGCCAGTCTGGAGCCACCAGAATCACCATTTCCTGGAGATGCTCTTCCCGACGGAGCACATGGGCAGATGAAACACACAGAGGAGAACAGACTGGGGCCATAGCTGAAACAGTGCATTGATCCCCCAGAGATGTGCACCACCTCTGACGGCTGAAAAACAATAGAACTTTGCAACTGACCTCCATCACCATCAGATCGATGTGCAGAGGACCCCAAAACTGAAGAATATGATAAAACGCCCATGATGCCAGCTCCCACTCTCCTGCTTCTAACAGATGGCGACTGAGGAAGTCTGCCACAACATTCTCCTCTCTCGCAATATGCTGTGCCAACAGCGCCTGGAGATGGTGCCCTGCCCAAGGGAATATAAGAACCTAAGAAATGCCATACTGGGTCAGACCAAGATCCATCAAGCCCAGTATCCTGTTTCTAAACAGTAGCCAATCCAGGTCACAAGTACCTGGAAGGTTCCCAAAAAGGTACACAGGTTCCACAATGTTTGTCCTGGGGTAAGCAGTGGATTTCCTGGGTCCTCTTTAATAATGGTTTATAGACCTTTCTTCCAGGAACTTGTCCAAACCTTTTTTAAAGCCAGCTACACTAACTTCTTTTACTACATCTTCCAGTAACGAATTCCAGTATTTATGCATTGAGTGAAAAAATATTCTCTTATTAGTCTTAAATGGGTTACACTGTAGCTTCATTACATGTCCCCTGATCTTTCTACTTTTTGAAGGAGTAAACAACCTTGGGTGTGAAGCTTCCTAACATCGTGCAACCTTGCATCGTGCAACTGTAGTTTGGGTTGTCCTTTCCTAGGGGCATAACTCTGCAGTTAGTCAACATTAAATTTCATCTGCCATTTGTACGTCCAGTTTTCCAATTTATTAAGGTCCTCTTGCAATCTTTCACAATCCTCTTGTGTTTCAACAATTTAGAATAATTTTATGCATCTGCAAATTTGATTACCTCATTCTCATTTCCAGGTCATTTATGAATATGTTAAAAAGCAGCAGGTCCAGCACAGATCCCTGGGGTACTCCACTATTCACCTTTCTCCATTGAGAAAATTGGTCATTTAGCCCTACTCTCTGCTTTCTATCTTTTAACCAGTTCCTGATCCATAATAGTACACTGCCTCCTATCACATGACTTTTTAATTTGGCCAAGGGTCTCTCATGAGGGACCTTGCCAAAGGCTTTCTGAAACTCCAGGTACACTATATATTGACCGGCTCACCTTTGTCTACCTGTTTATTCACACCTTCAAAAAATAGAACAGATTAGTAAAACAGACTTCCCTTGACTAAATTTATGTTGGCTTTCTCCCATTATCTCATGATATATTATATGATGTTCAATAATTGTATTCTTTATAATGGTTTCTACCATTTTGCCTGGTACTGACGTCCGGCTCACCGATCTAATTTCCCAGATCACCCCTGGAACCCTTTATAAAAACTGACATTACATTGGCCATTCTCTAGTCTTCAGGTACTACAGATGATTTTAATAATAGTTTACAGATTACTAATAGGAGGTCTGCAATCTCATACTTCAGTTTCATCAACACCCTCGGATGTATAACCATCTGGTCCAGGTGATTTGCTACTCTTTAGTTTATCAAATAGTTGTAATACATCTTCCCGGTTTATCGATATTTTTTTCAATTCTTCCGATACATCACCTTTAAATACCACGTCAGGCATGGGTAACTTCCCTATATCTTCTTCAGAAAAGACCAAAGCAAATAATTCATTCAGTCTTTCCACTATGGCCTTGTCCTCCCTTAGTGCTCCTTTAACTCCTCTATCATCTAATGGTCCAACTAACTCTCTCAGGCTTTTTTTTTTTTTTTTAAACTATCAATGTATTTCAAAAAGGTTTTATTACACATTTTTGCTTCCAAGGCAAGCTTTTTCAAATTCTCTCTTTGCCTGCCTTATCAGTGCCTTGCATCTACCTTGCCAGTGCTTATGTTGTTTCCCGTTTTGTCCTTTGGCTCCTTTTTCTCATTTCCTGAAAGATGCTTTTTTGACTACAACAAACATCTCTGACCTCACCTTTAAAACATGCTGGCAGTTTTTGGCCTTCCTTCCACTTTTCTTAAAGCGTGAAATACATTTGGTCTGAGCTTCCAGGATAGTATTTTTAAACAACGCACATGCTTGATGTAAATCTTTAACCTTTGCTGCTACTCCTTTTAGCTTTTTCTTAACTTTTTCTTCATGTTTCCCTTTTGAAAGTTAAAAGGTAGTACTGTGGATTTCCTTGCCATCCTTCCTCCATTTCTTAAATCAAATTAGATCATGCTGTGATTACTATTGTCAAGTGATCCCAGCCCCTTATTCTCTTGCACCAGATCCTGTGTTCCACTAAGGACTAGGTCCAAAATAGCTTCCCTTCTTGTCAGTTCATGAACCAGCCTGCTCTAAGAAGCAGTCATTTTTTTCATCTAGAAACTTTATCGCCCTAGCATGTCCTGCTGTAACACTGACCCAGTAGAAACCAGGGTAATTGAAATCACCCATTATTACTGTGTTGTAATTTTTGTTAGCTTCCCTGATTTCTTTTAGCATTTCATCATCCATCTGTTCATTCTGGCCAGGCGCTTAGTAGTATACCCCCACCGATATTGCCTTTCCCTTTTTACATGGGAATTTCTATCCATAGAGATTCTAGTGTATTTTCTTCCCTGCAAAACTTAAATCCTGTGTGACTCAATGTCCTCTCTAACAGAGCGCAACCCATCCACCAATTTGATCTACCCTATCATTGTAATATAGGTTGTACCCAGGAATCACATTGTTCTCCTTCTACCAGGTCTCTGAGATGCCAAATATATCTAACCTTTCATTTAGTGCCATATAGTCTAACGCTCCCATCTTATTTTTTAGACTTCTAAAATGCCTGTATGCAAATGTTAGAGGTTGTATTTTATTCATATTGATCTAGTTATAAGTTGATAGGGGTAATTTGGAATCTTTCATCTCTGTATTTACGGGCATCTGGGTTACTTTTATCTTTATTGGAATCTCTCTGTTGGGATGCCCTAACTTCCCTCGTTTGCTAGTATCTTTCAAGGATACATCCTTCCCAACCATGCACTCTTGGGAGACTGTCAGCTTTCCCCTATTATCTTGTTTAAAAGCTGCTCTCTCTCTTTTTAGAGGTTAATGCCAGCAGCCTGGTTAAGATGGAGCCAGTCTTTTCAGAAAAGCCCCCCCCCCCTTCCCCAGAGTGTTACCTAGTTCCTAACAAATCCAGACCCTCTTCCTTGCACCATCGTCTCATCCACACATTGAGACTCTGGAGCTCTGCCTGCCTTTTGTGGTCTGCATGAGGAATGGAAAGCATTTCAGAGATGCCACCCTGAAGTTCCAGATTTCAACTTCCTACCTAAAAGCCTAAATTTAGCCTCCAGAACCTCCCTCCCACACTTTCCTATATCATTGGTACCAACATGTACTAAGACAGCAGGCTTCTCCCCAGCACTATCTAAAACCTTGTCTAGGTGGCGCGTCAGGTCCGTTACCTTTGCACCAAGCAAGCATGTTACCAGACGATCCTCACGTCCACCAGCCAACCAGCTATCTGCATTCCTAATGAGTGAATTGTCAACTATAATGAATATCCTAACCCTTCCCTTGTGGGCATGTCCCTGGAGAAACTTTCTTGGTGCAAGAGGGTTTTACATCATATGGAGAACAAATCCTAGCTACAGGATCACTTCCTACCCCACCAAGTTGATTATCTCCTTTCACATGACCTCTTCCCTCCATGGCAACAGAGAGTCTACCAGACTGGAGATGGGACTTCAGTACTAAGTCCCTGTAGGTCTCATCTATATACCTCTCTGTCTTCCTTAGGTCCTCCGTCTGCTACACTAGCCTCCAGAGATCGGACTTGTTCTCTGAGAGCAAATAGCTCTTTGCAGCTGGTGCACACGCAAGACCCCTCGCCAACTGGGAGAAAATCGTATATTCAATTCAAAAGACTGGATAGCCCCCATCTCACTGCTGGACTGCTGTCTGGGCCACTGTCTGTTGTACGTGGAGCAGTCAGCAGATCTTCCCCAAAAGACGATCACTGTGCAGTGCAGTGGCTGGAGAATCACAATCAGTAGTCACCAACTGCTACAACTCCTGCAGAAAAGGAAAGGCTTTGGTTGGCCTCCAAACACCCACCAAAATGGGGTCTAAGATTTAGGCTTTTCACCCTCTGGTGGGCTCAGCAATGTGGAGCGGAGCTATGATCTTGGCAATAAGAGCTAGGAGCTCATCCTTATGAAAAGGACGAATGTTCATAGAGTTCCCATCATCCTCTGGTGGGGACAACTTGCCTTCCTCCAGATTGGTGTTACTAACAGAAGCATCCTCATCTGAGTCCACGCTCTGATCCATGTCTTCACTCTTTGGCGACTTCTGATCCCCAGAGAGCCAAGAGGCTGCTTTAGGGAGCCAGGGCCCATAATCCCCTGTATGCTCCTGAGCTTTCCGATGCTTTCTAGATGAATCCTTGACCTGCAAGCCCCCAGGCGCAGAGGTACTCACCAAGCCTGTAGAGAGCCCCTGAGGCTGTACCCCCGCAGCCAACACTGACCAAACCTGCTGGACCAGGGCCAAAGGTTTTGACACCAGTGGATACCCAGCCAACGCCATTATCCCTTGGATCCCTTCAGGCGCCAGGACTGGAGAACTGGAACCAGGTTCTTCAGGGCCACCTGCAAGTACAGATGCAGTCTCTGCCAGTGGCCTGACCAACAAGCTCTTCCTGGAACTTCTGCGATGTCCCCCCTGAGTCTGCAGAGCAGACAGTGAACAATCCCTCCATTAAAAAGTGCCACCGCTTCCCATAGCCTAGGCAATGCTGAATAGATGGTGGCATAAAGCACCCGAGAAGCCAAAGTGACTGCTGTGACCATGAGGCTGATCCCCAGAATGCCGGAAAGACCCACCGTAGATGGAACACCTTGAGCCTCCCAACATGATAAAAAACAAACCCACAACTACACAGCCCAACCGGCTCAGAATATGGTGGGGGTCTGATGATGGCTAACAATCCTGAACACGATCCTTCCCCGAAGGGCGGCAGACAGTTGCTGACAAAAAACGTTGTCTGCCACGGTCCTCTGGTCAGTTAAGAACATAAGAACATAAGATATGCCATACTGGGTCAGACCAAGGTCCATCAAACCCAGTATTCTGTTTCCAACAGTGGCCAATCTAGGTCATATGTACCTAGCAGTTTCCCCAAGGGACACAGGTTCCACAATGCTTGTATTGGTTCAAGCATTGATATCCTGGGTCCCTTCTTAAATGATAATTACACTAACCTGGTAATTGTAGTTCCTTGAGTGACGACAGTTCAGTCCTCTACTTCTGGGTTGTCAACCTCCTCCTGCAGCCTGGAGACTGGTATGTCAGAATGACATCATCACTGGATATAGCCTGGTGCTCTCTGCTCTCCCTTCCAGTGTAAACTATTAACAAAGCTGGGACAATATTCCACAAAGCTAAAACTGTGCAACGTCTCCGACCTCTTCTGGAACCCCACGACTTCAGGACAGTAATGCAAGCAGTAACACTACCTCATCTGGATTTCTGCAACATAATCTACCATGGACTACCCGCCTCACACACCAACCCCCTCCGAACTGCCTTAAATATCACAGCAAGGATTATTCAGAATACGAAAAAACGGGATCACATCACCCCAATCCTAAGAGACCTCCACTTCCTGCCAATTCCAGCAAGAGTAAAGTACAAAGCGATCCTACTCATCCACAAGACTATCCACCAAACACGGATCACCTCACTCCACCACCTTCTGCCTCGCCCATCTCACAACAGATCAACCAGACAATCCTCCAATAACTCCATTGTCGTCCCCCACAAAAGAACCAAGTCCACACAACGGACCTGCAACAGAGCTTTCGAACTCTATGCCCCATCCCTCTGGAACTCTCTACCAAACCACATCAGAAACAACGATGACATCACATCATTCAAGAAACAGCTGAAAACAATCCTATTCCGTGAACACCTTTGATCAGAATTTCCACCCTATCCACCCAATCTAATACCTAGACTCAGCTGAAGTGTACATGTCTATGTCCACCCAAATCATTAATTGTTGTCCCTGGTGATGGCCCCACCCTGTAAAATACTACCCCCCCTCATGTTATGTGTTACACCGCTTTGACCCGGTGAAAAGCGGTATATAAATGCAGTTAAATAAATAAATAAATAAATAAAAGCAGACTCAAAGGAGCAACAAATAAGTAACCATAACCCAAGTTAACTACAGTATGAGAACATTGTGCAAACAAAGCAAGCAAGCTGTCTTACACCTTGCCGTGCCACCAAACCTGTCAAGCAGAAGTTTTGCGCAGCTTAATAATGAAAATTGACTTACCGGTAACAAACCTTCAGCTGCCGGCCAGCTGACCCTCCTATGCCACGTCACTGGGCGGGATGGAGGACTGAACTGTCGTCACTCAAGGAACTACAATTACCAGGTAAGTGTAATTATCATTTCCTTATCGTTCCTCCAGTTCAGTCCTCTACTTCTGGGATGTATCAGAGCAGTAATTAGTGGGAGGGACCTTTCCAGCCGGCCCTCAATACCGCAGCCCCGAAACGCGCATCCTGAGCCGCGGCCACATCAAGACAGTAATGCTTACTGAAGGTATGCAACGACGCCCACGTAGCTGCTCGACAAATCTCACTTGGCGGAACCAAGCCATGCTCAGCCCACGAGGTCGCTTGCGCTCTGGTGGAATGAGCTCGTAAACCAATCGGCGCCGCCCGACCTTTGAGTAGATAGGCGGAAGAGATGGCTTCGCGAATCCACCGAGCAATGGAAGCCTTAGACGCCGCCTCTCCCTGGCGCCTACCCCCGAACAATACAAATAGGCGATCCGATTTGCGAAAAGTTTCCGTAACCTTCAGATAATGTTGCAATATTCGCTTAACATCGAGGCGTCGCAAACTGCGGTCCCCCGCGCTCCCCTCCAAGGACCCGAGGACCGGCAAACACACCGACTGATTCAAGTGAAAAGGAGATACCACCTTGGGCAAAAAGGATGGAAGAGGACGCAGAACCACCTTCTCTTTGGAAAAAAACAAGAACGGCTCCCTAGCCGACAACGCCTGTAACTCCAAAATTCGTCTTGCGGAACAGATTGCCACCAGAAACACAGCTTTCAAGGTGATATCCTTCAAAGAAGCGCGCTGCAAGGGCTCAAAGGGCGGTTCGACCAGTGCTGACAACACTAAATTAAGATCCCAAGACGGAACGGATATCCTACGAGAAGGCTGCAACCTAGCCACCGCCCTAAGGAATCGCGCGACATCTGCATGCGCTCCCAGAGCGATGCCCTGGACCTTGCCACGATAACACGACAGTGCCGCTAACTGCACCCGCAACGAGCTAGCCGCTAAACCCTTCTCAAATCCATCCTGCAAGAAATTGAGAACTGACGACACCGAGACTGTCGCTGCCCTAATCTGGTTGCGCGAACACCAATCCTCAAATATACGCCAAATGCGCACATAAGCCAACGATGTGGACTGCTTGCGCGCTCTAAGAAGAGGGGAAATGACCGCTGCCGAATATTCTCTCTTCCTCAGCCGAGCCCGTTCAATGGCCATGCCGTAAGCGAGAATCGATCCACTTGGGGCATGAAGAGGGGACCCTGAAGCAAGAGATCCGGCCATATCGGAAGCCTCCAAGGACGGCCGTCTAGAAGGCGCACGAGATCGGCGTACCACGGCCGCCTTGGCCAGTCGGGTGCAATCAGAAGCACCCTCCCCTCGTGCTTCTCTATCCTTTGCACCACCCGACCTATTAAAGCCCACGGCGGGAACACATATAGGAGACCGGAGGTCGGCCAACGCTGTAATAGAGCGTCTATGCCTTCGGACATTCTTTCTCGTCTCCGGCTGAAGAATCGCACGACCTTCGCGGAATGAAAAGTCGCCATCAAGTCCATGACTGGCAGTTCCCACCTTATCACCAACTGCGCAAAAACCTCGGGGTGTAACTCCCACTCGCCAGCATCCACTTGTACTCTGCTGAGAAAATCCGCCATCACATTGTCCTTTCCGGCAATGTGCGCCGCCGAAAGTGCCGTCAACCGATTTTCCACCCAGGCGAACAGCAAATCCGACTCCTCCTCCATCGCCGCACTCCCCGTGCCGCTTTGTCGATTGATGTAGGCCACCGTCGCAGAATTGTCCGACAGTACTCGAACTGGATGCCCGAACACCAAGTCTTCGAATGCGCTCAGTGCTCTTGCTACCGCGCGCAATTCCAAGCGATTTATGGACCACGCTGTCTCCAGAGGGAACCACTGGCCCTGGGCGAAGCGGCCCCCGCAGTGAGCTCCCCAACCTATCAGGCTGGCGTCTGTCATGAGCAGGATCCAGTCTGGCTGCTCCAGGGGCATCCCTGCCGCTAAAGACTTGGGTTCCAACCACCAGCGGAGCGACCGACGCACCTTGAGTGGGCACGAAAGGCGTTTGCTCAAAGGATCTCGTTGGTGAGACCAGCGGCGTAGGAGAGCCCACTGTAAGGGTCGCATATGTACCTTGGCCCAGGATACTGTCTCTAGCGTTGCCGCCATTGTGCCCAGCACGCGGAGATACAACCACGCCGATGGAGCCGGAGTCACTCTGAAACTGCGTACGAGATTGCGTAGAGCCTTCGCCCTTCTGAGCGGTAAAAACACCCGCCCTTTGAGGGTGTCGAATTGTACCCCCAGATACTCGAGAACTTGAGTGGGTTGGCGATGGCTTTTGTTTGGATTGACCACTCAACCAAGACTCTGCAAGAACTCTACCACCCTGTTCGTTGCGTGATGACTTTCCGCCTCGGACTTTGCTCGAATCAACCAATCGTCCAGGTAAGGATGTACTAAAATCCCTTCCTTTCGCAACGCCGCCGCCGCCACCACCACCATGATCTTGGTAAAGGTGCGCGGCGCCGTCACGAGACCGAAGGGCAACGCTTGGAACTGATAATGTCCCCAAGGCAAAGCGAACCTTAACCATCGCTGATGCGCCTCTCGGATGGAAATGTGCAAGTAGGCCTCCGTCAGATCCAAAGAGGTTAAAAACTCTCCCTGTCGCACTGCTACAATCACTGAACGCAGCGTTTCCATACGGAAGTGAGGCACTCGCAAACACCGATTCACAGCCTTGAGGTCCAAAATGGGCCGCAGAGCTCCACCTTTCTTTGGCACCACAAAATAGATGGAGTACCGACCTAGGCCGTACTCTGCCCTGGGAACTTCCACGACCGCCCCTAACTGCAGTAGTCGTTCTAAGGTGCTGCGAACTGCCAAAGTCTTTCTCTGGCCCCTGCAAGGAGACAGAACGAAGGAGTCCTAGATGGGATGCGCGAGCTCCAAGACATACCCGTGACGAATAATTTCTAAAACCCACTGATCGGATGTAATAAGGGTCCAGACGGCGAGAAACCTCCGGAGCCTCCCGCCTATGGAAGTCTCCGCCGCCGGAACCCGCCTCATCTCATTGTGACTTCCGAGCTGCTGAGATGGAACCGGAGGAGAATCCTCTAGTTGCTCCTCGAAAACCTCGGAAACTTTGCGCTCGGGAAGCGAATCTGCCCCTTTGAAAGGAACCGAAGCGCGGCGACCGAAACCTGCGAAAGTCCCGAAACTGGCCTCTGAAACTTTGACCAGATCTGCCTTGTTTCGGCTTGTCCTCTGGGAGTCTACCCGCCTTAGTCTCCCCGAGATCCTTCACTAACTTATCTAGATCTTCTCCGAATAATAACTTTCCTTTAAATGGCAGTTTACTCAGACGAGACTTAGATAAACCGTCCGCTGCCCAATTACGCAACCAAATCAACCTGCGGGCCGCCACCACGGATGCCGTACTATTCGCTAGTGCTCTGATCAAATCATAGTGCACATCAGCCAAATAAGCGGCGCCAGATTCCAGACGTCCCAACTCCTGATGCTCCTCAGAATCAAGATGGGGCGATTGACGTAACCGCTGCACCCAACGCAAACATGCTCGAGCCACCCAGGCCCCACAAACAGATACCTGTAACGACAGGGAATCTGCCTCAAAGGTCTGTTTCAGAAGACCATCTACCCTACGGTCCTGGGTATCTTTTAATGCCGCGCTGCCCTCTACCGGAATGGTAGTTTTCTTAGTAACTGCCGAGACTACCGCGTCCACTCGCGGCGACCGGAACCTATCCTTGTCCTTATCAGCCAGCGGATACAGCCTATTCAGCGTACGGACTCCCCTGAGCCCCGTTCCTGGCTGATCCCATTCGTCCTGAATCATCTTATCTACTACCTTATGAATCAGAAACACCACTTGGGTTTGACGGACTGCCTGAATGATGGGATCCTCTACCTTGTCATCCTGGGCTGCCGGAGGCGTTAGCTTCAACGTCCGCAGCGATTCTGTAATCAATGCTGGCAGTTCCTCCTTCCGAAAAACTCGGAGGATCTTAGACTGGTCTTCAGGCTCTAAAATCTCCCCCTCTTCTAGAGCCTGTAGCCCTTCATCATTTTCCCAGTCAAACTCCTTGACCTCAGGCCAATCAGAATCTGCAGCCGAGGAAATCCGGGTCCTAGACCTTTTAGGTGCCGATGGGCCCTCTCCAACGTCAACCAAAGGTGCCAAAGGTGCATCCGCCAAGGAAAGTGGGGGAACATCACCCCCCTTACCCTGACGCTTCAGGCAGAAGGCCTTGTGGAGCATCAAGATGAATTCTGGACAAAACTCCACTGACTCCCCCGGCTGCTGCTCTGGCAGAGCTGCCGAAGAGTCCGTCAGCTCGTCCCTGAGACCCTCTCGCCCACAGGTACCAGGAGTCTCCGTCAGCGCTGCTTCTTGGACCTGCGGAGCCTCCACCGCCTCCGTAAGGTCCATCTGCTGCTCCACCGTGGATGAAAGAGATGCACAGCCGCGGCACACTCCGGAGTCCACCAGTTTGCCTCTGCGGGCACCACAGATCATGCACTGTGGTCGCCCCGCCATCAAACTGTCAATCCTGAAAACACGCAGAGAATAAATCCTTCTTTTATTATTTATTTTATTTTTTATTTTTTTTGTAAAGTTTAATTGAACCGGAGAGGATAGATCTACCCCGCTATACTACTTAGCTAGTTAAGAAAACAAATCGGGTACTGTAGCCGCGAGGGCAGAACCCCCTCCCTCAGGCTGTTGACACTGAAACGGCTCAAGAAACCCAGTAAACGAAAGTAAACTAACGTAAATTAAGCAAAATAATGAAAGTAAAATAAAATAAACCTAACTGACCCTGCTGAAAAAGGGAACAAAATGAGCTCCTGCGAGCTTATGAAGCCAATCGCGGCCATGTCAGGCTGCCACGCGGCATGCCGCACCGGGAAAATGGCCGCTCGGGGCCGAAATGGAAAAGGGCACCAAAATCCTGGCCCTCTGGTGCTCACTCACCTTGCTGTGTGCCGTAAGCTAAATCGCCGCCTGCAACCGGTAAACAGCTGACCGGCCAGGTCTGACGAAATCTTCCTGGAGCTCCGACGCCGGGGCGGTGTTTGAAAACTGAGAGAAAGAACAGCTGTCCTGCATATATTTAAAAGCGAGAGACAGCGCACTACAGACCCCGCGCTCCGGCTGAGGACCGGAGCATCAGAGAACTCTTCCCCGAAATGTCCTGGGGAAGATTCTCTGCCTGAACATTTGCAGCCGCTACAGCAGATCGCAATTTGGTGACAGACAGGGTGCAAGCAGGCCCAATCGTTGTGCCGGAGCTCTCTGTACACTATGCCTTTTTTTTTTTTTAAAGGGATATATACCCCGAAGTACCAATAAACAAAAATTGCTAAATATCCTACACTACCTCTAACCTTCCTTATCCGTTACTCCAGTGAGCCCTCACAAGGGCTCACCCAGTCCTCCTGCTGCAGGGAGACTGGGTACACTGGAAGGGAGAGCAGAGAGCACCAGGCTATATCCAGTGATGTCAATCATTCTGACATACCAGTCTCCAGGCTGCAGGAGGAGGTTGACAACCCAGAAGTAGAGGACTGAACTGGAGGAACGATAAGGAATAATGGTCTATGGACCTTTCCTCCAGGAACTTGTCCAAACCTTTTTTAAACCCAGCTACACTAACAGCCTTTACTACATCCTCCGGTAACAAATTCCAGAGTTTCATTACACGTTGAGTGAAAAAATATTTTCTTTTATTAGTCTTAAATAGTTTACCCTGTAGCTTCATTGCATGTCCCCTAGTCTTTCTATATTCTGATAAGGTAAACAATCGATCTACGTTTACCCGTTCCACTCCGTTCATTAATTTATAGACTTCTATCATATCTCCTCTCAGCCGTCTCTTTTCCAGGTTAAAGAGCCCTAACCTTTTTAGCCTTTCTTCATAGGAGTATCCTTCCATCCCCTTTACCATTTTGGTGGCTCTTCTCTGAACCTTTTCTAAAATCGCTATATCCTTTTTAAGATACGATGACCAGAATTGCATACAATATTCAAGGTGCGGTCTCACCATGAAACGATATAGAGGCATTATAATATCTTTTGTTTTATTTTCCATTCCTTTCCTTATCATACCTAGCATTCTATTTGCTCTCTTGGCCGCCGCTGCACACTGGGCCGAGGGTTTTAACATGGTATCCACAATGACACCTAAATCTTTTTCCTGGGTGGTGGTTCCTAATGTGGAACCTTGCATCGTGTAACCATAGTTTGGGTTGTTCTTCCCTAGGTGCATAACCTTGCACTTGTCCACATTAAATTTCATCTGCCATTTTGATGCCCAGTCTTCCAATTTATCAAGATCCTCTTGCAATTTTCCACAATCCTCTTGGGTTTTAATAACTTTAAATAGTTTTGTGTCATCAGTTGGGCCTCCGGAGCTTCAGTTGCACTTATTCTGCAATGCCCACCAGGCTCTGACAAGCGGCTGCGACGGGGACGGGGAGGGGCTCAGCTTGCTGCTGTACATAGAATTTAAGGGAGAATTGCCTTAAAGTTAGGAAAACAAAATAGACAAAGGTTAAGCAGAAGGGAGCCCTCTCCCCCTGGAATCTCTGGCTCAACTGGGACTCATGACAAGGACCCACCTACAGCAGGCGGGAAACTGCAGAGGGGGTATTCAAAAATACACTCCGAGACCTCCACCAAGAAGACTTGACTGGAAAGCGCCACAGTGGATGGATATCAGGAACCCAGGATCCTCACTGCGCCAGACACACAACCACCATCTGCTGGAGACAGAGGAAAAAAACCTGGAGGGTGTCCCTAGCTGCACCAGTGAAGTCCATGAAGTTTCCGGGTTTTTCTCTGCCTCCATGATCTGCTGGCAGGGGAGCATAACCCACTTGTCTGGACTTGTCTAGCAGGACACTATGGAACATTATTTATACTCATAGCAATGTGCAAGGTAACTCACAGGTTTACACTTTGCCTGCTTCAGGAAACTTGTGAATTAAGTTGGCTAAAGGTAGTTGGAATCATAATGAGGAGGATAGAGCTGAGACAAAATAACTGCAGTCAGCATTCTGCTGGTAAAGCACAGTTACTTACCTGTAACAGGTGATCTCTGGGAACAGCAGGAATAAGTCTTCACATATGGGTACGTCGGTACTGACGGAGCCTGCGCGGGAACGCTCCCCAGCGTCCAATCAGAAAGCTTTTGGGAGCATCCCACAGCACCTGCGTGCTGCTTTCCTGCCTTTCCCAACTGTCTGTCCTCAGTTAAGTTTTAGAGCTGAGACAAAGAGAGAGAGAGAGGGAAAGGAAAGAGAGAGACAGACAGACAACTCCTAGGGGAGATGGGTGGGTTGTGAAGACTTATTCCTGCTGTTCCCAGAGATCACCTGTTACAGGTAAGTAACTGTGCTATCTCCAGGAACAAGCAGGAATGAGTCTTCACATATGGGGACTCCCCAGCTTTAGATGCCAGTGAGAGAGCCCATAAGTTGTGTGTCCCTGGAACAGGGTTACACTTCCCCACCTGGATCTCTGGCATCCCATGAGGGATGGTGGGTAGGAGTTGATTAAGTATGGAACAGGTGTTTGAGAACAGCCTGACCAAACAAGGCATCCCGGCGGGAGTTCTTGTCCAAGCAGTAATGGGCTGTGAAGGTATGAACCGAGGCCCAAGTGGCTGCTCGACAGATGTCATCGATAGATACAGAGTTCAGATGAGCCATTGAGGCTGCCATGGCTCTCACGTTGTGAGCTGTGACATGGCCCTCCAGAGAAAGGTTCTTGCTCTGATAAGCGAAAGAAATACACTGGGCAATCCAGTTAGAAAGTGTTCTCTTGGAGACTGGTTGTCCCAAATGAGAAGGATCAAAGGCAACAAAGAGTTGGGAAGACTTTCTATGTTGCTGTGTCCTTTGTAAGTAAAAGGCCAAAGCTCTTTTACAGTCCAGGGTATGAATCCTCTCTGCACTTGATGCATGAGGTCCTGAAAAAAAGACAGGTAGGTAGACCTCCTGGTTGAGATGAAAAGGCGAGACCACTTTAGGCATAAAGTGTGGATTAGTCCTAAGGACCACCTTGTCATGATGGAACCTTGTATAAGGTGGATTAGCTACTAGTGCTTGCAATTCACTGATGCAGCGTGCAGATGTGATAGCAAAGAGAAAGATAACTTTCCAAGAAAGATATTTCAAGGAGGTGGTAGCTAAAGGTTCGAAAGGCGGCTTCATAAGCTGACCAAGAACCAAATTTAAGTCCCATGCCACCGGGGGTGGTCTAATGGGAGGCTTTGTTAAAAGGAGGCCTCTCATGAATCTTGCTACAAGAGGATGAGAGGAAACAGGTTGTCCATTTAGAGGCCTAAGGGAAGCTGCAATAGCACTCAGATGGACTCTTACTGAATTTGTCTTAAGGCCTGCATTAGACAGATGAAGGAGATACTCCAGCAACTATTCCAGAGGTATGGCACGGGGGTTAAGACCCTTCTCCGAACACCAGATGGTAAACCTCCTCCACTTGAAAGCGTACGAACGTCTAGTGGAAGGTTTTCTGGAAGCATAAAGAACATCTTTCACTTGTTGAGAAAGATGAAGATCCTGGAGATCTAGGCCTTCAGCAACCAAGCCCTAAGATGCAGAAACTGGGGATTGGGATGCCATAACATTCCGTCCTCCTGAGAGAGGAGGTCTGGAGCAGACCCTAACTCTAGGGAGGGAGCTTGAAAGATGTAGAAGCAGAGGGTACCACACTTGCCGTGGCCAATGTGGAGCTATGAGAATCATGTGGCCTCTGTCTCTCTGAAGCTTGAACAGGGTTTTGGGAATTAGGGGAATGGGTGGAAAGGCATACAGGAAGTCTTGACCCCAGTGAAGGAGGAAAGCATCCCTTGCCTGAGCCCCCTGAACCGGAGTTCTGGAACAGAACCAGGGAAGTTTGGCATTCCACGGACTTGCAAAGAGGTCTATGTCCGGGATTCCCCAAATTCGAAAAATCTTGGATACCTGGTCCATATGTAGGGACCACTCGTGTGGAAACAGAACTCGACCGAGTCTATCCGCCCAAGAGTTCTGAATACCTGGAAGATAAACTGCCAGAAGATGAATGTGATGCTCTCTGGCGAGGGCCCACAGTCGCAGAGCTTCGTTGCAAAGCGACAGAGAGCCAGTTCCTCCCTGCTTGTTTACACAGAACATGGCTACCTGATTGTCCGTGTGGATAAGGACTGTCTTGTGGCTGAGCAGGGTGTGGAAAACTCGTAGAGCAAGGAAGATTGCTCTGAGTTCCAAGAGATTGATATGTAGACAAGTCTCCTGTGGGGACCAGATGCCCTGGGTGGAGAGGTCCTGAAGATGAGCTCCCTAGCCCATTGGAGAAGCATCTGTTGTAAGAGTTGCTTGGGGTAGAGGTTGTTGAAAGGGGGACCCCAGCAACAAGTTTTGAGGGGACTTCCACCACTGGAGAGACAAAATGAGGCGACTTGTGTTTGCTATTTTGTCTGACAGGCAGCCTACTGCCTGGGTCCATTGGGTGGATAAAGTCCACTGAGCTGCTCTCATATGAAGGCGAGCATATGGTACCACATGTATAGTGGATGCCATGTGGCCTAGTAACTAACATCTCTAAAGCAGTTAGTAGGGGTTTTGACTCTGCGTGAGAAGCTAACTGCACCAAGCGAAGGCAACAGGCCTGGGGAAGATAGGCCCTTGCCCTTGTGGTATCCAGCAACACCCCTATAAACTCCAGGGACTGAGTAGGGATCAGATTGGATTTTGGGATGTTTATTACCAGCCCTAAATACTGAAGAATACGCATTGTGCAGGCGAGAGAAGTCTTGGCCTCTGATTGAGTGGGAGCTCGAATGAGCCAGTCGTCCAGGTAAGGGAAGACGAATATTCCCAGGGTGCGCAGAAAAGCAGCTACTACTGCCATGCATTTCGTGAACACCCTTGGTGCAGAGGCCAGACCAAAAGGGAGCACTCTGTATTGATAGTGCTTCTCCTGAAAAAGGAACTGAAGGAACCTTCTGTGAGTTGGATGGATGAGAACATGTGTGTACGCATCCTTGAGATCTAGAGAACAAAGCCAATCCTGACTCTGAAGGTATGGCAGCAGAGTTCATCTTGAATTTTTCCTTGACTAGGAATCTGTTCAATTCTCTGAGATCTAAGATGGGTCTGAAGCCCCCTGTTTTCTTTGGAATAAGAAAAAAGGGGGAGTAGAACCCTGTGCCCTGTTGTTGAAGAGGCACTTCCTCGCCCCCTGGGCAAGAAGAGTGGCAACCTCCTGTTCCAACAGGTTGAGGAGGGAGGTTGGAGAATTGTGCACTCTGGTGAGAGGGGGCAAGCTTGAGAAATGAAGTTTGTACCCCTCTCTTATGATGGAGAGTGTCCAATGCTCTGCTGTAATTTGCTCCCACCTTCCTGGCTCGAAGGACCAGAGCCCTCCACCATTCCAGGAAGGTTAAGTTCTCTAGCAGAAAGTCAAAGGCCCTGAGAGGGCTGAGGCTGCTGGGCTGGAGCAGGCCTCGCAGCCTTTGCTTTGCTCTGTTTGGAGGATTGGTGACGTTTGGCAGCTGCAGAAGATGCCCGCTGACCATAAGCAGGATAGAATCTTCCCTTTTTAGAAAAAGGTGTTTTCTTGAACAACCTTTTCTTAGCAGGAGCAGCTGTGGATTTGGATAGTCTATCCAAAGCAGAATTTTCAGCATCCATCTGATTGGCCTTTGCTTGCCAATCCTTACCAAACAGGTTCTCACCTGTACAAGGGATATTTCCCAATTCATCTTGAACCCAGATCTCCAAATCAGATGCTTGAAGCCAAGCAATTATACATGCACCTATGGCAATAGCTGAGGCTCTGCTTACGCATTCAAAGGAGTCGAAAGCTGCACGGTTGGAGAATTTGGAGATATCCTGGGCATGTTTGAGCCCAGTGAGAAATTCCTGCCTTTTATCCTTAGACATAAAAGGACAAAGTCTGCAAATGGTCAGTGACTTCTTTTAAGAACATTCCCATGTAAAGACTATAGGAATTAATTCTCGCAGCAAGCATGGAAGCTTGGAAGACTCTTCTTCCAAAAGCATCCAGGGTTCTACATTCACGTCCTGGAGGATTAGAGGCATGTCTTTTGGCACTTCTAATCTTTCTCAATGCAGACTCAACCACAATAGAGAGGTGAGGAAGTTGAGTTTTATGGAAACCAGGACAAGGAGGGACACGATACATGGTGTCCAACCTGCGAGAATGAGGAGAGATAGTCAGAGGTGCTTCCCACATCCACAACATGAGATCATACAGAATCTCATGAATAGGTAAGGTAGCTGCCTCTTTAGGAGTTTTAGGATATTGTAAAATATCTAACTCCTTGGCTCTGGGCTCTGATTCAGGTGCCACTGTAATAGAGACACCCCGAGCCACCTCTCTGATAAAGTCTTGAAAAGACAAATCCTCTGGAGGAGACATCCTACGTTTAGGAGAGGACTCCTCCTGTGGAAGAAGCATCACTGCATCGACAGACTCCTCAGAATCCTCAGAGTCGTCAGAGGAATCGAAGTATCGTCTGTCCGGATGCTCTTGCAATGCCCGATACCCGTACCGACCGGGATCGGTATCGGGAATCACCGGTACCGAGGTATCGGTACCGGAGGGCTTCAGAGGAAAGTACCGGCATAGCGGACACCGATGCCGATGTCACCGGTACCGAGATCGGTACCGATGGCGATGCTAGTGCCAGTACCGGCGGAGTAGTCTGTTGCGGTACCACAGGCGTCGATGCCACAAGGAAAGCCGCCAGACTGCCTTCCATGGACAGAATTCTCTGATCCATCGACGCCGCCGATGTCTGGAAGTCGGTACCGGTGGAAGCCACCGGTACCTCAGAGCATGGCACCAAGAGATCTGTCGAGGCCACGCCATCGAGATCATCTTGGAACCCCGATGATGATGCTTTAGAGGCCGAAACCTCCCGCCGGGGTAATTTTGCCGGTGCAGAATCCTCGAGGGCAAGGCCAGAGGCATCTCGATGCTTAGAAGGAGATCTACCCTTCGAGGACCGGCTGGATTTATGTTTAGTTACCTGATCCATGTGAGGAAGCAGCAGCCCTGGAAGACGTCGATGCCACCGAAGCCGCATCAGAGGGAAACAGGGCACTGAGCTTGGCAGCTCGGTTCTGACGACCCCTCTTAGGCATCATGGAACAGGACATACAATCTGTTATGGAATGGTGAGGACCTAAACATTTTAGACACCAGTCATGGGTGTCGGTGACGGAGATAGTACCGCCACATTTTGTGCACTTCTTAAAACCTGAGGCAGGCTTTTCCATAGTTAAGGAAAAGAATTATGGGCCTAAGGCCCAAAACTGAAGTGCACCTGAAGTGGAAAAAAGGTTTGTTTGTTTTTTTAAAGAAGAAAAGAACAAGGACCGGCGGTACTAGTACAGCGTCGAAGAAGGCAGACGCGACAGAAAAGAATAAAGAAAAAAAAAAAAAAAGGGAAATTCTTCTGCGGTGACAGGAACACGACCTGCTGGCTCTGCGGAAAAAGAACAACTGAGGAGAGACAGTTGGGAAAGGTGGGAAGGCAGCACGCAGGCGCTGTGGGATGCTCCCAAAAGCTTTCTGATTGGACGCTGGGGAGCGTTCCCGCGCAGGCTCCGTCGGTACCGACATACCCATATGTGAAGACTCATTCCTGCTTGTTCCTGGAGATAAGAGGAAGTACCAGGGAAATCACAAGATGAAAACAGTGAGGGAACCTCTTTGTGACAGAATGCAAACATTGATCACGTCCTGAAAGAGGGGTCTATAATTTCTAAAATTCTATGGATAAGTGTTAGGAGTTGCCTGCTCAGGAGCTAACTTATCCACTTAGAATACTGGGCCACTGAATAGTTTTTTTTTTTTTTTTTTTTAATACAGAGAAAAAAGGAAACCCACCTGCACTTTTCACATTTAAGGAGGAAGCCATCTTGGGACAGGCTGCAGTGACACCAATTAGGAATAGATTCGCCTTCTGAAGAGCTATCGCTGTCTCCAGAGTTCTCCTCATCCTGTGAATGTAAGCCATTCAGCTCTGCCCGGGGGATGATGGCCTGAACTGGTGGGGAAGCAGGTGGTGTTGGTGGGGGCGGAGCGCCATAGTTATGATCCTGGAAACACATGAGAGAACTCATCAGCGAGGCCCAAGACAAACATGCTTTCATCATGGATGTGTTGACATAACTTTCCTCTGCAGGCAATAGCATAGCCTTTGCAACAGTGCAGACATTTATCTTCTGTAAGACTGGTATATAACCTTTGGAAGAGAGACCAACACTGCAATATTACAAACTAGACCATCTCTGGGAGTCTTCCAAGGGTGTCAAACACTGAACGTATTATAGGGTGAGGGACTTATAATGCAGCTAGAGACACAAAATGGTGCTAACGCACTATTATTCTTAAGATATGGTTAAAGATGACAGTCAAGCATGTTCATCCACTACACAGGAAGGGAGGTACGATATCAGGACCAATGTTTTCAGCTCTAACCCTCTCGTGTTAGGTCAGATGGTACTGTGCTTGCATGATGCAGACCAGGAACAATTCTGAACCTGCCCCAGGCACATTATATGTATAACTCATCAAATTCAAGGTACTCAGCATGCTTTCAATGAGGTGGCAATTCAGCTTCTGACAGTTCACAGAGAATATGGATGCATTTAGCACTAGTACACTACATAAATCTGCAAAGCAAGCAGAGTACTCACAGCATACGGCAGCCCTCGATAGCCATGACTTTGCATACTCCCATAACTGTGACTGGTGTAGGTAGCCTTCTCACTGACAGCTGGACTTGCTTCCACTGACTCTGGACTGCAGAACACACCCAAATACAGAAGCCATAAGACAACACACCACACGATACTAGTCTTACTTATCTTATTATAGGGATTTAACATTCTAGTAAAAATATATATTAGTACTGGAGAAACATCTGTATCAACTGCTCTACAATCAAAATAATCTAGCTGTATTCAATTCCCAAATCAGCCAAGACTGTAGTACTGCAGAGAAAGCATTTACACTCTCAGGGGAGGGCAGAAAGAAACTCGACCACTATGCAACAGTGCCACCTAATGGTCAGACTTTGAATGCCCACATACCAAGTTCCAGGAGGAAATGTATGTGGCGCCTGGCCAAAGGACTATAGATGCAATGGGCGAGCTAGATACGCAAGGGAAATTAAACATGGGTGAAAATCCCTCAGTTGTTAAGTCTCATGCTGCCACCACCGCAGTAGAAATTATTTTTATTGAGCTAATCCATACAAGCACACAAGATAATAAAAACAAAGATACGGCTACATCTATGCAAAACCATAATCCAGTGGCTCAAATTCTGCTAAGTTTGACTCAAGTTATTTATCATGCAAAGGTAAATTGAGAACAAATTATGAGTACTAATTGCACTTCTGTATCTGTAGAACATTTTGGATCAAAGTGATGCAGAACAGTAGTAAGGTTTCCATAGGGCAGAATAAATCGCTCATGATAGAAGATTCTACTTTCATCCACCTGTCAATAACCCAAATCTGACAAATATATACTACCCATAAGGCATTACAGAACTTAACATCACCCACTTCCTGCAGAAAAGTCTAACTCTGTTGCTGCCATCCTTAATCTCAACTTCTTGAGGGCCCCATTGAAACAGTTCTTCACAAATATTATCACCTCACAGAGAGCATGTAACAAGAGATTGTGGGGTTTTATCAGTAGAGTTTGCCTGCCTCTGGGATACAAATGAAAATATTCACTTCAACTATTCTTGTATTACTTATACCCCAAGATAAACTCCTACTGTACATGCAGATGTGGTTTTGACTTCAGTATTACTTTTTGGACAGCAGGTGGCATCATCAACAAGCACAATCATACAGAAGCAGCCTACAAGATTGTTTTCCACACAACAGTCCAGAATGCAAGGGTTATGCCTGTCAACCAGGAGATGTAGATAGAGACTTAAGAGCTGTGAGCTCTACCCTATAAGATATACTGTGCAGCCACCTAATCTCCACAGTATTGCTGTAACAAAGCAATGCAGAAAGAACTTCCTAAACCCTAATTTTCAAGGAGAAAGAAATCCAGAAACCCAAAATGGAAAAGCAAACACCTAAGGACTACCAGGGAACTCCAAATAGACCACCAGTCTACAAAATCTAGAAAGCAAAGAAAAAAACTTCTTCAGGGTGGGTCTCTGGACTGATCTTGTTTGACACAAGGAAAGAAAATTGGCAGACAAGACCAACTTCCACAGACCAGTATAGAATGTATGGGATGTAATAAAGCCTTGGGCAGGATGAAGACATCCCAAGCTCTAAACACCCTGCATCCTAAGGCAGCATCTTCTCTAGCATGGAGAAACCAGCCAACAGAGCAGCGAGAAGACAATTTAAGATGTCAACACTGCTATCCTATCAACCTCCACAGCCAAAACTGAACGAGACTGTGCCTAAAAGATTGACCACCACCTATAAGGAGGTGCCCGAAATATTGAGGTAGGATTTCTTCAACTGAAACAGAAAGGATCAAAAGGAACCCATTATCTTCACGAGCACAGGCAGCATCATAGCTGCCCCTTTGCACTTACAAAACATGAACCTTAGCACACTGCTAAAAGTGCAAAAAAGGGCCCAGACAGACAACTAAGGGATGCAGCAAGCAACATACTCGACTACAAACCTCCATCACTACAGGATATAACCTGAAAGTCATCTGGCTGAACAGAAAACAAATGGAAAAGTCACCTTTAAGGTAAGATCACAAAGAGACAGCCCTCCTAGGAGGCACAAAGGACTTGGTGCTAAATGCCCGAAGAATAAAATAAAAGAGATTCCAATCTGAACCATGAGGTAGAGTGGCTGACACCAATGGAGAACCTCCTTCAAAAACCAACTATATCCAGAAGAGGACCTAACAATGCACTGTCTTGGAAACGTCAAAAAGACGACAGCACTGCCATCTGTATCTTAAAAGCAGATAAGGCCAACCCATCTTTAGGCCAACCTAAAGGAAGGATAATCATGTTGGTCCTAGAGGCGCAAAAAGAGAAAAAGAAAAAAGCCTGTACTGAGTACCCTCATTCCAAAACCCTCGAGACCCAAGTATAAGCTTCATCGCTTACCGCATCTGTAAGATGCATCAGAGGACTGATGCTTAGAGCACTGGCTTGGGAACCAAGAGACCAGGGTTCGATTCCCACTAGAACTCCTTGTGGCCTTGGGCAAGTCACTTAACCCTCCATTGCTTCAGAAGAATCCAGGTTATCAATGTCCTTGTTTAATGTGCATTACAGAGTTTAAGTTACAATGTAAATTGCTTTGAGTAAACGATAAAGCGATATAAAAAGACCCATTAAATAAATAAATACTCCTTATGCCTTAGGCACAATTTTACCAAGCTAAACTAGAACACCAAAGGTCTCCTCATCGCATTTCGACCTTGCCAGAGAAGACCCCATTCCCTGTGGGAGTTGCAGTCTTTCTACTACCAAAGGACACATCATACCCTTGTATTATAGTCCGCAGCTACAAGAACTCCCAACTGGGAAGAGAGGTCACACATCTGAAGGACAGCATCCAGACTCACTGATTCTCAATCTGTCTAATGACTTCCAAAACTAGGCACCTCAGAGTTCTGCCAAGTCACCATAAGATCCATTACTGGAATTCCTCACTGGTTACTGTATAAGAGAAACATCTCCTGTGACAAATCCCATTCCCCTGGAACCAGGAAGTGGCTGCTCAAACAATCTACCTGCACACTGTGCAGCTCGCAAGATGATCGGCCAATATGGATAAAAGACGGCTAACAGCCCAGCTCATTCAGAGATATGTCTCCCTGACTCTGAACCTATATCACACCACTGTGGCACTGACCAAGAATACTCTGAATGTTTTGCTTTGAGTCACAGGGATAAATGCAATGAGGGCTCTCCAAATGGCCCCGTCTCCCAGTGCACGATGGTTTGTGATGTGCCAATCAAGGAGCTCTCCTACCTGAAAGGTTGGTGCCCATCGCCATTCAAACTGAATCCAAAAGGTTTGAGATATGTTACCTTTTAAAAACTGATGAGGCATGAACCACACTGCAGTGTGCTCTTGGCTACCAGAACTCATGGCAGAAGCACTGGGTGGCTCTACGTCTGGCAAGTCCTCCAAGACCAACAGATAACTGTAAAAGGAAGGAAGCAAGCAAGCTTGAGCTCATGGTGCTTCCAAACATTTCAGAGTCCTCATGCACTGGGCCACCCATGCTGTAGGTGACCGCTCTTTCACCTGCAACCTTGAAGGAAGGGACAATCACCCAGATAAGGATGAACATGCAGCCTGACCCGGAAAACTGTAAAATTTATCATACTAGCTGCAGAAGCCCAAGAAAACATGATTGCCTTTGCTTGAGAAGCTCCACTGCTACCACCACCACAACCTACAAAAGCGTATGGGGAGCTGCAGCCAGATAAGTAAAGAGCCTAGAATGAGTAACGACTGTACTGAATGTTGAACTTGAAATATTTCTGATAAGATTCCAAACAGAAACATGTAGGCTTCTTTAACACCCTATGCTGAGAGAAATTCTCCATAGAGACCTGTTAAAATCGCCAAAGGCACAGCTCCCAGGCAGAAAGGTAGCCTTAATGGTGCCCAGGTTAACCTTTTCAGGTCCAGAAAGAAGGAAGGAGCTCTCCTCTTCTGTGTAACAAAGAAATACCATCCCTTCCCGCGATCCTGCATGGGAACTGGAAACACTACTTCTACCATCAATATTTTGGCTGGTGCAGGACATGGCGATAAACACCTAAAGAGTGGAAAAACTCCAACTGCAACCTCTACTTATCTCCAGCACACACTGGAATAAGGTTAGGAATGCAGAAGGGACCTACAAATTACCACCACAGACCCAAAGAGGCCCCTAAGAAACCCCTCACTATCAGAATGAAATGCAAATCCACAGGGAAGTGAGAGCACCAAGAGGAATCTCCCTTGCTCAGTCGATTCCATCTGGTATCCCACAGGTCAGGGTGTCCTTAGCTCAAGCAACAGGTGGTTTCTGGTTTGAAGACTGGCAATCTCTGGGGCTTTGTCATCACCAGAAGCTTACGAGCAGTACCAACACCTATCTCAAAAGCAGGCCTTGCTGAAAAGGATGTCTGCCAAGACGAGAATTTGAGGCTGCATCTGCAAGCCAATTTCTCAACCATACGACCACTAACTGAAACCAACAGAGCCAGACCCCTAGCAGAACTATGAAATAGTCCACACAAAGCATCTGCTATATCAGTCAGACCAGCTGTCAAAAACATTTTTTTTCCCTTCAGTTTGGTTAACAGCTGCTATGGGCTGGTCTCCAAATGGCCACCCTTGGGTTGGAAGGCAGTCCTTTTTCAGGAAGAGCTATTATGCCTCTTATTTATTTATTTATTTAACATCAGCGCGGTGTACATCGAACAAAATATACTGCAATGCATACAGGTAACATTGAGTTTACAGAGAACAAAGGAATATATAACATGGAGTAACAGGGATAATGACCCAATTTAGAAAAGACCTATATGCATTATCTGACTTTTATCTATCCTTCCATTGTAAATAGATTATGTATATAGTTAACCCTGTTTTCCAAGTTTATACTCCTGTTCGATGTAAACCTGACAGCTTGTTGTTATGGTCGTTAAGTTATAATGTAAACCGCACTGATGCTAAATAGCGCGGTATATAAGAAATTGTAATAATAATAATAAATAAAATAACTATGTACAGTCAACATTATACTATATATATGCTTTTACTATATAAAATATTTAAACTCGAGTGGATATTGTACGTGTATTCATGTAGGTGGCACGGGTCAACAGTAGTAAAGTGAACTATCGTGGAGTTTAACCATTTTCTGGTTGTATTAAGGTGCTAAGGTGTTTAGTGTAAGTTGGAGGCCTGTTGGTTGTGTGAGTGTCCGAGATCACTTCTGGGTAGTATTTTGTGAATAAGTGATGCTTCACGGCTTTTCGGAATTGTAATAGGTTTTTGATGCAACGGATTTCATGGGGAAGTAAATTCCAATTCAGGGGTGCAAATATTGAGAAAGCTCTGTTCGATGTAGCTTTAGTACATGATGTCATCATCTTGGGAACTATTAAGGTGTTCATAGCAGTAGTCCTTCTGTTTCTATTTTCGAGGGTGTTATGGATTAGTTTGCTGATTGGTGTCGGTGGGTAGTTATTCATGGCTTTGAAGGTCAGGACTAGTGACTTATATGAGAGTCTGGCTTGTAGAGGTAGCCAGTGTAGGTCTTTCATGATAGGCGTTATGTGAGCAGATCTTGGTGACCCAGAGAGGACTCTTGCAGCTGCATTCATAGCCAGACGAAGTGGATTTAAGGTTGATTGAGAGAGCCCGTGGAGGATGATGTTCGCAAAATCTAGATGTGGGAGGACTAGTGCCTGGAAGGTTGATCGGTAATCAGTATAGTCAAGTAGGGGGCGGAGGTGGCGTAGCGTTCTGATCTTATGATATATACTCTTTGTCACATTCTTCACATGCATTGTCATATCCAGGTGTTGATCCAATGTGATGCTGAGGTATCGGATTGTGGGTTTGGACGTCAGTTCTATGTTATTGACCAGCAGCGACGGAGGAGGTACGAACTTACGATTCCTTGTAACAAATAGGACATCAGTTTTGCTATGATTTATTCTTAAGTTTTGAGTCAGCAGCCATTCAGCTATTGCGCCAAAACAGTTGATTATTGGTGTAAACACTGGTTGGTCAGTTTTAAACGGCATGTATATGAGGATGTCATCAGCGTATGCCAGGCATTGCACGTTGAAGGATCGGATCAATTCATATATCGGCTGCATATATATATTGAACATTAATGCCGATAGGGAAGATCCTTGTGGTACACACCTTGAGACTGTAGGAATGGCTCTGATGATTCCTGGCCTGTTTTAACTTGTTGCCACCTATTGGAAAGGTAGGATCTACACCATTCCAGTGCTGTGCTTCGAATCCCCTTCTCTCTCAGACGTTGCAGCAGTATATTGTGGTTCACAGAATCAAAGGCGGCGGAAATGTCTAAAAATATGAGTACAAATCCTTGTTTGATGCTGTTTATTCCTGTGATCCTTGACTTCTTTGAATAGCCAACTTCCCAATTCTGCATCCAGCACAGACAGATCTGTGATAGGACGCATAAGTGGCCACTTTAAAGCCCAGGTAGGTACCCCAACATGATGATACAATGTGAGTTCATTCTTAGGATCTGTAGAGCTATAAGTGATACACCCCCTTCAATAGGGAATTAGACTTTCCTGGGTTTCGTTGCCACCAGAGCACTTACATTTGAGAGTGTCAACCTCCACCACTCCACAGAGATAATCTGTATTGCCTAGTGAATAAGGAAAGTCTTGGTGGGCTTCCAAATCTTCTCTGAAAATAGGACCATTAGAGATACTAGACTATTGAGCTAGAACATCCGCAGTGCTCAAAACCTCAAGAGACTGAGAATCATCACCGACAGCTCTGGAGATCCCAAAGGAACACTATCTCTACCTGGCAAATGCCTTTCTTGTAAAGGGTCTGCCAATGAAGTGCCCCTTCCAGGATACTAGCAGAACTCCAGCTATCCAAACCAACCCTGGAGGTTTCAAACTGCATATTCCAACAACCAGTCACCTCCAGCCAAGGGTGCAATGAGTGGGAAGGCTCAGCCGGAGCCTCCTGAAAATGGAATAAAAAGTAGTTAAGAGTCTGCATTAATAAAATTACCTTGTACAAATGAGTATGAGCACTGGAAAAAATAGTCCCCTGAACACTCCAGGGCAGCAGAATCCCAGCACTAAGTCATGAGAAACACAGACTGCCTGGCTGCAGAAGGGAAGCCATGTCCCCAAAGCAGATGTGAGGGAGGTGCAGTAGTATGAGGCTCCATGGCCACAGGAAGGCAAAAAGGCTGCCTTTCTTGCCTATTTATTATTTATTTATTTTTTTAAAATTTTTTAAGTATGTGCCTTCTCCCAAACATGCTGGTGCGTGAAGAAGTAGCGAGACACAGATTTCCTCCAAAGGTGGTGATCTCTTCCCCCTTCCATGGAAACACTGCAGCGGAAAAAACCCCACGCATGGATCCGCTGCAGCAGGAACAATGGTTGCTGTTGCCACATAAGCCCCCACACGTGAGCAGCATGTTTCTCACACTGCCCACGGCTCCATGCTGTGATGACCACAGTGGTTTACCGCTGAAATACACCACTTGGTGCATTGTGACTCCAATTTGGACACTGCTCTCAGCGCCTCAACTCCCCGCAGCCCATTCAAGCAGAAAGCTCACTCCTGCCAGTGTGCTTCATCGGGCCCCCAGCAAGCAAGGTAATCCGGCACAGCAGCTCCCCGCTGTACAGCAAAGCCACTAAAATGCTTCTTACATGCGAGAACGAGTCACAGCACAAGGACCTGCAAGCCACACAAGAACTGCTCCTGATGCTCATAAAAAGAAATTGCAGACCATTTCTCCCAAACTTAGAAGGGAATTCCCTCCCATGGTCCCAGAGTCAGAAGCACCCACGGTCCCAGAGTCAGAAGCACCCACCTGGCTCACTGACACCAACATAACAGTTCTCACAACCACAGAAACAGTAATCACTTATTTTTCCCCCTCAAAAATCGATAAGCAACTATGAAGATGGTTGGGGAGGGGGAGGGGGAGGGGAAAAGATGTGTAAGGGAGAAAGCAGGGAAATAATAGTAAAAAAAAAAAATTCCTGGTCCACCAGGTTGGGGGGGGGGGGAGGGGAGGGGCGGGCAGGCGGGCCTGGACTCCTCCAGGTATCCACTTGAAGCGGCCACTCAAGATAGAACTGAAATTTATTCCGAACACCCTCTGTTCAACTAAGAATCCAGTTCTATAACTGTGACCAGGAGCCTGCACACCAGATCAGTCTCCTGGCTGCATGGAATGCCTGTCACTATATTTATTTATTTATTTATTTATTATTTATTTATTTATTACAATTTCTTATATACCGCGCTATTTAGCATCAGTGCGGTTTACATTATAACTTAACGACCATAACAACAAGCTGTCAGGTTTACATCGAACAGGAGTATAAACTTGGAAAACAGGGTTAACTATATACATAATCTATTTACATTGGAAGGATAGATAAAAGTCAGATAATGCATGTAGGTCTTTTAACTAAATTGGGTCAATTCCTGAAAGGTATATCTAGGATCAATTGCTGTCAGGTAAGTGTTGGAGGAACAGGTGGGTTTTGAGGGCCTTCCTGAACTGATATTGGTTGGCTATGGCCCTAATGTCAGGGGGTAGAGCATTCCAGCATTTGGGTACGTAAAAGCTGAAAGCCCTGTTTGTGGTTGTCATGTTGTACTTTGTCGAAGCCTTTGGTATTGCAAGCAAGTTTACAGCTGTTGATCTTCTGGATCTGTTGGGAGGGACAGAATGGATAAGATGAGTGAGTGAGGAGGCTGAAATACCTTTGATTGCCTTGAAAGTTAATAGAAGGGTTTTGAAGGTGATTCTCCCATTGATTGGTAGCCAGTGCAGCTGTTTGAGAATGGGGGTCACGTGGTCGTATCTGGATGCTCCGTAAAGGATCCTAGCTGCGGCGTTCATGGCCAACTGTAAGGGGGTTAATGTGGATTGGGGGAGACCTTGTAAGATGGCATTTGCAAAATCAAAGTGCGGCAGGATCAGCGCTTGATATATGGTTCGGAAGTCATCTGGGTCCAAAAGGGAGCGTAGGTGCTTGAGAGAGCGTATTTTGAAGTAGACGGCTTTGACTATGTTGCTTATGTGGCTTTTCATGTTAAGATGTTGATCCAGAGTAACTCCCAAATATTTTATTGCATCTTTGGTTTGCAAGTCAGCTTCATTGACACTGACATGGGATGGGGGGGTAAAGTAGGTATCTCTGGTGATGAATAGCACCTCCGTTTTTTTATGTTGTATGCGAAGGTTCTGTGTTTGGAGCCAAGTTGACACTGCGTTGAAGCAGTCTGTGAGGGGGGTCAGGTCCATGTGAGTTGTGGAGAAGGGCATGTATAATAGGATATCATCTGCATATATCAAACAATTCACGTTGAATGATCTTATGATATTGCAGATGGGCTGCATGTAGATATTGAAAAGTAATGAGGATAACGATGAGCCCTGGGGTACTCCTTGCTTTTGATGGAAATGTGTTGACTCTTCTGATCCTGATTTCACATATTGCCATCTGTCGTCAAGGTAAGATTTGCACCATTCTAGTGCACTGTTGCAGACTCCCTTCTCCTTCAGTCTTCCAAGGAGAATTTCGTGACTCACGGAGTCGAATGCCGCGGCAATGTCTAGAAATATGAGCACAAAACCTTGACGGATGTTGTCAATTCCAGTGATGATTTCATTGAAAAGGCCAGTGAGTAGTGTCTCTACCCCATGATATTCTCTGAATCCGTGTTGGCAGCTATCTAATGGGGAAGCAGCATCGATGTGATCTTGAATTTGCCGTTGTGCTTCTTTCTCAATTATTTTGGCCAAGAGGGGGATGCTGGCTATTGGTCGGTAAGAGTCAGCTCTTTGTGGATCAAGCTTGGGGTTCTTCAAGAGTGGTCTGATGGAAGTCTGCTTAAGTGAAGTGGGGAAATATGATGTAGTGAAGGATAGCTTCATTATTTTTGCAATGACAGGGCTGAATACATCACGTAGCTCCTTGATCCAAAAAGCCGGACATGGATCAGTTTGTGCGGTGGAGGTGTTGAGTGAGGCTATGGTGTCCTCGATATATTTAGTGGATGGTGTGGAAAATATGTTAAGTGGTGATAGGCCCGTTGGTTCTTGATATGGGGCCGCTACCACCTTATTGGTTTGCACGATCTTGGATTGCAGATAATCCGCAAATTCCTGCGGGTGAATTTCGCTGTGTTGTACCGGGGAAGGTTCTTTTGAGAGGGATTTGACTAGATTGAAAAGGTCACGTGGCTTGTTCAGAGACCTCTTTAAGGTGTCGGTGTGATATTGTCTCATTTTGGTAGTGATTGATTCTCGGTGTATTGCAAGGTGTGTTCGGTAAGCGGTCTGATCTTCAGTTGAATGCGATCTGCGCCATCGGCGTTCAAGTTTACGTAGTTGCGTAAGGGATGCTCGCAGCTCAGGAGAGAACCAGGGGGCGGAGCATCCTTTTGACCTTGCTGTATTCTTCGGGTTTGGGCGTTGTGAGATGGCAAGCAGGCTAGAGTTCCAGTAAGCGATTAGTTCATCAAGGTCTGGTGTGGTTTTGTTGATGAGTGATGGGGTCTCCGACAGGATGTGTTCCCTATCGAAGGGGCGAAAGCATCTGGTGGTAGTTCGAGAGGGTATGTTCGAAGGTCGGCATCTGTCTAGTTGGACATTGTTGATGGGTATCTGTATGATGATCAATATGCTGGAGACAGAGAATACTGGAGAGCATGCGGCTGCACAGTGCCTCATAGGGCAGCACTCACAACGTTTAAGTCAGTCTCCATCTGTTGGCTCACAGGCACAACCGATGCATTCTGAACTGGGCTGGTGGATGAAAAGGAAAGATCAGACTTCTGAATCTTTCAGCTTCCATAACCAGGAACTTAGAAACATAGAAACATGACGACAGAAATAGTCCACATGGCCTATCTAGTCTGTCCTTCCATATCAACCACTACAACAGTCCCTAACTTGCATATGAAATTCTGCAAAGAAATGTTAATGGCTTTTTTCATCTCTTCTTACCATGCTGTTATTTTATTCATGAACACACACAACTACCAGCATAATTCTACCGAAGCTAAGCAATGACAAATCAAGGCATAACTTATCTGTAAGCACTAAAACAAGAGATTCTGGCACAGGAGGCAGAGGTGGTGATATTTTACTTACCAGTTAATGTCCTTTCCTTGAATCCTGCTAGACCACTCTAGACAAGTGGGTTGTGTTCCCCTGCCAACAGATTGGTGGAGACCATGAACCAATGAAAAATCTAGATTTCAATGACATGACTACTATGCCTCTATTCGCCTCAGCCACCTGAGGTCTCTTCAGTATTCGTCCCAAACAGTATGGGAGAAACATGGCAAGCCTCACACCACCTCAATTTTGGCAACAATAAGAAATCAACAGTAGAGGATTATGTACAGGAAAGCATAAACAGAAGGCTGTCAGTAGAAGATGAACCTGCAGAGCAAAGTATAAAAATCATAGCAGACCCAAGGATTCGGCTGCAGCAGAACAGAAAAACTACAGTGTCAGGGGCGGGCCCTGGACTGGTCTAGTAGGACTCAAGGAAAGGATATTAACTGTTAAGTAAAATGTTACCTTCCATATCATCCTGCTAGATCAGTTTAAACAAGTGGAATGTACCAAAGCTAAAACTCCAGTGGGAGAGAAGATGACACAGCAGCTTGCAAAACCCTTGAGTCAAAGGCAGTGTCTGTCCACGTGTGGACATCCAAGCGGTAATGTTTGACAAAAGTGGAAAGTGATGTTCACGTTGCTGTCCAACATATGTCTGCAGGGGCTAACAAACTCCATTACGTCCCTGCAGACATTTGTTCAGGAAGGAGGGCAGGCAGATCACCTAATTCACGTGAAAGGGAGAAAGCACCTTAGGCAAGAAGGAAGGCACAGGCCGAATGGAAACGGCCTCCTTCGAAAAGGACAAATAAGGATCTCAGCAAGACAGAGCCTGCAGCTCAGAAATCTGCCTTGCAGAATAAATTGCAACCAAGAAGAACGTCTTGAGCGTCAAATCCTTTAAGGGAGTGTGCTTCAACAAACAGCTCAAAGGGCACTTCCATTAGGGCCCTGAGCACCAGACACAGTTCCCAGAAAGGGATCACAGAGCACAGGGAAGGATGCAGATGCCAAATCCCTTGGAGAAAAAAAAAACAAGAGACATCCGGGTGCAAGGTCAAAGACTTGTCCGCCTCAGGACTCCGGAAACAGACCAGAGCTGCCACCTGAACTTTCAGGGAGTTAAGAGAAAGGCCCTTCTCTAGACCATCCTGCAGAAAGGCCAACAGGGAGGACACCTTTGCCACCTAGAAGCAAACTGCCATGCGCCGCACCAGTGCTCAAGAGAGGCACCATATCTGTACGTATGCTAGCTTGGTAGACCACCTCCGGGCACAGAGCAGACGGCACTTCTGAAGAGTAGCCCTTACATGTTTGCTGTCTCTTTTCAAGAGCTATGCCGTAAATGAGAAGGGATTCGGGTCCTCCAGGACTATCAGTCCCTGCTGCAATAGAACCCCACATGGAGGCAACCAAAGAGGAGGCGCCTGCAGGAGCCACATCAGGTCTCCAAACCCCACTCTCCTCGGCCAATCTGGTGCCACCAGAACAGTCCTGCCCTGATGGCATTCTATACGGTGAATCACATGCCCCACTAGGAGCCACAGAGGAAACACGTACAGCAGTTGCTGACTTGGTCAAGCTGGGTCAGGGCGTCGACCTCCTCAAACCCCGTCTCCATGTGGCAATTGAAGAAGCAGCAAACCTTGGCACTGGAACGGGTTGCCATCAGATCAATTTCAAGGAGACCCCCAGCAGTGCAGAATCAAATGAAATGCCTTCTGACTCAACCCCCCCCCCTCTCCAAGATCCAGACTGTGCCAGCTGAGGAAGTCTGCTTCCACATTATCCACCCCAACAATGTGCTGGGCCAACAAGGCTAGGAGGTTCTTCTCTGCCCAGGCAAAAAGGAGAGCCATCTCCAGAGCTACCCAGCACTCCTTGTGCTGCCTTGCTGATTGACATAAGCTATCGCCGTGGCATTATCTGAAAACACTGGAACCACCTGGTGCTTGTCCAGGGGCCGAAAACACAGAAGGGCCAACCTGATGGACCTTGCCTGAAGGCCACACTCATTCCCTGTGGGCCACACTCATTCCCTGTGGTTCCAATGACTCTGGGCTGTATGCTCTTGACAATAGGCTCCCAAGTCTAACTGGCATCCGTCATCAGCAAGATCCAGGAGAAATCATCCAGTGGTACACCCTTCCTCAGATGACAGGGCTGTCTCCACCACCACAGGCTGGCCTTCACCATCAACAGGAGCAGAAGCCTGTGCTGGAACTCCTGAGAACTCAGGGACCACGGAGTCAACAAGGACCGCTGGAGCAACTGCATGTGAGCATGTGTCCACGGCACCATCTCTATGGTCACTGACATCAGTCCAAGGAGCTGAATCTATCGCACACTCTGGGAGCCTTCTATGCACAGAGCTACACTAGGCAATCCAATTGTCCTTTGACTTTCTCCTCTGGCAGGAAAACTCTGCGCACTCGATTGTCTCAGTTAGCTCTCAGCTGTTCCCCATCTCCAGGAAGCACCCCTCACCAGGAATACATGGCCAAACGTAATCAAACAGGGCTTCCACTTTCAGACTGCCCCACACGAGACTCTGCCCAGGGGCACTGAGAGGCTACAGGGTCTGATTTTCCAGACCAGAAGGACCAGGCCTGTTGCAAAAAGGAAATGAATTCCAGGGAGAACAATTTGGAGTCTGGAAGCTCTCCTCTTGGACATGACTCCCCAACACCAGGGCCCACAGCTGCCAGACACACTAGAGGATGATGAGCGGCTCACATCACAGTCGCTGGATCCTACAGCTGGCAAAATATTATTTATTTATTTTTATTTATTTATTCTCTTATATACTGCGCTATTCTGCATCAGTGCGGTTTACATTGAACAAACTGAAATAGCAGTTACTTACCTGTAACAGGTGATCTCTGGGAACAGCAGGAATAAGTCTTCACATATGGGTATGTCGGTACCGACGGAGTCTGCGCGGGAACGCTTCCCAGCGTCCAATCAAAGAGCTTTTGGAAGCATCCCACCACGCCTGCGTGCTGCCTTCCCCAACTGCCTCTCCTCAGTTAAGTTTTAAAGTTGAGACAAAGAGAGAGAGAGAGGAAAGGAAAGATAGATAGAGATACAACTCCTGGGGAGGTGGGTGGGTTGTGAAGACTTATTCCTGCTGTTCCCAGAGATCACCTGTTACAGGTAAGTAACTGCTATCTCCAGGAACAAGCAGGAATGAGTCTTCACACATATGGGGACTCCCAAGCTAAGATGCCTGGAGTCCCAGCATGTTATAGGTTGGAACATGCTATCCCGCACAACACCAGGCATCCTGAGGATGGAGGGTAGGCGTTGAAGAAAGAAAGGTGCTGTGGAACAGCTAACCTAGCATAGGACTGCAGACAAGGAGTCCATGTGCGGATGATAATTATCATCAATGATATTGAAAGACATATTGCAATATGGACCTCCCCTAACAGGATTACACAGCGGTAAGGAGGTTCATAGGATCTACTGGGGAACCCAGTAGAGGGACCTCACTGTGAAGTGGAGGTAATGAACCTGTTAGGAAAAAACAGTGGAGGTCAGAATCCTGAAAGGTAAGAGGGGACCCCGGTAATACTGGGGTAGTACCAAAAATGGTGGGCCTTCAGCGGAAGGCTTTATGGTAAAAGCCAAACTCTTTTGGCGACAGAGTGGCTCACCCTTGGAAGCAAAAAGAGAAGGCCGACCGAACTGGACAAACAGGCACAGTCCTTGTGGGAGGAAAAGGTATGGAAAGCCCTTGTATCCCAAAAGAAAGGAAAAACGCCTGAGGCGTTAGAGCCTGTGATTAGCTGAAGATCCGCAATGTCTCTCCTAACTGGAGTCAGCTAGGAGAGATACTGGAACATGGAGAGCTTCAGAGGTACCTAAACCTTAAGGTTATGGTGGAAGTTGTTAACTACCACAGAGTGGTTGTGAGCGTAGAACCCCAAACATGCTGGATAGCATAGGTATGGATAAAGCCCATCTGTCAGAATCATATAGCTATATGAGTCTGGACAGTCAGGTAGATAAATGCAGAATACATATCTACCGATAGTAAAATATCTCGACAGAAACATATATATATATATATATATATATATATAGATATAGATATAGATATATAGATATATATATAGATAGATATGTAACATATATGTAACATGTAACAACAACATGTAACATATATGTAACAACAGATAGATATATATGTAACATATAGATAAATAGATAGATAGATAAGAATATATCTATAGTGAGATATGAAGGGCATAAAATACACACAAATGATAGACAGACATCTGTAAGATGTATGCTATAGAATGAACATATAGGCCTCTATATAGGTGTCTGCAATGAAGCAGACAGAGATATGCCTACAGAACGGTATTCACATAGGAAATGTGGAGAGGAAAGATTCATTGAATAACAAGGTGGAACCTACTTGAGAAGATATATAGAGAATCAATTCCCACTGGTTATGGCTACAGGGATGCTAGGTAGTAGAATAACCAGGATGGTTACGTGAAAAGCAGAGGATGATATCAGTCTGCAGCCAGCAAGTCCCGAGTATTCTAGAACTCTAGCATGGTAAGTGAACAGAAGACGCATAAAAATGAGATACCATGCTGACCTGCTTAAGGACAAAAAAGGTATCATGCGTTCTTACCATGAGGACGAGCTGCAAGGAGAAAGCATATTCCCGATTGGAAATACTATGGACCAAAGCAGGGAATTGGCAACTCCTTAAGCTTTCACGTAAGAGAAGGCCTATGTCCTTTATAATAAAAAGGGGGGAACCTTTCTAGTCATGGGAGACATGACTGAAAAAAGCCTTTTCCAACCATCTAGGATAGCTGTTGGAGAAAAAAAACCCATGCTCTCTAGCAAGGGCCCATAGCGGAGAGCTTCTTTGTAGAATTGCAGAGAGCATGATGCAGGAGAATGAGGAGATAGAACTGGCTGCTGGAGAGCCAGTACCTATGTCAACTATGCTGCCAAACCAGGGGAATGGAGATGGCAGAAAGAGAAGACAATCCAACAAGGCTGTAGTGAAATAATTTCCAAGACAGATAACAGCACTGACTTGGAATCACTACTAAACTAGACAAAGTTAGTGGAGGACAAATCTGGTTGCTGGTGGACAAGAACCAGTGGTCCAAACATTAAGGCTCCTGCATAGGCAGCTGCTTGCTAGACAGCAGAAAGAATCTTACTGTTTAAAAACAGACAGAACAGGAATAGAAAACTCTGGACATGTCTGATGAACTGCTTCAAAGCAAGATTGAAAAAAAGGAGTCAACTCAGAGAGGAGAACTCCGCACTGGAAAAATAACAAAACTAGAGAGGCTGAAGAAAAGCCCTCCAGTGAAGCAATACTGCTCTTACAAAGGAAAAGCTTGGTAAGAGGGTAAAAGAGAATGGAGCTGAAGAAGACTTACAAAGTAGTAAGTCTATAGAAAGGAAAAAAGACATGCTGGCACAGGAAAACTATCGTTTGATAGTGGTTAGACCTCCTTCCCTAGCAGGAAGAAGAGGGAAGCCTGTGACCTATAAGCATGAACATCCCGACAGCTCATAGAACATAGAAAAAATGGATGTCTTTTGGGAAGAGATCCATGTCTAGGATTTAGAATAACAGCAGTGGATTGCCTCTATTGAGAAGAAGCAACTGCAGATTCTAACCCTAAGAGTCACAAGCATCTGATGGAGATTGATCAGAAACCCTGTGGTTGCTGAGCCTGGTGAGAGGTTGAATTCTGCAGACCAGGATGATGCTTCCCTTGTTAGGGAACATCTGTATGATGGGCAGATGATGCATAAAACCTTCTCCTATGGGAAGAAAGTTTGGCAGGACATTTCCTGCCTACTGGGACAGAAGAAGGTAGCAGAACAGCCCCTAGGAACAGGTAAGTCAGTGGATAACTGAGTAACCTGACGTAAAGACTCCTTGTTGAAAAGATTGTCTCCAGTACAAGGAGTATGTCCCAGTCTTTGCTGTGCCCATTTGTCCAAGTCTGAAGCTTGGAGCCAGGCTCTACGTCGTGCCCCTATAGTTATAGCAGAAGTCCTGCTAACAGACTCAAAAGAGTCTAGGGAAGCACAAGTAAGAAACCAAGAGATATTCTGAAGATGCTTAAGCAGTGAAGAATAGCCTGCACTCTTGGACTCTGGAAGGGAAGGAGTCAAAAGATGTAATTGCTTTGTGACCTCCTCAAGAGATAGACTCATATAAAAAATATATGAGAGAATTCTTGCAGAAAGCATAGATGTCTGGAAGGTTTGACGTCCAAAGGCATCTAGTGTCTTAGACTCACGACCTGGACGGATAAGAAGAGTGCTTTTTCTTACTCTTTACCCGCCTCATTGCTGATTCCACTACTATGGAATGATGAGGAAGTTGAGTCCTTTGAAACCCTGGAGAGGGGGGCACCTGATATAAGAGATCAGTTGCTCTGGAAGGTGGTGGTACCCTTAAAGGTGTTTCCCACATTCCTAGAAGGAGATCCTACAAGGAATGATGCAAAGGAAGCATTATGTTCTCCTTTGCTTTGGTAGAAACAGAGCCTTGTGCAGGATCATGTCCTGGGATAGGAATGGCAAGAGATCTTGCTATATCCAGGAGGAAACTCTGAAAAGAGGGATCTTCAACGGGAATTTCCTTTGGACAGGTTAGATCTGAAGAACTAGCCTGAGCATCGAAAGAGCTATCCAAATATATAGGAATAGAAGATTCTGCATGGTGCAGTGTGGAATCCTTAAGGGATGGTCGCCGGTACTGGCTGTCAGGAGCAGCGACCGTCAGTACATCGTCCATGCCAGGTATCGACTCCAAGCTTGGTATAGAAGGGAGCAATCCTGTTGAAAAAAGCATGGCAGGAGTTGGCCACGATGCTACTGTGGATACCGGTACCGATGCCAATACCGGTACCGATGTCGTAGTCGAGCCCGACAGAGACATCGGAGCAGTCATCGGTGACAGTTCAGTCGGTACCGAGGTAACCAAAAACTTCCGGCTCTTATCCTCGGTACCGAGCCACCGGTATCGATCGGTGTCGGTACCAAAGCGTATTGGTACCCAGTCTTCCAGACTAGAGATCGATTCCAAACTCGGCATCGAGGGCAGAGAGCCTGATAAGCGAAGCACGGAAGGCACCGACCGTAAGGGTAATGAGGACATCAGTACCGACTTCGGTACCGTGTCTGATACCGGTGGATGAAGGTCAACCAGTGGCAACTCAATCGGCCTCAGGGGAACCGAGAGTTGCGGATCCGAATCATCGGAACCGAGCCTTCGGTACCAACGAGAGCCGGTACCAAGGCGAGTCGGTACCCAGTCCTCCAGACTGGAGATCGATTCCAGACTCGGCATCGAAGGAAGCGAGGCTATCGATGCACGTCTGGAGGGTACCGACGTCGGTGGTAGTATCGGTGCTGGTACCGATAATGGAAAGTCAGTCTGGAGAGTATCCACCGGTCCCGAAGGCACCGAGGACGCCAGATGACCATCCCTGTTGAGGAGTGTTTCATCCAACACCAGTGCCGATGCCGGGGTATCAGTACCGCTCGAAGCGGATGCCACCACCGGACACGGCTCAGGTATGTTCTGTGAGGGGTGAACCCCAGGAACAACCTGAAACTCCTGAAAGGCTTCGGAGACCGAAGACTCCCGCCAGGGTTTTGAAGCCAGTGGGCCCTCGAGGGCAAGGCCAGAGCCGTCTACATGCTGTGAATGAGACCTACCACTCGAGGGCTGGCTAGTCTTAACAGACTGTTTGTGGGTTACCTGATCCTGTGTAGAAGAAGGAGGTGACGGTGCCCCGAAGTTGGAGGGAAACCGTGTATCGAGGGAACCTCGATGTTGAAAGCACAGTTACTTACCTGTAACAGGTGATCTCTGGGAACAGCAGGAATTAGTCTTCACATATGGGTACGTCGGTACCGACGGAGCCCGCACGGGAATGCTCCCCAGCATCCAATCAGAAAGCCTTTGGGAGCATCCCTCGCGCCTGCGCGGTGACGTCCCGCCTTTCCCACTGCCTCTCCTCAGTTGAGTTTCATAGCTGAGACAGAAGGAGAGAAAAAGGAAAGGAGATAGATAGATACAACTCCTAGGGGAGGTGGGTGGGTTGTGAAGACTAATTCCTGCTGTTCCCAGAGATCACCTGTTACAGGTAAGTAACTGTGCTATCTCCAGGAACAAGCAGGAATGAGTCTTCACATATGGGGACTCCCTAGCTGTGGGTGCCAGGGGAGATCCCATAAAATGCGTATCCCTGGAACAGGACGGCATTTCCCAAACCTGGATCCCCGGCATCCCTGAGGGATGGGGGGTAGGAGTTGAATAGAGAGAGCTGTAGAGGAACAGCGAATCTAAAGACTAGAGAAAAAATGAGTCTTTAGAATGTATGTCAAGTATCATTAAAATATTTAATGAACTAGTACAATATAGAGCTTACCTACTGGATTGTAGGAAGTAGAACTGTGATAGAGTGTACTATAGATGCAGTAGCGGACTCCTCAGGGTAACTTCACAGCAGTGAGGATGAAGTTCCAAACCTGGCATGGGCAGGTAACCCAGGTGTCAACTGGGGCAGGAGAAGAACGGCAGGTCTTCAATGGAAAGCTTTATGGGAAAAAGCTGAAAACTCTTTTAGGTACAGAGTTATTAACATTGAGGACTAAAAGAAGAAGACTGACCGATCTGGAGAACTAGCCCAGTCTTGAAGGGAAGAGGGGGTATGGAAAAAAGCCCCTATTTCCAAGGAGAATAGAAGTGTACTCAGAATACTGAAGATGTACACCGTCTTTCCTAGCTGGTGAGAGATAGGAAGACATTGAAGTTTGATACTTCATAGACAGGGAGATCTGTAACAAAAATAGAAGCTGTTGACATCACAGCAGTAATTGTGTGTATAACCGCTCCCACTTACTGAGCCGCATGAGAATAGGCAAGTAGACATAAGACTGTCTGGACCTCTTAAGAAGGTAAAAGCTTTATAGCACAGACAGTGAGGGAGATAGCAGGTAATACATGGCGTCCTATGGACATCTCCAAATGGGCATACATATTATATATATATATATATATATATATATATATATATATATAGAGAGAGAGAGAGAGAGAGAGATAGAAGATGGAGAGACATACATATCTATATATATGTGCATATATGTCTAGATATGTGTGATATATATAGAGAGAGAGATATATATATCTATATAGATGGGCATGACTTATGCCCACACAGACTACAGAAATATGTATGAATAGGACATATACATACATGAAGATAAGTCTGAGGATACATGCCTGCAACGGAGCCCCACAAAAACATTCCCTTGGGGAATGTGATGGGAAAAGATTCATCTAATAATAAGGAGGTGAAGACCACCTGAAGATATATAGAGAATCTATTTCTGCGGTGCAGGAATGTAGTTCAGTGGAATAACCAGGATGGTTGCGTGAAAAAACAGAGGATAATAGCAGTCTGGCAAGAGCACGTCAGGAGTACTTTAGGACTCTGACATGTCCAAAGGACAAAAGAAAAACGCATAAACTAAGATGCCAGGATGACCCAGCCAAGGGACATAGGGGTATCAGGTACAGTAAGAGAGTATATGTTGTCCAAGTGGAGCAGAAAAGCATAATGCCAAGCTGTAAGGAAAAAGGGGTAGATTCCTGCAAGATTGGGAACTCCTTGGACATTCACACAGAAAAATCTTGTCTTCTGTTTCACAACAGGAGACAAGAGGGTATAAAGAACCCATATAGTCAGGAAATGATTATATACGTTTTTTCTACTATAAGGAAAAAACCCTCAGAGATAAAGTTCAATGCTCTGTAGCAAGGGCCCATAGTAGTAAGCTTCTCTGAAGATTGCAGAGAGCATTGTGCAGGAGAATTATGAGATAAAACTGACTGAAGTCAGGTGTGTTGCCACATCCTAGGGAAGGATATGGCTAGAAGAAGATAACTTGCAGTGAGTAGTATTATGCAAGATAGTTGAAAGTAGCTTGCAATGAGCACTAGAGTAATCACTGGAACTCCTGCATGCACAGCAACTGAACAAAAGAGCAGAGGGGATTCTCCTGTATAAAGACAGAGAAAAACAGACAAAGGGAGCGGAGATATTCCCGTCCCTGTCTGATGAGTTACATTGAAGGATAACAAAAAAGTCTACACTGGAAAGAAAGAGAAGTGTTTCAGTATGGTACCAACTCAAGCAGGGGAAGCCCTGGAAGAGAGGGGGATGGAAGGTGACTAACCATATGGTAAGTCAGCTGAAGGAAAATATGTCCATATGGGGACAAAAAACTATCATGGGATAGTGGTAACCTCCCTTCGTAGTAGTAAGAAGGGGAGAATTTTGTAACCCACAGACAAAAGTATCCTAACAGCTTAGCATACTGAAAAACGAGTGTAGAATTGGAAGAATAAACCTCTGCTAAGAAGTTAACTGTAGATTGCAACATATAGGAACCTATGGCTGCTGTTTATGATTAGACTGGCTAGAGTCTGGAGACCTCAGACTAGGATGAGATGTCCCTTGCTTGGGTACATCTGGAGGATGGGCAGGAGAAGGGTGAAACCTTCTTTTCTTAGGGAAAGGAGGTTCGGTAGGACATTTCCTACGTCCTGGGGAAAAAGAAGGCTTAGGATGGTTTTGAGAACCAGGGAAGTCAGTGGAGCAATGAGCAACCTGACGTAAAGCCTCTCTATTGAAGAGATTTTCTCCAGTACAAGGAGAATTACCCAGTGTATGTTGTGCCCATCTGCTCAATTCTGAAGCTTGCAGCCAGGCTTTACGACATGCCCCAATGGCAATAGCAGAGGATCTGCTAACAGACTCAAAAGAGTCTAGGGAAGCACGAGAAAGAAACCAAGAGATATTCCTGCTATGATTAAGAAGTAAGGAATAGTCAGTGGCCTTAGGCTCTGACAAAAAAGGGGACAAAAGAGATAATTTCTCTGTTACCTCCTGAAGTGTCAGACTCATATAAAAAATATATGAGATAATTCTTGAAGCCAGCATAGAAGTTTGGAAGGTTTGACGTCCAAAGGTATCAAGTGCTTTAGATGCACTACCTGGCGGATAAGAAGAATGCTTCTTCTTGCTTCTTACCTTCCTCATTGCTGATTCCACTACAATGGAATGATGTGGAAGTTGATTTTTTTGAAACCCTGGAGAGGGAGGCACCTGATACAGAACATTCATGGCTGTAGAAGGCGAAGGAACCTTTAAGGGTGATTCCCACATCCTCAGAAGAAGATCCTGCAAAGAATGATGTAAAGGAAGCATTATATTTTCCTTATCTGCAGGATCTTGGTCCAGAGTAAAGCCAGGAATAGGAATGGCAAGAAAGGTTGCCATGTCAAGGAGAAATTCCTGAAAAGAAGGATCTCCAATAGGAACTATTCCTGGGTAAGCTGAGGTTGAAGGAGCAGCTTGAGCACCAGAAGACATACTGGCCTGGTGCAGAAAAAGATTCCTGCTAGATGGACAGTGATACCGACAGTTCTGATTTGAGGCAGTCAGTAGTGCATTGTCAGTGCCTGGGATTGATTCCAAACTAGGCATAGAAAGGATCGATGGCACCGATGGAACTGCAGGAATCGACATCGATACCGGTACCGGTATCGGAGACGATAATGTCATTGAAACAGGAATCGGGAGCTGCTGAAGCGATGCCGAGGTAACCAGAGAGCCTTGGTAAATATTCTTGGTACTGCGTAGTCGGAAACGAAATGGATCGGTTCCGAAACGCGTCGGTACCAAGTCATCGAGACTGGATATCGATTCTAGACTCAGCATCGAAGAGAGCGAGTCTATCGATGCATGTCTAGAAGGTACTGACAGTGGTGGTGGTATCGGCAATGCCGATACAGGAAAGTCAATCGGAGTCGTATCGATCGGTTCCAAAGGTACCGAGGACGTCCGAAGACGATGCCTGGTGAAGAGTGGAACACTCGACACCGGCGCCGATGTCGGGGTATCGGTACCGCTTGAAGCCGGTACCAACCCCGAACATGGCTGGGATACAGGAAAGTTAATCTGGGTCGTATCGATCGGCCCCGAAGGTACCGAGGACACCAGATGACGATCCCTGGTGAAGAGTGGACCACTCGACACTGGTGCCGATGCCGGGTTATCGGTACCGCTCGAAGCGGATACCACCCCCAAGCATGGCTCAGGTATGTTCTGTGAGGGGTGAGCCCCAGGAACAACCTGAAACCCCGTAAATGCTTTGGAGCCCGAAGACTCCCGCCGGGATTTTATTGCCAATGAGGTCTTGAGGGCAAGGCCGGAGCCGTCATCATGCTGGGCATGAGACTTACCCTTCAAGAATTGGCAAGTCTTAACAGACTGTTTGTGGGTTACCTGAAAAACGGCATCGAGGGAAACTCGAAAAAGGGAAGGTCTTCTCCCAATAATATAGCCTGAGGTATCAGGGGAAAAAGGGTCAGGACCCAAACAGGTTAGATACCAAGCATTGGAGTCTAAAAAGAAAACTAAGTTTCCACAGTGAAGGCACTTCTTAGGGGAAGAAGGTTCCATGTTGGAAAAGGCCTGGTAGGCCTCAAAAGTTAAAACAAAAAACTGAGGAGAAAATATTTCTCTAAGTTTGAAAAAGAAAAGAATAAAGCACCGGCGGTACCGGTATCGGCGGGAAAGACAGCCGCGACCACAAGAAAACAAGGATTTTAAAGAAAAATGTTTCTGTGGTGACAGGAGGACGTCCTGTTGGCTCCGTGGAAAAACGAAAACTGAGGAGAGGCAGTGGGAAAGGCGGGAAGTCACCGCGCAGGCGCGAGGGATGCTCCCAAAGGCTTTCTGATTGGATGCTGGGGAGCATTCCCGTGAGGGTTCCGTCGGTACCGACGTACCCATATGTGAAGACTCATTCCTGCTTGTTCCTGGAGATTACATTGAACAGGGCTTTATACTTGGAGATAACTATTTTTACAGGGAACATGGGCTATGGAGGGTTAAGTGGCTTGCCCAAGACCACAAGGAGCACCTGTGGGACTAGAAACCCCAGTCCTTCCGGCCCAAGGTTGCTGTCCTCTAGTGGGATTTGAACCCCCGACCTTCCGGCCTGAAGTACCTTGCCCCAACCACTAGGCCACTCCTCCACTCCTTACCTATTAGTGCCATCTGTCACCTCCTGACCTGAGGCAGGTAAAGTTGGACTAACTGCATCCCCCAGCTGAGACGGGGAAAGGAGGCCCTCCAAGGACCACTCAGAAGTTGCCATGCAGGAAAGGCAGAGTCCAGAATCCGGGGATGAGGCAACTGGCTTGCCACAGGTCAAACGATGTTTCCTGGAAAACAGAGTTAAGGCAAGTATCAACAGCTCACATTAGGCACATTACAGGCACTAGGGAATGAGTGTGCACTGGAGCCAAATGGGCGGAACATGTGTTAGAACAGTGCGATCACCAGGCGTAGAATAGGTATAAATGTTACCAACGTGTGCAGAAAACCACATAATGCACCAAAGGTCACCAGAGGTCCACCCCAAATTGTGCCCCAAGAAGATGGAATTGGGATACCCTAACAAGGAAATGAGGAGGTTAAGTCTTGGTACTCACCCCCTGAGAGCCCCAGGCATAGAATCCATGCCAGGCTCAGCCCCTCTAAAACTGTTTCACTAGCCAGCTTTGCGGCACTGCATTTAAGGTGGCTGGCAGGCAGAGTCCTCCGAGAGCCTTCTGCGATCTACAGGAGAGAGCAGGGAGAACAGAGGAGGTGGGAGTGGGCGCTGAGATTATGTGAGGCTGCGGTACTCTTCCAGATCCTTCCACATCCTTCCAATTTGTGGCTGCTCAACAGGCTCTTATGATAAGAGCATGGAGTTGAAACTATTTTTCCTCCTCCTATTGCTACTGAAAAGACACAGTCTAGTGGAGCCTCCCACATCATGCTCAAGTGAGAGTCACCTTTCTGTATTCAAGGTGGTCGTTCACGAGCATTTTCCAATCACTTTTCTTCTCAATCCTCAAATTTTCTACAGAGAGGAGAACATCCATCTACCATCTGCTGGAGACAAAGAAATACTGAAGGACCTTTGGTGGCTGAGGCAAATAGAGGCATAGGAGTGATGTCACTGAAACCTGGGCTTTTCATTGATTCTTTGTCTCCACCGATCTTCTGGTAAGGGGACACAACCCACTTATCTGGACTGGTCTAGCAGGACAATATAGAACCTGACTTATCTTTTTTATGTTTTTTGCATTAACATGTCCTGTTGGTGAAATCTGTCTGGCACATTTAGTGGTTTGAATAGGTTGCAAGAAAAGCAGATGCTCATCAAGTCCAAATTGTTGATAGAAATCACTAGTTTACTTAAGTGCATTCTTAATGCAGGGCATCAAAACACCCATCAGCCTATTTCACACGATGAGAGGTTAGATGCATAAAGCAGAGAGAACTCCCTAAAGTCTAAAGCTCAATAGAGCACTAATTCTGTCTCTAAAAGGGCCATATACATGCACACAGTAGGAAAAGGAAGACAGAGAGCAACTGAAACATTCTTACTGCAACTCAATGCACTGGACCCTATGGCCAGTCCAATCAATATTGTTGCCCCCGGACCAAGATCCAATTAGCTTATTATCAGCATTTCATAGCAGAATGCAGCTGCAGAATACTGAATTGTACCGAGGGAAACTCATCACGTTGAGCCAAGCAGTATCTCCTTTGGCATTTGCTTTTTTTTTTTTCTCTCTGGAGTTATTAATCTCCAGGCAAACATTCCTTGATTAGTTCTCCACTACTTTAATCATGAAAGCTTGCTTTCATTCAGCTCCTTTCACAGCATGGCTGCTGTTTCTAAGGGGATCCAAAAAAAAGGCCACCTAATGCCTTGCTTCAGCTTCTCTGGCTTAGACAAAGCTATGCTACCAATGCCATTGTTTTGTTCAGTAAAGGATCTTTATGGCACGTGTCCCCTTGGAATGCTAATCCACGTCGTCAGCTCTTGGCACTCATAAGTTCTATGCTACGTTACTGAGTGCAACAGAACCCTTACTCTGATCCGGCAGCCATATCTGAGTAGGATGTATCTGGTGTAGTGACTCCCAGAGGTATTGCAATGCTCATGACGTCCGGCACTGCAGTCGGGGAAGGAGGATCACGGAGTCGGAATTGCAGCGACTGACCACACCAAGGGCGGAGAGCCGCAGAGTCTCGACCAGCACTTCACGGACATGAGGATACCTGTTGAAAAGTTTGAAGCAAAGATCATGAGAACAATAACAATAAGATAACGAAGAATCTCAGCAGTCAGTTTGCAATTACAGTCATTCTACCCATTAGCCACTCCCTATCCAGAATGGATGGGATGAAGACCATCAGTATTTTATACATGAGCTACCAAGTACCTGAGAGGAAGTGAAAGCAATCTTATGCTTTCCTGACTTTTAGGACCTTTTAGCCCCTAACCTTTATAGTCCATCATAGATGGCAAGTTGTCCTAGCATCTCACAGCTTTTTCCTACATAAATACACACTATTGTCTGCTCTATGCTCATCTTACACAGATAAAGAAAATAATAGTCAAGGAGAACACATAACTAGACCCTGCAAAAATTTATTGTATATGATCTGCCACCCAAGTCAGCTAGGAGGGAGGAACTGGAATGTAATTAAGTACAAAGATTTTCTCATTTAGCAGCAAACCAACCATATTCCACTCCCTCAGAGTTTCTCTGAGGTTTCCCTGTATCTGGTAGGATATGCATGGCTGAAAAAAAGTTGAAAATGAAGACTGACAAAACAAAGCTTTTGCAAATCTGTGTGGTTTTTGTGTGCATGCCTTCTGTGTGTACTACAACGTTTTGTGCATGCAATTCATTATATAAGTTAATTCATATACATACATACACACACATGTATACACACACACACACAATCTGTGCATACACAAATTTTTTTAGGCACCCAAATGAACCGAATAAACCACAAAGAATGCACAGACCTACTATACGGCTCCTCACTGTGGCACAAAAACCAGTCTATGTGCCTGGGGACTCGGATCACCTGGCTGACAAAATAGAGTAACCCCTTGCTGCACCACAGTCTCAGGTCCCTGGCTATAACGGTGTCTCAACTCTGCTCATATCACTATCCATCATCCGTGAGGAAAGCACAGTTACTTACCTGTAACAGGTGATCTCTGGGAACAGCAGGAATAAGTCTTCACATATGGGCATCGTCGGTACCGACGGAGCCTGCGTGGGAAAGCTCCCCAGCGTCTAGTAAGAAAGCTTTTGGGAGCATCCCACCGCGCCTGCGCGCTGCCTTCCCGCCTTTCCCAACCGCCTCTCTCCAGTTCGAGTTTTAAAGCTGAGACAAAGAGAGAGAGAGGAAAGGAAAGATAGACAGAGAGATACAACTCCTAGGGGAGGTGGGTGGGTTGTGAAGACTTATTCCTGCTGTTCCCAGAGATCACCTGTTACAGGTAAGTAACTGTGCTATCTCCAGGAACAAGCAGGAATGAGTCTTCACATATGAGGACTCCCTAGCTGCAGATGCCAGGGAGAGACCCCATGGTTGTGTGCCCTTGCAGAGGGCTTCACCTCCCCCCCATGGATCTCTGGCATCCAACCAGGGTAGATGGGTAGGAGTTGATTAGGAATAGAACAGGTGTTTGAGGACAGCCTGACCAAACGAGTCATCCCGGCGGGAGTCCTTGTCCAAACAGTAATGGGCTGTGAAGGTGTGAACCGAGGCCCAGGTGGCCGCTCGACAGATCTGGTCGATGGACACCGAGTTCAGATGAGCCATTGAGGCTGCCATGGCTCTCACATTGTGAGCTGTGACATGGCCCTCCAGAGAAATGTTCTTACTCTGGTAGGCGAAAGAAATACACTGAGCAATCCAGCTGGACAGTGTTCTCTTAGAGACTGGAAGTCCTAAATGAGAAGGATCAAAAGCAACAAAAAGTTGAGAAGACTTTCTATGTTGCTGTGTTCTTTGTAAGTAGAAAGCGAGAGCTCTCTTACAATCCAAGGTATGAAGATTCCTCTCTGCATTTGATGCATGAGGTCCTGGAAAAAAGACAGGTAAATATACCTCCTGATTCAGATGAAAAGGCAAGACCACTTGAGGCATAAAGTGTGGATTGGTCCTGAGGACTACCTTATCATGATGGAACCTTGTATAAGGTGGATTAGCCACCAAAGCTTGCAACTCACTGATGCGGCGTGCTGAGGTGACTGCAATGAGAAAAACAACTTTCCAAGAAAGAAATTTCAAGGAGGTGGTGGCTAAAGGTTCAAAGGGTGGCTTCATAAGCTGGCCAAGAACCAGGTTTAAGTCCCATGCCACTGAAGGTGGTCTAATGGGAGGTTTAGTTAAAAGAAGGCCTCTCATGAATCTTGCTATAAGAGGGTGAGAGGAGATAGGTTGTCCATTGAGGGACGCTGCAATAGCACTCAAATGGACTCTTACTGAATTTGTTTTCAGGCCTGCATGGGATAGATGCAGGAGATACTCTAGTAGAGAATTCAGAGGTATTGCAAGAGGGTTTAGACCCTTCTCTGAACACCAAATGGTGAATCTTTTCCATTTGAAAGCATAGGAACGTCGAGTAGAAGGCTTCCTAGAGGCATGAACAACATCTCTGACTTGTTGAGAGAGATGAAAATCTTGAAGGTCTAGGCCCTCAGCAACGAAGCCCTGAGATGGAGTGACTGGGGGTTTGGGTACCACAATGTTCCCTCTTCCTGGGACAGAAGGTCTGATGCAGAGCCTAAGTCCAGGGAAGGAGCTTGAGAAAGATGCAGAAGTAGAGGGTACCACACTTGGCGTGGCCAATGTGGTGCTATGAGAATCATGGTCCCTCAATCTCTCTGAAGCTTGAATAGAGTTTTGGGAATTAGGGGAATTGGTGGAAAGGCATAAAGGAAGTCTTGACCCCAGTGAAGGAGGAAGGCATCCTTGGCCTGAACTCCCTGACACGGAATTCTGGAACAGAACCGGGGAAGTTAGGCATTCCACGGACTTGCAAAGAGGTCTATGTCCGGGGTTCCCCAAATTCGAAAAATCCTGGATACCTGGTCCATGTGGAGGAACCACTCGTGTGGGAGCAGAACTCGACTGCGTCTGTCCGCCCAAGAGTTTTGAATACCTGGAAGATATACTGCCAGAAGATGGATGTGATGCTCTCTGGCGATGGCCCACAGTCGCAAAGCTTCGTTGCAAAGCGACAGAGAGCCAGTCCCTCCCTGCTTGTTTACATAGAACATGGCTACTTGATTGTCCGTATGGATAAGGACTGTCCTGTAGCTGAGCAGGGAATGGAACACTGAGAGCTAAGAATATTGCTCTGAGTTCCAATAGATTGATATGCAGAGAAGTCTCCTGTGGAGACCAGATGCCCTGGGTGGAGAGATCTTGTAGATGAGCTCCCCAACCCTTTGGAGAAGCATCTGTTGTGAGAGTTGCTTGGGGTAGCGGTTGCTGAAAAGGGGACCCCAGCAACAGGTTTTGAGAGGACTTCCACCACTGGAGAGACCAAAATAGACGACTGGAGTTTGCTATTTTGTCTAACAGGCAACCTGATACCTGAGTCCATTGGGTGGACAAAGTCCATTGAGCTGCCCTCATATGAAGGCGAGCATATGGAACCACATGCACGGTGGATGCCATGTGGCCTAATAGTTGTAACATCTCTCGAGCAGTTAATTGGGACTTTAACTGAATCTGGGAGGCTAACTGCACCAGACGTAGGCAACGGGTCTGAGGAAGATAGGCCCTTGCAGTTGTGGTATCCAGTAAGGCCCCTATGAACTCAAGGGACTGAGTAGGGGTGAGATTGGATTTTGGGATGTTTATTACTAGTCCCAAATACTGAAGGATACGCATTGTGCAGGTTAGACAATTCTGGGCCTCTGACTGGGATGGGGCTCGAATGAGCCAGTCGTCCAGATATGGGAATACGAATATTCCTAGAGTGCGGAGAAATGCAGTTACTACTGCCATGCATTTTGTGAACACCCTTGGTGCAGAGGCCAGACCAAAAGGAAGCACCATGTATTGGTAGTGCATTCCTTGAAAAAGGAACCGAAGGAACCTTCTGTGTGTAGGATGGATGAGGACATGGGTGTACGCATCCTTGAGATCTAGAGAACAAAGCCAATCCTGACTCTGAAGGTATGGAAGCAGAGCCTCTAGAGAAATCATTTTGAATTTCTCCTTGAATAGAAACGTGTTCAATTCTCTGAGGTCTAATATGGGTCTGTGGCCCCCTGTTTTCTTTGGGATAAGAAAATAAGGGGAGTAGAACCCTGAGCCCTGTTGAAGACGAGGTACTTCTTCTATTGCCCCTTGGGCAAGAAGGGTAGCAATCTCCTGACCTAGAAGGTTGAGGAGAGATGTTGGAGAATTGAACTGTTTCACCATGGTGTGGGGAGGAAGGTTTAAAAAGTGAAGCTTGTACCCTTCCTTTATGATGGAGAGGGTCCATTGCTCTGCTGTGATTTGCTCCCATCTGGGAGCAAAGTCAGTCAACCTTCCTGGAATGGTGAGGGGCTCTGGGTTTCCCAGAGCTAGAAAGGCTAAGTTCTCTAGTTGCAAGTCAAAGGCCCTGAGGAGGTTGAGGCTGCTGGGCCGTGGTAGGCCTGGCAGCCTTTGACTTGGCCTGTTTAGGTGGTTGCTGACGCTTTGCAGCAAAACGACCTGCAGAAGATGTCTGCCCATGAGCAGGATAATATCTTCCCTTTTTAGAAAAATATGTCTTTTTGAACAATCTTTTCTTAACAGGGGCAAAGGTAGACTTTGAAAGTCGATCCAACGCCGAGTTCTCAGCATCCATCTGAGTGGCCTTTGCTTGCCAATCCTTGCCAAATAGGTTTTCACCTGTACAAGGAAGGTTTCCCAACTCATCTTGGACCCAGAGTTCCAAAACAGAGGATTGTAACCAAGCAATTCTGCGTGCACCTATGGCAATAGCCATGGCTCTGCTTACACACTCGAGTCAAAGGCTGCACGGTTGGAGAATTTGGAAACATCTTGGGCATGTTTGAGCCAAGTGAGAAATTCCTGCCTTTTATCTTCTGAAATAAAAGGAGCTAAAGTCTGCAGATGATCTGTGACTTTTTAGAAACATCCCCATATAGAGACTATAGGAGTTGATTCTGACAGCAAGCATATTGGCCTGGAAAATCCTTCGGCCAAAAGCATCTAGAGTCCTACATTCACGTCCTGGAGGGTTAGATGAGTGTCTCTTTGCACTCTTTATTTTCTTCATAGCAGACTCAACCACAATAGAGTGGTGAGGAAGCTGAGTCTTATGAAAACCAGGACAGGGAGGGACACGGTACATGGTGTCTAACCTGCGAGAATGAGGAGAGGTGGTGAGAGGAGTCTCCCACATGCCCAACATGAGATCATAGAGAATCTCATGAATAGGTAGGGTAGCTGCTTCCTTAGGAGCCTTAGGATATTGTAAAATATCTAATTGCTTGGCTCTAGGCTCCGACTCAGAGGCCACTGTGATGGAGAGGCCTCTAGCCACTTCCCTAATGAAGTCTTGAAAAGACAAATCCTCTGGAGGAGACATTCTTCGTTTTGGAGAATCAGACTCCTGAGGAAGAAGCACCGGTACATCGACAGAAGCCTCCAACTCATCAGAGTCTTCGGAGGAATCAAAGTATCGCCTGTCTGGATGGTCCTGTAAAGCCCGATACGCGTACCGAGTGGGATCGACATCGGGAGTAAGTGATACCGGTTCGGTACCGTAGGACAGGGTACCGTTGCAGCCGACACCGAAGCCGATGTCGATGCAATCGGTACCGGCACCGGGAACGGTGCCGATGCTGGAGTCGGTACCGGCAATGGAGATTGTTGCGGTACCGAAGGCGTCGAAGCCTGCATAAACGCCGTAAGGGTGCGCTGTATGGACAGAATTTTCTGATCCATCGACGCCACCAGAGTCTGGATGTCGGTACCAGTGGAGGCCACCGGTACCCCAGAACATGGCAACAAGTGATCGGTCGAGGCCGTGCCATCGATGTCAACCTGTGACCCCATAGATAATGCTTTGGAAGCCGGAACTTCCCGCCGGGGTAATTATTGCCGGAGCGGAGTCCTCGAGAGCAAGCCCGGAGGCATCTCGATGCTTGGAGGGAGATTTGCCCTTCGAGGACCGGCTAGATTTATGTGTGGTTACCTGAGATCCATGGGAGGAAGAAGCAGCCCTGGAAGACGTCGATGCCACCGAGGCTGCACCAGAGGGAAACAGGGTACTGAGCTTGGCTGCTCGGTTCTGCCGACCCCTTTTTAGACATCATGGTGCAGGACACACAATCCGTGATGGAATGGTCAGGACCCAAACATTTCAGACACCAATCATGGGTGTCGGTGACAGAAATAGTACCGCCACATTTTGTGCACTTTTTGAACCCGGAAGCGGGCTTCTCCATGAGGAGAAAATATCTAGGCCTAAGGCCCAAAATGAAAATGCACAGCTGAAAGAAAAAAGGTTTTGTTTTTTTTTTGAAGAAGAAGAAAGAAAAGACCGGCGGTACCGGTCTGACGTCGAAGGCAGACGCGACTACAGAAAAATAAAGAAAAAAATAAAGAACTTCTTCTGCGGTGACAGGAACACGACCTGCTGGCTCCGCGGAAAAGAAGAACTGGAGAGAGGCGGTTGGGAAAGGCGGGAAGGCAACGCGCAGGCGCGGTGGGATGCTCCCAAAAGCTTTCTTACTGGACGCTGGGGAGCGTTCCCGCGCAGGCTCCGTCGGTACCGACGATACCCATATGTGAAGACTCATTCCTGCTTGTTCCTGGAGATAATCCATATCTATAGCTAAGCTCAGGGAGGCTCACTTGTTGGATATGAGGTCATCAATTCATGCTTTTACTAAATACTACTGCTTGGATCCATATTCTCAGTGGGAGGATTATTTTGATCAAACTGTCCTGCAAAACCTATTTACTTGAATAGTTTACTATCACTGCTTCATCTGCCCCTCTCCCAACACCCTCCCCCCCCATAAAAGGATTTTGTAACAGAAAAAAGGCAATGGGAAATCATCTATGCATGTAGTAGCATTTACCCTGCTTATCCAGAGACAAAGTGATATTGGTTGACCGTAATGGCGGCTCTCTGTGGACAGCAGCAATGTAGCCAGACAACCCTCCTATCCCCACCACTGTTCATGCCTCATATTTCCCAGCTGTATTATGAACTGATTGGCAGGGGCAGTCACTAGTGCAAGAAAACACCCACATGCTTAAGTCCCCTGTGTGCTTTTTCCTCTTTATCATTCTCCTAGACTTACCCTAGTCCCCAGTTGTTGTGTTGTCTGTCTTGATTAGACTGTAAGCTCTCTAAAACAGAGACTGTCTCTTACATGTACAAGTACAGCGCTGTGTATACCTTGAAGTGCTATACGCATGATAAGTAGTAGTAGTAGTACTAGCAGTAACATTTGGCTACAACAAGGAAAAATTATAATCATACCTGATCATTTCCTTTCACTGAATCCTGCTAGAACTGTCCAGATGAGTGAGGCTATGCTCCCTTGCCAGCAGGTGGAAGCAAACTCTAGCATCTTTCAATGTCGTCATCAGAAGGTATAACCACTGGTGCAGTACTGAAAGAAGCCAGCAAGACACTTCTCAAGCAGTAAGCAAGACTGAAAAACTCAGCTATAAAACTTAAGAACCATTAGCTAAAACAATAGGCAACCCTTAGAACAAACTACTGGAAGAAGTATTTGGCTCTCTTACCATAGTCTAATCTCGATCAGGCTCTATAACAGAATACAATACAAAGGCAGAAGGGATCACCAACCCAAGGTAAAGTCTGCCAGGGAGGTCCTAGACTTATCTAGCAGCATTTGAGGAAAGGAAATTATCAGACATGATTACAATTTCTCCTTCCTTATTCTGCTAGACCAGTCCAGATGGGTGAGACAAACTCACGCAGTCAGGACCCAGGGTGGGAGGCAGGGACAGCACAAGAAGATGAGGCACCCTAGGCAAACCTCATCCCCTGCAGTCCCCCTCCCCCTGTGGCATCCACCACCACTGCTGCCCCTCTCTGGGACCTGCAAACAACCCCGGGGTGCTTACCGTTAAACTTCAGCACCATGGGTATGTTTGCTTCCGCCACCTCCAACGCCTGATGTTGACTTTCTGTTTGCAAACAGGACATCGTCATTGGGCAGTCCGAGGGGGTGAAAACAAACAGCCCCATGGTGCCAAAGTTTAAAGGCAAGCACCGCAGGACTGCATGCAGCCATTGCTGCCACTGTGGGTCCAGAGAGAGGCAACAGCAGTGGCTAAAAGCACACCTGGAGAGTTGACACTACAGACGACTGCCCGATTCGCTTAATGGTAGCACTGGCCCTGGTAGGAGAAGGCTATACTCTCGCCAAAACATCCTTGCCACAAGGTGCCATCGGCACTTACTCAGGTAGCTTCTCCGAATGGGTTAGTTTTGCACATACTATGGCGGTCATGAACCTTACTTCTAAGCCAGGGTACATGGAGTATGATCTTAGTATCTCAAATTTACAGCTAATGCTATATGCAACCTGTAGTGCTTCACAAAGACTATTAAGAAAGGACCAGGTTCACCTTAAAGATGTCTTCTGGAGACACCACAACTGATTCTAACAGGTCTCAGGCCACCTCCTGAACTGAGTGAGCTTTGACACCTGGTACCCACTTCCCAGCCAAAAGATACGCTGAATCAATGGTCTCTTTAATCTAGTGGGAAAAGGAGGACTTGACTGTTGCCTATACTTTCCGTGGGCCACCGAAGAAAATAAAAAGATGGTCTGACCAACAAAAAGAGTTGATCTCGTAAAGGTATCCGAGCAACACCCTCCTCACATCAAGGAGATGCAGAGAGGGATCTGAATGGAGGTCCCTCCTCCGAAAAAGAAGGCAGAACAACTGCCTGATTAAGGTGAAAAAAAGGTGATCCCCTTGGGAAGGAAGGATGGTGTTGTTTCCAAGGCAACTGAAGCTGCCAAAATCACCAAAAATGATTGGCAGTAGAAAAAGGCTTGTAGCTCCGAGACCTGTCTGGTGGAGGCGCCACCAGGAACACTGCCTTAAAAGTTAAATCTTTCAGAGAGGCCTTTCAGATGTGCTTGAAAAGGGCACCTTTCAGCGCCTTCAACACCAAGGAAAGGCTGCACAGAGAAACTACTGAACACACGAGAGGACAAATTTGTTTAACTCCTCTGAGGAAGTGACATCAGGGTGAGCTATCCCTGGTCCATGCTCGCTTGTAAAAAGGCAAACATGGCACTTATGTCCACTTTTCTAGCCAAAGGGTTTGAGAGGAATATCAGCATCAAAACGCCTTCAAACCCTTACATAGGCTAAGAAGGTTACACTTCTGCATCAGGTATTCACTTCTGCATCAGAGTAGCATCTGTTGAACAACTTATGCCTCTCCCAAGGGCCAATCAATCCATAAGCGATATGGGAGTTGGATCCTCCATATCAGGGGTCCCTGATGAAGACGGCTTTTTTCCTGTAGAAACCAAAGCGGGGACCCTTGCCAAAGTCTCATCTCTGCATATAACCTACATGGCCAGTCTGGAGTGACCAGAATCACCAGGCCAGGACGAGCTTTAATCAGGGGCTACGGAGGGAAGACAGAGAATCTTCTTCTGAGGCCACACTTGGAGCAGGGCATACAAAACACCTCTTCTGGACATAGCAACCTCCGAGAGAGAGGATGATCCTGCGGAGACCATCTGGACAGTAACGCATGCTGAAGCGGCCGCATATGAGCCCTGGCCCACGGAACCAGATCTAAGGCCGCTGCCATCGACCCCAACAACTGTAAGTACCTCCAGGCCGTTGGAGCCCTCATGCGTAGGAATGCCGCTACCTGTGCCAAAATCTTCACCCTTTCAGCCGGAAGGGAGACAGAACCTATCTCCGTATCGAAGAAAGCCCCGAGATAAGTCAACTGCTTCGCCGGTTCCAAATGACTCTTTGCTCGGTTGATGACCCAACCTAGCTGCTCGAGGAACTCCATAACCCGAGCGGTTGCCGAGACTGAATCCGCTAGAGACGCCACTCGGATTAACCAGTCGTCCAGGTAGGGATGCACCTGAATCCCTTCCTTTCGTAGCGCCGCTGCCACCACCATTACCTTGGTAAAGGTTCGGGGCACTGTAGCCAGTCCGAACGGCAATGCTCGGAACTGAAAATAACCCATGGGAACTGCAAAGCGTAGAAACCTTTGATGCTCTCTCCTGATCGGAATGTGCAAATACACCTCTGTCAAATCTATAGAAGAAAGGACTTCTCCCTGCTTTACCGACCGGATAACCGACCTTAATGTTTCCATCCGGAAATGAGGCACCCTCAAGCAACGATTCACGTGTTTTAGATCCAGAACTGACTGAAAAGAACCTTCCTTTTTGGGGACCACAAAATAAATAGAGTATCGACCTAAGCCGTACTGGTCTGCAGGTACTGGCACTACTGCTTGAAGGCGCAACAAACGCATCAACGTGTCGCTGACCGCAGTCCTCTTTGCCTGAGGACCGCACGGAGATGACACAAAAGCTTCCGCCAGTGGGTGAGTGAACTCTAGCGTATAGCCTTCTCTGATAATTTCCAGAACCCACTAGTCCGTAGTTATGTTGGCGCAGGCGGAGAGAAACCCCTGCAAACGACCTCCTACAGGAATCTCCGCCTGGACCAGCTTCACTTCATTGCAGTTTCTTAGCGGAGTTCTGCTGGGCATTAAAATAGCCCCTATTGAACCCCCTGGCTCTTCAAAAGGACTGTCCTCTGGCCACAAAATGGCCTCACTGATAAGGTGTAAAGCGAGGGCCACGGAACCTGCGAATGTCCCGTCCCTGACCCCTCTGCATGGAGCCCATCTTTGCCGCTCTCGGTGGGTCCTTGGGAAGGTGACCCCCTTTGGAATCTCCCAAATCTTTTACAATCTTCTCCACGGCTTCCCCAAAAAGCAGCTTGCCCTTGTATGGAAGCTTACTGAGGCGAGCCTTAGAAGACGCACCCACCGCCCAATTCTGTAACCAGAGAAACCGCCTAGCGGCAATTACTGAAGCCATCAATTTCGCTGAAATCTGCATTAAATCATAGAAGGCATCTGCTAGATAAGCCGCCACCAACTCCAGCTTTGCTCCTTCCGCTGAAGAATCCTCATCCTTATCTGGACCCTGTTCCCCTTGAAGCCATCTGATAGAGGCCCTGGACATATACGCTCCACAAACCGAAGCCTGCAGAGCCAGAGCACTGAAATCAAAAGCTTGCTTCAGAAGCACCTCTAACCTACGATCCTGAAGATCCTTAAGGGCGGTACCTCCTTCGACCGGAATTGTGGTCTTCTTGGTGACCGCTGAAACTATCGCATCCACCTTAGGCATTCGCAACAAGTCCTTCTCCTCCTGGGGAACGGGGTACAGACACGCAATAGCGTGACCCCCTCTTAAGGTCGCTTCAGGGCACTCCCATTCAGATTCTATCATTTGCCTAATAACCCTGTGTATTGGGAAACATCTCTGTTCTGATTTAAATCCCTGTAACAAGGGATCCTCAAATGGCTCCTGCTGCACCGCCAGGAGCATTATATTTAATGCAGCAAGAGACTGTGCAATCAAAGCTCCTAGCTTTTCCTTCCTAAAAACTCTAAAGACATTTGGATCTTCGCCCGGCCCTAACTCTCCTTCCTCCAACTCTCTTGGCCAGGCGTCCAATCCTGCCTCAGAAAGAATCTCTCCTTCTGCCAACTGAGAAACGGAACTATGAGACACGGCCCCCTCTAATCCCGTCTCTAAACCTTTTGCTCCCACGCTGCAGGCAAAAGCAGGTAAGAAGAAATCAAAATTGCACAAAGCGCCTCCTGCTGGGGGGCCAGCACAGCAGCCATTGCCAACAATGCAAGGGTCTTTGTTTTCAGTGGATTTTATTTTAGCACTGAATAATGCTTATTTATTAAAGAGGTCTCAGTCGACCCACAGTCCTGCTGACAGCCTGTTAGTGTCACAGAAGGAAGATTCCACAGTGGCAGACCCTGGGGAAGGGATCTCTTCTATTCCCCAGGGTCTGCCACTGTGGAATCTTCCTTCTGTGACACTAACAGGCTGTCAGCAGGACTGTGGGTTGACTGAGACCTCTTTAATAAATAAGCATTATGCAGTGCTAAAATAAAATCCACTGAAAACAAAGAGTCCAAAGACCCTTGCATTGTTGGCAATGGCTGCTGTGCTGGCCCCTCAGCAGGAGGCGCCTTGTGCAATTTTGATTTCTTCTTACCTGCTTTTGCCTGCAGCGTGGGAGAAACGGCCGGCTCAGCTAAAATGGCCGCCGTTCCCGCTCTTTCTGAAGAGCTCTGAGGTCTGCCTACCACCTCCTCCTCCGAGATTTTGCTCTCCATAACCTCTGTTACCTTCTAAAAACAAAACGACTTCGGAACTCAGCGATCGCCACCGATCGGCTCTGCAAAAGCACGGCCCTGACAACCCGGACCATATGCTGCTCCCGCCAGTAACCGCGACCACAGATCCCCCGCTGAAAGAAAAGCAAATCACCAAAATAACAACCCGCGGCGGCGATTCTTAGGCTGGATAAAGTAATAGTCTACCCACTGCTCTGACCATTACCTGAAGACACAGACAGGCTGAAGGTGCTGCAACCCGCTTCGCTGCTGCTAGCGGTCAGCCGGAACTTGCAGAGATCGGAGGCAGGGAAGAGGATTCTGGGGCTCCCAGGTCCTTTCCCAATACCCCTGCGCAATGGAGTCTCCAAATAGAGGCAGGCTCTGCCTTTTATGCCGATCGGTTTAGTCGACAGAGGAGAACCGGTGCTCCTTCTTTTTTCTTTCTTCATTAAAAAGAAACAAAAAAACCCTTCCCTTTCTGATCTGCCCTGCTAGGACAAACCAGCCACAACTTCTCTTACTCCTCCTTTCTTCCTTTTTATTTTTTTATATTTTTTTACCAAACTATTTATTATTTCTACAACTCTAGTTCCTATTCGCCTCTTTGGGGAGCCTGTCAGCCACACATCCTGTTCAGCTGCTTAGGACTGAAAGACTGACTCTCTGACACCAGGGGAGCTGGATAAGCTGTCAGCAAGTTTTTCAGTATTCAGTCCTCAGCTGCTGGAGGAGGTTGACTACCCTAATGTCCTGGACTGGCCCGGAGAGACAAATAGGAAGGAGGCATTTAGCCCCTAGAACAGCTCTGGCAGTGCCACCTAAGGGCCTGTATTCCATCACAGGGGAGGTTGGGGCCATGGGCCCCTACAAAGAAGTTGCCATACAGCCAAACACTGAAAACAGTTGAGGAGCTGTTTAAGTACATCCTGTTCCCCGACAGCTGAGAGCAGTAACCCCGAGGGATCCCTGGAACTTGCTAGTGAAAGCCTAGGGTCTCCTCAGTCTTCCATGAGGTGCCTTGGAGGTTCTACTACTACATCATTTGTCTAGTGACAGCCACCCACACCGCACATGACATGGGTGTTGACTGGGAGGAGGCGGCCTCGAAATCAGTGTGGAGGAGGGGTCCCGACAATGCCAATAAATCCTGGTCCCTTACATCCCCATCACTAAGGGAGCCTGCCATAGCGTTCACAAACACCTGCTGGAGGCAGAAAATTACTGGTTTCTCTCAGTGCTGCACAAGTGACTATACAGTATTTTCTAACTACATCACTGAAAGATGCTCAAGTCTGCCTCTACCTGCTGACAAGGCATAACCCACTCGTCTGGACTGGTCTAGCAGGAAGATATGGAAGTTGTATGCTTCCATCTATTCTACTGCATTTTTTAATACCACATTCTTTTCTCAATGATAGGTTCAAATAAAAGCAAAAAACACAACTTTCACAAAATTCAGAACTTCGCAAACAGAGGAACACAGAAAAGAATACAGGATAAAGCTAAAAGACAAAAAGAGAAATAAGGACAGCAAAAGCAAAGACAGAAGAAAATATGGCTAAAGATCTGAAGCATGATGACAAAACTTTTTTTCAGGTATATTCGGGAGAGGAAGAAGATCAAAGGTGGAACTGCAAGACTCAAAAGTGCTGAGAATGGATTAGTGGAAAGTGACATTGAAAAAGCGAAAATGCTAAACAAATACTTCTATTTTTACTAAAGAAAATCCTGGAGAAGGACCACCTGAGATTGACAAATATACAAATGGGAATGGCGTAGATACCACACCATTCACAGAAAATGTGTTTGAACAGCTTACAAAACTGAAAGTGGACAAGGCCATGGGACTGGATGGGATACATCCAAGGATACTGAAAGACCTCAGAGAGGTTCTTGTAGGACCTTTAAAGGATATTTTTAATTGATCCTTGGAGACAGAAGTTTCATAGGACTGGAGAAGGGTACCTCTGATGTGGTACCTCTTCACAAAAGTAGCCAAAGGGAAGAAGTAACAAACTACTGGCCAGTAAGCCTTACCTCAGTGGCGGGAAAAGTAATGGAGGCACTCATGAAAGAGAATAGTGGACTTTCACGAAATCAATAGGTTGCATGATCTGAGGCAACATGGTTTTATCAAAGGATGATCATTCTAAACAAAGCTGATTGAGTTCTTTGACTGGGTGGACAGAGAACTAGATCAAGAGCACGCGATAGATGTGATCTACCTAAATTTCAGCAAAGCCTTTGATACTGTTGCCCATAGGAGGCTTATCAATAAACTGAACAGCCTGGGTATGGGTCCCAAGATGGTGAAATGGATCAGAAATTAGTTGACTGACAGACGACAGAAGGTGATGGTAAACAGAACTCACTCTGATGAAAGGAAAGTGATTAGTGGCATGCCCCAGAGATCGGTCCTGAAACTAGTACTATTCAATGTATTTGTGAGTGATATTGCTGAAGGACTGAATGGAAAAGTCTGTCTTTTTGTAGATGACATGAAAATCTGCAACAGAGTGGACTCCCCTGAGGGAGTGGATAACGAGGAAAGATCTATAAAAGCTGGAAGAATGGTCTAATGCTTGGCAGTTAAGATTTAATGTGAAGAAGTGCAGTGTCATGCACTCAGGATGCAGAAATACAAGGAAACTGTATGCAACAGAGAGGCGAAAGGTTGGTGTGCACAGACCAGGAGAAGGACCTCAGAGTGATTGTTTCTGAGGATCTCAAGATGGCGAAACAGTGTAACAAGGTGGTGGCCAAAGTCAGAAGGCTGCTGGATTGCATACAGAGAGAAGGAGGTACTAATGTCACTGTACAAGCTGCTGGCGAGGCCTCACTTGGAATATTGTTTTCAGTTTTGGAGACCATATCTCGCAAAGGATATAAAAAGACTGGAAACGGTTCAGAGAAAGACAACCAAAATGATTTGGAGCCTGCGCCAGAAGACATATGAGAAGAGACTTGAAGACCTAAATATGTATATGCTAGAGAAGAGGAGGGACAGGGGAAATATGATACAGACATTTAAATACTTAAAGAGTATGAACAAACCATCGTCCTTGTGGATACCATGTTAAAACCCTCGGCCCAGTGTGCAGCGGCGGCCAAGAGAGCAAATAGAATGCTAGGTATGATAAGGAAAGGAATGGAAAATAAAACAAAAGATATTATAATGCCTCTATATCGTTCCATGGTGAGACCGCACCTTGAATATTGTGTGCAATTCTGGTCGCCGTATCTTAAAAAGGATATAGCAATTTTAGAAAAGGTTCAGAGAAGAGCCACCAAAATGGTAAAGGGGATGGAAGGCTACTCCTATGAAGAAAGGCTAAAAAGGTTGGGGCTCTTTAACCTGGAAAAGAGACGGCTGAGGGGAGATATGATAGAAGTCTATAAATTAATGAACGGAGTGGAACGGGTAAACGTAGATCGATTGTTTACCTTATCAGAATATAGAAAGACTAGGGGACATGCAATGAAGCTACAGGGTAAACTATTTAAGACTAATAAAAGAAAATATTTTTTCACTCAACGTGTAGTCAAACTCTGGAATTTGTTACCGGAGGATGTAGTAAAGGCTGTTAGTGTAGCTGGGTTTAAAAAAGGTTTGGACAAGTTCCTGGAGGAAAGGTCCATAAACCATTATTAAGAAGGGACCCAGGATATCAATGCTTGAACCAATACAAGCATTGTGGAACCTGTGTCCCTTGGGGAAACTGCTAGGTACGTATGACCTAGATTGGCCACTGTTGGAAACAGAATACTGGGCTTGATGGACCTTGGTCTGACCCAGTATGGCATATCTTATGTTCTTATGTTCTTATGTTCAACCTTTTTCAAAGAAAGGGGAGCTGTAAAACTAGAGGGCATAACATGAATGTAAGGGGGTAAACGGAAAGGCAACGTCAGAAAATACTTTTTCACTGAAACGGTGGTGGATGATGGGAATGCCCTCCTGATGGAAGTGGTGGGGGCAAATACAGTGACAGAATTCAAAATTGCATGGGATAGACACAGTGGATCCCTTTATAGTAACAGGATAAAATCAAAGTAAACTTAACTATCTCTTATATCTCAACAAATGGGGGTGACCTGAACGGAGCAGTGAGTACACCCCTAAACAAAGGCATGGGGAGGTGTGACCTGCACGGAGCAGCAGATGCACCTACTCTTGCCAGCTTTCTGGGCAGACTAGATGGACCATGCTGGTCTTTATCTGCCATCATATACTATGTTAAATAGAAGTATCTGTCATCTGTCTATCATGGAATCCATGACTCAAAACCTAAGGTTGCAAGAATTCACTAAACTAGCAGCGTACCAGATAAGAATAGTACATTATTAAATCTCAGAGATTCACAGGATACAAATGATTTTCCTTCATTTTCAGTTTATCTACCTTCGCAAATGCTCAAGGTGGACAAGCATAGGAAAACAACAAATCATCAATAATTGTGACCAATAAAAAATGACAAAATAAAAAATTCAGTGGTAGACACAAGCTACAGACATGATCCTAAGTGAAGAACCATTACTATTGAAGAACCCTCACCCTCTTAGGGTCTGCACTCCTTCACTAAACCTGGATTCTTTATAATTATCTGTAACCCCTTAACAGGAAGGGAAAAACAAGACAGTGAAGGAGTGCAGACGACCCTAAGAGGGTGAGGGTTCTTCAACTATAAACCTTTAAGATCAACAATATAGAATATTCATCAGCTGCATACACTTGGTCCAAGAACCAGGTTCATTTACATGTTTCAGTTACGCTGAAAACCAGGCCCCTTTGCACCTGTGAAAAATCATATTGTGAACCCCTGCCCTGAAGGCTTAGGGTATTAATGGCTCTGTAAAATACACGTGGAGTGGAGGAGTAGCCTAATGGTTAGAGTACTGGCATGGGAACTAAGAGACCAGGGATAGATACCATTAGCACTCCTTGTGACCTTGGGCAAGGCACTTAATTCTCCATTGCCTCAGAAAATCCAAGTTATCAATGTCCCTGTTTAATATACATTACCAAGCTTAAGTTACAATGTAAAAAAAAGAAAGAAAGAAAGAAAGAAAAAACTAAATAAATGTGCTGCTCACTGCCAACACCAATACCCTATGACAGACATTTGCATAACACAAAACATCCCAAAAGCTGTGTCTTCTTTTTCATACACTACCAAGAACATTTTTTGGACACACTAACACACACCCTCCCAAACCCCCTTTCTACCGATACGCATATGGTAACATTAAGACTATAGAAATTTGTGCTGTTGCTAGCATAATTCCATATGAGATGAGAGCACAGTCCTGGTTTGTTATTAGACATCCTAGTGCACTTCAGTCCTCATTTCCCTTCAGAGGGGACCAGGATGAGAGTTATAAAAAAATTTGCTTAATCACTTAGGACAACATGCAGGCGGGTTGGCAGCCCTGGGGGCCGTGTAGCTGCCCCATATTACTATGAGAGCAGAGCCACTTGTGGCTGCAATAATTCAAAGGTCCACTCTGTTGTGCTGAAATTATAGCTTTACTTAACTCTAGAACTAGATTTTAGCCCATTACACAACAGCAATAGAAGAAGGAAGATAGCACAGGAAAGGTCCGCCTCCTTCCTTACCCAGCTCTACTTGCACTTCCTGCTGAGGACTCAAGGGAACAGTGGTCATTTCTGGCCATGCATATTTTTTAGATTTAAAATTCTCCCCCACTTCAATGAAATTGCTAGGGGGCTCATTCTAATTAATTTCCAGGTGATATTAGCTGGGCATCGCAATACATCTCATAAGAACATAACATATGCCATACTGGGTCAGACCAAGGGTCCATCAAGCTTAGTACCCTGTTTCCAATAGCGGCCAATCCAGGACACAAGTACCTGTGTCATGTTCTCAAAAAGGTACACAGATTACATGTCGCTTATCCCAGGGGTAAACAAAGGATAGTTACTCACCTTTAATGGGTGTTCTCTGTGGACAGCAGGAATAAATCCTCATGCATGGATGACATCCCAGAGCGAGCCTCAGGAGGGAACTCTCCCCAGCTTCTAATGGAAGCTTTTGGGAGGTTCCACAGCACCTGCATGCCTCCTTCCTGCCTTCCGACACGGCACCATCATCATCAGTCTAATATAGCAGTAGCAGAATACAACTCCTCGGTGAGGTGGGAGGGTTGTGAGGACTTATTCCTGCTGTCCACGGAGAACACCTGTTACAGGCGAGTAGCTATACTTTCTCCGTGAACAAGCAGATAGTAAGTCCCCTTGCATGGGACTCCAAAGCTACAGGCTACTGAAAACCAAGGAGGCTGCTGAGAAGCCCAACAGGGGCAACATGAACTGTGAAACACTCAAAACCAACTATGTACAGCAAAGGCAAATCTCACCAAATCGGTTCTGCACACTGCAGCATTTCTTTCTCCCATTAACACGTTATCTTAATTTTTTCATTTTTTGGTAGCCTGAATGGACAGAAGGGCATTGGCGGGATGGAGTTGGATTGGTCGAAGTTATTGTCACATTGAGCATCCACTTCCAGGCAGTAGTGAGACATGGATGTGTGGACAGAAACCCACGTTGCAGCCCTGCAGATTTCCTCCATGGAGACAGTGCAAGCTGGCCACTGATGCAGCCATAGCTCGGACATTATAAGCAGTGACATGACCATCAAGGCTCAGGCCTGCCTAGGCATAAGCAAAGGAGATGCAGTCTGCCAGTCAAATTGAAAGAGCGTTTGGAAACGGAAGCTCTCAGCTTGCTGGAGTCGAAAGAAACAAAATGTTGGATGGACTTCCTATGGTCCTTCGTATGCTCCAAGTAGAAGGCTAAGGCTCGCTTGCAGTCCAAAAGGTGCAACGCCGCTTCCCTTCTGCGAGTGTGAGACCTAGGAAAAAAAATGTAGGTAGCACTATGGATTGGTTGAGATGGAAATCCAAAACCACCTTCGGAAGAAATTTAGGATGTGTTCGAAGAACCACTTGATTATGGTGGAATCTGGCATACGGTGGATGAACTACCAGAGTCTGAAGCTCGCTCACTCAGCATACCGAGATGACAGCCACCAGAAACAAGACCTTCCAGGGAGCTTTCATGAACTGCGCTAGTACCATACTGATGTCCCAAGCTACTGTGGGGGGCTTGTATGGAGGCTTTAAGAGAAGCAGCCCTTGCATGAAGTGAGCAATCAAAGGCTGTGCTGAGATGGATTTCCCATCCACCCTGAATGGTATGCCCCAATTGCACTGGCCCGAGTCAGAGAGGTGTAGAAGATACTCGAGCAGACTCCTCATGAGACAGACAAAAGGATCAAAGACCTGGCCATCACACCAGATGGTACACCTCTTCCATTTACAGGCATAAAACCTCTTCGTCGAGGACTTCCTGGTGGCCACCAGAACATTAGTTATGCTGTCAGGCAGATGGAGCTCTGACAAGAGTCTCTTAACATCTATGCTATGAGGACTAAAGGACTGAACGTTCGTATGTTGCATCCTCCTGTCGTTCTGCGAAATGAGGTCCGGAGTATGGGCAAGCCAGAGGGGCTCCTGCGTGGAAAGCTGCAGCAGAAGTAGGAACCAAAGCTGTCTGGGCCAGTATGGCACGTTGAGTATGAGTATCATCGTACCCCCATCTGTCCTGAGCTTCATTAGGGTATTTGCTATGAGAGGTATTGGTGGGTAAGCATACAGAAAACCCTACTCCGGTGCAGGAGGAAAGCATCTGACGCCAGTCCGCTATGGGATATCGCTCTGGAGTGGAACAGATCTACCTGGGCATTTCGTGGAGTGGCAAACAAGTCTATCGAAGGAGTGCCCCACTTCCAAAAGATGCAAGCCTCTATATCACTATATATGAGTGGCGGCCTAGTGGTTGGGGCAAGTTGCCTCAGGCTAGAGGGCCAGGAGTTTGAATCCTGCTGGAGGACAGCAACCTTGGGCTGGAAGGACTGGGGTTTATAGTCCCATAGGTGTTCCTTGTGGCCTTGGGCAAGCCACATAACCCTTCATTGCCTCAGGTACAAAAACAGATTGCGAGCCCTTTGGGGGCGCGGGAAAAATATATATACAGTACCTGAATGTACGCTGCTTTGACTTGTAGAAAAAGCAGTATATAAACGTAGTTAAATAAAAATTAAAAAGCCATTATTAGCCAGGGAGAACTGGGAAAGTCACTGCTTATCCCTGGATGTAAGCAACCATGAATGGATCTACTCTTTGAGAAGTACATTGATGAGGTGGCTTCTAGCAACATCCAAGCTCTCCAGCAGAGGAGAAGATGGGAGCCTACAGAATGACGAAGGTTGGACACAAGTCACCAGGGCCTGCAGAATCACCAATCCAACTTCTCCAGTCCTTGAACTGAAGAACCATTATGCAGCCCTGGAAGTGGAGGAAGTGAAAGCATCCCTGGAAAGGGAAGAACCAGAGTTCGAGCACCCCAAAATTGCAGAATCAGTGACCACAAGGAAGTGAAGGGTAGTGGTGGTTGGTGATTCTCTTCTGAGGGGTACTGAGGCATCCATCTGCCAACCAGACTTGATGTCCAGAGAGGCATGCTGTCTGCCAGGTGCCAAAATTCGAGATGTTACTGAGAGTTTTCCAAGACTCATCAAGCCCACTGACTATTACCCAATGTTGCTAATTCATGTCAGCACAAATGATACTGCCAGGCATCCCTCTGAGCATATCAAAAGTGACTTCATGGCTCTGGGACAGAGGGTGAAGCAGATAGGGGCGCAGGTGGTGTTCTCTTCCATCTTTCCTGTTGAGGGTAAAGGCCAAGGCAGAGAAGCTCACATCCTGGAGATGAATGCTTGGCTGCGTGGATGGTGTCATCAAGAGCGTTTTGGTTTCCTGGACCATGGGATGCTGTTCCAAGGATTGCAGAGTAGAGATGGTGTCCATCTAAGAAAGGCCAACATGTCTTCAGTAGTAGACTGGCTAATCTACTGAAGAGGGCTTTAAACTAGATTCTTTGGGGATGGGTGAAGAAAGCCCCCCCAAGTGAGTGAAACATTAAATACCTTTATGGAAATGGGTAAAAGGAACAACATATGGAAAGCAGTGTGTATAAATGCCCATAGCATGGGAAATAAGATCCCAGATGTTGAAGCTTTAATGGGAGAGGCTGACTTGGATTTAGTGGCAGTTACAGAAACATGGTTCACAGAAAACCATGACTGGGATGTAACTATACCAGGCTATACTTTATTCAGAAAGGACAGGATAGGAAGAAGGGGAGGAGGAGTGGCACTATATGTAAAAAATAACATTAAAGCTATGAAAATACAGGGCTTAAAAGGGAGAGAGGAGGCACTGTGGGTTAAAGTAGAAAGAGGGAAAGAGAAATCCATTTGCATTGGCGTGACATACAGACCTCCCTCATAGGAGGAAGAGCTGGACGGAGAGTTAATTGAAGACATATGCAGCATTGCTAGGAAAGGGGAAGTGCTACTGATAGGGGATTTCAATATGCCAGAAGTTGATAAGCACATTCCTGCTGCAGTATCGTCTAGAAGTAAGGAGATCCTGGATTCCCTACAGGAAGAACTATTCAGGTAACTGGTAACAGAACCCACACGTGAATGGGCCATACTGGACTTGGTGCTTACCAATGGTAAAAGTGTTTCTGATGTTATAGTGGGAGATCATTTTGCATCCAGTGATCACCAGATGGTGTAGTTCAGTATTAAGACCAGGGCTGTTAAAATCCAAACAAAAGCGAGGGTCTTAGACTTTAGGAAAACTAACTTTCCTCAGGGAGTCGTTAGCGTGATGGGAACAGCTGGGGGATGTAGAAAAACAGTGGGCAAAACTGAAAGGGGATATTTTAAGGGCAGCCAACCTTTCTGTTAAAATGGTAAATAAAGGTAAAAGGAAAAGGAGACTTCTATTTTTTTCGAAAGTAGCAACTGAAAAGGTGAAGAAAGAGGGAAGCCTTCATGAAATACAAGAGATAACAGAGAGAGGAAGACAGACAACTATATCTGGAAAAACTTAGAGAAGCTAGCAAAGTAGTCAGGAAGGCAAAGATTTAAAAAGAGGAGGAAATAGCCAATGCAGTAAGATGGGGGGACAAAACATTTTTCAGATATGCTAGTGAGAAGAAGGGCAAAAGTGGGATTATCAGTCTCAAGGATGAAGGGGAGGAATACATAGAAGCTGATGAGGATAAAGATGAATTGCTTAACAAATATTTATGTTCTGTGTTCACAGATGAAGAATCAGGAGCAGGACCTCAGAAAACACCCACAAACAGGAACAGAAGCGAGGGGCATCTTGAACAATTTTCAGAAGACTGTGTTTGTGAGAAGCTAGCTAAAAGTAGACAAAGCGATGGGACCGAATGGGATACACCCTAGAATACTGGGTGAACTTGCGGCATTCTAGCAGCTCCACTGGCTGACCTTTTCAATGCCTCGGAGTTGGGAGTGGTGCCAAAGGACTGGAGAGAAGCACATGTGGTCCCTTTACACAAAAGCAGAAGTAAGGATATGGTTGAAAACTACAGGCCGCTTAGTTTAACTTCAGTGGTGAGTAAATTATTGGAAGCACTGATGAAAGAGAAAACAGTGAGGTTTCTGGAATCCAGCGGATTACAAGATCCGAGACAGCATGGATTCACCAGAGGCAGGTCTTGTCAGACAAATCTGATTGATTTCATTGACTCGGTGACCAGGGAGTTGGACCGAGGGAGAGCCCTAGATGTGGTGTATTTAGATTTCAGTAAAGCCTTTGACACTGTTCCTCACAGGCAACTTATAAATAAACTGAGCACCCTAGGGATGGACCCTAAAGTTACTGCTTGGGTTATAAATTGGTTGAGCGGGAGGCGACAAAGGGTGCAGGTAAATGGAGCTCTTTCTGAGGAGGAGGAGGTTACCAGTGGTGTGCCCCAGAGATCTGTCCTTGGTCCGATTCTTTTTAACATCTTTGTTAGTGATATAGCGGAAGGGCTGTCGGGTAAGGTTTGCCTCTTTGCGGATGATACCAAAATCTGCAATAGAATAGACACCCAGGAAGGTATAGATAACATGAGGAGGGATCTAGCTAAGCTTGAAGAATGGTCTAGAATATGGCAGCTGAGATTTAATGTTAAAAAATGCAAGGTTATGCATTTGGGCTGCAGCAATCCAAGGGAGCAATATAGTATAGGGGGTGAAGTACTTTTGTCCATTAAAGAAGAGCGGGACCTAGGCGTAATTGTGTCTGATGATCTTAAAGTAACTAAACAGGTAGAAAAGGTGACGGCAAAAGCTAGGAGGATGCTTGGATGCATAGGGAGAGGAATGGCCAGCAGAAGAAAGGAGGTGATAGTGCCTCTGTATAAGTCTTTGGTGTGACCTCATTTGGAGTACTGTGTGCAATTCTGGAGACCGCACCTTCAAAAGGTTATAAACAGGCTGGAGTCGGTACAGAGGGTGGCTACTAAAATGGTTAGTGGTCTTCATTATAAAGCATATGAGGACAGACTTAAGGATCTTAGAGGACATTTTTGCGGGATAGAGGTGATATGATTGAGATGTTTAAATACCTCCGTGGCATAAATGCACAGGAGGAGAGCCTCTTTCGATTGAAAGCAAGCTATGCTACGAGGGGACATGGGACAGGGGTGAAAGGGGATAGATTCAGGAGTGATATGCGGAAATATTTCTTTACGGAAAGAGTGGTGGATCTGTGGAATAGTCTCCCAGTGGAGGTGGTAGAGATGAGGACAGTATCTGAATTCAAAGAAGAATGGGACAAACACAGAGGATCTCTAAAGGAAAAAAAGGGACTGAGATGGTCCAGGCACACTTGGTGGCGTGTTCCATGTGGGGCCTCGTTGGGGACATCATCCATGCATGAGGACTTACATCCTGCTTGTCCACGGAGAATAGGTTTCCCTGGTCCTCTTTAATAATGTTTATGGACCTTTCCTCCAGGAACTTGTTTAAACTTTTAAACCCAGCTACACTAACAGCTTTTACTACATCCTCCGGCAATGAATTCCTTTGTTTGATTACGCGTTGAGTGAAAAAATATTTTCTCTGACTATTCTTAATGAGCTACATTGTAGCTTCATTGCATGTTCCCTAGTCTTTCTACTTTATAAAAGAACAACCAACCAATCTACATTTACCTGTTCTACTCCATTCATTATTTTATAGACCTCTCTTATCTTCCCCCCTCAGCTGTTTTTTTTTTCCCAAGTTGTAAAGCCCTAACCTTTTAAGCCTTTCCTCGTAGGGGTATTCTTCCATCCTCAAAATGCTAGCAAAAATTTCCTGTGGTCTGAACCGAGACAAATTCTAAATGGACTACTCTTATATCTTGCATTGTTTATCTGTGTAGTTACATCTTGTCTACTGAGCCATTAGAAACATAGAAATATGACGACAGAAAAAGACCACATGGCCTATCTAGTCTGTCCTTCCATAACAACTACATTACCCCATGTACTATGGTCTGGCAAAATTAACAGCAAAAATTTCAAATTGTCATGCGGTATTTAGGAAAAGGATTTGAAAGTTCTCTCTTCTTAGAGACATTACTTCATGATGCCTTTCACCAGTTGCCTTCTTTACAACCCAGAACCCTTCTCAAAGTTGAGCCAAGGTGCTCTGCCCAGCCATGCATATCAATTTTGTGATGAAACTGCTTGCCAGGTTCAGCAAGCCGATGCTTCACAGGCAGACTCCAGGGATAGTGTAGTTATTCACCTGTAACAGGTGTTCTCTGGGGACAGCAGGAATCAGTCCTCACATATGGGTGATACTGGCACTGACTGAGCCTGTGCGGAAGCATAAGAACATAAGATATGCCATACTGGGTCAGACCAAGGTCCATCAAGCCCAGTATCCTCTTTCCAACAGTGGCCAATGTAGGTCATACGTACCTAGCATCTCCCCAGCTTTCAAAGAAAGCCTTTGGGAGATGCACCACACATCTGTGGTCCACTTCCCGCCCCACATCTTGTGTCAGTCTAATAACATAGCTAAGACGGCAAAAATAAAATACAGTAAAGAAGCAACTCCAAGGGGAGGAAGGAGGGTTGTGAGGACCAATTCCTGCTGTCCACAGAGAACACCTGTTACAGGTGAGTGACTACTCTTTCTCCGGGAATAAGCAGGAAGTCAGTCCTCACATATGGGACTCCCCAGCTACAGAATACAGAAAACCTGTAACCAAAAGAAAAATGCCATGATAACCTGCAAAGGAAGAGCCGTGATCAGTAGCAGTTGAGTCCCTACTGAGAGGCTTTCGCAAGACCCAAGTGTCTGGCGAAGAACCAGCACTCCGGTAGCCTGAACACAGAAGGGTCGGCGGGCAGAAGTTGCCTACACCATGGAGTACGGCCTGACTGAAGGCGCTGTCCCATCGGGATTCCCTCTTTAGGCAGCAGTGTGCTGTGAAGTTATGGACCGAAGACCAGATAGCAGCCTGGCCGATTTCCGTCACGGGGAAAGAAGGCAGATTTATCACAGAAGTAGCCATGGTCCTCTGGTCCAGTGAGATTCCTGCTTGCTCATAGGCAAGGGTAATACAGTCCGCCACCCAAGTGGACAGAGTTTGCTTAGTCACTGCGAGCCCCGGACAACTGGGATCTCAGGATGCTTTGTGGTGCCGAGGTGCTTTGTGGTGGCCCTGGGTCTGCTGCAAGTAAAAGGACAGGGCTCTTTTACAATCCAAATTGTGGAGAATGGTCTCCGTCTTACCAGCGTGAGGCCTCGGAAAGAAGGTGGGAACTACCAGCTCTTGGATGAGGTGGAATGGGGACACCACCTTCGGCAGAAACCTGGGGTGTGTGTGGAGCTCTATCCTGTTCTTGTAGACCCTCGTGTAGGGGGGCTCTGCCATCAGAGCCTGGAGCTTGATGACTCTGCGAGCTGATGTGAGTGCTACCAGAAGGCGACCTTCCAGGTTAGGTATTGGAGGTGGCAGGTAGCCAGAGGCTCAAATGGAGCTTTGTGAGCTGCGAAAGCACTACACTGAGATCCGACTCTGCCGCTGGAGGGTGGGGGGAGGGGGGGTTGGATAACATGAGGCCCTGCAGGAATCAGGACACAAGGGGCTGAGCCAAGGGGTTTTCCCTCAACAGAATGGTGATGAGCTGCGATGGTGCTCAGATGTACTCGGACCGAATTGGACTTCGGTCCCACCTGCAATAGGTGAAGCAGGTACCACTTATACTGAGCAGGAAAATGGATTTGCCTGTCTTCCGCACACCACACCGAGAATTGGCGCCACTTGAAGGCGTATACTGTACTTGTGGAGGCTTTACAAGAAGCCAGAAGGATCTCTTCCACATCCCGTGGAGGCTTTACAAGAAGCCAGAAGGATCTCTTCCACATCCCGTGGGAGGTTGAAGGGAGTTAATGCTACCCTTTCAGCAGCCAAGCTGTGAGTGAGAGGGACCCCAGATTGGGGTGCAGGAGAATGTAGCCCTGGAGCTCGGCCAAGGGGAATCAGTGCCTCTGCCGATAGGAAGTGAAGCAGTTGGAATCTGGGGCTGTCTGGGCCACTGAGGGGCTATCAGCACTAGCAATGCTTTGTCTCACTGGGCCTTGAATAATGTCTTGGCTACCAGCGATGTCTGTGGGAAGACGTGCAGGAGGCCTGCCGTCCACAGGATGAGGAATGCATCCACAGCCACCCAGGATGAGTGCGGTTGGTGCAAGCAGAATTGGGGCAACTGCGTGTTGTCCAGGCGAGCTAACAGGTCCATTAAGGGGATGCCGCAGTGATGGAACAGCCGTGAGGCTACCGTTGGATCCAGGCAACGCGTGTGCAGCTGGAGGACCCTGCTCAATCTGTCTGCCGGGGCATTGTCCTAGTCTGGGAAGTATACTGCCCTTAGGAGCATCCCTCTGCCTGCAGCATAGAAGCAGAGGGCTACCGTCTCCTGGCAGAGGGGTTATGACCCTACCACCACCCCCCCCCCCATTTGTTCACGTAAAACATTGAGATCTGATTGTCAGTCTGGATCAGCACCACGCGGTGTTGGAGTTAGTGGCAGAAGGCTCGGAGGGCTAAGTATATTGCCTGGAGTTCTCGCAGGTTGATTTGCAGCCGGGATTCCAACTGGGACCAACAGCCTTGCATACCACAGCTCCCGCAATGCACTCCCCAGCCCATTAGCGAGGTGTCTGTAATGAGGACCTTCTGGGGGTTGAGTGACTGGAAGGGCCATCCTGGCCTGAAGGTGGCATGGATTCTACCACCATCTGAGTGAGTCCGCCAGCTGACGGGTCACCTTAACTCTGTCCCTGAGCCTGCCTATGGCTTGAGTTCACTGAGAGTGGAGGCACCACTGGGCTGCCCTCACGTGCAGGCGAGCGTATGGAGTGACGTCGACCATGGAGGCCATGTGTCCCAACAGGCGGAGTAGGAGCCAGGCAGGTAGCATCCGGCATCAGTGCACCTCTGCAGCTAACTCCCCGAGGTATTCTGACCTCTTCAGGGGGAGGAAGGCTTTTGCCTGGAGGGTATCTAGTTGAGCCTCTATGAACTCTAGGTGCTGGCCCGGCATGAGGTGGGATTTGGGGTAGTTTATGATGAACCCCAGATGCTGCAGTGGCACATTGTCACTCTGCAGCCGCGTCCCCCTTTATGAGCCAGTCATCCGGATAGGGGACGACAAAGGCCCCTTGGAGCCAGAGGTGGGCTGCGACCACCGCAAGGCACTTTGTGAAGACCCTTGGTGATGAGGCCAGATCAAAGGGAGAGCACCCTGTATTAATAGTGCTGTCCCCCCACCACGAACCGGAGGTATTTTCTGTAGCTGGGATGAATCAGGATATGCGTGTAGGCATCCTTTTATGTCTAAAAGCATAGCCAATCTTCCTGCTGGAGGAATGGCAGTAGTGTCCCAAGGGACAGCATCTTGAACTTCTCCCTGACCAGAAACCAGTTGAGCTCTCGCAGGTCCAGGATAGGCCCGAGGCCCCCCCGTCCTCTTGGGGATAAGAAAGTATCTGGAATAGAAGCCTGTGCCCTAGAGATGCTTGGCACAGTCTCGACTGCTTTGTTGTTGATGAGACCTGCTAGCTCGGTGAGGAGCAGGGTCCAGTGAAGTTGAGATCTGGTGGGCTCCCCTGGGGAGTACATGGGTGGCGTCCGATGTGGGTGGAGTAGACCTCCTTGACCATCTGTAACACCCAGGCATTGGTGGTGATGGCTGTCCACTACGGGCAAAGATGTCTAGGTGCAACCCCCTGTGGGCAGCGGAGGACCCCTGGGGGTAGGAAGGTCGCACCCAGGCAGTCAAAAACTCCCCCCAGGCTGGGCTGGAGCTTGCGCCTGGGACATCTGGGCCTTTTGCTTCCTGGGACCATGTCCCTGTTCTTTTTGTTGCTGGCCCTGTTGGCGCCTAGGTGGTCTAGAAGTGCAGGGAACCACTTGAAGCCTCCTTTCTTCCTCAGGAAAAGGGGCTTTTTCCCTGGGGCTTTCTTCTGGGAGTGCACCGAGGTCTTTTTTGAGAGCCTTGTTCTTGTCACATACTCGGCCTCTATCTCCACTGCCTTATCAGCCATGGACTTCCCAAATAGATGTCCCCTGCATAGGCGAAAACCTATCAGTTTGTCCTGCACCCATTGTTCCGGGTCGGATGACTGCAGCCATGCCTGGCGTCGGGCCCCGATGCCTGCGACGGCCACCTTGGCCGATGACTCAAAGACATTGTAGGCTGCCAGAGACATTCCTTTACTGCAGAGGTTAGGGTCTTGAACCTCTGTAGGGGTTCCCCCTCGAGGCCTGCCGAGAATTCATCAAGCTCCTTTGACAGTTCCTTCAGGTACATGCCAATGTAGAGCTGGTCGGACTGGATCCCACATGTTACCATCAAGCCTGAAAGGCCTTCTGGCCGGAGGTGTCGAGGGTTCGGACCTCCCTGCCAGGTAGCACCGATGAATGTGTTTTTTGGCACTTAAGCCGTAGCATTGCTTACTCCACACGACCATGGCGTTGTGAGGCAGCTGGATCTTTTGGAACCCAGGGCTTCGGCGTACCCGGTACATAGCGTTAAGGCGCCTGCTAACCATTGGTACCGATATCCGTGTTTCCCACATTCGGAGGAGGCAGCGGTTGAGGGCACCAGGACTGTAAGGGTTTCCTTCAGAAGTGCCTTGTATTGGAGTATCTCCAATTCTTCTGTACGAGAGTCCTCCTCGGCCTCAATGGAAAGGGCCTTGGCCATAGTCCCGCACAAAATCGAGGAACGCAATGTCCCCAGGCAGGGAGTGGCATCGGATCGTCGGGGGAGACAAGTCCAAGGGCACATCACGATGCCGCCTTGTGTCCAGGGACTCTCTGTCCTAGGTCTCCCAGTCAGATGCCGCGCGATCACCTCAGCCGAGGGCTGCTCTCAGCAGTCTGACCTGCAGGGGATCGTCAGGAGCTCACCGGGGAGGACTAGTGACCTGAGGAACACTGCAGCTGTGGGTCGGGGGCTATCTAAAACGTTGTAGTTTTATTCAGATAGCCAGATTGTGTCTATGACACTTATTACTGCATCACACATTTCAGATAGTTTATTGGCATCGGGCAAATGTAACGATCATTTGTGTGTACTGCTGTTTCATCTTGACTTCAGAAACCCTGTCAATAGAGAGGTTTCAGGAAAAATAAACTATGGTCAATTTGGAGAGCCTCATGGATTGTTGGCATAAGGATGGCCCACATGCATGACAGAACAGCTGACAGTGCTGCTCTTATCATCTTTTCCCTTTGAATTACCTTGGTGGCACGCACCTTCCACAGGATGACTCTTCCTGATAACGTTAACCAGCCTGTTTCTGATCCATCTCTTGTAGTGAAATTATTGCAGGTTTGATTTCTCTATCAAACTCATTTGGACCCAAGTCTCTTACTAGATGCCAATCTAGGACTTCCCCTAGTCAATGTTCGTACCAGGCTTGGCAGCTCTGTAACAGTAGCATGATGGGGTTCTGACTCAGCTATGTTTCCTCCTTAGCTGTTCTAGCTATCGCTCTGTATCTGATCACTGCTTACAACTTTCTTCCACGTACAGAGTATAGTGTTCTTCACTTACTCTCCTGTTCACTATTCCCAGGTGTTGGCAACCTGTGGCTTCAATAGCTCAAAGACAAAAAGGTCCACCGCTTTATTCTCATGACATTCTAACTTTACTTCATGTCAGTCATATCCTTGAAATCCTAGAAGCTGTTTTTGAAAAAATGTAATACACTGCAAGGCATTTAGAATATTAGAAACGTGGAGGTTTTGAGATCTTTAGGCAGGTCCAGATCTATGGAATCAAACTGCAGACAAGTATGAAGACAACATTCCAAGGAGGAAATGGAATCCTGCTATTCGAGTGCTCCCAGGAGACGAGACAGTATATTCTGCCTGCAGCCCTCCTCTCGTGACAAGAGCAAACCTTTGATGAAAGGGTAGTGCAGCTGCCATCTGAAAATGCTGCAGCATTGCATCTAGCAACACCCAGAGACTCCCCCCCCCAAATTCCATAACAAACAGATCCCCAGCTTTCCAAGCACAACAGTTACACAATCAAAAACACAGAAAAGTGAGAATACGGCTCATGATGTAAAAACCACAATTTTCCTTTAAGAAAGCTGCTACTATAGCCAGCCCTCAAGCCTCACCTCAGCCACTGTACCCATAGAGCAAGCAGCAATAACCACTGCCATGCTCTTCTCACTTCATTCTCTAGGACAGTGCTCTTCAATCTGGGAGGGGGGTTAAGAATTCCCTCATCATCTCACAAGGTTAAGTGGCAGAGCAAAAATAAAAAAAAAAAACCAACCACCCACAACCAATCTGTGCTCCCTGGTTGCCTCTCCTTCCCCAAGCTTCCTTTCTAAACAGCCATGGGAAATCAAGTGTCCCCATGCTGCCACAGGCCTGTCTGGAACCACTGCAAAGTAAGGGAAGAGATGAAGGAATGGGTTTTGTCTGCCACTCAGTAGATGTGCTCCCTTGGTGAGTGCTAACTCAGTACTGAAGACATGTTGCACTGGAACCACAGTTCTGCCAGTTGCCAGAAATAAGTAGACTACAGGCACAATGGATAAAGTTCTCTAGATGTGGCAAACATCAAGCTGCACCAGTCTAAATTGAGAAATGGGATCCACTGCCAGTAACCCCGTTCCAGGTTACCTAGTTCCATGCACAAGATTTTGAATTATCAAACATGCAAAATAAATGTAGCTATATTTTTCTGGGATACTTTCATTGTTTAAAAGTTATGCAGAGCGTGTAATATACTGTATAATATGAAATTAGGTCTTACCTGCTAATTTTCTTTCCTGTAGTCCCTCCAATTCAGTCAAGTGGGTTATGCTCACCAACCTACAGATGGAGACTGAGAAAAACTCTCTCAGATCAATATAAATAGCCTGTACCCACTGAACTGAGCCAGTATTTGTCACTCACCAAGCAGAGAACCCAGCACCAGGCCACGTCTCCAGCCTTTGCCCAATCCGAATCCCTGCCACAAGAGGGCCTTACAAGACGGTCAAAACTCAACACGCGGAAGCCTTGCGCCCTCCACTGCTGCCAAATACAGAGTCTCAGGGCCCCCAAAAAGACGACAAAGTTTGTTGCTGCAATGCCAACCATCTAGGATGGTCCACCTATCCAAAAGAGAGACTGATGTCTTCTGATCGTCTTTAGTGGGGAGTTGTTTTTCTTGTTTGCACACACAAACACACACACACTTACCCAAACGGGAATCCATCTTGACGCACGCATGCAAACGTAACAGGTCATACTTCTGAAGCAACATGCCGGTACCCAAAATATTGAAAAAATGATTAAGGGGGGGGGGGGGGGGGGTTCCTGAACTGGACTGGAGGGACTACAGGAAAGAAAATTAGTAGGTAAGGTCTAATTTCACCTTCCAGGACATCCCTCCAGACCAGTCCAGACAAGTGGGATGTAGCAGAGCAGTATTAGCCGCGGGAGGGACACAAAAGTCCAGACCCAAGTACTGCCCCAAACCACGCGTTCTGCCGCGTCTGAACATCCAAGCAGTAATGCCTCACAAAGGAATAAAGGGAGGGCAAGGTAGCTGCCCTATCAACATGTCCAGGGAAGGAACCCTCCCCACCTCCGTCAAGGAAGATGCCCGAGCTCTGGCAGAATGGGCCTAGAGGCCCAATGGAGCCTGCCTACCCTTCGACAAATAAGCTGAATCAGTTGCTTCCTGGACCCACCAGGTGATAGAAGCCTTAGAGGACACCTCCCCTTGCAGGGGACTGCCAAAAAGGATGAACAATCTCCAGGAACGCCAGAAGAGCAGAGTCACTGCCCGGTAACGCTTCAGAACCTGGCAGACATAAGAACATAAGACATGCCATACTGGGTCAGACCGAGGTCCATCAAGCCCAGTATCCTGTTTCCAACAGTGGCCAATCTAGGTCCTACGTACCTAGCAATATCCCCAAAAGACACAGGTTCCATAATGTTTGTACTGGGTCAAGCATTGATATCCTGGGTCCCTTTTTAATAGTGGTTTATGGACCTTTCCTCCAGGAACTTGTCCAAACCTTTTTTAAACCCAGCTATACTAACAGCCCTTACTACATCCTCCGGTAACAGATTCCAGAGTTTGATTACACGTTGAGTGAAAAAATATTTTCTCTTATTTGTCTTAAATAGTTTACCCTGTAGCTTCATTACATGTCCCCTAGTCTTTCTATATTCTGATAGCGTAAACAATTGATCCACGTTTATCCGTTCCACTCCATTCATTAATTTATAGACCTCTATCATATCTCCCCTCAGCCGTCTCTTTTCCAGGCTAAAGAGCCCTAACCTTTTTAGCCTCTCTTCATAGGAGTAGCCTTCCATCCCCTTCACCAATTTGGTGGCTCTTCTCTGTACTTTTTCTAATAACGCTATGTCCTTTTTAAGATACGGCGACCAGAATTGCACACAATATTCAAGGTGCGGTCGTACCATGGAGCGATACAGAGGCATTATAATATCCTTTGTTTTATTCTCCATCCCTTTCTTTATGATACCTAGCATTCTATTTGCTTTCTTGGCCGCCGCTGCACACTGGGCGGAGGGTTTTAACATGCTATCCACGATGACTCCTAAGTCCTTTTCCTGGGTGGTGGTTTCTAATGTGGAGCCTTGCATCGTGTAACTATAGTGTGGGTTGTTCTTTCCTAGGTGCATAACTTTGCATTTGTCCACATTAAATTTCATCTGCCATTTGGATGCCCAGTCTTCCAATTTATCCAGATCCTCCTGCAGTTTTCCACAATCCTCTTGGGTTTTAACAACTTTAAACAGTTATGTGTCATCTGCAAATTTGATAACCTCACTAGTTATTCCCTTTTCCAGGTCATTTATGAATATGTCAAAAAGTAGCGGACCCAGTACAGACATCCAGCTTGCTCAGTGGGGAAGCCTCCTGCGAGTCTTGCTGCCCCACGAAGGACAGCAGGACAACACTTTGATTAAGGTGAAAGTCTGAAACCACCTTGGGCAAAAAGGAAGGGACCGGCTGAAAACCACCCGTTCCCTAGAGAATACAAGAAATGGCTCCTTTGTTCGATCAGGCTTAATGTAGGCCAAGGTTTGGTAGCTCCTACCTTGGCTTTGGTTATTTTGTGTATAATTGTTGCTTTTCTCTTTATTCGAAGAAGCTCCCCGTGATGTGGACTATTAAGCTTGAGAGTGATCATTTTTTGATGAGTTGTTTCTTTCTGTTGTTCTGTGCTGTATTTCTTTGTACTGTAATGTTTACTGTATATTGAAAAAATTCTTTAAATAAATGATTTAAAAAAAAAAAAAAAAAAAAAAAAAAAGAAATGGCTCCTTACAAGACAGGGCCTGCAATTCTGAAATTCGTCGGACCGAGCAAATGGCCATGAGAAAAATGGTCTTCAGGGTCAAATCCTTGATTGAGGCCCAACGAAGCAGCTCAAAGGGTGGATCCCGCCCCCAAGGCCGACAACCCCAGATTAAAATCCTAAGCTGGGACCACCGGCCAACTTGGGGCCGAAGGTGTTCGACCATATGCAAAAACCGGACATCCGCATGGGCTGCTAGGTACATACCTTGCATTCGACCCCGTTTACAAGTCAGAACTGCCACCTGAATATGCAATTAGTCCAAGGCCAAGCTCTTGTCCAGATCAGCTTGCAGGAAGCCCAAAATTGCGAAAACTGGTGCCCCAAGGGGACGATCTCACGTTCCTCACATCAGGCTTCAAGGAGCCTCCAGACCCGAACTTAGGCCAAGGAGATTGACCAGCAGCACACCTGCAATATGCTCCAAATAGCTACAGCGCCTTAGCCAGCCCTCTCAAGACCCAGGCCATAAGCAAGAACAGATCTGCCACCGGTGCACATGCACTGGCCCCTGGGTCAGTAGGTCCGACACCTGAGGCAATCTAAGAGGCTTGTCTGCCAAGCCGCATCAGATCTGCACACCACAGCCAACAGGACCAGTCCAGCACTATCAACAGTACTAGGCCCCAACATGCCGCTATGCGTTGAATCACTCGCCCTATGAGTAGCCAGGATGGGAACACATACAGTAGACCTGACCTGTGCTACGGATGTATGAGGGCATCGTGACCTTTGCACATGGGGACCGCCGCCAACTGAAGAAGTGGGCTGCCTTGGCATTCTCCAGGCACACCCATCAGGTCCATTATCGCCAGCATAACAGGAACACCCCGTCTGAGAGGGACCACTCCCCTGGATCCAATGTGTGGCGACTGAGGTAGTCTGCTTGCACATTCACCATCCCAGCCACATGTGCTGCTGAGATGGCTGAAAGGTGTGCCTTCACCCACTGCAGGAGCGGAATGGCCTCCACTGCTACTTCTTGTAGGCCACTGTGGTTGCATTGTCAGACAGGACCTGCACTACCTTGTGGTGAACCAGGGGCAGAAATGCCTCCAATGCAAATCTTACTGCCTGCATTTCCAGTCAGTTGATGGGCGACTACCCCTCCTCAGCCAACCACCAGCTCTGTACCACTTGTGGCAAGCAGTTATCGCCCCAACCATACAGACTCGTATTCATGGTCATCACCACTCAGTCTGGCATCTCCAGAGGTATTCCCGTCTCCAAATTCACCAAGTCCAGCCACCAATGCAGACTGCTCCACACCGTTCGGGATAAGAGGAGACACGTCTCCATTGACTGCATCAGGGGTGACCAGCGAGCCAACGAAGCACTCGCATGTGAAGACGGGTCCAAGGAACCAGTTCCAAGGAGGCCGCTATGGACCTGTAGATAGCCCCAGACCCACAGCTGCAGTGTTCAGCAGAGTCCCCGAATCTGGCTCTGCAGTTTCATCACACAACCCTCAGGGAGAAACACCCTGCCCTGAAGGTATACCAAAACGGGTGCCCAGATACTCCAGGTACTGCGACAGCTGCAGCTGGCTCTTGCTGAAGTTGACCACCCAACCAAGCTCCTGCAGACAGCGGATCACTGTCTCGGTCGATCTCTGGTTCTTCTTGAGGGACTTCCTCCGAATCAGCCAGTTGTAAAAGTACAGGTGTACCAAAATCACCTGCTTGCAGAGATGGGCTGCCACGACCACCATGAGCTTGGTGAAGACCCAACAAGCCATGGCCAGTCCAAAGGACAGTGCCTGAAATTGAAAATGCCTGTCACGCACCACAGAGTGAAGGAACCGCTGTTGCTCCAACTACACTGGAATATGCATAAGCGCCTCGGTAAGGTCCAAGGAGGTAAAAAACTCGCCTTGGGGACCGCCACAAAATTACCAATCGCAAGGTCTCCATGCAAAAGTGTGGGACCTTCAGGGCCGTTGACTCCACCTTCAGGTCCAGAATGGGCCACCAGGACCCCTCCTTCTTTAGGATCACGAAGTAGATGGAGTACCTTACGAGACCCCACTCTGACTGCTGCACTGGGACCACCGCTTGGAGCTGCAGCAGGCGCGTCTCTCCCACCACTTGGGCTTCTGAGCTGACCCACACAGGGAGACCATGAATGCATCCGCCAGGGGCCTAAGAACTCGAGGGCATTACCATTACGAATGATCTCCAAGACCCAGGCATCAGATGTTATGTGGGTCCAGGTGGGGAGAAAGCTCCGCAGGCGACCGCCCACTGGCTGCACCCCAGCAGGGGCCACTTGACCTTCACTGGGCAGGTTTGGCTGTGGCCGGGGCATTGGGGTAAATCCACGATCCCCACAGCTACCATCTCGAAAGGAAGCACTGCGCTGCAAGAAATGGGTCCTCTGGGGGTTCTCCTCCCCCCCCCCCCCCGAGCAGACCGAAACTCCCAGAAGTCTCCACCACTGTCCCACACCGGACTGCCACTGTCCACCTTGGACTTGTCCCCGGACAGTAAGTCCTCCCCAAAGAGCAGCTTGCCTGCAAAGAGTAGCTTAATTATCTTCGTCTTGGAGGCCATGTCCGCGGATCCAATTTCACAGCCACAACAGGCGCCACATGGCCAAAACCATGGCCATGTACTTGGGAAGACCCACAAGAGATCATAAAGCAGGTCTGCCAGGAAGCCGTTCCCAACTCCAGCCAGGCATCTGTGGACTGGGCCACACCGCCTGCTCCGGTGGCCCATGAGACCAGCGCAGACAAGCCCGGGCCCCACAGGCCCCACAGATAGTCTTCAAGGTCTCTGCCCTCAGCCTGCAAGGGGCTATTTAAGAAAAGCTTCCATAGGACAGTCCTGCAGGTCCTTGAAGCATGCTCCCCCTTCCACCGGAATGGTGGTCTACCAAGTCACCGCCGCCAAAGCATTCATCTTAGGGTGGTGGAGCTTTTTCTTCTCCTCTGACGGGATGGGGTACAGAATAGCCATGCTACACCCCACCCACAGTAGGAGTGTTCCATTCTTCTGAAATCATTGCCCTCAGGGCTCTATGCACTGGAAAAGATTGAAGGGATCGCTTGATACCCTCCCATACGCGGATCCTCATTCAGTTCTGGAGCCACCAGACCCAGTTCCATGTTCCCAAGAGCAGTGAGCAACTCAGTAATCAACTCTGGGAGATCAACTAAATGGAAGATCCAAACCACAGTCGGATCCTCCGTCCCTGGGAGCTTCCCTTCCTCAAGGTCCTCCTAGAACTATTCCAGGAGATCTGCTGGACACTCCAGGGGGATTCATGGACTCGAAGGAGGCCAGAAAGCCAACATCATGCTCCTTGTCCCTCTGCTCCCACAGGGGATGCTTTACTGGAGCTAACCCCTGTCCACGCCCCCAGGGACTAGCGGGGAGGCCTCCTCCACCCCCTGCTTCATCAGGTAGGCTTGGTGAAGCAGGAGGACAAACTCAGGGGAGAAGGGGGACGAACTCCACCAATCCATCAGGGACAATACCAGCAGCCAAATCACACACATTATGCAAGGTGGAATGCCCCGTGATAGCTTGCAACGCATTTTTCAAGATGGTGGTGGCTCCTGCCAAAACCATAGGACCACCGCCATCATCCGCAGCCTCCCCGCAGCTCAAAAACTCACTGGGTACCAATTCGGAAACCTCTGGGGTCTCCCCCAAGCTCATCTGCAGCAGTTTGTCCCATATTCTGGCAACAATGGCACAGCCTGATCTCGGAGAGCTGTGCCCTAAGGCTACCACACAGTGCATAATTGCTCCGTTCTATGCAGCCACGGCACTGTAAGAAACACCTCCAGTACTAAACAAAAAATACAAACAGCACTCATCGGGGCCTAAGAGGACCTACCCGGGTGCCCCTCGCCATGGGAAACCTCAGTCTGATCCCCGATTAAGCAGTATGGTGCAGTGCTCTGTCTTTCTTCCTTCGGCACTCTCGTTTTGTTTTTACAACTTTAAAGGCTGAACATATTAACAAGGAACATAAGGGGAAGCAAGGCAGATCAGCATCAAAAAACTAACACCTCCAGCCCCCTCCCAAAGGTTGGGGAGGAGGAAAGGAGAGGAGGAAAGGAAGGGAGTAAGGCAGAGGGGCTACTGGGGGAGGGACCCAGATCCCCAAGATTACCTTTAGGCTCCGCAGTCCTTCACAGGCTATGCTCGCCATCTTCTGGAGTGAGAAAATACTGGCTCAGTTCAATGGGCACAGGCTATTTATACTGATAGAGAGTCTCTCAGTCTCCACCTGCTGGTTGACGAGCATAACTCTGGACTGGAGGGATGCCCTGGAAAATCTTTCCTCGTAGAAGACCTAAAAGAGGGTTGCAGTAACAAAAAATCTGAGAAACATTGATTCACAGGATGCTCTGAGGCAGTATCAGTTCAGATACACCAACAGTACACCTCATTCCTGTTCTCTGGTCTCTAATGCCCTAAGGCAGGGACGGTAAACTTATGACATCCATCATCCAGAGAATTTCAGATATTTAATACTTTATGGCAAGGACATTCATTAAAGGTCTTCCATTCCTGCCCTAACAAGTTATTATTTCTAGATAGAGCAGCCTAGGAATCTCTCTGGACATCAGAATTTCAAGGACAGAAAAATGAAGAGCACCATGTGTATGACCCTAAAGCCTGAGGGCATGCAAATCCTGAGAAACAGGAGTTTCATGCCCAAAAATCAGGTTACCTTGAGCTCCAGAAAAGGGAAGGAGAAGAGGAACTGAAAAACAATTGATGGCACCATTTTCTCTCAACATCCATTTCACAGAGGCTTCATGTTTATCTCTCTAAGCCTGCATCAAGTATCTGTCCTTCTTTCTCTGTATTGATTTCTCCTCCCCATCTGCTGTCCACAGCTGACTTTCTGCAGTCTGGCTCCCAGCCACACCATATTGAGCATGTCCTAACCTCTCAGCTACTTCTAAATCAATACTGGGATTCTGCTGTCATCCTGTGCTAATGATAACCAGACCGGGCTGCTGGCTTCATTTCTCTCAGGAGATACCAAGATTCCTTAGACACCTCTGTGTGGCCGGAGCGGTTATTGACCCCAGTTCCTTGCACTGAACGCTCACTATGTCAGCTCTGTTCAATTACCCAGAACATTTCTTACTGCACTGGCTTTCAATACCTGCTGCTGGGGTACAGGTTATTTGATAGAAATGGAGGGCAAGAGAGAGAGAGAGAGAGAGAGAGAGAGCACACACACATATAGCAGACACGCTGCTTTCTAAAAAAGACAGCTAAGTATATTTCCAATTTATTTATTTATTTGCACTTAATGGCAGGAAGTGGAAACGCTCTTTGTGGTGTAAAGAAATAAAGTACAAATAAAGCCCTCTACACATAATCCCCCCCCCCCCCCTCAAGTTCTATTACCTTTGTGCTGGTCAGTGGATGTGAAGACCGGAGATTCTCGTCTCCTAGCTTATTTTGGAGATCTAGGGAAAATTTGAAGAGAATATATTAATATTGCAGGAGATGATAGCTGATGAACTATACAGTTTGCCCAATTTCATTCCTGGTGAAATATCATAGACCTTGGCTGAGCTCCAGCTTTTCCCCTTTGCTATTAGGGGATATCTCTGTGCTCATTCCAGCCTGTCTTGAATTCCATCTCTGTTTGTTTCTGAAACCTTCACTGGGAGGTCGATGCCTATATCCACTACTCTTTCCATAACAAAATATGTTTGAATGTTACTACTGAGTCTCTCCCAATGGAGCTTCACATGTCCCTTCATTCTCCAGTCTGCATAAGACTGGCTTAATCAGAAGGTCACTTCACTCCCCTACTTCTCTGTGAAACACATACATAAGGGCAAACCATTCCAGTCCCTCACTCCATTCAAGACTTTGCTCCTCACTCTGTTTCAAGATGTGAATATACATAATTAAACACCAGAGCCTGAGATAAAAATAGTTTTTCACCTCAGCAGCAGCCGCCACTTCCATGCATTCCCCATCCTCACCCTTGAAGTACAACATAAAAACTAAGCACTATGTGCTGCCCCCTCCCCTGCAGCCCAAGGCAAGACCTAAATCATTTGAAAGACCAAAGTCCCAGTCCTTCAATACCTCATGAAGTGTATGTCAGGATGACAATGATAAGAGCAGCTCATAGGGACAGTAAATCTTCACAGGGGGGAGTCTCTCAGGAAGCAGCAAAACACCTGAAATCTTAAAATGGTATGTGAAAGAACAGACCAAGGGAGGCTGAGAGGAACTGAATCAGTCTGGGTTCATTGCAGCACAGAAATAAATGCCTAGGTCTTCTCAGCAGAGGAGTCAAAGTTTCTAAACTATTAGAGCTCTTAACACAAATCCTTCCTGTCTACAGTTAAGGAGTCTGCTCAAAACTGGGGGGGTTCAATCACTCACAGAGCTGATATCTCGGTTTCTATGTATTTTTGTTCTTTCACAACCTGGGCCCAAGATCATTTTATCTAAAGAGGTTCTTTGAACACATTTTAAGCGGGTCGTTAAGGAGAAAACTAGTCGCAAGAGAAAGGTCCGAGGTCAGTGCTGGTAAGACTCAAATGTCTCTGGCATGTCCTATTATACCATTTTGATGTAAGCGAAGGAACTAACAGATACAGTCAATTGTGGAGACTCAAAAACACAGCCATTCTCCCCATAAATAACAAAACTCACAGGAGCCAAGGAAGTAGACACCCTACTGGCAAAAATAGGCCAGGATTAATTATGAGCAGGGTGACACACAAGGCCCATGAATTTTACAGATTGTTACTGATTAACGTGCCTTGAGCAGTAAAAATAAAGAATCTTCTTTGAAATAGATTAAAGGCAATGTGTCTCAAACAGATGATTTCCTGAAACCTTTAGAGCAAATTACAAAGAGGAAGGTCAAATCCACAGGACTTGAAATCTTCCAGGGGTTGCTATGTCATGTCTCAAAGCTTAACGAACAAGTGAACTTTCTGAGACATGCTTGAACAGAGAAACTATACATGATAGGATGGCAAGTGTCATTCAGGTATGCAAACCACAGGGAAACAAGGAATTGCAACATTCACAGGATACTGTACTACCAAACCCCTCTCCCTGACTACTAGACCCAGCCATCTGTGTCCTAAGCACACAAAAAGGAAGTGCACTAATGTGTAAACAGAGAGAGAGGTAGGGAAAGGATACGCCCTCACATTAACTCAAAAATCTAAGAGATTGAAGATTACTTCTAGTAAGTGAAGGAGTGGCCCAGTGGTTACAACATCAGCCTAGAGCCAGAAAGACCACAGTTCAAATCCCACCGGCACTCCTTGTGGCCTTGGGCACGCCACTTAACCCTCCACTGCCTCAGGTACAAACTTAGATTGTGAGCCCTTTAGGGAGAGGCACATGCGTACTTATACCTGAATGTATCTTGCCTTGATCTCCCCCTGGAAAGGCACGAGCTAAATACTACAAATAAAAATACATATAAAACACAGTTTACTAATCAAGTCAATCTTATTTTAGCACTGGATAATGCAAGATCCTTTCCTGAAAGCAACATGCCCCTGTGCCCAGTGAAAAGAAACTCACTAAACGGAGTGGAGGAGTGGCCTAGTGGTTGGGGCAAGGTACTTCGGGCCGGAAGGTCGGGGGTTCAAATCCCACTAGAGGACAGCAACCTTGGGCCGGAAGGACTGGGGTTTCTAGTCCCACAGGTGCTCCTTGTGGTCTTGGGCAAGTCACTTAACCCTCCATAGCCCATGTTCCCTGTAAAATAGTTCTCTGTGTGCTGTGCTTTCCTGTCTAATCAATGTGTTTATACCTCAAAAATTTCCTGTCATGATTTGACAATTTCCAATCTGTAATCAAACCGCTGCTGATCGCTGGAAGTAGCGGTATACAAATGTATACTAAATAAAATAAAATAAATAAATAAACTAAACCACATCTGATTTTTATTTTGACAGAACATTCCACAGAAATGTCCAACTCAAACAAAAACTTAAAGAACCCATGTGCATTCATAGGTTTATTTTTAAAGGGAATATCTATTCCAACTGGACAAATGTACAAGATATCACTCCCTCTTGAGTGTGCTATCTCTGGCCAGAGACAATACCAACAGTAAGCGATTCACCTCTACTGGTTCATTTACAGCAGGGTAAAACAAAGGAACCATCCACGGACCCAAGGATGAAAAAACTCTCTCCAAAGAAAAGCAGTACTTGAATCAGGAGGAAGCAGCTGGCTGAAAGAGAAGAGATGCCAGAGCAACAGAAAGCTGCTAAACAAAAGGTGAGGCATTCAGAACAAGTCCGCCTTCTCAAGCACTACAGGAAGGAGGGACAGGAAGGAGGCTTAAGAGACAAGGCCTCATCTGCCTCAGAGCCTTTTTCTACTACACTGAGGAGCTGGCGCTCTCCTACGGATGATGCAATCCTGATGAAAAAAGCAGACGCACTGACAGAAAGGGCTGTATCAATAATCCATGCAGACTCTGAGGCTCCTTAGTGGATCTTTGTTTCTCTCCCTCAACACCTCAAATCAGTTCCCTGCAGGATGCAGCATGCACACATACAGCTCAAGAGAATCTCTGGTCACTGTAACCTTAGGCTCCAAACAAAAATAACCCAATGCATAGGGCAAGAGAACTCTAGTAATTTCTTATCAGGCATACCTGGCCCTACTTAAGACAATTAGAGAGATCCAAGAATTTCTCCCTTGGATAGCTCAACCTCACTCTAAACGCTTCAATCCTACCCTCCCAAAATGAGACCTACAGTGCAAACACCAATCTGACCACCTCAAACTTCACAGCCCTTTGCAAAGTACTAGCTCCGGTTGTTAAATTCCGGGTATCTTCCTCTTGCACTCACTATACCTTAAACAAGACTCAAGATAGTATCAATGATCAGTTGCAAAATATGAGCAATAGGAGGTAATGGTATGGTCCTGAGAGGTAGTGCCATGTTACCATGGTAATATGAGACCAAATATGGTGGCATGAAGGTTTGCTCTAGTCATAATATATGCAATATCAGGGCATGAGCAGGCAAAGTATTCTTACCCATGTTCACCGTTCTCTGACATAAACACTACTGGCATTCCATGGGAGAGGAGGAGAAGAAAGCACCAGCAATCCATGGACTAACTGTCATGCAAAGCGAAGGCTATACTTATACGCTGTAAACCCCACACCGAAAGACTGCAATTGCTATCATTTTAAATGTGTACAACTGTGCATCTTCCCTTCTCAATTATCCTAGTTACCAGAGAGCCAGGATCACTTAAGCCACAATGAATTACAAGAAGACTGGTTCAGTTGCATGGGCAAAACTCATTTCCAGTGAATGAAAAATGATCTTAATCCTTATAAGGCACAACAAATTAGTCACAAAAAGGAACAAAAAGGCTCCAGTAGCCTATGCCACCAATTATGACCTGCCACATTTCCATCAAAGGATTATCCTGAGATGTGAGACACTGCACTAAGAATATAGGTCAGAGTCTGGACTAGGGAGCAGGCAGAAAGTAAAAGTCTAGGCTCTGGACTACATCATGCCCAGTGGAGCAATTCTGAGACATCATGTAGACCAGTCAGGAAGCTGTATGCAAGTCTGGAAAAAACATTTCCTTTGTATTTAAGACATGATCATAGATCTACCAAACAGCAATTGAAAACCCAACATTGCTAGAACCTAGTTTTCTCTAAGGCTCTATAGCAGGACCTACTGTTAATATTGCTAGAATATGCATTTAAGTCCAGCGCACCATCATTCACTGCCAGGCCAGCACAAAGGAGAATCAGAATTTAAATGTTCAGAGGATGCTTCAAAGCACTGAAAACTGTAAGATTTCCCTATTTCATACTGTTCAAATCTGTTGCAAACAGTTTTGTTATATTAAGGAGATTCTAAAGCAGATATGAACAGAACTGTAGGAAAACAAACTACTTTGGATGCTTAGACTAGTGTTTTAAATGAATATGCTGCTTTTTTTTTTTTTAACACTGCATAAGAATGCGTGTTATTTCAGGGGCATATGAAACTCCGACCTGGTAATCTACAACTATAAACATTTTAGCACAAGTGCTGGTGGCACCAGACCGATCCCTTCTTTCGGGTTTTACATATTAGCTGGCTGAGAGTTTGTTATGGGATGGCTAAATATATCACCGCTGCTTGAAGCTCTCTTACTGTGTTCTAGAAGTGCCTGCAGACAGCTAGGCATCCAACTATGAATTAGTACAGGGCTGGGAGATTACCGTCTCACAAGTCCTGAACTGCAATCCAATGCCAGGATTCTAACTGGAAAACCCCTTACAAATGCATGAATGTCTTACATAGTGGAGAGCATTTGATGTGTTCCCTTTTCAGGAAATTCAGGCATCATGGTAGTTCTCCACAAACAGATAACATTTGCCCTATTTCTCAGGTGAAATTATATATTCCATATAACAATAGGTCAAGAAACTAAGGTGAGAACCAGCACAAAGGAAAGTAAACAAATCATTGCAATCGAAGACAAGTAACTGCATGAAACCATCATAATGTAAGATTCAAAATCGCCCAGAGCTGGCTGGTATAACAAACCAGAGCCTAATCGGGGTTCCTCAGTCCAAACTAGTATGGCAATTACACTGATTTTTTTATTACTACACTGGTTAGAGTGGCAGGGAAAGTGGAATTCCCCTTTCAGTTTCTAACACACTTTCAACCATACATAACAAAATATTACCATGTCCTGATGTGATGATAATGTTATGCCATATTCCAAATAGGTGAAATCAATGCTTTGCTACAGCAGTCAATGAATGCAAGACGCAGCCTTCACGTTAATAGTCTGAAGGGGAAAAAATAAATCACTCAGATTCTCATGGCCGACATTAAGTCATATAGGAGTCTGAGTAAATATTGAGATAAGAGCAGAGTGACACCCTGTTCTTGAAAGAGGAAGATTATTCATAAATTAAGCACACAAGTGGTATCAAGGAACCATGATTCCTCTAGATTGCTTCAGAATACCTGTGCATATGCTAAAATACATCATGCTGCCATATCTCTTCCTGCCAAGTGATCTGTGTGCATATATATATACATGTACACACCACATACCACATACTACAAATAGATATTTAGCGTAACCTCTTTGTGGCTTTACAAACCCAAGGTTAAGCCCCAGTGTCCCACTGGCTTCAATCCAATCTATCTTAGGACACTGGAATCCAAAGGGCACCTTCCCTTACTTTATCAACCTCAAAAATCTGGTCACTTACTTGCAGAGTCCACAATGCCCCTAACACTTAGCCAGTTTTCTGAACTTCGAATTATAAACTGCAGTCAACAATAGAATCCAAGCAATATTACCAAACAAATCAAGTGGAAAAGAAAAAACACAACAAAAAGGAAACCGCACAATAATTAGCACTGCACATGCAGTGTTTGCTATAGCCAGTTAATAAGCACCAAAATCAAGGTTCGGCAGAGAGCTAGCCTGAATCTCTTAGAAAAAAAGATGGCTCCTAGCCAGAAAAGACTACAGAAACCAACACTTCCTGGAGCAGATCACGGACTGCATAAAGGCTCTAGCTTGCAAGCTGATCAAAGAGCAGCAGGAGAAATGTCGTGGCGGCTGCCTCAGACAGTGCAGAGCCCAGCTCCTCACACAGAAATAAAATAGTAAAATAGTTATCTCCAAGTTATAATACCCTGTTCAATGTAATTTCAGTTTGTTCAATGTAAACCGCACTGATGCAGAATAGCGCGGTATATAAGAGAATATAAATAAATAAATAAATAAATAAACAGAAGCTGCATTTTTTTCATGCAGATCATGTATGAGAATAGGATACAACTTGCGTGATCATCACTAGGTTACTACTATGCACGTACAAAGCAGAGTACACCATCCGGAATGCTACTTCATCTGTGTTACTGTAGAGGTCAACAGCTAAGAATTATCTAACCCTTAAAACAAATGGCCATTACAGTATCAACCCAGACTTACTACACCTTTCTGAAGCACCAGAAGACTTTCCCTCTCTTAATTAAAAAAATAAAATAACACAAAAAAATGCCTTGAGTCAGGTTTTTGCTATTAAATGCAAATATGATCAGCCATTATATAGGAAAAATTTCCTCTTTCTCCATGGACAAGCAGGATGATTCAGCCACATACAGATGATGTCATCTGACAGCGCCATGGACAGATTAGCTCTCCTAAAGCTTAGAAGGGCCCATCTGAGCATGTGCTAACCACATCCTCACCACTGCACCCCACCCATCTCTGCCTCAATCCGTTCTATCCACCAAGCCATGGGACACATTTTCCTGCTCTTCTCATTTTATTTCTTTGGTTTATGTATAGCATTTCCTTCATTATCTTCTCCTCCCCACCCCTGCTCCCCCCCCCTGCAGATCTGCCTGTGACCTAAGCTACCAGCATGGACAAGACTTAAAGATCTTCATATGTATATGTTAGAGTAAAGGTGAGATAAAGGATATATGATAGAGATGTTTAAATACCTCTGTGGCATAAATGCACAGGAAGAGAGTCTCTTTGGATTGAAAACAAGCTCTGCTACAAGGGGATACAGGGTGAGGGTGAAAGGGGATAGACTCAGGAATTACATGCGTAAATATTTACGGAAAGAGTAGTAGATGTGTGGAATAGTCTCCTAGTGGAGGTAAGAGAGACAAGGACAGTACCTGAAGTCAAAAAAAGCATGGGACAAACGCAGAGGATCTCTTAAGATAAAAAGGGGACTATTGTAGTTGATATGGAAGGGCAGACTAGATAGGCCATGTAGTCTTTTTCTGCCGTCATGTTTCTGTTTCTAAGAGCTGCAGAAGATTCACTGCGAGAGATCCTCTTCCGCTGCAGCATGTGGCCAGTGGGGAGCAAAACCAACAACTGGGTGATCTCCCCATCCACCAGTCAGGCGTTCAGCCTGACCCGCTGGCCCACACCCTGATGACCAGCCAGTAGAGGCCTGCCATGCTAAAAACAGAAGAGAGAAAAAGATGTTATCTACCCACAAAGATAAATCCCAGGATAGTGGGGAATCCAGTGACTACAGGCTTCAATTTTTGCTTTTCTCTCCTAATAAAATTAATAATAAACATTTTATAATAGTAAAAAGGCCTTTTGAGTAAGGCATTTGCTATTAAAGGCGAATATGTCCAGGTATTCTATAGGAGGAAATGTTTTTCCCTTTTTGTCATTACTGCGGAGAGGTCCTTAATGAGAGAAAAAAATAAAACTGAATTGTAAGATCTACTTTGTAAAAATCCCCTATATTTTTTTCTAAACAAAAAAAAAAAAGAGGGGGGGGGGGGATTTCACCTGTGGGGAAATTAATTAATGAAAAATTTTGGAGTAATTTTTCCAAGCCCAGCAAACCACACTTCCATGTCCAGTGTAAAAGCTGCTGCACAGATTGCAATTCCTAAGGGATCCAAAACCCTTCAGTCACTCCTGTTCTTACTCCCTCCCATCAGCAGGACTGCGGCACTGTAATTAGGTTACCTTTAATAGGGCTTAGAAACAGACATCATTAAAGACCTTTCATGCTGCAGCAAGGTCTTGGTTCTTTCCTTCCAGGAAAACAGGAGTTAAGCAATAAAAAAAAATATATCACTTTCTCTCTTAATTAGCAGCATGACACATCAAGTATACAAGACCCCAGCAACTGGGATTTTTCATCGCAAAGGATAAACCAGGATGTTCTCATGGATCAGAAATTCCCACTGTCTTTTTCCACCTACCAGAGCAAGCTCCCAACTTATTAATGGCATGACTCTTGACCTTGTATCTCCCCAACACACAAGTGAATTCTGGGAACTGGAGTCTATAAGACTACAAAATGTCTTTATTCAATCGATTACTTTTTTCTGATAGAAATACCTGACAAAGATGATTCACTTTAACGTTATCATAATAAAGCAATTTATTCTTGATGCCTTTTTTCAAAGCCTCGTTATACTGAAATTAGTGATAATAAAAATATTACTCAAATGCTGAGAATATAGAGCTGAAAAAGAATGTAAATCAAGGGAAATTAACATGTTCTTTAGAAGCCTATTAAGTTATATGAGAAAGGTGCTGAGGTTTTATATAAACATTGTTGCACCAACCAGAAAGCGTAGTTACTCACCTGTAACAGGTGATCTCCGGGAACAGCAGGAATTTAGTCTTCATATATGGGTATCGTGGGTACCGACAGAGCCTGCGCGGGAACGCTCCCCAGCGTCCAATAGGAACGCTTTTGGGAGCATCCCTCAGCACATGCGTGCTGCCTCCGCGCCTTTCCAACTGTCCCTCTTCAGTTAAGTTTGTAGCTGAGTGAAAGGATAGAGGGAGAGAGGAAAGAGACAAAGAGATAGAGAGACAACTGCTAGGGGAGGTGGGTTGGTTGTGAAGAATAAATTCCCGCTGTTCCCGGAGATCACCTGTTACAGGTGAGTAACTACGCTATCTCCAGGAACAAGCAGGAATGTAGTCTTCACATATGGGGACTCCCTAGCTGAAGATGCCAGGGAGATAGCCCCAGGGAGGTACCATCCTAGAAGGTGGGATCCTTCCTGCCATGGATCTCTGGCATTCCACCAGGGTTGGTGGGTAGGAGTTGAATTAGGTCTGAAAGAGATTTTGAAGAACAGCTTGGCCAAAGAAGGCATCCCGACGGGAGGCTTTATCCAGGCAGTAGTGGGCTGTGAAGGTGTGTACCGAAGCCCAGGTGGCTGCTCGACAAATGTCATCGATAGACACAGAGTGGCGATTAGCCATAGAAGTTGCCATGGCTCTCACGTTATGAGCTGTGACATGGTCCTGAAGAGGAAGACCCTTACTCTCATAAGCAAAGGATATGCACTGGGCAATCCAATTAGATAAAGTTCTTTTGGAGACTGGAAGTCCCAAATGACTAGGGTCAATAGCTATAAAAGGTTGCGAGGACTTTCTATCTTGCTGTGTTCTTTGTATGTAAAAGGCTAAGGCCCGTTTACAATCCAAAGTATGAAGGTTTCTTTCTGCATTAGAGGTGTGAGGCCTTGAAAAAAATATAGGAAGATAAATTGATTGATTTAAATGAAAAGGCAAAACCACCTTTGGCATAAAGGGTGGATGAGTTCTAAGAACAACCTTATGATGAAATCTAGTATAAGGAGGATCAGCCACTAAAGCTTGCAATTCACTAATGCGACGTGCAGAGGTGATTGCAATTAGGGACATGACCTTCCAGGTCAAAAACCTAAGGGCTGTAGTAGATAAAGGCTCGAAAGGTGGCTTCATGAGCTACCCCAGAACTAGATTTAGATCCCAAGCCACCGGTGGTGGCTTTATTTATTTATTTTTATTTATTTACATTCTCTTATATACCGCGCTATTCTGCATCAGTGCGGTTTACATTGAACAAACTGAAATTACATTGAACAGGGCATTATAACTTGGAGATAACTATTTTACAGGGAACATGGGCTATATGGAGGGTTAAGTGGCTTGCCCAAGACCACAAGGAGCACCTGTGGGACTAGAAACCCCAGTCCTTCTGGCCCAAGGTTGCTGTCCTCTAGTGGGATTTGAACCCCCGACCTTCTGGCCTGAAGTACCTTGTCCCAACCACTAGGCCACTCCTCCACTCCACGGGATGGGAGGTTTGGTTAATAGAAGGCCTCTCATAAATCTTGATATGAGTGGATGAGAGGAAGTTGGTTGTCCATTCAGAGGCTTGTAAGAAGCTGCAATTGCACTAAGATGGACTCTTACCGAATTGGTCTTTAGACCAGAATTCGATAAGTGAAGGAGATACTCTAGTATCGATTCTAAGGGTATGACCAGGGGGTTTAATCCCTTCTTGGAGCACCATATAGTAAAACGTTTCCACTTGAAGGCATAAGATCTTCTTGTGGAAAGTTTCCTAGAAGCCTGAAGATATCTTTTACCTGTTGGGACAGGCTGAAATCTTGGAGGTCTAAGCCTTCAGCAACCAGGCCATGAGGTGCAGGGACTGGGGATTCGGGTGCCATAGCGTCTCGTTCTCCTGGGAAAGGAGATCTGGAGCATGCCCTAACTCCAGAGGTGCCGCTTGAGAGAGATGTAGAAGCAGGTGGTGCTGTAAGAATCATGCGACCCCTGTCTCTCTGAAGCTTGAAGAGTGTTTTGGGGATGAGGGGAATGGGTGGGAAGGCATAAAGGAAGTCCTGACCCCAGTGAAGGAGGAAGGCATCCCTTGCCTGACAGTTGTGAGCTGGAATCCTGGAACAGAATCGGGGAAGTTTGGCATTCAGTGGACTTGCAAAGAGGTCTATGTATGGAGTGCCCCAGAGATGAAATATCTTTGCCACCTGGTCTAGGTGGAGGGACCACTCGTGAGGCAGCAGTACTCGACTGAGTTTGTCTGCCCAAAGGTTTTGAATGCCTGGAAGATATACCACTAGAAGGTGAATTTGATGCTCTCTGGCGAGGACCCACAGTCGTAAAGCTTCGCTGCATAACCAGAGAGAGCCTGTTCCGCCCTGCTTGTTCACATAGAACATGGCTACTTGATTGTCCGTCTGGACTAAGACTGTCTTGTAGCTTAGTTGGGCGTGAAATACTCGAAGAGCTAAATAGATTGCTCTTAATTCCAGGAGGTTTATGTGTAAACCAACTTCCTGTGGAGTCCAGGTGCCCTGGGTAGAGAGATGATTCAGGTGTGCTCCCCAACCCACCTGTGATGCATCTGTTAAGGTGGCCTGAAAGAGAGGTTGATGAAAAGGAGACCCCACTGTCAGCTTTTCTAGTGATTGCCACCATTGGAGGAACAAAATTAGTTATTGAGAGATTATTACTTTGTCCGACAAATGACCTGTGGCCACTGCGTGGAGAGGGTCCACTGAGCTGCTCGCATGTGGAGGCGAGCATATGGGACTACATGAACTGTGGATGCCATATGTCCCAGTAACTGCAGTAGCTCTCGAGCAGTGAGGGAGGATTTGCCTGCTGCTTGAGAAGCTAGTTGCATTATGTGAAGACACCGGGCTTGTGGAAGGAAAGCCCTTGCCTATCTGGTATCTAGGCAGGCTCCTATGAATTCTAAGCATTGGGAAGGAACTAGTTGAGATTTTGGGAAGTTTATTACCAATCCCAAGTATTGGAGGATTCGCATTGTACGGGACAGTGCAGTGCTGGCCTCTGCAACTGTAGGGGCTCGAATGAGCCAGTCATCTAAGTAAGGGATGACGAAAATCCCCAGGGTTCGTAGAAATGCAGCTACTACTGCCATGCATTTCGTGAATACCCTTGGTGCTGAAGCCAGACCAAAGGGAAGAACCCTGTACTGGAAATGTTTTCCCCTGAAAAGGAAACTTAAGAATTTCCTGTGATCTGGATGGATGAGAATGTGAGTGTATGCATCCTTTAAGTCTAGAGAGCAAAGCCAATCCTGGCTTTGAAGGTATGGCAGAAGAGTTCCTAGAGAAATCATTTTGAATTTCTCTCGAAACAGATATTTGTTCAATTCTCTGAGGTCCAGAATGGGTCTGTGTCGTCCTGTTTTCTTTGGAATAAGAAAATAGGGGGAGTAGAACCCTGCACCCCATTGAAGAATGGGTACTTCCTCTATTGCCCCTTGGGCAAGAAGTGTGGAGACCTCGTGATCTAGCTGATTGTCTGCAGAGGTTTGAGAATTGAATTGCTTTAGAATTGTAGGAGGGGGCATGCTGTGAAAATGAAGCTTGTACCCTTCTCCTACAATGGACAGAGTCCAATCTTCTGCTGTTATCTGATGCCATCTGTTGGCAAAGTGGCATAACCTGCCCGGAATATTGGGGGGTTGGGGACCCCTCAGAGGCAGGAAGGCAAAGCTCTCTAGGAAGGGGTCAAAGCCCTTGAGGGGCTGAACCTGGAGAGCTGGTTGGGCTCTCGGGCCTTTTGGCTTCTTTTGCTGTCTAGTTTGTCCCTTTTGGGCAACCTGACCTTGAGTTTGACTCTGCTGGGTATAGGAAGGATAAAACTCTCTTTTTCCTAAAAGAGTGTTTTTTATAAGGCTTGCTTTTGGCTGGAGTGGCTATAGACTTTGACAATCTCGCTAAGGTAGAATTGTCAGCATCTAACTCATTAGCCTTTTCCTGCCAGTTCTTGTCAAAGACATTCTCCCCCATGCAAGGAATGTTGCCTAACTAGTCCTGTACTCAAGCCTCCAAGTCTGATACCTGTAGCCAGGCAATCCATCGTGCGCCAATGGCAATAGCAGAGGTTCTGCTGATGCATTCGAAGCAGTCAAAGGCTGCATGATTAACAAACTTGGAGACATCTTGAGCATGCTTAACTAGAGCAAGAAAATCTTGTCTCTTGTCATCTGGGAGAAATGGGCTCATAAGTTCCAAGTCTCCTGTGACTTCCTTGAGGAACATTCCCATATATAGGATATATGAACTGATCCTAGCTGAAAGCATGGAAGCTTGAAACGTTTGGCGCCCAAAAGCATCCAGAGTCCTGCATTCACGACCTGGAGGATTGGATGCATGCCTCTTTGCACTTTTCATCCTACGCATGGCTGATTCCACTACCACTGAATGGTGTAGCAGTTGAGTTTTCTGAAATCCAGGACATGGAGGAACTCGATACATAGTATCAAGTCTCCTAGAGTGACGAGAAGTAGTCAGAGGCGTCTCCCACATTCTGAGCATCAAGCTATGCAGAATTTCATGGATAGGCAGAGTGGCTGCCTCCTTAGGAGCTTTAGGATATTGGAGAATTTCCAATTCCTTTGCTCTGGGTTCCTCTTCAGGAGCTACTGTGAATGAAAGACCTTGGCCATATCACGGATGAAATCCTGAAATGACATGTCCTCTGGAGGTGACATTCTGCGTTGGGGAGAAGAGGGATCTTCTAGGAGAAACCCTCTAGTGCCAGCAGAATTGTCAGAGTCTTCGGAATCGAAGTATTCCTGACCCCGATGCTCTTGCAACGCACAATCCCGGTACCAATCGAAGTCGGTACCGAGTTGACCCGGTACCGCTCTGTCAATTCCAGCCAGAGATGGAATGGGAAGAGTTCCCACCAGGGCCGGTACCGGTGTCGGTACCGGCATCGGTGCGGATGTCGGTACCGGTGCCCGTGGGACCACCGGTATTTCAGCTGAAAGAAGAGCTGCGATGCTGCGCTCGATAGCTAGGAACCTTTGGTCTATCGACACTGCCGATGCCTGGGTGTCGGTACTGGTAAGGACGGCCGGAACCCCTGAGCATGGCACAGGTAGTTCTTGCGAGGTTGAGGCCTCGAGAACATCCTGAAGCTCCATCGATGCTTTGGAAGCCAAAGCCTCCCGCCGGGGCTGTTTTGCCGGTGTGGTTCCCTCAAGGGCAATGCCAATGGCCTCTCGATGCTTAGCAGGAGAGCTACCCTTTGAGGACCGGCTTTTATGTTTAATTACCTGAGATCCATGGGAGGAAGAAGAGGCCCTTGACGATGTCGATGCAATGGATCTGGCATCCGAAGAAGAGAGGTTACCAAGCTTTGCAGCCCGGTTCTGTCTTCCTCTTTTAGTCATCCCCATACAGGAGAGACGTTCAGTTGGAGAATGTTCAGGTCCTAAACATTTCAGATACCAATCATGGGTGTCAGTGACGGAGATGGTACATTTTTTAAAACCACTAGTTGGCTTTTCCATGTTTTAGGAATATGGGGCGTAGTGCCCAAAATGGTGCCTAGCAAAGAGAAAAGTTTCTGAAAAGAAGCAGTCTAAAGCCCAAGTTTTTTTTTTTTTTATTATGAAAAAAAAAGAACTGGCGGTACCGGAAGGTGTCATGCGGTAGGCAAACGCGACCACAAGAAAAGAAATTTAAAGACGGAATTTTCTGCAATGACAGGGAATAGATCCTGTCGGCTCCGTGGAAAACGAAGAACTGAAGAGGGACAGTTGGAAAGGCGGGAAGGCAGCGCGCATGTGCTGAGGGATGCTCCCAAAAGCGTTTCTATTGGACGCTGGGGAGCGTTCCCGCGCAGGCTCTGTCGGTACCGATGATACCCATATGTGAAGACTACATTCCTGCTGTTCCCGGAGATCACCTGTTACAGGTGAGTAACTACGCTTTCTGGTTGATGCAACAATGTTTATATAAAACCTCAGCACCTTTCTCATATAACAATAGGCTTCTAAAGAACATGTTAATTTCCCTTGATTTACATTCTTTTTCAGCTCTATATTCTCAGCATTTGAGTAATATTTTTATTATCACTAATTTCAGTATAACGAGGCTTTGAAAAAGGCATCAAGAATAAATTGCTTTATTATGATGACAATGTTAAAGTGAATCATCTTTGTCAGGTATTTCTATCAGAAAAAAGTAATCGATTGAATAAAGACATTTTGTAGTCTTATAGACTCCAGTTCCCAGAATTCACTTGTGTGTTGGGGAGATACAAGTTCAAGACTCATGCCATTAATAAGTTGGGCGGTACCGACGATACCCATATGTGAAGACTACATTCCTGCTTGTTCCTGGAGATTTTTGCTTACAAATTTCCTCTGCCCGTCTAGAAATATCATGAACCCCTAATTTACCAACTAGATTTTAAAAAGAAAAGCAGAGTATACAGAGGCTAACCCAGGGGTGGGCAAACTTGGTCCTGGAGGGCCGCAGACCAGTCAGGTTTTCAGGATATCTCTAATGAATATGCATGAGATATATATGCATTAGAGATATCCTGCCAACCTGACTGGTTTGTGGCCCTCCAGGGCTGGATTTGGAGACCCCTGCCTTACACCTCTGTCATTTAAGATTGTGAGTGGACAAGGTGCAGATGTCCAAGACATCAAAAAGGTTAGATAGAATTTGTCACAGTCCTCCTCACTTCTCACCACCACCAAAAATTGTCTGTTAGACAACTTTTTGGTGGTGGTGAGAATCGAGGAGGAATGTGACACATTCTATATACCCTTTTGATGTCTAGGACATCTGTACCTTGCCCACTCACGATCTTAAATGACAGAGGTGTAAGGCAGGGGTCTCCAAATCCAGCCCTGGAGGGCCACAAACCAGTCAGGTTGGCAGGATATCTCTAATGCATATA